>JAYXIM010019672.1:1200000-1800000 GCA_037575425.1 Anastrepha fraterculus
AAACTGCAATCTCCACCAGACCCCCCACAAAACTGCTCACGCGTTACATGCATTTAACATCTACAGAAAGTAAACAACAACAAATGAACTCTCCACAATAAGCTACTCGGCAATCACAGCAAGAACAACTGAAATCAATGAAAAGGAGAACAATAAAACCTATGAAAAAGATCACAATCAAACAGAAAATATAAAACAAAAACCAGAAACGCACCACGAAGTTCAAGCGCCTACGCACCATTCACTGAATTCGCATTCAAATCTCAACTCACACGCAAAAAACAACCCTGCAAAAAATTCACACTTATCTCCAGTCACTTCTCATACTCTTTGCGATACGCCAAACAACAAATTTCCCTCATTCGTTCGCTAATCTTCCCAGCGAAGCAACAAATACGACACTTTTAACTTCTCTCTCTAATCTTGCACGATTACACCCTCCGGAAACCAACATGAACACCTATTTACCGCTCTTTTTTCTTTCTCGTATCTTACCTTTGTATGTCTCTTAAAATAGTTCAATGGAATATGAAAGGCTATTACAATAATTGTAATGAGCTATGCTCGCTTTTGAATGACCAAAATCCAGATGTTTTATGCATACAAGAAACGCATATTCCTTTTCTCACGTCCAACTCACATATAGTTACCCCAAAAACCTGTATTGGTTACTTCTCTAGTTTACCCAATACTCAGTCGTCAAAGCAAGGAATTGGCATCCTTATAAAGTCTCACATGGCTCCAGCACCACCAATGGAAGAGGGACTAAAATTGAAAACCTAGTTTTCTATGAAGACTTAGTTGGCCTCAATGATGGATCTGCTACGCACTTCACTACGCACAATACAGCTCTGCCAAACGATTCATCCACTGGTGGAACAGCGAATTAAAAAGGTTAAGACAAAAGAAACAACGACTTTGGCACAGCTACAAACTCTGTATGACCATCGCGAATTTGATAGAATATAAAATAGCCCACGCAATTTTTAAAAAACCCGTAGAAGAAGCCAAAAGAAAAAGCCTAGAAGAATTTACGTCGAAAATCATAGCCGCCTCCACACCTAGCAAGATATGGGCTGATACAAAAACATTAACCGGCAACCCACATCCCCCTATTAAAGCCATAAAACACAATGATTCCTTTCTAACATACCCAAATATTATAGCTGAAACTTTCGCCAACACCTGGTCTACAAATTCGGCAGACAACAATTTTTCAACTGAATGTTGCTCAAAAAAAGCCGAAATTATTTCAAGTATATATATATAGACAAAGTCATGTATCCCCAGAAGCAAGGCACTTGGAAACTGAATTTACATTAATTGAACTAGAGTTTGCATTAACTCATGCGAAAAGCAAAACCCCTGGTGCTGATCGAATTTCGTATTCCATGTTGAAGTATCTCCCGATATTTGCAAAAAATAGATTATTGTATCTATATAACAATATCTTGCTAAACGGAGTTTACCCACATGTGTGGAGGTCAGCCGTTGTTTTACCTATACTAAAGCCTAATAAAGCTCTACTTGACGTCAATATTTACCGACCGATCTCTTTAATTTCTTGCATCAGTGAGACTTTGGACAAAATGTTGGCCAAACGGCTTATGTGGTACATAACGAAGTGCAAACTAATTAGCCATAATCAAGTAGCTCTTAAGAACAAACATAGCACAACCGACGCACTGCTTCATTTCCAACATTACGTGTCTAAAGCACTTTCAGCCAAAAGTCACGTCTCTGTACTAGCGACGGACTTCGAAAGGGCATTTAATCGCGAGGGGATTCATGTGGTGTTATCTCAACTTGAGGCATGGAGAGTCGGTCCTAGGGTTTTTAATCTCGTTGAAAACTTTCAGGTTCGAATAAATGGCAACCTCTCCAATTGTCACACACTCAACAATGGGATCCCTCCAGGGTCCCCTTTGTCAGTTGTACTATTTGGCATAGAATTTGAATAATTTAATAAAATTATTTTAAAATATAGAAACATAGGTGATGCTTTCCATTTCAATTCAACCGGGCTATTCGGGTCATGTTCTTCGATTTCGATGTAACTGAAATATGTTGCTCTCTGGTCAAAATAATGAGACACGTATTTTTTTTTTCGCCCGAAAAATTTTTTTTTCAAGAGTTATCGGCAAGTTTGTTTTTCGGCTCAAACTCGATTTTTTTTAATTATATAAGAAAAATTTGTTTTTAAATGCCCATAACTTAGTCAAATATGAACCGATTTTAATAATTCTGGGTTCAAAATGATCGTAATTACTTACACGAGCGACTTCATACAGAAACAATTGCAAAAAAGTAGTTGACAATTTTTTATTTAGCAAAAAAGAAAAAAATTTGAAATTTTTTCAAAATTCAATATTTCAAAAAGTGTATTTTTTTTTTTTTATAACTTTTTCCAAATCAAAAGGACATCTCAAACTTTAATTGAGCTGAATGCCTAGTAGCTAAAATGAGTTGTTTTTGAGTAATGAATTTTTGAGTAAAAAACCTGTTTCGCACTTTTTGTTCTTTGGAAAATAAAAAATTTTCAACTACTTTTTTGCAATTGTTTCTACATGAAGTTGCTCGTGTAAGTAATGACGATCCTTTTGAACCCAAAATTATTAAAATCGGTTCATTTTTGACTAAGTTATGAGCATTTAAAAACAAAAATTTCTTATATTATTAAAAAAAATCGATTTTGAGCCGAAAAACAAAATTGCCGATAAAGCTTTAAAAAAAATTTTTTTGGGCGAAAAAAAAATAAAGTGTCTCATTATTTTGACCAGAGAGCAACATATTTGAGTTACATCGAAATCGAAGAACATGTCCCGAATAGCCCTTTTGCATTGAAATGGAAAAAATCTATATAAGAAAATTTTTTTTTAATTACTCATAACTTAGTCAAAAAAAAGCCGATTTGAACGATTTTGTGTTCAAAATAATCGTAATTACATACACGAGCGACTTCGTGCAGAAACAATCCCAAAAAAGTAGTTGAAAATTTTTTATTTTCCAAAGAACAAAAAGTGCGAAACAGGTTTTTTACTCAAAAATTCATTACTCAAAAACAACTCATTTTAGCTACTAGGCATTCAGCTCAATTAAAGTTTGAGATGTCCTTTTGATTTGGAAAAAGTTATAAAAAAAAAAAAAATACACTTTTTGAAATATTGAATTTTGAAAAAACTTCAATTTTTTTTCTTTTTGCTAAATAAAGAATTTTCAACTACTTTTTTGCAATTGTTTCTATATGAAGTCGCTCGTGTAAGTAATTACGATCATTTTGAACCCAGAATTATTAAAATCGGTTCATTTTTGACTAAGTTATGGGCATTTAAAAAAATTTTTTTCTTATATAATTAAAAAAAATCGAGTTTGAGCCGAAAAACAAAATTGCCGATAACTCTTGAAAAAAAATTTTTTCGGGCGAAAAAAAAAATACGTGTCTCATTATTTTGACCAGAGAGCAACATATTTCAGTTACACCAAAATCGAAGAACATGACCCGAATAGCCCGGTTGAATTGAAATGGAAAGCATCAGGTCTATCTGTTTATGCAGATGACGCAGTAATTTTTACAAAAGAAAAGAATTTAACTAAAGTAAACAACACATTTAAAAACATAAATACGGGGGGTGAGCTTTCCGGAGCAAACCTATCAATTGGTAAATGTAAAATATTGCATATTTTTAAAAAAACGTAACTGTTTATACCCTCCTTTGACAATTAGTAACTTGAATGTTGAAAACGTAAGCTTCTTAAAAATTTTAGGCAAAATATTTGATAAAAGATTTACATTTAAGCAACGTTGTTTAATTAAAAAAAAAAATCTAGCTGCCAGACTCAAGTAATTGTCATCCAAACACTCTTTAATCCATACAAACACCTTAGTCAATATCACTAGAGCAATGATACTTTCTGAGATAGACCACGGTCTACCTGTGTACGGATGGACCGCCAATAATAATATTATATTAAGCTACTTGATGCCCCATACCATACTGCTCCCGTTCCCAACATCCCCCGTAAAATGCGTTTTGGCAGAAGCTGGTCTCCCTACTATAAAGGAACGTGTAATCGAAGCGACATGGCTACTAATCCCGAAACTCTTTTCTACTACTAATCATATTTTGCGCGAGGATTACATATCGGCGATCCGACACAAACGTAGATATAGACTCAAATCCACAATTTGCCGCTATATTTTGTATGGCTTAGAGATTGCTTTGTTTCCACCTAGGAGCTGCACTAAATTAAACTGCCAACCATAATGGGTTATATATAAATCGAATTTCAACACCGTTCTTCACGCACTTAATAAATCTACGACAAGTGGTTCGACCTATCAACAACTCTTCGCAGAACAGGAAAGAAACTACCGGAACAACAATTGGAATTTTTATATACGGACGGATCACAAACCAGCACTAACACCACGTTCGCTGTAGTTAATCAACAAGGATTGCTCTTTTCTGGAGGCCAGTTACTTGAATACTGCTCGGCGTTCACAGCGGGAGCAATGGCCATATACAAAGCAGCGGATTTCGCGCAGTGTAATAAGGGAAAATTCCTCATTTGTACGGATAGCATGTCGTCTATTACAGCCATACAAAACATTTATAGTAGTAGCAAATTGGTTGAAAAAATAAGAGACCTTTGTATTCGGAACTTAAAAAAGATCAACATAATGTGGGTACCAGGCCATAAAGGCATCCGAGGCAACGAGGGAGTCGACGAAACAGCTTGACTTATGCCAGCAACAAGCTCATTGTTTCCAGTATATTCAGAGAATGGTTTACATAGGCATATAAAAAAACATATTGACTCGATTAAACTGACACAATGGTATACGTTTAGGCATCGGTATACTGAATTCAACAACAGGCACAAACCATCTCTATACCCAAGCAATACACCTCGATATTTATCAAGCCAGTTCGCCAGACTCAGAATCGGACATACTAAACTCACACACCAACACCCCCTCACAGGAGGTACCCAACAACAATGCTCATTTTGTGATCATAACGCATCAGCTGACCATCTTTAAAACGATTGTCGCACCTTAGAAAGTTTTAGAAAAAAACACTTCGGACCCACCAAACCTTCTGCTCTACTGGCTATTGTTTCCACCACCAATATAACTGCTTTAAATAATTTTTTGAAAGATTGTACTATAGCTGAACTACTATGATTTAATATGGTTTCCTAATAATAACACAGACTGTTCTATCTAACTATCGAGTTGGCCTTGGCAGCTAGTACTCGCTCTTGTATTAGTTTTAGTATTATATGTTGATTCTATTAAATAAATAATATAATATAATATATGGGCATTTCTCCAATGTCGAATGCGACATTCGTACGCATTCAAAGTGAAAAAAAACATATACCAAAACAATATTTTATTTTGTCAAAAGGCGATAGCTATAGCACTTGATTAGCACTATGATTGGTGCTAAGGTTGATTTTGGGAAATTGTTCGTTTTCAAGATAATTACAAAAAATCAAGCCATTCGCATGCGACAAAAACAGAAGTCGCTTTCAAAGCAAAAAAATCAAACACTTTTTTCAGCGAAACCTGAAGAAATATATTAAAGCGACTAATTTTTAAATGTTATGCATTGATGTATCTTAATAATGCTTTTTATTTTATTCAAAAATATTAAGTAGTTTATTTTTTATTTAATTTTAATCACAGTCGCACGCGACATTTTGTTCCATTATACCTTTTATGTTTATTTTTTTAATTTTTATGTAATTAGACATGCAAAAGATGATTATAAATGATTTTTAATATATTCAATATATTTATTTTCACAACCAAAATTATAAACTTAACAAAATATCTTCAATAAAGAAAAACCAAAATAAGTATATTAATACTATGTAAAAACAAAGAACGGAAACTAACTTAACTGAGAATAGTATTACTAATGTCAAATAAAGTTCTTTTAATGGAATATGCAGTCCTAGCTGCTTCTACCAACAGGCTGGCCAACAGGGCCATTGTAACAAAACGAATGCAACTGGGATATACCTGGAATATTTTTTACTTCCTTCCATTTTTCGTCCAACTTATAATGAAGAGACAAATTTTCAATTTGAGCAGATGGCATAAAATACATTTTAATTCCATTTGTGTTGTTTTGTGCACATTGATAAAACGATAGTGCATCTGGTAAAACAACGCACATACCGGTATTCTGATAATCTAGGCGGCCAAAAGTCAATTTTGTAAAATGCATTAATTGATTTTAATAATGAATAAAATATAAAGATAACACAATAGAGTATTCACTTCACCCCCTCTCGCGCTTTTTCGTCGCGTGCGCTACCGCCGTATTGGCAGTCAAAAGTTCATTGCTTATCACACTACACATATCTCGCTCGGCGTTCGGCAAGCAGCAAATCTTCAAAAAAGTAAAGTGAACTTATTTAAAGTTATATGTCTCGTTTTAATGATGGAAATTGAAGCTTCAGGTATGTTTTTTCCAAATTTAATAAATATTTTATAGATTTTGTTCATTAATAACGTAATTTATTGAATTCCGTACAAGGAGAAATAGTGCATTTTTTACACATATTTTTTTTATTTGTTAAGCTGAAAGTTATACTTCCAAGTTCGTCCAAGCTTGAATTTTTTTTTCAGATTGTGTGCATATGCTTTGAGATATAGAATAAAGTAGAACTAGCCGCGGAAAACCGCAGATGAATTAATTGTGGAATTTCAAAAGTTTCATGGAACAGTTTTTTTAAAGCGTTTTCTATACTTGTTATTTTTTGGTTTGTTTAAGGTTCTCAAGGCACTTCAGGGGTTCGAATTGTGACTCGAAAATACCTATTCGACCGCATGCAAGCTCAGAATTTACCAAATTTGGACGAAAAATTAAACTCTTTACAACAGGAGCTTTTGTCAAGTGAAAAATACTCTGACGAACAGATATCAGCTCTTAAGCACAATTTTTCGCAGCAATACCGAAACGATGTGGCCGTCCTCAGAAAGATTTCAGTGACTCAGGTGAAAGATCTAAAAGACGCAAAACTGCAGAACCCAGATCTACAGTAAAGGACAAAAACTTGATTATGCATGCTGCTTCAGTAGAGTTAATCAAAAGTGGGAAGAGAGATGCTTCTAAAGTATTAAAAGACATTCAAAACTCTCCGATACGTGCGACAAAATACAAAAAGGCATTTTCAAACACTAAGAAAAAAGAAATCCACTCTTTATCACCAATGCAAGCATTGAAAATGATGATTGATGCTGATCTAACAAGTGCTCAGTACGAAGTTATAAGGAACACATGTAAAAAAATTTTTCCCTGCTACACACTTATTCAAAAAGCAAAAAATGAATTGTATCCGCCTACTGAATCTATCAGAATTACATGCACTAGTGCCGAATGTGTTATACCCATGGCACCCGATGACACCGACAATGCACAAAATACTTGTGCATGGTGCATTAATCATAAAAAATGCATTGGTGCCTATTGGGCAACTTTCGGAGGAATCTGCAGAAGCAAGGAATAAACATTTTAGAACTTACCGCCAAGACTTCGCAAGAAAATTTTCCCGAGAAAACTGCAATAGAGACATTTTTAATCGACTTTTTTTAAGTTCAGACCCTTTATTTAGCAGCACTAGAAATGTGAAAAGAGGAAAATTAAAATCATATTTACCGGAAACGTTAAGTTTACTCATTCCGGCCCAACCTAACGAATCTGATTTATCAGATAATGAAAATTTGTAATTTTTTCCTTTAATTTCTTTTATTTTGCTTTAGTTCTTATTGACGTAAGATTATTGATTGAATTAAATTTTTTTTTTTTTTTTGGTTCAAATAATGTATTTTATTTGACACCTTCTGTGAAACTTGCCTTTTGATAATAAATAATTAAAACATTATTTTATATAATTTAACCTATAAATACCCAAAAAAAATTCATTTTCTATTTATTCTAGTACAAAATGGTTGTATCTTTAAATATACCACGGTCATTTAAGGGTTAATAATATAATAGTTCAATAAAAAAAAGTTCATTGTCTAAATGATGATGAATAAAAGTATTTAAGACTATAAAAAACGTTAAAATAGTTTTGGCCGCCTAGATTATCAAAATACCGGTATGTGCAACGTTTTTAGATTTTGTTATTTGCCACACTTTTCTTTTAATGACGGCTCCAACTCCATCAACGGCTCCCTTTCCGTGAGAACTGGCATTACTAGTCATTAACATAAAGCGCTTACCTACTAATTTGCCTTCAATTGTAATGGCGTCTTTCTTTCCCGAAGCTTGCACACTAATATTATCATTCTGATAAAAAGCATTGATGGCATTAATTAGGCTTTCTGGTACGGTTCTGCTGGATTGGTTAACGTTTTTCTTTTCTTCAAACTGCTTATATTTTTTTACCAGGACTTCAAGAACTTTTAGCCTTCTGTGCATGTCTTTTGGCATCGCTTTCTCCACTTTTTTAACAGCTTTCACCAAGGTTTGTCTACATTCGTAAGATGCGTTTTGGCTTTGACGTGCATATGACATTCCATTTTCTAAGAGTTTTTGGCGCCTCTCTCGTTGTCGTATGCGATTATATTTCCGTTTTTCTTGAATTATATCTTCTTTGCCTTCAGCCAGTGCTTTCCACGTCTGTCTAGCTTTCCGCATTCTTTCCTTGTTTCTTAATTTATAGTTTTGTAATTTTGTTTCATCATCCTTTAACCTTTTTCTCCACCGTTTACAGTTTTTACTCATCTACATTCAAAAATTTTATATTTTGTATTTACATATACTAATAAAGATATTTTCGAACGAAAATTTATTTTGAATCTGTACATTTTACACTTACGATGTCGCACGCTACAAGCTTTGAATAAGTAAAAAGAGCGAAGCGCTGATTATTTTTCAGCAAAGTTTTGTTTATTTAATTAGCAATAAAAATATCTATTTGCTACTAATATTTGATGCAAATTGTACAAATACCTTCGACTCACTGATAACAAATGTTCTTTTTCAATGTCGCACACGACATCGAGTTATACGGTAAATCAAAGAAAAAATTTACCGTAATTGGCAATCGCATCGTTCCTTTTACATTTTTCTTACATTCTTTACATATAAACCGAGATTTAAAAAAGCAAATGTCACAGCATAATATATCTCATCAAGATCATTAATCAAAACAAAACATGCAACAGAAATGTTTAAAACGGAAATTTTGCACTGGTTCGACTTTGCATTCGAATATTTCAAAATGTGGTTCGCACAAATGTAAAATTTGTTTACATTAGTTACATTTAATAGATTCCCTATAAAAATATGTTAAAACAACATAATTTTATAGACTTTGAATTTTTTGGCTTCGGTTGACATTTCTGTGGAAATGCCCATATGTAATATAATATAATATATAGAACAGCGCGTTAACCCCTACGCCACCAAGACTTAATCTATATATATAAAAATGAAATGATGTTCGTTTGCACGCATTTTTTTGGGCCGATACGAGGCCAATTTTATTCGTTCTTTTTTCATATTATAGGGATCCACTAGGGGAAGGTTTTTAGCAAAAAAAAATTTCTTTTAAATATTTTCTTCATATAAAAAAAAGAAAAAATCAAAATATTTTACAAATCAAAACTTGCTCGATTGTTAGATTAAAGTAAGTTTCGAATCGACATTCATTTTATGTGTACAACTTTTTTTTGAATTTTTCGTTATTGTATACAGAAATTTCAAATGATTCGAATGAAATTTTTTTTATGTATTTCTTCCATAAAATATTACACCTGTCGTTAGACAATAAGTAATTTGATTTACAAAAAGATGGAATGAGAGTGATATTGAAGGGCCAATGCCCCCGAGCTCATTTAGAAGAAATATATGTATACATATTATTTAAAAACAAGTGGTTAACAAACAATGACATATACGATTAGTTGACAATTGATTACAAGGATTTTGCAAGATCTGTTGGTGTTTGACGGTTAAGCCGACTTTGGGGAGATTTTTCTTTATTTGGTAGTCTTCTCATCATAGGATTTGTATGCGTTAATAGTTTATTTATGTGTCTTCTGCTAGCGCTTTGTATTGTTTCATCAATAGTATCGATGTCAAGGTCGCGATGAATATCTGCGTTAGGTATGTACCAAGGTGCATTAGTTAAGGTCCTAAGTATTTATGAAAATAATGTTTCAATTCAATTGAGCAATGCTTTCTTTGACCAATTCTATATGGAAATGAATGCGTTTGCAAACGATGTTTTCGGCTATGAACAAATCGAATGAAAAAGGAAAGAAACGCGAAATGATAAAAAAAATTCTTGGAAAATTTAAAATGGTGCTTCATTGGAAAAATTCAAAGGTAATAAGAACATACACAAGATAAAGTTAGAATTCGAATTTTTAGATTTATTTTGTTTATTTCTCATTTTTTCAGAAGTACACCACACAACAACTCATTCCAACTCTGATTTTAAAATCCTTTTGGAATTGGTGATCGATAATTTTGTCACTATAATGGTCAATGGAAATTTGCGTTTATCAGACCCTGCATATTATTTACCATATCAACTTTTTATGGAACATATGGGCCAAATGAACACAAAAAAATAATTTAGTTTTGTTTTGATTTTTTGCAACATTTTGGTTTTCAGTTAATACAATAAAAACAATACTGTTTGTTCGTGAACACAAAATTCTAAATTTATTACGTTGTTTGTTTAGAATTTTTTTAGAAAAAAAGTAAATTTTTTTGTTTTGAGGAAATTTGTTTATTGTTGCTATTTGTGAAAGCGTAGATATTTGTAAGTATTTGACTATAATCCTAAAAGTTAATGGAATGCCACTATGACACATAGAAAACATTTTTTCAAAGGGGTGTTTTTCGAAAATTATACAATAAAAAAAATTCAAAAATTTTGAAGAAATAAAGTAAAATAAAAAAATTTTGAAAGCATGAAATTTTTTCAAAACCAAATTTTCCTCAAAAAGATAAAAGAAATTTCTTCGAAGAGGTGTTTTTCTAAAATTACAAAAAAAAAAATTTCAAAAATTTTAAACAACTAAAATAAAATAAAACTTTTTCAAGGGTATGAAATTTTTTCAAAACAAAATTTTCTGAAAACCAAACAAAATTTAAAAAAAAATGGTGTTTTCAAAGCATTTCATATTCCACTATTAATAGAGAATACATTTTTTCGAGGGGGTGTTTTTCAAAGCGGAAAAAAATCTTTTTTAACAAATCAATTTAAACTTTTACAAAAGTATGAAATTTTTGCAAGAACAAAATTTTCTCAAAAACGTTAAATTAAAAAAAAAAATAGTTTTTTCAAAATATTGAATTTTCAGCAATTAACTGAGAAGAAATTTGTTAGAGCGAAGTGTTTTTCAAAACTTCAAAAAAAACTTTTTAACCAAAAAAAATAAACCTTTTTTCAAAAACAACAAGAATGATAACATTGCCTAACAATTTCTGCACTTTTGCACAGTCTAAAGAGGCATTAATACAGAGTGTATTTCCAAACATAGTTCAACATTACAAAAACCATGATTGACTCAGCGAAAGAGCAATTTTAGCTGGGAAAAATAAGGACGTCAATGATATAAATTCAGCTATTTTAGATCAAATACCTGGTGACATAGTTGCGTATAAGTCAATGGACACTATTACTGATCAAGATGAGGTCGTAAATTATCCAACTGAATTCTTAAACTCACTCGATTTGCCAGGTCTACCACCTCATAATTTACGATTAAAAATTGGATCACCGATTATTATGCTGCGCAATAGTAATGTGCCCCGACTTTGCAACGGTACCAGACTCGCTGTGAAGAAGCTAATGGGTAACGTTATCGAAGCAACAATTTTGAAAGGGAAGTACAAAGGAGAAGACATTTTGATTCCCTGAATTCCACTGATTCCGGCGGATTTACCATTCGATTTCAAACGTTTGCAGTTCCCTATTCGCCTTGCCTTCGCTATGAGAATTAATAAGGCGCAAGGACAGTCTCTACAAATGTGCGGTATTAATTTAGAATACCCAATTTTTTCTCATGGACAATTGTATGTAGCTTGCTCACGAGATGGCAAACCATCGTCATTATTCACGCGAACGATGAAAAAACCAAAAACGTTGTCTACCAAAAAGTGTTACAATAAAGTTCGAATGAAATTGTATCAAAGAATTTGCTTTGTTTCGTATTAATTTTATTCTCTTTCAGCAAATCATTGAATTTATCGTCTAGCGAAGCGGGCGAGGGTATGCTAGTATAATATAATTTAATATCTTCTTTCTTTTTATATTATATATTAAAATTAATGTTTGTCTGTATATCCTCGATGAACTCAAAAACTACTGGACCGATTATTATAAAAATTAGCTAACATCCGAGCTCGTTCAACTTGCCAAATGTTTGCCTTGCGGAATGAGGTCTTGCGTTGTCTTAGTGAAACAAAACTTTGCGTCTATTCATTAAAGACGGTCGATTTTTGTTAAGTGCCTCATTCAGGTTTGATAGCTGATGGGAATAATAGTCAGCAGTTATCGTCTGGTTTGGTTCCAGGAGTTAATAATAAACAATATCGGCCATATCCCACGAAATACACAGGAGAATCTTCTTGGGGTGAAGGTCATCCCTAGGGGTCGGTTCTGGTGTTTCATCTTTATCTAACCATTGGCGTTTGCGAACAGGATTATTGTAAAGGACCCATTTTTCATCAGCAGTAACTATACGGTTAAAAAAACGTTAATTTTCAAGCCGTTGCAGCAGCTGAGAACACATATTTACTCTCTGCTGAAGGTTGGCGACGGGAAGTCTATGCGGAACCCATTTTCTCAGCTTTGAAACCTTCCCCAACTGAACCAGGTGCCTGTGAACTGTTCCATGCGATGAATTTAACCTCTGAGCTATCATATCGACTGTCAAATTTGGCTCAGCTTCCACGAGTACGAGCAAGGCGTCGGAGTTAAAGACTTCAGGACGACCAGCGCGCGGGGCATCCTCCACGACGCAGTTGCCACTAAGGAATTTTGAATACCACTTTTGCGCAGGCCTTGCACACGCGGTATCCTTTCCGTGAATAGTGTTTATTTCTGCAGAAGCAGTTGTTACATTTTCACCACTTTTACCAAATACAATATGCCTCTTATACGCGTTCGAAGATTCCATTTTTTTTTTAACAACACGTGCTTCTATCCGCCATTAAAATCAATTGTTGAATGCACAATATATCAAAGAAAATATAAATAGTTCCGTTATATTCCGAGAATAACTTTTTGTATGCAAAAATCGTACAAAGATGAAATTATGGGTAAAATACGCACGAGCTTATGGACTCACCTGATAAGTACTTTTCCACGGAGAAGGTTTGTAGAGTATGCTCATTTCTGCCACTCGCCACCAGGTGACGCTGCAGAATAGCAACTTCTGCCCCGTTCAACCGATTTTTTCGAACTAAACAAAATCAATAAAATGGTTTAGAATGGATTGAATATTTGTGTACTGATTTTTCTTTAAAGTTATTTTTCTTAAATTTATTTTAGTTGTTGGCGTAGCAACGCGCGCTGGGTACAGCTAGTTATATATAAAAATGAATGTTTGTCTATATGTCATCGATGAACTCAAAAACTACTGGACCGATTATTATAAGATTTGGTATATAGATATGTATTTTTCCACGGAGAAGATTTGTAGAATAAACTCATGGATGTAACTCGCCAACAGATGGCGCTGCAGAGTAGCAACTTCTGCCCCGTTCAACCGATTGTCATCAAAATCAGTGTGACCATGTATTTTTACAATGTCCACAAGAAAGTATTGGAAATTTTACTCTTTCCAATGTTTCGGCCGGGATCTCACATATAAATGTTTTAATGTTGATATTCAATGCATTAATTGAAGCAGGCTTGTCTGAATAGACATGAGCTTTAACATAGCCCCACCAAAAATAATCTAAAGGCGTTATATCGCACGATATGGGTGGCCAATTGACAGGTCCCGAACGTGAAATAAAATGTTCACCGAACTCGCCTCTCAACAAGTCCATTGTTACGCGTGCTGTGTGGCATGTGGCACCGTCTTGCTGAAACCACATGTCATGCAAGTCAAGCTCTTGCATTTTGGGCAAAAAAAAGTTTGATATCATTTCACGGTAGAGCTCACCATTCACAGTTACGTGACGATTCGCAGCATCTTTGAAGAAGTACGGTCCAATGATACCTCCAGCCCATAAACCGCACCAAACTGTGACCTTTTCTGGATACATTAGTAGCTCTTGCAATTCTTCTGGCTGATCGTCACTCCAAAATCGACAATTCTGTTTATTTACGTACCCATTGATCCAAAAATGAGCTTCGTCGCTAAACACATTCACCAAAAATTCGGCCTTGCGGTAGGTCATTCGGCTTGAATTCTTGCAGCACCTGTATTTTGAAAAGCTTCGCACCTAAGTCTTTCGCAAAATTTTCCACGTTGTTGAGTTGCAGAAGCCAAGCTTCTGCGAACAGCGCCGAATCGATAATTGATGGTCATCATTAACACTGGCCGATACAGCTGCGATATTTTCTTCAGTTCGCACTCTACGTAAGCATGTTGGTGGTTTGATGTCCAATAATGTAAATTTGGTTCTAAATTTAGTCACAATAGCTCGAATAGCCGCTTCAGTGGGTTGATTAAACTGACTGTTGCGAAATTTAAAACTTGGTGAATTTTTCCATCACTGACCATAAAATGGAAGAAGCGCGCGATAAATTTTCTTAAAAGAACACGAATTTTTATAATAAAATTCAATGATTTGCAAGCGTTGTTCGTTTGTAAGACGATTCATGGCTAAATTATAGACCAAACTGATGATGTTTGACTGTAAAACAAATCACGAAACGTGCACCAAGCGTTTAAACCAACTGTTTAAAAAGATAATAGCTAAAAAATCTACCGTTACAACGGGATGCATCGGCTGGAAATTTTGCAAAACAATTATTGAATATTGGAAATGGGCGAATGGAAATTGATGAATCTACACAATGTATCATCCTGCCAGCAAACTTCTGTAAGATCACAGAAAGCATCGACGAATTGGTGCAAAAAGTTTTGAAAAACATTGCACAAAACTACAAAAACCATCAGTGGCTCAGTACGTGTGCTATATTAGCAGCCAAAAACATCGATGTCAATTCCATGAACTTCACCATTCAGCATAGAATACCCAGTGAAACGACAACATATAAGCCCATCGATGCTGTGGAGAATCAAGAAGAGCTTGTCAACTATCCAACTGAATTCTTCCATTCGCTTGATTTGCCAGGCATGCCGTCGCCCGTTCTTATATTGAAAATTGACGTACCCATCATTCTTCTGCGAAACATAAATCCACCACGACTGTGCAACAGAAACAGACTCTCAGTCAAGAAAAAAATGAACAATGTTATCGAGGCAACAATTTTGACCGGAACAAGGACAATCGTTACAAGGGTGTGGAGTAAATTTGGAGAATCTTCGCACACGGACAGCTGCTGACAGTCTTCTGATTTATTCGTCTACGCACCAGATGGAAAAACAAGAAAACTTGTGTATCCCACAGCACTTTAAGGGGTTAGGGGTAGTCAGAGGCCCGAAAAAATGATGATTTTCACGAATTTTTTTTTGCTACTTAATTAATTTATTTAACAAAAATAAAAACATAGCTTAAAAATATCATGTTTTAACTTGACTTCACCAAAATTTCAAAAAAAAAAATTAATAATTGCAAAAGTTATCGCTGTTTGTGTGAAGCCCGTTTCTCCAGAAGTCCCTTGCGGTGAACATCACAAGTCCTTGCAGATTCATCGAAAACCAATCGGACAAGAAAAATTAGTTTTATTAATAGATAATCTTGTGCCTGATCGAAGCTTTTTTTTTTTTTCAAAATGAACAAAATGGCGGCCTCAGAAATTTTTTTCCAGATTTTAGAAAAAAAACCAACCAAAAATCGAAATTTTTGAAAAAAAAAAAATCCTTCGATCAGGCACAAGCTTTTTATGTTTTTCAAAAGCTGTATAAATTTTATTGAAATCTACGTAGCGGTTTTTAAGTTACAGTGTTCACCAGTTTGAAAAACATAGTTTTGAGAAAAACGCATTTAAAGTTTTGCTATCGGCTCCGGAGCGGCCGAGCGCCCTTTGTTAATTGTTGAATAACTTGAAAAGTATTTGTCGGATTCACTTCAAATTTTTACACAATATTTTTAAAATATTATACTTTAAGAAAATGCAAAAAAAAAATCGATTTTTTGAAAATTCTGACTACCCCTAACCCCTTAATAAACATCGAATTGAAACTAAACTTTGTAATGTCACAATTTTTTCGAAATAAACAAAATCAATAAAATGGTTTAGCATGAATTGAATGTTTGTGTACTGATTTTTCTTTAAAAGTATTTTTTTTAAATTTATTTTTGTTGTTGGCGTAGCAACGCGCGCCGGGTACAGCTAGTAATATATAATATGTAATCTTATATATAAAACTAGCAAACCCGGCCCCCTTCGCTGGGCACACTAAAATAGAATAGATATGGTTTAGAACAGAAAATATATGATTTTCATATTATTTATTTCTTTATTCTTTATTCAAGCGCTTTGGCATAAACAATATTTTTTGTTTTTCTATTTGTTTTTGAGTAAATATAAAATATAAATTGAAAATCAGGAAAAAAGAAGATTGTTTTTAAATTTCAAATCAACGCAAATGAATAACTAAGAAACAATCGTCTTTTTTCCTGATCATCCATGAATTTTTCGTTTCAATTTATATGTTTTATTAAGCATTGGAGCTTTTTTAACCATTACACTGCCCTGCATCGGTTTTGCGAATAAGATGGGACCTAGTGATTCCGAAGGGAATTTTCGCGCTAAGCACGAATCCGAGTTCAAAAATTTTCCATCACGTCAGGTTTTCGAGAAAAAGGTGGTTGAAACCCCTAAAAATAGCGTATTTGGCCATTTTTCAAAAATTGTGGAGCAGAACCCTAACGTGCTACGATCTTCGTTATTGTCAGTAATTGAAGGTTGAACTTTGCTCTTTGAAATAAGCCCAAACCCAAATTGTTCGCATGCACCCTTAGAGTAGGGGGTGTACTTATGTCTACGGGGGTAGAGAAAAAAATGAACATAGGAACTTATCTACACCCAAGATAAGATATAATGAAAAGTGCAGTGTTCCTAAGGTATTTAGTGTCGCTGATTACAAATCTGAAGTCAAACATTCCATTTAAAAAGAAATAAAAAAAATCAAATTCAAATTTTCCTATGTTCATTTTTTTCCCTACCCCCGTAGACATAAGTACACCCCTACTCTAAGGGTACATGCGAACAATTTGGGTTTGGGCTTATTTCAAAGAGCAAAGTTCAACCTTCAATTACTGACAATAACGAATATAGTAGCACGTCAGGGTTCTGCTCCACAATTTTTGAAAAATGGCCAAATACGCTATGTTTTGGGGTTTCAACCCTCTTTTTTTGAAAACCTGACGTGATGGAAAATTTTTGAACTCGGATTCGTGCTCAGCGCGAAAATTCCCTTCGGGAACACTAGGTCACATCTTATTCGCATCAGAAAAATTGAAATTTGCAGGGCAGTGTTATCCATTTATATTTTTCAAAAAAAAAAACGAAAAAAACTTTTTTTTTCCACGAACACATAATTTCATTTGAACATTCGGATTTCACATTAAACTCTCAAATTTCGTAAGAAATTATTCACTGTTCCAAAATCCACTCCAAAAAAATTCACAAACAATTTTTACATGTTGCACTTACGTTTTTTCCTTATGGCATCCAAATCAGAAAGAAATATTGGCACATTGTAACTCACACTGTCAATTTGACAGTTCAGCCCCAAGCGTTAAAAAAGTAAACGACATTATGGCTGGTTCAAAAGAACGCTGTACCCATTGCCAGTGCTCCGAATTACAACCAAACTTTACGAAACCCATTTTCAATACTTACTTAACAATGTGCGTAAGTTTGGTTAATTTCGGTGCAAAGACACGGCGGGTCCACGTTTTGGCATATATTTCGAGACCCTAGTCAGCAATAGGTATGAAAATTACCCCGTATTAAAGCACTTATCAACAGCTTTCATTTGATACCCATATTGTACAAACACATTCTAGGGTCTACGTTTTGGTCTCTATCTCGAGACCCTAGTCACGGAGCGGATGGAAATACTCTGTACTAAAGCATTCACCAACAGCTTTCATTTGATACCCATATTGTACATACACATCCGAAGGTTACCCGGGTCCACGTTTTGATCTATATCATGGGATAAGGGTACTGTTTAGCCCAAATAGGATCTTCCTTACTCGTTCTAATAGTTGCTTGGGTAGTTGTGGTAACCGGTAAGTTTTCACTAATTTCTTAATTTTTTCTCATTATTTCCTCAATGCCATCCTCATATTCTGTATTATTTATTGTGTAATTTATTTTTTGTTTATTTTCTACCTTCACAACTTTCTTTTGGTACTTTAAACTGTAGTCGAATAAATTTATTTCTTCTTTTATAGTTCTAAGTTCTTGTTCACCTAGTATCATATTAAATTCTTGTAGCTCATTAATCTCAAAAAAAAGGCAAGTGATGACTATACAAAGTTATAATTTTTTTAGATTTTAATAATGAATATCCGTGAATAATTTTTTTTTTATGGGTTTAATGGGCACTGACATACCAATATTACAGTTGATACTTATATAATTATTTGTTCATCCTGTGTCGTCGACTATGATTGTAACAGGCGTGCCTGTAAGACCGCACTTTGTTTGAATGCAGGGCAGCCCGTTTATTCGCCTAAAAAAGTACTTCCGCTTTCGTACTGTTCTTCGAGGTGAGATATATTAGATTCTGCCAATTTGTGCTCTTAGCTGTGCTGATTCGGCCCTATTTCTTGTGTTGTCGCTTCTTTGACGTCTTAGAAAGGAGGATTCCGATTTCCTGGCACGTCGTTTGGAAGAATAGCCAGATAGGAATTCTTTTATTCCGCGATGTTTCACTTTGTTCTATTTCTGTCACAACAACATCTTCGGAAGTTGTTAATATTGTTCCCGTGGAAAATTGTTTATCAGTCCTTATTCATTGCTTATGTTATTTACTAATACTTATCTATTGCTAAGGTTGTTTATCAGTCCTTATGCATTGCTTATAATATTTACTAATACTTATCTATGTTGTTTATTTGTGAAAAAATCCGTTTCGGTTGCTGCCTGATACGGTTTGTATCGATAATGCATTCGCTGCATGTTATAACATGTTATGTGCCGACGTCAGCAGTGGCGTAGTAAACATTCCTTAACTCGCGCCGGGTACAGCTAGTATATATATATATAATTGGCGCGTATACCCTTTTTTGGTGTTTGGCTGAGCTCCTCCTCCTATTTGTGGCCTCCGTCTTGATGTTGTTCCACAAATGGAGGCACCTACAGTTTTCAAGCCGACTCCGAACAGTAGATATTTTTATGAGGAGCTTTTTCATGGCGGAAATACGTTCGGAGGCTTGCCATTGCCTGCCGAGGGGCGAACGCTATTACAACATTTTTTCCCCCTTATTTTGGTGTTTCCACCGAGATTCGACCCAACGTTCTCTCTGTGAATTCCGAATGGTAGTCACGCACAAACTCATACCAACCCCGCTACGGCGGCCGCATGTATAATCTAATAAAGGTTAGCAAACACAATTGGATTTGCACGAACCGCGGTCTTAAAAGCAATGTTGAGTATACCGTCAGGGCCCGATGGTTTGTTATCCCAAGTACATCCAAATGCGTGCTCACGTCATTATTACCTTGTTGTTGGGGAAAGAGGAGATTTAAAACCTTTAACCTTTGTCATCACCACTTTGCGCGCAAGACCCCACGGATTGCCATCAGCACCATCAATCATCTTTTTAATGCACTTGTTTTTATTCGCTTCAATGAGTTCTCTTCGTTTTTGGAGTTGCTCTCGGAATTCTTCGTGAAGTTGGTCGAAAAACGGTCTGCCCCTTGCTCTCTGGTATCTCCTTCTCGACTTTTTTCATATTTCTCGAATATCTGCTATTTCATCTGACCACCAGTGCAGCGGTTGTCTCCTGTGATGAGATTTGCATCTGGGCATTGCTGCATCACATGCTGCCATTGGTCGCTTCTCTATAATCCCTGCCGAATCGTACTCTCTTTCGCAGCTTTGCCATGCTTTACGGAAAGCGCTTTCGTTGAAAGCCCTCGTTTCCATGCAAGCTGCTGGACTTTGGTGTGGCGAGATTTACTCGCTGCTACATATATTGGTCGTCAGTACAATGGCAAGATGATCACTATGGTATGTATTAAGCCCTGAAATCCGTCTTCTCCACCACTCTCCCTGCGATACTGCATCAACGTTTTACTTCGCAGGGCTGGTTAGCTACATAGCTTGTCAATATCTATCCATTATGTCCTCTCGCCTACTCAAGGTTAAGATACCTCTCTTTGAGTTTTTCTAATGGATGTAGCTACTTAATCCCACCTTCCTTCCGATTCCATCATATAGCCAACTATGTCGGTTACATTTGGAAGTCTTCTTTCTGCCGTAAACCGTGGACAGTGGCAACTTACATGTTCCGCGACTTCTTCAATGTTGATGTACACAAGGCAGTAGGGGCTATCGTCGTGCCCAAACCTATACAGGTATTTTCTAAAGACTACGTGTCCAGAAAGGAACTATGGCACATGATAGGTGGTATCACCAAAACTACGGTTGAGTCATGGTCGTGTCTCAAGAACCAGTTTATAGGTCCATCGCCCTTTACTGGAAGTGTTTCATCGATCTTTCCTCTTCTCTACCCGCTTTTTTATTTATTTCGGCACCAGCGGAACATCTCTCTAGTACTTGTTTCATCTCGCTCGCGAGTATATCCCCTGGTATCATACCAGCTATGACGAACGTCGCATCATCGGATGTGGTACTCGTCTAGTTGACTTTGAGCCACCATGTTAGGTAGGATCCTTGGTAGTGCCCTTGAATACTCGCCGTTTCCTCTATCGCGTATTCAATACTGGCCCTAAAATTTAGTCGGCAGTCGATCATGACGTCTAGGTATTTCAGTGCGGATTGAGAACATATAGTTTGCTCTCCCACTCTGATGTTCATACCTTCAACTTTTTTGCGGCTTGTTATCAGAACCGCCTCCGTTATGTGCTCTGCCTGTTTCAGCCCCGCTTGCTCCAACCATTCTTTCACCTATTTTATCGTTGAAATTTGAAGAGGTCAAGCCAAGGAGCGCCAGGAGATTTGGTGGCTCCTAAAACACTCAGGCTAAAAGGTCCATTGTATGTATTTAAAGCTCTGGAAAGAGGGTAGATAGTCACGGAGGGAAGGAGAAAAGTATCAGAGAAAGAGATAGGAAAGAATAGAGACAGAGACAGAAGTAGTTAGTCTTGTGAGCATTTTCCAGATTCTTTCGCTGTTCTGTAAATATCGTCCAGTTTTAGCAGAGAATGTTAATGCAATGAGAAGGAGGATATGTTAAATGAGCTTTTTTCGAGTACTAATTTGTAGATTCATACTAAGGTAATTTCAAATTCAACTTTGCTCACTAATGGGGAATTGCAGATATTTACCCCGCGAGTGGAGAGTTTCTTTATTTACTTACCACGCTAGGACAGGAATTCAGATTTTTTCTGCGTTTACCAAACTACTAAGGAAAAAGATTTTTCGGCACACTACTAAGGAAATCGACTTATTTCATGCCCACAGCGAAGCGAATAAATTTGCGATTAAGAAGGCCGCGCGGCAGTTAATTTGTGGTGCAGAAGCTAAAGTCGGCGGAATTATTCGTTTTGTTTTTTGGCACGTATTTAATTCAGGTTCAAGTCCGGAAGTCATATTTTTTTTCTTGCTCAGTTTTGTTTAACAATTCAAACCAGGAAAGCTTGGTAAAATTTTTGAGTTTATTTTAATTAAAACTTCTTTAAAATACTGTTTTTTTTTTTGTATTTCATAAATGGAAATTTCTTTTCGGTATAAAATAGTTCATACTGGATATGACCTGATTTTTATATAAATCAATCGAAACAGAAAATATGTATTGTTCATATGTCTTTAATCCCGTTTATCAAATCCAAATTATATTGATGAGAAAATATCATTCAAATATCCGTCCAGAAAGCCAAACGCGCATACACACATACATATGCATATAATTACGCATACAAACTTTCAACTAACGCAGAATATGTGCATATAAAACTGCGAATCGAATAAATGACTGATTTAGAAAAGTTCATTAGTAATTATAGTTTACCGCAATCGTGTACGCGCGGCGTCTTCTGAATATGCATTCCTATATTTAATCTCTTCAGTCAAATCTGAACTACTTACATACACATATTGATGAGAAAATATTCTAACACTAATGGATGCATCCAGAAAGCCAAACGCGCATACACGCATATGTATATAAATATTATATATACAAACCTTCAACGAACGCAAAATGTATGCATATAAAAAACCACCACTGCGACCGTCTTCGTGTCAGTCAGTGAAAAGATGGGATATGTATACCGGCCGGAAATGTGAGCAAACAATTCTTGGATTTTGCATGATGGTAACGCGCCATCGCACTGATCACAGAGATTACGACGAAGGAGCTGAAGGCCAAGTCGGCCTGCCGGGGGTGTTTGGAAGACTGGGTTAAACGTTGGCACATGTGTGTTGGTTCAGACGGGTCATATTTTGAAGGAGATAATATAAATTTGTTTTAAATTTAACTCTGTTTTGTTTAATTTAAACATTCCCGGTACTTTTTGATCATAGGGTACATATATGCGGCTTTGCGGATAGAAATGTGTGATTCGCTGGAATTGTTCAAGGCTTCTAAGTCGCATTAACTCGCGACTGTCGAACAGTTAGAAGACATATTTACATACATATAAGGGTGCATACATACATACGGAGCCGCGGCCACTCGACATGACAAAAATTCAAGATTTATCAAATATTGGCAAAGAAATCCACGCGAAATATTTCAATATTGACTATTTTCGAATGGTCGCGAAAATTGGCATATGGGCGGCTCGTTTTATGAATGAAATTGAAATATGAGCTCGAACTTATGAATGAACTTTTTGTTTTTGTTCTAAATTGTTCAGCGCCGTCGCTGATAGAATCATGGCCGCTGCGACTGCGTCTACGAATGTATTTTGTTTTTGTAGTCGCTAGGCTTAGATTTTAGCTTCGGGCGACATGCGCATGTGAGGTATGTGTTTTTGTTGTGTTCTAGAACATTTTAGAATGTGTGGTGGCAAAGCGGCCATCGCGTTGCGCTTGCTATTGCTTTTGCGTCTATCAAAGTATTGTGTTTTTGTAAGTACAATATTAGGAATATCGACTGGTGAAAGGCAAAAGTACACGGAAGCAAGAAGGGAGCGCTATGCATGAATGTATGAACGTGCATGGATGTAGTAACATATGAATACAATTATTTTGTAGGCAGTTTAGAAGGCAAGTAGGTATATATTTATGTATATATGCTAGGACATAAAGTGGGTATATATACATACATAGAGCAGAATTGTTTTTGCACTTGTTAGGAAGAAACTCGTTCACTAGTGCGTATGTGTATTTGATTTCTTGTAAGAAAGTGATGTGCTGTGACATGTGTACATACATAAGTGAAGGTTATTGGGCATACATGCATATGTACCTATGTATGAAAGGAAGATGATGTTCTTACGCTTGTGTATTATTGTTTTTCATATACAAATGTACATACATACATATGTGCATATGTAAATGCTGTCGAACACATAAACTATAAATTGACATACAATATAAAATAAGTGTTGATTTATCTTAAACCGTTTTATTTTCTGAATGCAAATACCTCCTATTGACATGTACATATAGAGTATACGTTCATTTATGAATGTATGTAATGAAAAACTTCATGAATTACTTTAGAATTTATTAAAACTTATTCGAGTCGCGCGTATACATACGTATCTACGTAGACATCACAAACCGCAGAAATAAACGCTCTGCGTATTTATCCTCCCCACGTGACTCGCCATCAATTCTCGGCGCAATTTTTTTTTTTTTCGTTTTTAAATTTTTTTTTTTTAATGTAATCGTAAAAAAATTTGTAATAAATTTTATGTATCTGCTTATCATTTCAAAAGTAACAAAATTGTAAAAAAATAAGCAGTCGAAGAAATAACCGCAGCACCTATTTTTCCTCGCCGCATGTTAGACTCGATTTCAATTCCCGGCGCATACTTTTTTTTATAAATTTTTTTTTTAAATTCGTTTTTTTTTATAATGTAATTGAAAAAAAATTATGTAATAAATTTTACGTATTCGCTTATTATTTCAAAAATACGAAAATAGTAAAAATTTAATTGGTTTAATGTCGAGGTGAGAAATGTGTTGTATGTTGAGGTTAAAGATGTGTGGTTTTTCTAATTTATGTGTGGGGAAAAGTCAGTGAGGTGTCTATAAACTCGGTGTGCTAAATTTCCTTATTACAAATCTTTCAAATCTCAATTGTACTAAAAAAAACTCACAGTAACATTTGCACCTTCTCATTGCATTAACATTCTCTGGTTTTAGAGAACGAATATTACTCATCCTCAAGACATCGGAACACAAAACTCGTGGCCGTGCTCTAGCAAAGGCAGGACACTCACAGAGAAAGTGCTCAATGCTATCCGCCTCCTCGAAAGATAGGCACATCGGGTCCTCATTGATACCAATGGTGGCCATATTTTGACCTGTAATAGTACCGGCCATCAACCGAATGTCTTTCCTTTCAAGTTTTAGTAGGACGTTTGAGAGTTTTCTGTTCGGACTTGTCACAAAACACTTTGTAGTTCTAGAGCGTTCTAGACCAGACCGTCACTCTATTTCTTTCTTGGACCCATCGGTAAAGAAAATATCCGTCCAACCTCTTTGAATGCATTCTGGATTGCTCCTTTGCTCATGCAATCTGACATCAAATTTCCTTAAAATTAAAAATGTGGGTATCAGGAGGCTTTAGTTTGCCAAAAACAGATCCACTGTTCAGATAGCATTTTAAAGATCTCTCTGTGTTCCAAAGTGCCGTCTTCGTGCCAGAAACCATATTAATGGAGTCTACACATTGCTTTTATTGCTTCCTGTTGTATCTTAATATCCAAGGGGAGCAAATCAGAGGCACCTTTGCAGCCTTTATAGTTCCCGGATTGTGGACTTAACCATGCTTGGTCGCCACCACACCACAGAGGCGTAAGTGATGATTTGTGCCGTACTGTGTATATCCATAGGACCACAGCAGGTTTCAGACCCCAGGTTTTACCATAGGCTCTGCGGCTGAAAAATCCTCAATGCACTATTCACCTTCAGTGAAACGTGTGTCTCCCAAGTCAGCTTTTTATCCAATATTACTCTTATATATTTAACTTAATCGGAAAGGCCAAGTGTCACACCTTTCAGTGTTGGAAGACGAAGTCCATCCAATTTCCGTTACCTCGTAAACAAGACTATGGCGGTTTTGTTCGGATTAACGGAAAGACCTTGTCTCATGCATTAGTCATCGATTTAATGCAGAATCCTCTGCGCACAGACATCGTCCGCATATGCTTGGACATGAAAACCGAGTTCTTGCATTTCCGCTAGTAGAGAGTCTACGACCAAGCACCACAGCGGCGGAGAAAGAACCCCCCGTTGAGGGCATCCTTGCTTGGCCCTGACTGTGATTAGTTCGTCACTGTTCTCACCAGCGTTTAACAGCCTCTTTTTTTTTTTTTTTCTTTTTTTCCATTATAAATTACGATCTGTTACGGGGGATCGGGTGCTTTCGATGATATTAAAAGGAGCTTTTGCCTCAGCTAAAGCAAGAAAAGCAAAATTCTAAGCATCGTGGCAGTCATTTTCAAATATTTGTAAGGCTCACAAAATGAATAAAAAATTTTAACTTTTTTCAGCTGCGTTTTTTATTTCAGAAAATTAATTTTAATCAATATTTCATAATTAATTCTATCAAAAATTTTATCAATGGGTTTTTCAATGTTTTAATGTTATATCACTATAACATAATACGCATTTTGATAAATAAAAAAAATTTGAAGGGGCCCGCATCTCAAGTTTCCCCCGGGGCCCGAATACTCTCTCCACGGCCCTGGTCTCATCTCATGGTTTTGTGCTCTAATATTCGCAAGATGTGCTTACTGCTGCTTCTTTTTACTGCTTCAGTGACAGTGTCTATGCCGACGTCGCGGTGAATGTCGTCATTTTTTATATACCAATTTGCGTTTGTGATTGTCCTTAGCATCTTAGATTGACTTCTCTGAATGATTTGTAGGTTTGATTTACTGGCAATCCCCCAAATTTCTAGTCCGCAGGTCCATGTCGGTCTGATTATTGATTTGTATATCATTTGTTTATTAAGTAAGCTTAGGGTTGATTGTTTTCCTAGTAGCCAGTAGAGTTGTCGGAATTTGTTTTTCATCTCGTTTCTCTTGTTCAGTATGTGTTTTTTCCATGTCAGTTTTGAGTCAATCGGCATAAAGTATTTTGCACTTGAGTGTATTTTTATGTCTTCCCCGTTAATTTGGGTTTTATATCTTGCAGATTTTCTCTTCGCGTATATTATATTACATGTTGTGTTTTGTCTTTATTGACCTCAATGTCCCATTTTTCAAACCATTGTGTTGTAGCTGATAGCGTATCTTGCAGTGTTTTTGTTGCTGCTTCTTCATTGTGGTTAGAATCGGGTCAATTCTGTCAAGCAGTATTTTCTCAAACAATTTAGAGAGGATGGGCAGCAAGATAATTGGTATGTACGAGCTAGCAACAGTGGCGTTCTTGTTTGTCTTGGGGATCGCTATAACTTGTGCAACTTTCCATGCTTTTGGGAAGTATTGTAACCTAATTATTCCGTTGAAGAGGTCTCGTATGTATTTTATTATAGTATCGGGTAGCTCCTTTACAATTTTTCCATTTATTTGGTCATATCCCGGTGTCTTTTTGTCTTTAAGCTTCTTTATATAATATTTGATTTCTTCTTTTGTCGTGTTTTGTATTGTGTGGTCTGCATTCTCAATTGCGTTCGGCAGCTCAATGTCTTTATTATCCATGCTATTTGTAAATATTGTTTCAAAGAGGTCAGCTAATGTTTCAGCCTTTTCTTTGCTTGTTCTAGCCCATGTGTTGGAATTTGTTTTTATTGGAGGCTTGTGTATGGTTTTTTAGTGAGTTTTTTAGTTGCTTTCCATAGGGAATAGTTGGGAGCTGTAGTTGTTTCGAGGCTGCTAAGGTACTTCTTCAGTTGATTGTCATTATGTTCTTGGAGAATTTTTTTGGGTTCATTTGATGATTTGTTTAGTTTAGTTTTATCGGCTGGGTGTTTGGAGCGTTGCCAGTCTTTCCTGAGTTTGCGTTTTTGTTTGATTTTGTCTAAAATAAAAGCAGGGATTTTCTTTGTTATTAAGGTGTCTAATATTGGTGTCGATTGTGTTACTGCTTTTATTATGTTATCGTTTAAGTATACGATTGCATTGTCCAGTTCTGAGGAGGATTTCGAAGAGACTCGAGTTTCCATGTTTTCTTTTATGACATCACGAAATATATTCCAGTTCGTCTTATGGTTATATAGCGAGGTGATGGCTTTTCTAACAGGTCTATCCTGGAGCGTTATTATTAATGGTGAGTGGTCTGATGATAAGTCAAGGCATGATTTTATTGCAATGTTTTCATGAGTAAGGTTTTTCGTAATACAGAAGTCGATTAAGTCAGGAAGCTTTTTAGTGTCAGTTGGCCAATACGTCGGTTCTCCTGTACTTAATATGCTGTTGTTATTTGCCTTAATGGCCCTTATATAGGTAGGTGTATTCCTTTCGTGGTGGATATCCTAGATCCCCATGTTACGTGCTTAGCATAGTAGTCCCCCCTGCTAGGTATCGATTTCCAACTGATTTAAGATAATCAAGGTATTGGTGTTTTGTATTATTATACTTGGGTGGACAATAAACAGCTGATATATTTATTGGGTCAGTCAAAGTGTTGATGCAGACTGTAGTCGCCTGTATGTGTTCTGCTTTATAGCCATCCATTTCTACGCATTTTATTGCATTTTTTATTATGATAGCTGTGCCTCCATGAGCTTTGTTGTCAGGGTGATTTGTATAATAAATATCGAAGTTTGGTATGTTTATATAGGTCTTCTCAGTGGCATGGGTTTCGGAGATGAGCATGATATCAATTGCATTGTCGGTTAAAAATATTTTCAATTCTAGTAAGTGGCGGTATAGTCCGTTAGCATTCCAAATAGCGATTATTAATTTATTGTTTATCAAGTTAAGTTACAAGCAAGGTTATGATATTCATCATGTTGGTCATTTGAGCAACTATGTGTTTCATCATTTGTTTCAATTCTTGTAAGTCGTCTTGTTGTTGCGTCGGGTAAGTGTTAGTTGTGGGAGAATGCTGTTTATGGCTCGTTGATGAAGGCATATTTTTGGTAAGTGCTTCTGCGTACGATATTCCTGGGGTTATTTGTTTATTTGTGCCAGAGTTCTGACACTGATCTGTGGGTGGCGTTGGCGTTGCTGGTAGTTCTTTTTTACGGACGGAGGGGAATTTTTGTATTTGTAGGGCTTTGTAGACCATGCATCCTTTATAATTTGCGGTGTGGTTTTCGCCGCATAGGGCACATTTAATTTCATTTTTGCTTTAGGAGTGATGGATTTTGCAGTTAAGGATGTTATGTTTACCAGCACATTTTACACATACTGCATCTTTTGTGCAATAATTCTTCGTGTGGCCATATTTTTGGCAGTTTGTGCATTGGGGGATTGTCCGCTTTTGGTGAGGTGGCTCAAACGTGACTCTGCAGTGTAGAAGGGTTACTATTTTGTAAATTTCTTTGTTATTGTCTAGCTGTTTTAGTTCTATAGAGAAGAGCGGGAGAGGTTGTTTTGTGTTACTGCGTTGAATGTTGTGTATGTTTAGCACTTCATGACCAAGTTCTGGCGAAGTATTACTTTGAATCCTCGTTGGTCTTAAGGTCTAAATGTGTAGAATTTTGTTTCTTTATCTTTAAATAGTTTTATAATGTTTGTGTAGTGAATGCTTTCTTGTGGTTGGATTTTAACTTCATTTGTTGAGAGTGCTTTAAGTTCGTATTTTGTATCAGCTAGTGATTTAAGGGCTGTTGTTAATACATGTACATTTTCAACGTTTTGCACATAGATGGGTGGTGGCTTAAGTTTGCGTTGTTCTGTTTGGATTTGTGGTTTTGTTTTCGGTTCAGTTCCACTGTCAGTATGTAGTTCATTCGCTTCAGCTTCTTGTGCTAGCAACTCAAAACGGTTGCTTGAATTAGGCTTGTCCAGCCAGTACTCTTTGAGTGTCTTTTGTACAGTGTTTTGAGTTTTGTTATTATGTTTTTTATTACTGTTCATCTGTTCGTTTGAGTTGTTTGGGGACTGTCCGTCTCGGTGTCGTTTTAGGTTTTCTTGCTTATTTGGTTCTTTGGGGCTAATAGTGTAAATATTTTGTACTTGCGATGTTGTGGAAGTTTTTGAAGTTACTGCCGAAGAGCAAATCAGATGTGGCAGGGAACATACTGATGTTGTAGCTGCTGTGTTTGCTGTTGTTGTTGTGTTGGTTGTTGATGTCATTGTGAGAGGAAGAGTGGAGAGAGCGACCTGGTGGCTTGGTATGGTTAACAAAGTGGAGGAGGTTGTACCGGTTGATGTTTTTGATATGTGCGGGAGAATTGGAGTTGATGGTAACGCGCACTGGGCACTCCAGGGAGTATTGATATTGATATCTCTGTCAGGCGCGTTAAGGCAACTGTTACCTTGGGTGTGGCTTGGCGCGCGTGAATATGTGAAATATGCATTATTCACTTTTGTTTTTGTTTGAGGTTCTCGCCTTAGAGTTTGAGCATTATTCACGCTCATTTTTTTTTTTAAGAAATGTCAGTTGGCAACACTGAGTAAATTTAATTTATGCAGCGGCACAAAAAGCTTGCACAGCCTCTCAGAGAGCATGGAATATATCCATTTTACAATGGTTTGATTACCTCCTTGTCGTTCGGCAGAAGAAAATATTGAGCCGAAAGTGGCATTATTAAAAGCTCCCTCAATGACCACGAACACGCCTATTGTGTACTCGTCAGCTTTCAGCCCGGCTTCAATATTGCTAACAAGATCGTGTAAGGCTGATTCACATGATTTTCCACTCTGGTAATCATGTCGATTTCTACTAAGTGGACTTCCCGGCAATACCCCCACTCGGATATGTTTCTCCACAACTCGTTCTAAACTTTTCAACACGAACGATGCCAAACTGATTGGTCTAAAACTTTTTGCTAGGGCATAGTCGCCATTTCCTGCTTTCGGAATAAATATTACTCTTACGAGTGGCCTTTGGGATGGTATTTAACCAAGTGCATGACAGGCTGTGAAGATCCTTTTCAGGGCCTCAATCAGCCTGCCTCCTCCTTTTTTAAGCATTGCTGGATATATTCCGTCAGATCCAGGAGACTTAGAGCCTCAAAGGAAAACAAGGAAAACCTTATCGATTCTTTTGTCACTATCCGACTAGCAATATACCAGCTGTACCTAGAGGTTCCACCATCACTGCCGTTATTGTTCATGCCACTCTCTACTTTAGAGAGAGTTCTACTACCCGGAAAATAGGTTTCGAGTAGAGCATTAAACGTTTCCGATTTGGAAATGGTGTATGAACCATCAGATTTTCGAATGGAATCCAGCTTTACTGAGCGGTCTAGATGAAGTACCTTACAAAGTCTCGCTTTTTTCCTCATTTCTTCGACTTCGAGTTCGAAATTTCTGTTGGATTCAAGCTTGGCTTCCCTACTTTTTCCTTCTTTTCTCGGGCCTTATTAAGAAGTTTTCTGGACCGTACACGAAGCTTCGACAAATTCCACCAAGGAACCGCTTTCCCCTGTCTACTTTGCCTGAGTGGGCATAGTTCTCCAAAGCAATTCATTAAAGTACCATCTAATTTCTCAGTTGCATCTTCAATCATTTCTATTGATTTGAGTTTTTTCAGGTTTGGTAATCACTCATTTACAAGCTCACCATACCTGTATCAGTCCATATTTCGAGGACTCCTACCGGAAGGCATTCATATTGTATTAGTTCCAAGTCGGAATTCGATAAGACGATGATCAGAAAGAGTGTCCTCATCCAAAACTCGCCATCGGTTGATTTTATTTTCAACTGACCTATTGGTAAGTGTTAAATCAATCACCTCTTGTCTCAATTGGTCACAAACGTTAGTTTGTTACCAGTGTTTTGAATGACCAAATCAGATGACAGGATAAAATCCAGTAACTTGAGACCTCTGGGCTTGCATTTGCTGCTTACCCATACAATGTTTTGTGAAATTGCATCACAGCCCACTATTAGCCCCAGATGATTGGATTCTGCATACTAGCTGCCTCGAAGGAAGATAGCTGTTCTTTGGAGAGTAGACCGTCTTGTTTGCCGGTATGTATCTTTCCGTCATTACCTTTTACTGACATTCTCGCGAATGATTCGCCAGACGTTGACGGAAGAGTGTCATTCGATATTTGGGGTCCCTGAGCCTTTGCCTAGTCAGGAAAAGATTTGTCTTCCTTGGATTGGATCGGGGATGCAGGCATTTCCAACTTCCGTCTCTCGACTTTCCTCTTCTTTGCCTTTCTTCGCTTCCCGGTCGTTGGCACAGACCCCGTTTTGTTTCCGGAAGAGTGCAACGTTTCAGAGGAATCCTCTGTTCTGAAATTGCAGGTGTCGAAGTTGACAGAGCTTGAGTACTTGCCTTAGCTAATGCTTCGACTTTCTTCGCTCTATGTTTTCTTCGTTGTATATGCCTTGCAGATAGAACCGCACCTGCGTTCGAATCTCCAATAACTTCAGTCTTTTTACCGGTACTTACCTGATTCGCACTAGGTTTGACAGTTGTCAAAGACTTACTCGATACCAGAGATCCATCTGAGTCAACTGAGAGATTGTGCGGGTGTGGGGTTCAGGTCTGCAAATCCGACGCCTAAGTCGTCGATTTCTTGACAGGAGGATTTCCCGAAAGTGGGTTACCTCGTACAGAGAGATGCTTGTTTAACCTCCACTTTGTAAGAAATGCATCTTATACCTCCTGCCAGGTTATCGGTACGGTACTCTCCACATAGTACTTAGGTGGCCACCAATTCCGCCGTTCCGCGGATGGGTGGATACCCAATTCCTATATGGAGCTACCCTTTTAGTTCGTGGTAAGTTAATCTCCATAACATAGGGTTAAATCCCCATGATACTTACTTTGTTATATTATCTACTTCCTCTATGTGCTTAGCCACCGTAACTATTGATATGTCATCCGCAAAGCCTATAATTTTTACTTCCATGACGTTCCATAAAACAGTACTTAGGATCGATCCTTGCGGTACGCCAGCAATAACTTAGTAAACTATTGTTTCAGCACTGCTTTCATATCTAAGTTCTCTATCAGGGAAATAACTTCTTAGGGATGTCAATTTCATAAAGGCGTTTTTGACGTCCAGTGTGGTTACCCCACCTCTTTCCTTCTATTGCCTTAAAAGCCGTACTGACAACCGTATTAATTGCGTCATTTGTCGATCGGTTTTTTCGGAAGCTAAACTTCATGGTACTCCCTTTTCCTCTGTTCTAGGGACAAGTCTCGTTCGAGTATTTCGCTTATCGTATCCAGTGTCCAAATCGGCCGGATCTTGACATTACTTTTTTTATTCCCTAATACTTTGCATTCTACGCCGACCATGTAGGCACTTCCGCCTAAATTGCGCGATCTCCTCAGACCACCACGCTCCCTGTCGATTTTGTACTCTTCTTGTTATTGCCGCGTCACATGCTTTAGATAAAATGTCACCCAGCTGTCGGGCTTGCTCACTTACTGGTCCTCGTTCTAAAACAAGCTCTCTCAGTGTGTACCCAAAGGCCTCGATATCCATTCTTCTGCCATCCTACTTGCTTAGTTGGGCATGCCATTCTGACAGTTCAAATAAAGCTGCCTGGTGATCACTATGAGTGAATTCCTCACTTACTCTCCATATAATTTTCTGCAGCAGTGAATCGCTTACAAGGGTTAGGTTAATAATCGATACCGGTTTTACAGCACGTAAGCACACGTTTGCAATGTTAATATCCGTACGATGGATTCCAGCAAGCTACGTTACTACTGTTAATCTACCTTCAATATCCCACGTCAGGTCGTCTAGTAACGTCTCGAAGCACTCTTGCGTCCATCTTAGCTCTTACGAAGTCAACCACTTTATCATTAATTTCTTGGAGGGGGTGTTTACGCTTTCTATGTAATTGCCGCAATACCTTTCTTAACCTCTTCCATAACCCATATTAAAACCGCCTCTGCTTTCTGTTCTATTTCCATCTGCCTTACAGTGGTTTAAGTTAATCTGGATCACTCATACCTCTCCTGAAGACCAGACATTTACCGCTTCCCGCAACGTGCTGAAAGTTGAATTCCCCCTTGGCTTTGCAAAGCATACCTTCTGGGTCCTCGACGCACTTTCTGCCCTGCTTTGCGCGATCCTCTATTTATTCTTTGGTAGTAATCTCATCAATATCTTTACCCTCGAGAACCTTCTCTTGTGTCAGACTACGTACCGCCACTCAACCCCCTAGTGTACTGCCTACTATTAAGGGGAACTTCTTGGCTTATATACATATATACATATATATATATAATATATATATATATATATATATAATTGGCACGTACACCCTTTTTGGGTGTTTGGCCGAGCTCCTCCTCCTATTTATGGCGTGCGTCTTGATGTTGTTCCACAAATGGAGGGACGTACAGTTTCAAGCCGACCAAGATCGTGTGGCTATACAGATATGCATACAATAATTGCTCGTTTAAAGTTATAAAATACAAAAAAAAAAAATGTGACGTGTACATGAAAATCGCCGATACACGTGATTTTTATTTTTTATCCCCTCTCCGAAAAAATATATTTGGTTCATAGGACAGAAAAAAGTTCGTTTTTGTAACGCAGTGTTATAGATTGTCAACCGTAACGACTCTATTCTTTGCGTTCGAACGCTGGGAGAGGTATAGTTACGATGTATTCAAACTTTAGACGCGTTTTTCTCAAAACTATATTTTTCGAATTGGCGTACACGATAACTCGAAAAGTTATTGACCGATCTCCCTAAAATTTTGCACACATCTTTTTTATGATATTACTTTCTATGTGAACTCAAATGTTTTCGAAAAAAGCAAAAATAGTAGGAAAATTCGCCCCAAAACTCATTTTTTTAAGCATTTTATTCCGCCAATTTTTTCTCCATTTTTTTTTTACTTCATATAGAAATTATGACATTAGTAAACAAAAAAATGTTTGGTTTTTTGTAATCAGGTCACTGACGCCGATGCTACAATGCCCGCCAATTGAGAAGCCCCGCTACGACCTTCCTGGAAGAATTGAGTGTACATCCGCCATTTTAAATGATTAAAATAAAAACAAATTTATATTATTTTAATGTATGCCAATTTTGAAAAAAATATATTGACTTCTTCATTTTAAATAATTTTAATGAAAATCAGGGAAAATATGGCCGTTTATAGGTATCTGTCCCTTTAAGCTTTTATTAACAATGTCGATAAAAATCGTTCTATACAAATTGAACCAACCTCATTCCTTTAACACAAATGATAACAGGTTCCATGTCCGATGAATCATATTGATTCATATCACCAAGCTTGTACCGTGTCTGATACGTACATGTATCATAGACATATGTATGTATGAGCAATGTTGGACATACAGATCGTGAAGAATGACTGTTGACATAGGAAATAAATTGAATTTCTCCACTTTATTAGCAAAAATAGCACTCTCTATTTATCTTGTTGTTTGTGACTTGTTGTTTGTACTGATTCATATTTATTCACAGCATTTAAAGAGAATTAATAAATACTAGCTTCAAATTCTTTGGAAAAACCACAACTTGAGCAACAAAAGCAAATAACACACTATTTCGACATTGCCAATAAACTGTTTTTACGAACTTTAATACCGGCTTGTTTCATTAAATACATAATGTGACTACGTAATTTTTTGATTAAATTTTTATTGGGTATGATAACCGATAGCTTCAATATCATTGTGCAGGCGCTTTCTCATGGAATAGACCAATTCGTTTGTGTCGCATACGTTCGGTATAATCTAGCATTCCTCCATTATTGAAGTTTTTAATGCTGCTGCATTCTTTGGATGTTTTATGGACTCTTTCCTTCAAATGGCCACAAATTTTCACTCACGTTTATGTCGGGACACAGAGCTGGTGTATTTATAACTTTACCACCAAATTTTTTAGCACTGCCGACGAAGATTTTTCAATATATTTAATTGTAGTTTGGCGTCCATTGTGCCGTCAATAAGCACCAAGTCTCCTATTCCTTTACTTGAAAGGCATCCCCAAACCATAACGGAAATTTATCCATAATTAAATTTGAGTATTTTATTACAATTTTGTAAAGCTGTTAAGGGCTTGCGCCATACTCTAGTCGGTGCATCGTTGCAATAAAGCATTATCTTTGTCTCGTCGCAAAACGTAACGTCAAATAATCTTTTGGTTCAAAAATGTGGTTCAAAGAAAAAGACAGGGGTTTTTCAACATTTTGTGCAGACAGCAATGGTGTGCTGCTATCGATGAATATGATATTATACTGCACCACATATAGCGTGACGCGCTGTATCATGAGAGAGAACAATACCACACTTCTCGCTAAGCTCCTTTGCACGTTTTTAAAGCAAATTCTCGGCTTTTGATCCAATTTTCAGATCATCAAAAGTTCTGCACGTCCAGTAATCTTATTTTTAGACCCACCAGTATTCAATCGCCACCTGTAGGCATCTTGGAGCAATACTTGACTCTAAGCTCCATTAGAAGTTGAAAATCGGGTAAACAAAGCCAGTATAGCCTTATACTCCTGCAAATCTATGTTCGGTAAAAAATGGGGACTCAAGCCACAGGTCATGTTGTGGATGTACAACGCAGTGCTTTTGCCAATTTTAACGTGCCTGGTTTGGTGGGAGGCTCTTCGGAAGGGCTATAATACCACTAAACTGGGAAGGGTGCAAAAGACTGCATGCATTGGCATCACCAGAGCATGTAAAACTTGCCCCAGTGCTGCCCTGAATGTCCTTATTTACCTCCTTCCTATCGACTTTTACGTTATTTCCACCGCAGCTCAAAGTGCAATCAGGTTAAAGAAGGTTGGCCTCTGGAGACAATCTCTCAAGAGACATGTTAGCATTTTCGCGCAGTTAGCACCATATTTCTCCGAACTTCGAACAGATCTCTCTATCCGCAAACTAGAGTTTGAGGGTCGTGCTAGGGCAATCTTTCCAAATAAGCAGGATTGGATCGAGGAGAAAATCTGCACTGACGGTTCCAAGATGGAATCGGGAGTCGGAGCAGGGGTTTTTTATAAATCAGCCAATTTATCTATCTCCTTTAAACTGCCGAACACTGCTAGTGTTTCTCAACCAGTCTTTGCGATCCTGCAGACATGCAAAATGCTTAGGGAACGAGGGAGATATTAACATTTTGTCTGATAGTTAAGCAGCGATCAAGGCTCTGACGACGCTATGGTGCAGAACGAAATTAGTAAACTCCTGTAAGGAGGAGATCAAATCTCGTGGGTGTGCAGGTAACATTTCTCTGATCTGGGTTCCACGACATAGGAACGCAGAGGGAAATAAAATTGCTGAAGAGCTTGCCAGAAAGGGGACTGAATTGGCGTCAGAAACCTCGACCCCGTCATCGGTATCCTCCTGACAGTTGTTAAAGGGGAACTGCATAAAAAACCCTTTGGTTTCAGTACAACATACGAAGAACTCAGAAAGTTCTTTGGACTCCTTGCCATTCAATTTCCAAACTCATAGCTGTGTTTACCGGTTACTAGATGATCGGCACTCACGCGGAAGAGCTAGGGTTACCATTTAATCCCCATTGCAAAAGCTGTGGGTATCTTTCAGAGAAGGAGACTGTTGAGCACTGAGTGCTCCTTTCTTCCACAGCCTGGGGCAGTGCACCAACCTAAGTCCCATCAACCTTCTCCATTATATCAACAGCTCTGGCTGGCAGTAGATATCTGCCTGTTGGGGGTCCCATAATGGTATCAAAACGGCGCTTTAGTGCTACTTGAGAAGTGCCAGACTGGCACTTCAACCATTTCACCTATCTACCCACCTGTAGCCTCTTTTCTGCTCGATTTATAACATTATAAATTAACTGACGTATTACAGAAAACATTTCAAACAGTTTTTGAACACTTTTATCCAGGTGTCGACGGAAATAGTGTTATTATAATTTTTTTTTTCTTTGTTGCTCTAGTTGTTGTTTTTCCAAAGAACTTGAAGAATTAGCACAAAAAAGAAGTCAAAGATAAATAAAGACTGCTATTTTTTGCAATGAAGTCGAAAAATTTAATTTATTTTCAATGTCAAAAGTCATTCTTGACAAACTATACATATTTGTCGTTTGGGGAATATTCGCATTTTGTTACAATACTATAATATATACATTACTAGCAAACCCGGCCCGCTTCGCTGGGCACACTAAAATAGAATAGATATGGTTTAGAACAGAAAAGATATGGTTTTCATATTATTTATTTCTTTATTCGTTATTCAAGCGCTTTGGCATAAACAATATTTTTTGTTTTTCTATTTGTTTTTGAGTAAATATAAAATATAAATTGAAAATCAGGAGAAAAGAAAATTGTTTTTAAAATTCAAATCAACGCAAATGAATAACTTAGAAACAATCGTCTTTTTTCCTGATCATCCATGAATTTTTCGTTTCAATTTATATGTTTTATTAAGCATTGGAGCTTTTTTAACCATTATCCATTTATATTTAAAAGGAAAAAACGAAAAAATTTTTTTTTCCACGAACACATAATTTCATTTGAACATTCGGATTTCACATTAAATTCTTTAAATTTCATGAGAAATTATTCACTGTTCCAAAATCCACTTCAAAAAAATTCACAAAAAATGTTTACACTTTGCACTTACGTCTTCTCCTTATGGCATCCAAATCAGAAAGAAATATTGACACATTGTAACTCACACTCTCAATTTGACAGATCAGTTCCACCCCAAGCGTTAAAAAAGTAAACGAAATTATGGCTGGTTCAAAAGAACGCTGCACCCGTTGCCAGTGTTCCGAATTACAACCAAACTTTATGAAACCCATTTTCAATACTTACTTAACAATGTGTGTAAGTTTGGTTTAATTCGGTGCAAAGACACGGCGGGTCCACGTTTTGGCATATATTTCGAGACCCTAGTCAGCAATAGGTATGGAAATTACCCCGTATTAAAGCACTTATCAACAGCTTTCATTTGATACCCATATTGTACATACACAACCAAAGGTTATTCGGGTCCACGTTTTGACCTATATCTCGAAACCCCAGTCACGGAGCGGCTTGAAAAATACTCCGTACTAAAGCATTCACCAACAGCTTCCATTTGATATCCATATTGTACAAACACATTCTAGGGTTACCCGAGTCCACGTTTTGGTGTCTATCTCGAGACCCTAGTCACGGAGCGGCATGAAAAATACTCTGAACTAAAGCATTCACCAACAGCTTCCATTTTATACCCATATTGTACATACACATCCGAAGGCTACCCGGGTCCACGTTTTGACCTATATCTCGAGACCCTATCTACCAATAGGTATCCAAACTATACGGAAACCATCTTTAATACCTACTTACCAATGTGTGTAAGTTTGGTTTAATTCGGTGCAAAGACACGGCAGGTCCACGTTTTGGCATATATTTCGAGACCCTAGTCATCAATAGGTATGAAAATTACCCCGTATCAAAGCACTTATCAACAGCTTTCATTTGATACCCATATTGTACATACACAACCAAAGGTTACCCGGGTCCACGTTTTGGCCTATATCTCGAGGCCCCAGTCACGAAGAGACATGAAAAATACTCTGTACTAAAGCATTCACCAACAGCTTCCATTTGATATCCATATTGTACAAACACATTCTAGGGTCCACGTTTTGGTCTCTATTTCGAGACCCTAGTCACGGAGCGGCATGAAAAATACTCTGAACTAAAGCATTCACCAACAGCTTCCATTTTATACCCATATTGTACATACACATACAGGTTACCCGGGTTCACGTTTTGACCTATATCTCGAACCTTATCCACCAATAAGTATCCAAGCTATACGGAAACCATCTTCAATACCTTCTTAACAATGTGTGTAAGTTTGGTTTAATTTGGTGCAAAGACACGGCCGGTTAGCGAACACACACAAAAAGTTGACTTTATTTTATATATAAGATAAACTAAAAAAATTGGGGATTTTCAAATACTTGCTTGAATATGCGTGAAAAGCCTTAGAAATAATTGGCGGGAATGTGAGCTTCTTATTTTTATATTCATTGCGTATAAATCAATGCATTGTAGTATTTTTGAATGATTTTGATTGAAACAATTAAGATAAAAGACTTTGGAACTTGTACTCGTATTGCATTCCATATTTACTTGTTTGAGTCGAAGGAGAATGCCTCAGGCAGTGCGTTTACTTTTATTGCAGGTAGAGCTATCTGAACAACGATCCTGCAATTTGTGCCAATTACCGCGGGATTAGTCTTCTAAATATCGCCTATAAGGTTCTAGCGAGCGTATTGTGTGAAAGGCTGAAGCCCATCGTCAACCAACTGATTGGACCTTATCAGTGTGGCTTCAGACCTGGAAAGTCCACCATCGACCAAATATGCTCAATACGCCAAATCTTGGAAAAGACCCATGAAAGGAGAATCGACACACACCATATTTTCGTCGACTTCAAAGCTGCATTCGACAGTACGGAAAGGAGTTACCTGTATGCCGCGATGTCTGAATTTGGTATCCCCGCAAAACTAATACGGCTATGTAAGATGACGTTGCTCAACACCAGCAGCGCCGTCAGAATTGGGAAGGACCTCTCCGAGCCGTTTGATACCAAACGAGGTTTCAGACAGGGTGACTCGCTGTCGTGTGACTTCTTTAACCTGATGTTGGAGAGCATCGTACGAGCCGCAGAACTTAATCGCTCAGGCACAATATTTTATAAGAGCGTACAATTGTTGGCGTATGCCGATGATATTGACATCATTGGCCTTAACAACCGCGCTGTTAGTTCTGCCTTCTCCAAACTGGATAAAGAGGCAAAGCGAATGGGTCTGGTGGTGAACGAGGACAAAACGAAGTACCTCCTGCCTTCAAACAAACAGTCGGCGCACTCGCGTATCGGAACCCACGTCACTGTAGATAGTTATAATTTCGAGGTTGTAAGAGACTTCGTCTATTTAGGAACCAGCATTAACACCGATAACAATGTCAGCCTTGAAATCCAACGTAGAATCTCTCTTGCCAACAAGTGCTACTTTGGACTAAGTAGGCAACTGAGCAGTAAAGTCCTCTCTCGACGAACAAAACTAACACTCTACAAGACTCTCATCATGCCCGTCCTAACGTATGGCGCAGTAGCTTGGACGATGACAACATCCGATGAAGCGACGCTTAGAGTGTTCGAGAGAAAGATTCTGCGTAAGATTTTTGGACCTTTGCACGTTGGCAACGGCGAATATCGCAGACGATGGAATGATGAGCTGTATGAGCTTTACGACGACATAGACATAGCGCAGCGAATAAAGATCCAGCGGCTACGTTGGCTGGGTCATGTCGTCCGAATGGATACAAACGCTCCGGCTTTGAAAGTATTCGATGCGGTACCAACTGGTGGTAGCAGAGGAAGAGGGCGGCCTCCTCTGCGTTGGAAAGATCAGGTGGAGAAGGACTTGGCTTCACTTGGTGTGTCCAACTGGCGCCGTTTAGCACGAGAAAGAAACGACTGGCGCGCTTTGTTAAACTCGGCCAAAATCGCGTAAGCGGTTATAGCGCCAATTAAGAAGAAGAAGAAGAATAATAGAAAATAAGCTTGTCTACGACTTCAACGACTTGAGTAACGCCGTCGTAGTCGTTTTAGGCTTTACGGTTAATCTTAATGTCAGTTAAATTCAGATACCATTCCGCTCTCGTGAAAGGTAGAAATCGTAAACACATTACGCGTATCGTGGGCCACGGTAGGTATAATTATACAACAGTTAAGCATGGCTTGTCAAGGGCGGAAGTTGTTTCAGCATATATATTGTAAGACCAAGTGTAACTATTTACGGAACATATTTTATATATTTTGATCCTATTTTTGCTAAATTTAGAAGGGAACATCCTTGAAGATTGAATGGAGATTCATCGACAACGATCGTATCACCTGGAATATTCAGAGAGCGTGGTGTTAATAAGTGGTTTAATTTTGCAAAAAAAAAGTTTAATTATAAGGCTGAATATCATTGAAATGCAAACAGCGTTAACTTTATGAGAATCTGTTATATGACATACTAGCTTTAACCCGCGGCCCCGCTCGCGCAGGAGTAGTTTTGAGGGATTTAGGATATGTATATAAAAGAATTACAAACAATAATTTCATAGAAAATATTTTTTTTTAATAACCATAATATTACAATACCCGGCATCCGTTGGTATGCGTCGTTGAGTAAAATCAAAACAACTAATCAGAAAAATATCAAGCAAAATTATTTTAATTCATTTTCTACCTCAAACCGTTTTTGAACTTTGCATTTGGGTCATAGTTGAACAGCTTATGCGGACTATGAACTCTAGAATGTGCTATAAATAGTGGGAAATAGGAAAAACTAAGATTTTTTAAATTAAATTTAAGCGAATATTCGATTATTAGTGACGAATGAGAGTGGTGGTGCGGCCTGGGGGCTGTGGCATAAATCATACCTATAACCTTCATTGGGTGAAAATATGAATGTATTAAGCTTTTTACGTCGTTTGGTGTTGTCGTTTCGTAGTGATGCGCGGACAACGTACAGACATTCACCTTTATAGTATAGATTATACAGGGTGAACGATATGAAGTGTCACCTATTACCAAAATTTGTTTGTGTGAAATTAGTTTTTATTGATTTCAAAGACAAAATTCTTCAAAAATTATTACAATTTTAACATATATTCACTTTAGCTCGATATGACCACCTTTTGCCTTGATTATAGCCTTCAAACGGTCAAAAAATGAGTTGCGTGCTGCACGAATGTGATCTTGAGGTATTTTGTATATTCTCGTATAATCGTTTTTTTTACCCCTTCCATACTGGCATATTTTTATTTCTCATCTAGCTCTGCAAAATGGACCAGATGGAATAGTCCATCGGATTTGCGTCTGGCGAATTCGAAAGCCATTGTGTGGACGAAATGAAGTGTGGAAATGATTTTTTAACCATTCTTGGTTTAAACGACCTTTATGAGACGGTGCCGAGTCTTGTTGGAACGTTATGGCCTACGACCGAGATGTTTGGGTGTCCATGACTCTAAAGCAGCTTCTAAAACATTTTCCCGAAAATAAGTCGCATTCACTTTGACACCGGGCTTGATAAAAACGATTGGAGAGCGTCCATCAGCGGTCACTGTGGCTCAAACCATTACTTGCGATGGGAAATTGCTTAGGCTCAAATACTCTTAGGCGTAGGCTCAAATTCTCGTATGAGCGTTCGGTCAAGTAAACACGATCGTTTTGAGTGTTTATGAACTGCTCAATTGGGAAATTTTTTCATCAGAAAACACAATGTTAGGAAATTCGCCACGTTCGTGCAAGCGCAAAAACTCCTATGCTCTATCGCAGCGAACATTTTTTGCTGGGGTGAAAGATCGTGTGCTTTTTTGGAACTTGTAAGCCTTAAGGCGGCCGCCGTAGCCGAATGGGTTAGTGCGTGATTACCATTCGGAATTCACAGAGAGGTCGTTGGTTCGAATCTCGGTGAAAGCAAAATTAATAAAAACATTTTTCTAATAGCGGTCGCCCCTCGGCAAGCAATGGCAAACCTCCGAGTGCATTTCTGCCATGAAAAAGCTCCTCATAAAAATATCTGCCGTTCGGAGTCGGCTTGAAACTGTAGGTCCCTCCATTTGTGGAACAACATCAAGACGCACACCACAAATAGGAGAAGGAGCTCAGCCAAACACCTAATAGAAGTGTACGCGCCAATTATTTTTATTTTTTAAGCCTTGACGTTAATCTCATTTTCCGATATGCGTCGAATGCTGTCTTGCGATATTTTCAGTTCTTTCGCCATTTTTCTTCCACTTCGACGTGGATTTCGTTCAAGTCGAGCCTTCACTTTCCGAACCATTTCTGGCGTTGTTGCTGTTTATTTTTGGGTCCACCTCCATAGCGTTTTGCAATGCTACCAGTATAATTGTAACGTTTTATAGTGCGATACACAAACATTTTATTCGCTCTGACGTGACTGAGCTCACGAACAATGGCTGGTTGTGAATTTCCAGCCAAATATAACGCAATCACACTATTGAATTCCATTACAGAAAAAAAAATTCAACAAAACTGAGACGCAAATGCTTTTGATGGCTTATAAACAATATTTGAACTGTCATTAGAACAATTTTGACGTTGATGTCATGAGCTGTTTTACAAATACAAGCAGCGTGAAGTTGGTAACAATTTATATGGTTCACCCTGTAGATATTTCGTCAAAAAACGGGTTATAATATAATGCGTCAATTTTCCAACAATGTTCGATGAATGACCTTTTGTCAAAACACTTTAGTAAAATAAGGGCAAACGCAACAAGGAAGGGAGGGAAAATAATAGGGTTAGAGCTTAAATAAAATGTATGCTTATATTTGAGGGGCAGAGCATTTCGCTGCGTCTATTTATTATTTCATTGTATATGATTTCAAATATTAGATACCAATAAATTATTTTTTTTTTTTCTATTACAAAATATTTAACTTTTTCTCTTTCTTTTTCACTTAGAGTTATGCTCTTTATTCATTATTTATTAAATAAAATTAAAAAGAAAAATATTAGAAAATTAAAAGGAAAAATTCAATACTGATGCTTTCCATTTCAATTCAACCGGGCTATTCGGGTCATGTTCTTCAATTTCGATGTAACTTAAATATGTTTGTCTCTGGTCAAAATAATGAGATACGTATTTTTTTGTTCGCCCGAAAAACATTTTTTTCAAGAGTTATCGGCGATTTTGTTTTTCGGCTCAAACTCGATTTTTTTTAATTATATAAGAAAATTTGCTGATTTGTAGATCGCGCCCAAAAATGCGGGTGTTATATTCTGGTCTTTCCCCGCCAGTTCTGTTTCAAGGATGAGATTCTAGATGGAGTCCATTTGCTCAGTTGTTAGAGGGGTATTGATATAGTTCCTTGAGAGCACTGTGATTTTATCTTTTATTAGTGACTAGATACCTCATAGTCACTTATCCATCGACATATGCAGTTCCGCTTCGGATTGGGGATTTGTTCTACCCCCGATCATACTAAAGATACTCCGAATGATACTGTACTATTGTAACGTGTAGCGAACACCATACTTTGTATATTGAGCTAGGTACCTCCTTATTCAGCCGCACTGCTTCAGATTCAATCGTAATCCCGTAGAGACAATGCGTTGAAGGACTTCTTCAAAGTTTAAATTTTTACCCATGACGATGATGTAATACTGATACACCAAACACGTTTTCCAGTGTAGGCCCGTCAGCGCAAGCTTCATCAGACGCTCAAAGGTTGCTGGTACATTACATAATCCGAATGGCATCACAGAAAACTGCCCCAACCCACCTTCTATGCCGAAGGCTGTCTACCTGCCAGTAACTACTTTTTAAATCAAGCGTGGAAAACCATTTCGCGCCAGATAAAATGTCGAGAGTGTCATATATTCGTGATTATGATTCGCTGACATTTTTCGTGACTTCATTCAGCTTTCTATAATACCCATAAATCGGGTGCTTCCATCTCTCTTTCTAACCAGCACAATTCCTGAGCTACACTGGCTTATTGATGGCTCACTAACTCAACTTTGCTGCATTTCTTGGATTATCTTATTTGCTTCTTCGTGCTTTGCTAGTGGACTCGACGTGGAACTTGACGAATTGGCTTTTCATCTCCTATATCTATTCAGTGTTTCACCATCACAGTCCTTCCAGACTTTGCACAATCACCGTTGAATAGGGAGCCGTATTTCTCCAGGAATCTCTTAGTTTTTGTCCTATCTAGCACTCTAACTTCCTGCAAATAAGTTCTTATGAAATCGGAGGTTTTTCTTCCTGCTTCCTAGAATTCTTCTCTTTCCCGTTGTGGTCCATTGTGGTTTACTATGACTGACCGACATTTCTCTTTCTTCTATAGTCCAACATTTCCCAATTATAGTTCCTATATCTGAAATAACTGGTAACTTGAAATTATTTAAGATTCTTAGTGGAACCCTCGTGTTCGCCTTATGTTCGCCTTCTCCTTAGTAGCGTCTATAGCCCACTCTTTTACCCAAATCCAAGGAAAATCCGTGCAGCAGCATGAAATCAACTCCAATGATTACTTCATCCGTGATTTGAACCAAAAAAATGTGTAAATTACTCCAATAATGACTTCACAAACTACCTTTCCAGAAAGCGTAGTTCTCTCTCCTGTACCGGTTTGAAACTTGTTGTGGAACCAGTGGATCCACATTACCGTTTGCTAAATCTGACCGGATAACCGAGTTCGTTGCACCTGTGGCCAGAGTCAGTCTTAGCGCTTCGCTTCCTTCTACCTGGGTTCGTCTTCAGTTGGCTGCGTGGTGTACTGAAATCGCGTGCCAAATGCCCGGTCTTACCGCAGTTGCCACACTTTATTCTCGAACTGCTGGATCATGGCACTTGAGTAGAGGAGTCGCGTATTATTCTCTTTATTGCTTCTTCTTCTCGCGTACCCCTCATAAAACCTTAGCCCTTCATCTTTTCTACGAAATCTTCTGTTTTCTTTGCATACGCCAAATGCGCTGAACGTTCAATATCAGTTGCGTATTACCGCAGAGTCTCATATGTCGTTTGGCAGCATTTCGTCAGTTCCATCTGGAACATTTCTTGCCAGTGGTCACTCCCGTAACGTCTCTCTATAGCTGCTATCCGACTTTCATAGTTACATCGACCGGCTTCTGGAACCACCAGCAGTACTTCAGCAACGGCACCCTTAAGCGAATTACTCCTCAAGAAATAAAAGTATTACGAAAATCGACGATCGTTTTTGGCTTAATGGCTACGTCAGTAAGCGAAATTGCCGCATTTGGGCTGGGGAGCAACCCAAAGCCATTCAAGAACAACCATTACAGCCATTACATTCATTGAGAACAACCTTCTACAGAGATGAGTCTGGCGCTAATGTAACAGTGAATGACGAACGCTATCGCGCAAGGATAAACGACTTTTTGATGCCAGAAATTGAAGCCCGTGATCTCCACAATATTTGGTTCCAGCAAGGTGGCGTTACTTGCCACGCAGCCCGTGAAACAATGAATTTACTGCGAGGTTGTTTCGGTGAGCAATTTATCTCTCGTCTCGGAACAGTGGATTGGCCACCTAGATCATGTGATATCACAACTTTGGACTTTTATTTGTAGGGGTATGTAAAGTCTAAATGCGTTGTAGATAAACCAGATTCGATCGAGGCATTGTAAACCAACATTACTTCTTCTTCACGATATACCGACCGAAGTCCTTCAGCGAGTCATTCAAAATTGGTGTTTACGGATAGCCAAATTACGGTGCAATTGCGGCCAACATATGAAAGGAATCTATATATATAAAATTCAAATTATGTATGTATCTATAGATCGACTTGCGTCCTAAACGCATAAACCGATCGTAACCAAATTTGAAACACGAACTGGATAACTTACCGGGATGGTCATAGGCTAAAAAATATTTTGATATATATGGGGGGCGTGGCACCTCCCATACAAATGGAATTTTTAACAGTCCGTTCTTCTGGAAGTATTTACGTTTGGTAAGGGGTTATATGACATTAATCTTTACCACATTCAGAAAAACTGAGTATAACGAAAAAGGGGGCGTGGCACCCCCCATACAACTGGAATTTTTAACAGGCTTAAGGGGCTCAACCAGTGTGAAACTTTGAAAAATTCAAAAAAAAATTTTTCATATTTTTCAGCAAGCAAGCAGCAACTTTTTGAAGAAGAAGAAGGTGAATTATATGGGCCTGGAATAGCAGATTAGGATTAGGTATGATATTTATCGTTTTATAAATGTGAGATCAGTATTTTTTTCTTTAAAAACGTTTTTCTCAAAATAGCGTTTTCTTAATTTGCTGCCACTGTAACTTAAAAACTAATTTTACGATCGACTTGAATCTTGTTTCCTCATTTTAAGTATTCATTTTTACATTGAATGACCCTCCGATATTTCAATCTAATAAAAATTGTAAATTTGCGATGTGAAATACTATCACATTTTCAAGCTAAATTTTTATACTTTTTTCAAAACTGCGGGATTTTTTTGGATTTAGGTTTTTCACCACAATCCTGCGTTAATCAACGCGTGATACCATCATCTTTAATGACTTTTTTGTTTTTTTTTATTTCAGGCACTCTGAAGACCGTAACAAAGGCAGCAGTGGGGAAACTTTTTTTTTTTGGACCTTCGAGAGACGCCCTATTATTAGAAGAAAAGTCCAGATTTTCCTTTGAAAAAATTTGTACTTGAAGTTTAATTATATATTAATATACTTACAAAGTTTTAAAACAATCAATGTAAAACTTTTTTAAAAATAAATTTTCAAAAACCACCTGTTTTTTTGTCAGTCACACTGGTTGAGCCCCTTAAAAAATTGTTTTATCGAAATAAAATTTAAAAATTAAAATTTATAGTCCATATCTCTGGAAGTATTTAGGCTAGACCAATGAAATTTGGGAAGGGGTTATATGAGGTTAATCCCTAACACCTCCAAGAAAACTGAGAAAAGCGAAAATAGGGGCTTGGCACCTCCCATATTTAGGCTAGACAACTGAAATTTGGTAAGAGATTATATAAGGTTAATACCTAACACCTGCATGAAAACTGGTGATAGCTAGAAATGGGGCGTGACACCTCCTATACAAATGGGATTTTTCATACTGCATATCACTGGACGCATTTATGGTAGAATACCAAAAATTGTTTGCCAACATTTAGGTCTACTGGAAAACGATAATTACTGGGAAATTACATTATCTGAAGCTGGACTGTCATACCTTCCTTCGCAGCTTCGCAGCTTATTGGCAATAATGTTGACAAACTGCCCTCCATCAGATCCAAAAACACTATGGGAAAATCACAAAGATAACCTTAGTGAAGACTACATGAGAGATGAGAGCAGCACGAGCTGCAAACGATAATACAAACCTGAACTGCTCTTTGCAAATTTACAACCAAGCGCTAATCGACATGGAAAATATATGTATTTGAATTAATAGCAAGTCCTTGAAGCATTTGGGATCACCTTCTCCCGTTCGAGACAGAATCGATTTGGCCGACAAAGATATCTCCCGGAAAATGAATTACGATATCGAGGCTCTTCATACTTTTATAAGCAAAAGCAAACCTCTATTGGTTACGGATCAAAAAGTCGCATACGAAACTATTCAAGGAATGATTATTGAGAATAAGGGAGGATTGATTTTTTTGGTTGCGCCTGGAGGAACCGGCAAAAAATTTCTGCTTAATTTGATATTGGCTGATGTAAGGGAAAAGAAAGAAATCGCTGTGGCAGTTGCTTCTTCAGGAATAGCGGCTACCCTTTTGTGTGGCGGACGAACAGCTCACTCAGCTTTTAAGTTACCACTGTCTATGCAAATATCTGACACACCGATGTGCAATATAAGCAAAAACTCAGGTCAAGGTAGGGTTCTAAAGACATGTAAGCTAATCGTGTGGGATGAGTGCACAATGGCCCATAAAAAGTCGCTAGAAGCTTTAGACCGATCTCTGAGAGACTTGAGAGGTAATGATCAACCCATGGGTGGTGCCTTACTCTTACTGGCAGGGGATTTACGACAAATTCTTCCAGTTATTCCGAAAGGAACCGCCGCAGACGAAGTGAATGCCTGCTTAAAATCGTCATACCTATGGGACTGAACGTAGTCTTGAAAAATTGACTCTTTCTACAAATATGAGAGCACATTTGGGAGGAGATGCTTCAGAAGAAGTTTTTCTGAACAATTACTTACAATATGCAATGGAAAAATACCAATTTCTTTACCACCACATTTAATTTATTTTAATCCAGGTTTTTGTCAACTTTTGTTATCAGTCGATGATTTGATAGAAAGGGTATTTCCAAATATTTCAGCCAATCACACAAACTATAGATGGCTTCGAGAAAGGGCCATTTTGGAACCTAAGAATGACGATGTAAATGTCATTAATTCCAAAATTCAAGAAATACTACCAGGAACTGTCACAACTTATTATTCCATTGACACAGTCGTCGAAGAATCCCAGGCAGTTCATTATCCCGTTGAGTTTCTTAACTCCTTGGACCCATCAGCAATTCCTCCTCATCGACTGATGCTTAAAAAGGGGGCCATGATAATTATGCTGCGTAATTTGGATCCTCCACGTTTATGCAATGGCAGAAGGCTAATCATCACGAAACTTTTACCGAATGTTATAGAAGCTATGGTTTTATCAGGAAATTTTGAAAACCACAAAGTTTTCATACCAAGAATTCCAATGATACCGACGGATATACCTTTCAATTTTAAACGCCTCCAATTTCCTATTAGACTGGCTTTCGCAATGTCCATAAATGAAGCTCAGGGACAATCATTAGCTGTAGCAGGAGTCAATCTAACCAACTCATGTTTTACCCATGGCCAATTATATGTAGCCTGCTCCAGAGTTGGCGCACCGAAAAACCTTTTTATTTATACTCAAAATAATATAACAAAAAATGTCATATATCCGATCGTTTTAAATAATACCTAAACTGACTTAAAAAAGTTAAAGTTGTTTTATTTACATTGCATACTTTTTGATAGAAATGTGGGGTGAAACCCACGGGTATAAGCTAGTTATCTATAAAAAGTAAATGTTATGAATGGCTCTACACAAAAATATTAAATACTAGCTTATACCCGTGGGTTTCACCCCACATTTCTATCAAAAAGTATGCAATGTAAATAAATCAACTTTAACTTTTTTAAGTCAGTTTAGGTATTATTTAAAACGATCGGATATATGACATTTTTTGTTATATTATTTTGAGTATAAATAAAAAGGTTTTTCGGTGCGCCAACTCTGGAGCAGGCTACATATAATTGGCCATGGGTAAAACATGAGTTGGTTAGATTGACTCCTGCTACAGCTAATGATTGTCCCTGAGCTTCATTTATGGACATTGCGAAAGCCAGTCTAATAGGAAATTGGAGGCGTTTAAAATTGAAAGGTATATCCGTCGGTATCATTGGAATTCTTGGTATGAAAACTTTGTGGTTTTCAAAATTTCCTGATAAAACCATAGCTTCTATAACATTCGGTAAAAGTTTCGTGATGATTAGCCTTCTGCCATTGCATAAACGTGGAGGATCCAAATTACGCAGCATAATTATCATGGCCCCCTTTTTAAGCATCAGTCGATGAGGAGGAATTGCTGATGGGTCCAAGGAGTTAAGAAACTCAACGGGATAATGAACTGCCTGGGATTCTTCGACGACTGTGTCAATGGAATAATAAGTTGTGACAGTTCCTGGTAGTATTTCTTGAATTTTGGAATTAATGACATTTACATCGTCATTCTTAGGTTCCAAAATGGCCCTTTCTCGAAGCCATCTATAGTTTGTGTGATTGGCTGAAATATTTGGAAATACCCTTTCTATCAAATCATCGACTGATAACAAAAGTTGACAAAAACCTGGATTAAAATAAATTAAATGTGGTGGTAAAGAAATTGGTATTTTTCCATTGCATATTGTAAGTAATTGTTCAGAAAAAACTTCTTCTGAAGCATCTCCTCCCAAATGTGCTCTCATATTTGTAGAAAGAGTCAATTTTTCAAGACTACGTTCAGTCCCATAGGTATGACGATTTTAAGCAGGCATTCACTTCGTCTGCGGCGGTTCCTTTCGGAATAACTGGAAGAATTTGTCGTAAATCCCCTGCCAGTAAGAGTAAGGCACCACCCATGGGTTGATCATTACCTCTCAAGTCTCTCAGAGATCGGTCTAAAGCTTCTAGCGACTTTTTATGGGCCATTGTGCACTCATCCCACACGATTAGCTTACATGTCTTTAGAACCCTACCTTGACCTGAGTTTTTGCTTATATTGCACATCGGTGTGTCAGATATTTGCATAGACAGTGGTAACTTAAAAGCTGAGTGAGCTGTTCGTCCGCCACACAAAAGGGTAGCCGCTATTCCTGAAGAAGCAACTGCCACAGCGATTTCTTTCTTTTCCCTTACATCAGCCAATATCAAATTAAGCAGAAATTTTTTGCCGGTTCCTCCAGGCGCAACCAAAAAAATCAATCCTCCCTTATTCTCAATAATCATTCCTTGAATAGTTTCGTATGCGACTTTTTGATCCGTAACCAATAGAGGTTTGCTTTTGCTTATAAAAGTATGAAGAGCCTCGATATCGTAATTCATTTTCCGGGAGATATCTTTGTCGGCCAAATCGATTCTGTCTCGAACGGGAGAAGGTGATCCCAAATGCTTCAAGGACTTGCTATTAATTCAAATACATATATTTTCCATGTCGATTAGCGCTTGGTTGTAAATTTGCAAAGAGCAGTTCAGGTTTGTATTATCGTTTGCAGCTCGTGCTGCTCTCATCTCTCATGTAGTCTTCACTAAGGTTATCTTTGTGATTTTCCCATAGTGTTTTTGGATCTGATGGAGGGCAGTTTGTCAACATTATTGCCAATAAGCTGCGAAGCTGCGAAGGAAGGTATGACAGTCCAGCTTCAGATAATGTAATTTCCCAGTAATTATCGTTTTCCAGTAGACCTAAATGTTGGCAAACAATTTTTGGTATTCTACCATAAATGCGTCCAGTGATATGCAGTATGAAAAATCCCATTTGTATAGGAGGTGTCACGCCCCATTTCTAGCTATCACCAGTTTTCATGCAGGTGTTAGGTATTAACCTTATATAATCTCTTACCAAATTTCAGTTGTCTAGCCTAAATATGGGAGGTGCCAAGCCCCTATTTTCGCTTTTCTCAGTTTTCTTGGAGGTGTTAGGGATTAACCTCATATAACCCCTTCCCAAATTTCATTGGTCTAGCCTAAATACTTCCAGAGATATGGACTATAAATTTTAATTTTTAAATTTTATTTCGATAAAACAATTTTTTAAGCCTGTTAAAAATTCCAGTTGTATGGGGGGTGCCACGCCCCCTTTTTCGTTATACTCAGTTTTTCTGAATGTGGTAAAGATTAATGTCATATAACCCCTTACCAAACGTAAATACTTCCAGAAAAACGGACTGTTAAAAATTCCATTTGTATGGGAGGTGCCACGCCCCCCATATATATCAAAATATTTTTTAGCCTATGACCATCCCGGTAAGTTATCCAGTTCGTGTTTCAAATTTGGTTACGATCGGTTTATGCGTTTAGGACGCAAGTCGATCTATAGATACATACATAATTTGAATTTTATATATATAGATAGAAGATTGCCCAATGAATTTGAACTTTCGTTCTTTTATTTGAATTGAAAATCGTATACCTCTAAAGTGATCACCCTTTACAAGCTCGAGTGATTTCATCAATATTAGATGTTTGGCACTGCGAATATGGCCATAGCGAAGGATGGTTGTATGATTTCGGCTAATATGTATTTCGAAGAAAACATAATATTTGTGGAATTATTCTTGTAGCAGATGCTTTCCATTTCAATTCAACCGGGCTATTCGGGTCATGTTCTTCGATTTCGATGTAACTTAAATATGTTTGTCTCTGGTCAAAATAATGAGATACGTATTTTTTTGTTCGCCCGAAAAACATTTTTTTCAAGAGTTATCGGCAATTTTGTTTTTCGGCTCAAACTCGATTTTTTTTAATTATATAAGAAATTTTTTTTTTAAATGCCCATAACTTAGTCAAAAATGAACCGATTTTAATAATTCTGGGTTCAAAATGATCGTAATTACTTACACGAGCGACTTCATGTAGAAACAATTGCAAAAAAGTAGTTGAAAATGTTTTATTTTGCAAAAAACAAAAAGTGCGAAACAGGTTTTTTACTCAAAAATGCATTACTCAAAAACAACTCATTTTAGCTACTGGGCATTCAGCTTAATTGAAGTTTGAGGTGTCCTCTTGATTTGGAAAAAGTTATAAAAAAAAAATACACTTTTTGAAGTATTGAATTTCGAAAAAATTTCAATTTTTTTTCTTTTTTCCTAAATAAAAAATTTTCAACTACTTTTTTGCAATTGTTTCTACATGAAGGCGCCCGTGTAAGTAATTACGATCATTTTGAACCCAGAATTATTAAAATCGGTTCATTTTTGACTAAGTTATGGGCATTTAAAAAAAAAATTTCTTATATAATTAAAAAAAATCGAGTTTGAGCCGAAAAACAAAATTGCCGATAACTCTTGAAAAAAAATTTTTTCGGGCGAACAAAAAAATACGTATCTCATTATTTTGACCAGAGAGCAACATATTTCAGTTGACCCGAATAGCCCGGTTGAATTGAAATGGAAAGCATCTACTACAAGAATAATTCCACAAATATTATGTTTTCTTTGAAATACATATTAGCCGAAATCATACAACCATCCTTCGCTATGGCCATATTCGCAGTGCCAAACATCTAATATTGATGAAATCACTCGAGCTTGTAAAGGGTGATCACTTTAGAGGTATACGATTTTCAATTCAAATAAAAGAACGAAAGTTCAAATTCATTGGGCAATATTTAATATTTTTGTGTAGAGCCATTCATAACATTTACTTTTTATAGATAATTCCTTTCATATGTTGGCCGCAATTGCACCGTAATTTGGCTATCCGTAAACACCAATTTTGAATGACTCGCTGGAGGACTTCGGTCGGTATATCGTGAAGAAGAAGTAATGTTGGTTTCCAATGCCTCGATCGAATCTGGTTTATCTACAACGCATTTAGACTTTACATACCCCTACAAATAAAAGTCCAAAGTTGTGATATCACATGATCTAGGTGGCCAATCCACTGTTCCGAGACGAGAGATAAATTGCTCACCGAAACAACCTCGCAGTAAATTCATTGTTTCACGGGCTGCGTGGCAAGTAACGCCACCTTGCTGGAACCAAATATTGTGGAGATCACGGGCTTCAATAAAAAATTTTCAACTACTTTTTTGCAACTGTTTCTACATGAAATCCCTCGTGTAAGTAATGACGATTATTTTGAACCCAAAATTATTAAAATCGGTTCATTTTTGACTAAGTTATGAGCATTAAAAAAAAAAACATTTTATATAATTAAAAAAAAATCGATTTTGAGCCGAAAAACCAAATTGCCGATAAAGCTTGAAAAAATATTTTTTCGGGCGAACAAAAAAATACGTGTCTCATTATTTTGACCAGAGAGCAACATATTTGAGTTACATCGAAATCGAAGAACATAGCCCTTTTGAATTGAAATGGATGATTCTATATAAGAAAATTTTTTTTAATTACTCATAGCTTAGTCAAAAATAATCCGATTTGAATGATTCTGGGTTCAAAATAATCGTAATTACTGACACGAGCGATTTCATGAAGAAACATTTGCAAAAAAGTAGTTGAAAATGTTTTATTTTGCAAAAAACAAAAAGTGCGAAACAGGTTTTTTACTCAAAAATGCATTACTCAAAAACAACTCATTTTAGCTACTGGGCATTCAGCTTAATTGAAGTTTGAGGTGTCCTCTTGATTTGGAAAAAGTTATAAAAAAAAAAATACACTTTTTGAAGTATTGAATTTCGAAAAAATTTCAATTTTTTTTCTTTTTTCCTAAATAAAAAATTTTCAACTACTTTTTTGCAATTGTTTCTACATGAAGGCGCCCGTGTAAGTAATTACGATCATTTTGAACCCAGAATTATTAAAATCGGTTCATTTTTGACTAAGTTATGGGCATTTAAAAAAAAAAATTTCTTATATAATTAAAAAAAATCGAGTTTGAGCCGAAAAACAAAATTGCCGATAACTCTTGAAAAAAAATTTTTTCGGGCGAACAAAAAAATACGTATCTCATTATTTTGACCAGAGAGCAACATATTTCAGTTGACCCGAATAGCCCGGTTGAATTGAAATGGAAAGCATCTACTACAAGAATAATTCCACAAATATTATGTTTTCTTTGAAATACATATTAGCCGAAATCATACAACCATCCTTCGCTATGGCCATATTCGCAGTGCCAAACATCTAATATTGATGAAATCACTCGAGCTTGTAAAGGGTGATCACTTTAGAGGTATACGATTTTCAATTCAAATAAAAGAACGAAAGTTCAAATTCATTGGGCAATATTTAATATTTTTGTGTAGAGCCATTCATAACATTTACTTTTTATAGATAATTCCTTTCATATGTTGGCCGCAATTGCACCGTAATTTGGCTATCCGTAAACACCAATTTTGAATGACTCGCTGGAGGACTTCGGTCGGTATATCGTGAAGAAGAAGTAATGTTGGTTTCCAATGCCTCGATCGAATCTGGTTTATCTACAACGCATTTAGACTTTACATACCCCTACAAATAAAAGTCCAAAGTTGTGATATCACATGATCTAGGTGGCCAATCCACTGTTCCGAGACGAGAGATAAATTGCTCACCGAAACAACCTCGCAGTAAATTCATTGTTTCACGGGCTGCGTGGCAAGTAACGCCACCTTGCTGGAACCAAATATTGTGGAGATCACGGGCTTCAATAAAAAATTTTCAACTACTTTTTTGCAACTGTTTCTACATGAAATCCCTCGTGTAAGTAATGACGATTATTTTGAACCCAAAATTATTAAAATCGGTTCATTTTTGACTAAGTTATGAGCATTAAAAAAAAAAAACATTTTATATAATTAAAAAAAAATCGATTTTGAGCCGAAAAACCAAATTGCCGATAAAGCTTGAAAAAATATTTTTTCGGGCGAACAAAAAAATACGTGTCTCATTATTTTGACCAGAGAGCAACATATTTGAGTTACATCGAAATCGAAGAACATAGCCCTTTTGAATTGAAATGGATGATTCTATATAAGAAAATTTTTTTTAATTACTCATAGCTTAGTCAAAAATAATCCGATTTGAATGATTCTGGGTTCAAAATAATCGTAATTACTGACACGAGCGATTTCATGAAGAAACATTTGCAAAAAAGTAGTTGAAAATGTTTTATTTTGCAAAAAACAAAAAGTGCGAAACAGGTTTTTTACTCAAAAATGCATTACTCAAAAACAACTCATTTTAGCTACTGGGCATTCAGCTTAATTGAAGTTTGAGGTGTCCTCTTGATTTGGAAAAAGTTATAAAAAAAAAAAATACACTTTTTGAAATATTGAATTTCGAAAAAATTTCAATTTTTTTTCTTTTTTCCTAAATAAAAAATTTTCAACTACTTTTTTGCAATTGTTTCTACATGAAGGCGCCCGTGTAAGTAATTACGATCATTTTGAACCCAGAATTATTAAAATCGGTTCATTTTTGACTAAGTTATGGGCATTTAAAAAAAAAATTTCTTATATAATTAAAAAAAATCGAGTTTGAGCCGAAAAACAAAATTGCCGATAACTCTTGAAAAAAAATTTTTTCGGGCGAACAAAAAAATACGTATCTCATTATTTTGACCAGAGAGCAACATATTTCAGTTGACCCGAATAGCCCGGTTGAATTGAAATGGAAAGCATCTACTACAAGAATAATTCCACAAATATTATGTTTTCTTTGAAATACATATTAGCCGAAATCATACAACCATCCTTCGCTATGGCCATATTCGCAGTGCCAAACATCTAATATTGATGAAATCACTCGAGCTTGTAAAGGGTGATCACTTTAGAGGTATACGATTTTCAATTCAAATAAAAGAACGAAAGTTCAAATTCATTGGGCAATATTTAATATTTTTGTGTAGAGCCATTCATAACATTTACTTTTTATAGATAATTCCTTTCATATGTTGGCCGCAATTGCACCGTAATTTGGCTATCCGTAAACACCAATTTTGAATGACTCGCTGGAGGACTTCGGTCGGTATATCGTGAAGAAGAAGTAATGTTGGTTTCCAATGCCTCGATCGAATCTGGTTTATCTACAACGCATTTAGACTTTACATACCCCTACAAATAAAAGTCCAAAGTTGTGATATCACATGATCTAGGTGGCCAATCCACTGTTCCGAGACGAGAGATAAATTGCTCACCGAAACAACCTCGCAGTAAATTCATTGTTTCACGGGCTGCGTGGCAAGTAACGCCACCTTGCTGGAACCAAATATTGTGGAGATCACGGGCTTCAATTTCTGGCATCAAAAAGTCGTTTATCATTGCGCGATAGCGTTCGTCATTCACTGTTACATTAGCGCCAGACTCATCTCTGAAGAAGGTTGTTCTCAATGAATGTAATGGCTGTAATGGTTGTTCTTGAATGGCTTTGGGTTGCTCCCCAGCCCAAATGCGGCAATTTCGCTTACTGACGTAGCCATTAAGCCAAAAACGATCGTCGATTTTCGTAATACTTTTATTTCTTGAGGAGTAAGTCGCTTAAGGGTGCCGTTGCTGAAGTACTGCTGGTGGTTCCAGAAGCCGGTCGATGTAACTATGAAAGTCGGATAGCAGCTATAGAGAGACGTTACGGGAGTGACCACAGGCAAGAAATGTTCCAGATGGAACTGACGAAATGCTGCCAAACGACATATGAGACTCTGCGGTAATACGCAACTGATATTGAACGTTCAGCGCATTTGGCGTATGCAAAGAAAACAGAAGATTTCGTAGAAAAGATGAAGGGCTAAGGTTTTATGAGGGGTACGCGAGAAGAAGAAGCAATAAAGAGAATAATACGCGAGTCCTCTACTCAAATGCCATGATCCAGCAGTTCGAGAATAAAGTGTGGCAACTGCGGTAAGACCGGGCATTTGGCACGCGATTTCAGTACACCACGCAGCCAACTGAAGACGAACCCAGGTAGAAGGAAGCGAAGCGCTAAGACTGACTCTGGCCACAGGTGCAACGAACTCGGTTATCCGGTCAGATTTAGTAAACGGTAATGTGGATCCACTGGTTCCACAACAAGTTTCAAACCGGTACAGGAGAGAGAACTACGCTTTCTGGAAAGGTAGTTTGTGAAGTCATTATTGGAGTAATTTACACATTTTTTTGGTTCAAATCACGGATGAAGTAATAATTGGAGTTGATTTCATGCTGCTGCACGGATTTTCCTTGGATTTGGGTAAAAGAGTGGGCTATAGACGCTGCTAAGGAGAAGGCCAACACAAGGCGAGCACGAGGGTTCCACTAAGAATCTTAAATAATTTCAAGTTACCAGTTATTTCAGATATAGGAACTATAATTGGGAAATGTTGGACTATAGAAGAAAGAGAAATGTCGGTCAGTCATAGTAAACCACAATGGACCACAACGGGAAAGAGAAGAATTCTAGGAAGCAGGAAGAAAAACCTCCGATTTCATAAGAACTTATTTGCAGGAAGTTAGAGTGCTAGATAGGACAAAAACTAAGAGATTCCTGGAGAAATACGGCTCCCTATTCAACGGTGATTGTGCAAAGTCTGGAAGGACTGTGATGGTGAAACACTGAATAGATATAGGAGATGAAAAGCCAATCCGTCAAGTTCCACGTCGAGTCCACTAGCAAAGCACGAAGAAGCAAATAAGATAATCCAAGAAATGCAGCAAAGTTGAGTTAGTGAGCCATCAATAAGCCAGTGGAGCTCAGGAATTGTGCTGGTTAGAAAGAAAGATGGAAGCACCCGATTTATGGGTATTATAGAAAGCTGAATGAAGTCACGAAAAATGTCAGCGAATCATAATCACGAATATATGACACTCTCGACATTTTATCTGGCGCGAAATGGTTTTCCACGCTTGATTTAAAAAGTAGTTACTGGCAGGTAGACAGCCTTCGGCATAGAAGGTGGGTTGGGGCAGTTTTCTGTGATGCCATTCGGATTATGTAATGTACCAGCAACCTTTGAGCGTCTGATGAAGCTTGCGCTGACGGGCCTACACTGGAAAACGTGTTTGGTGTATCAGTATTACATCATCGTCATGGGTAAAAATTTAAACTTTGAAGAAGTCCTTCAACGCATTGTCTCTACGGGATTACGATTGAATCTGAAGCAGTGCGGCTGAATAAGGAGGTACCTAGCTCAATATACAAAGTATGGTGTTCGCTACACGTTACAATAGTACAGTATCATTCGGAGTATCTTTAGTAAGATCGGGGGTAGAACAAATCCCCAATCCGAAGCGGAACTGCATATGTCGATGGATAAGTGACTATGCGGTATCTAGTCACTAATAAAAGATAAAATCACAGTGCTCTCAAGGAACTATATCAATACCCCTCTAACAACTGAGCAAACGGACTCCATCTAGAATCTCATCCTTGAAACAGAACTGGCGGGGAAAGACCAGAATATAACACCCGCATTTTTGGGCGCGATCTACAAATCAGCATACATGGTTCTGCACTACAAGGATAGCGCTTCAACGGACTGGCTAAAAGCGGCTCTTACTGACGAGACACCTTGGAAGGGTGCTTCACTGTGGGTCGCAGAGGAATCCAAGATACCTCACTCACAGACAGCAGTGGGGTACTTTCCTGACCCCAGTCCTTAGAAACCAAAAAGATACTGGACTTCTTGCAGGGGCAGAAAAAAGCCTTCAATCTTGACACATGGCGTACTCTTTTTAGAGTCGGAAGAGGCTCAAATGTAACACTGGTTCTAGCATCAGACCTGAAATCAGCAGCCAGCTTGATATAGTACAAGGAAAGGGTAAGCTACCAATTCTGTTAAGTGACATTCAAGCTCATGACTGCGCCCCTCAATTCAGAGCCATTAATGGATAAAATGGAAGCTGTGGAGTTGAATGAAGAGGACGAATGTATCCAATCCAACCCTAACCAAGCAGTCAGTGAATGAAGTGCTGAAGGCTTGTCAGTTGAAACCTCAACATAGAGCTTATTCAGGAGCCCTTGTTAAACAGAGACCACATTAATGGCCTCAAAGTTCAAGCACAAAGGTAATTTATGACGTGGACGCAGTCAACCCAAGGGCTGAGCTTATTATAGACACCAATATTAAATATTTTCCCTTTACAGAATTTCTTGATGGCGTCAGCACACGGGACTAGTCGAAGCGGAAAGAAATATCACTGTTGGGATAATAATAGGAAAGTCCTTACACTATATAACAAGGAACTGAGGAAATCAAAAACGAACGAAACGAACTTATGGCAAAAGTTCTATAAGGGAATAAACTGGGGTATTATCACCACTGCTTTGGTCTCTCCTGGCTGAAAACCTAGTGCAAACCCTTAATAATAAAGAGGACAAAACAATAGGATATGCAGATGACATTTCTGCAATAAATTAAGGCAACCACGAAAAGACCGCAAAGGACTGGCTGCAAGACGCCTTAAATACAACCTGGGAATGGTGTAAGAAAGAGGGACGATCAATAAACGCTTCCAACACCACTATTGTCCCCTTTACCAGGAAAAGGGTTGTAAATACACCCACTCTGAAAATAAATTGAACGGAGGTAACTCTAAAAAGAGAGGTTAAATATCTAGGAATTATGCTGGATAAGAAAGCTCACCTGGGAGGCCCTCCTCAACTCAGTACAAAAAACGGTAACAAAAACAGCATCGTCAACAAAACAGCTTTTGGATAAATCCTGAGCCTTAGCACTAAATAACCTTTTGGATCTGCACCCAAATGGTTAGCCCTATTCTATAATATGGAACATTAGTATGGTGAGCAAAACTAATCAAACTATAACAATATAAAAACAATGTAGACTACAAAAAGAAATGACGTGCTACAGGGGCTATGATAACTGCCCCAGCTGGTGAGATGGAAGAGCTTTTAAATCTACCACCGGTAACACTTAGCAATACAAGAGGATGCTGTTATGCAAACACTCTCCTTCATATGAAAGGAAAATTTACGCCAGGGGACCATAATGAACACCTCAATATGCTAAACAGTATTAAATACGCACCATGCATGACCCAGAAACGTGACCACATGGAACCCGTACTCAATTTTTCTAAGAAACAAAATCTTTTATATTCAACATACGATTCTCAACAATTATATGTGAAAAACTTCTTCTTCATAATTGGCGCTATAACCGCTTACGCGATTTTGGCCGAGTTTAACAAAGCGCGCCAGTCGTTTCTTTCTCGTGCTAACCGGCGCCAGTTGGACACACCAAGTGAAGCCAAGTCCTTCTCCACCTGATCTTTCCAACGCAGAGGAGGCCGCCCTCTTCCTCTGCTACCACCAGCTGGTACCGCATCGAATACTTTCAAAGCCGGAGCGTTTGTATCTATTCGGACGACATGACCCAGCCAACGTAGCCGCTGGATCTTTATTCGCTGCGCTATGTCTATGTCGTCGTAAAGCTCATACAGCTCATCGTTCCATCGTCTGCGATATTCGCCGTTGCCAACGTGCAAAGGTCCAAAAATCTTACGCAGAATCTTTCTCTCGAACACTCCAAGCGTCGCTTCATCGGATGTTGTCATCGTCCAAGCTTCTGCGCCATACGTTAGGACGGGCATGATGAGAGTCTTGTAGAGTGTTAGTTTTGTTCGTCGAGAGAGGACTTTACTACTCAATTGCCTACTTAGTCCAAAGTAGCACTTGTTGGCAAGAGAGATTCTACGTTGGATTTCAAGGCTGACATTGTTATCGGTGTTAATGCTGGTTCCTAAATACACGAAGTCTTTTACAACCTCAAAATTATAACTGTCAACAGTGACGTGGGTGCCGATACGCGAGTGCGTCGACTGTTTGTTTGATGACAGGAGGTACTTCGTTTTGTCCTCGTTCACCACCAGACCCATTCGCTTTGCCTCTTTATCCAGTTTGGAGAACTCAGAACTAACAGCGCGGTTGTTAAGGCCGATTATGTCAATATCATCGGCATACGCCAAAAATTGTACGCTCTTATAAAATATTGTGCCTGTGCGATTCAGTTCTGCGGCTCGTACGATGCTCTCCAACATCAGGTTAAAAAAGTCACACGACAGCGAGCCACTCTGTCTGAAACCTCGTTTGGTATCAAACGGCTCGGAGAGGTTCTTCCCAATTCTGACGGCGCTGCTGGTGTTGAGCAACGTCATCTTACATAGCCGTATTAGTTTTGCGGGGATACCAAATTCAGACATCGCAGCATATAGGTAACTCCTTTCCGTACTGTCGAATGCAGCTTTGAAGTCGACGAAAAGATGGTGTGTGTCGATTCTCCTTTCATGGGTCTTTTCCAAGACTTGGCGTATTGTAAATATTTGGTCGACGGTAGACTTTCCAGGTCTAAAGCCAAATTTATAAGGCCCAATCAGTTGGTTGACGGTGGCCTTTATCCTTTCACACAATACGTTCGCTAGAACCTTATAGGCGATATTTAGAAGACTAATCCCGCGGTAATTGGCACAAATTACAGGATCGCCCTTCTTATGGATTGGGCAGAGCACACTTAAATTCCAATCGGCAGGCATGTTTTCTTCCGACCATATTTTGCATAGGAGCTGATGCATACACCTTACCAGCTCCTCGCCGCCATGTTTGAATAGCTCAGCCGGCAGTCCGTCGGCGCTCGCGGCTTTGTTTTTCTTTAGTCGCGTTATCGCTATTCTCACCTCGTCATGATCGGGTAGCGGAACGACAGTCAACGATTTGGGTACCAGGATCTTCACTTTCTCGGTGACATGCGCAGCTGTCACTGTTTAATAGGTTCGAGAAGTGTTCCCTCCATAATTTAAGATTGCTCTGTACGTCAGTCACCAGATCGCCGTCTTTGTTCTTACAGGAAAACGCCCCGGTCTTGAAACCTTCTGTAAGCCGCCGAACTTTCTGGTAGAATTTTCGGGCGTTGTTTCTGTTGGCCAGCATCTCAAGCTCTTCGCACTCACGTATTTCGGCCTCTCGTTTCTTCTTTCGGATAATACGTCTCTCTTCCTTTTTCAGCTCTCTGTAGCGATCCCACATGGCTCGCGTTGCGCCCGATCGCAGCGTGGCTCTATAGGCGGCATCCTTTCTTTCTGCGGCAGCATGACATTCCTCGTCGAACCAACTGTTTTTTCGGGCTCGCCGGAATCCGATTTCTTCTTCGGCGGCGGTACGTAGAGAACGAGAAATGTTGCTCCATTGCTCATGCAAGCCGGTTTGTTGGGCAGTGCTCTCTGAGAGCAGGAGTGAGAGTCGAGTGGCGAATCTTCTGGCTGTCTGTTGTGATTGCAGCTTTTCGATGTCGAACATTCTTTGCGTAGGTAGATGCACGTTTTTTGCTGCACAGAGGCGTGTGCGCAGTTTGGCTGCAACAAGGTAGTGATCCGAGTCGATGTTGGGTCCTCGGATCGTACGTACATCTAATACACTAGAAGCGTGTCTTCCATCTATCACAACATGATCGATCTGGTTTCGCGTTTTTCGATCAGGAGACAGCCAGGTGGCTTGGTGAATCTTCTTATGCTGAAATCTGGTGCTACAGACTACCATGTTTCGGGCCCCGGCGAGGTCGATCAGCCTCTGCCCGTTACCGGATGTTTCGTTGTGCAGGCTGAATTTTCCGACTGTGGGACCAAAAATTCCCTCCTTGCCCACCCTGGCGTTGAAGTCGCCAAGCACGATTTTTATGTCGTGGCGGGGGCAGCGCTCATAGGAACGTTCCAGGCGCTCATAGAAGGAATCTTTGGTCGCATCGTCCTTCTCTTCCGTCGGGGCGTGGGCGCAAATTAGGGATATGTTGAAAAAACGGGCTTTGATGCGGATTGTTGCGAGACGCTCGTCCACCGGAGTGAACGACAGTACTTGGCGACGAAGTCTCTCTCCCACAACAAATCCGACATCGAATTTGCGCCCCTTTACATGGCAGCTGTAGTAGACGTCGCAAGGTCCTATGGTTTTCTTTCCTTGCCCCGTCCATCGCATCTCTTGGATGGCAGTGATGTTAGCCTTTACTCTCACGAGGACATCAACCAGCCGGGCAGAGGCACCTTCCCCATTAAGGGACCGGACATTCCAGGTGCATGCCCTCAAATCATAGTCCTTAGTTCGTTTGCAGGGGTCGTCATCAGTATAGGGAGGTCTCATCCGAGGCTTTTTTAAAGTTTTCATTGAGGGGGATTTTTAAGTGGCGGGTCCCAAACCCAACGCACAACCAGCTATCCTGGAATGTTTCGCCTTCTCACTTTAGCTCACTCCCGAACGGGTGTTCGGAAGCTACCCAGAGGATACGTGGGCTAATCCCGGCCGTTGTGAGCTGCTTGAACCATATGCAGAAGAATCGTCCTGGCCATTCCCAAGTGAATGGCGATCAGTAACTTTCCCCACTTGCGTGGACTTCTACACATGGAACCATCCTCCATGTGAAAAACTACATTATTTAAATATTCACCAAGAGTATACCTACAAACAAAATCCGCCAAATTGTCGATTCATAAATGCCTACTAGATACCGCCTCCTTCATACATCGTCCATATCAGATCCAGTATGCGAGGTTCCCCATTGTCTTAGTTTCCAACAAGCAAAACATCTCTTTAAATACTGCGGACTGGGAAGTTTCTTCCTTGATCTCAATACAACTCAATACGTACTCTAAACCGAGTGACCCAATTCTGACCAAATCCGCAGCAATGGTTTTTGCCTCTTAATTTGACAGAGCGTACAGTTCTGGCCACTTACTGAAGTAATTCATAACAACGAGCACATATTTCTTGCCGGAGTCACTTGTTCGAAACGGATCCGCCACATCCATGGCCACTCTCTCAAATGGGGAACCCGCATTGTTCTGCTGTAATCTTCCACGAATTCTCTCTCATGGACATTTCGCTGCCATACAATTTGAACAATTTCGCAACTTAATGTTCTCTAGCGTTTCAGTGATACCCAGATGACCGCCACTTGGCCCTTTGTTGAATTCCTCTAACACAGATGTAATTCTGGAATCAAGAACTATAATCAGATCACGGGAATAGTTTTCATCTTCACTTTCCCATACGCGAGACAAAACTCCATCAATTATTTTAAGACTAGTCCACTGTACACAATACGCCTTAGCCACAGGACTTTCTTTCGCCATTTCAGTTTTAGATGGTCTCTCTCCAGCGTATTTCGCTTCCATTATCTTGCCACGCGAAAGCGCAATTCTTCTTAGTGAGATTATGAAGACTCCGGACAACATTTTCAAATCCAGGAACGAAACAATTGTAATATGTGCGTAATCTTAGTAAGCCTCGCACTGCGAGCACATTTTTTGGTCGTGAACTCTTTTTACTGCTTGTACTATATTTTTACTCATCTCTCTTGACGTCTTCCGTTGTCACCTTTTGTCGAAATACATGTCTTCAATTTTAACAAGTTAGACTGCTTCGGATTCAATCGTAGTCCCGTAGACAATGCATTGAAGGACTTCTTCCAAGTTTTTCAGTTATTGACTAAAAGTTGTCTTAATCGTAAGTTCACTGAATTTTGCCTTTTTTGCGATCCTTTTCTATGAGACTTTATTCAAGAATCCCACTTCTGACACCAATTGTTACGCTTCCTCCAATAAAAGGGCTCACATTAAATACTCTGAGTTCGATCACTGGATTGCTAAATAAAAGCCTCAAGCAAATGGTGGCATAACTTGGGTGTTTTATTTAATTTTAATAACTTTATCACTTTACTTTACGCTTACACGTTCACACGCTTAATTTAAGAGCGATTAGTTTGTGTGTCTTAATAACCATCGTAATTTCTAGATAAGGCAACTCGCAACTTCCGTTTCGCCTAGTTCTGTCTTGTCATCTGGTATCAAGGCGAATTCAAATTTTTATTTTATGTTTTGGTTTTTGTTGCCAGTTCGTTCACGGACTTTCGTGCTTTGCCACAATATGTATTATTATACCGGGCAATATATTCAATAACATGCATAGTATCCACCTGTAGCTATAATGGCCATAGACATCCTTTATCTCATTTTCTGTCAAGGTTGTGGGAGTAAGCGCCCCCAAAATAATTGAGTTTGTCTTTATACCAGTTTAACCGTTCACATTTGCTTTCCTTTGAGTTTTTGCTGAGCTCTTGGCTTCGGCTGCGATACTTGGGATCGTTGCCCTCTTGAAAGACCCAAGGTTGGCTGGTTCTTCCAAATATCTTTGCAGCTGATGCCAATGATGCTTTTTGGTAAATTTTATTCATCAAAACTGCATTCAAATTGGCATTTTTATTATTTACAATATATTTAATAAAATTCACCTCGGTAGGCACATAATTAAAAATTATGTATATTTATTTATAATGGAACTCTATCAGGCATGTTCTAAAAATAGCGCGATTTCAATTCGGATCCGAAATGGCAATTCGTACGATTTTGTTTTGGGTGATCTGTAATTCGTCCGATTTCATTTAAATTCGAATTTAAGTTCGAAACAGCCGAAACAGCGAAAGGTAGTGAAGATAATAAATGTTTGTTGCGCACTACATAACATATGTAGGAGTAATCAAATAGATGACATTGAAACAGAAAGCGTATTAGAAAACAATCCAATTGATGAGGAAATTGCTGAAAATGAGGAAAACAGTAGTTTATACTATATAGTGTTGGCAGAAATATAAGAGACTCTATTGCTAGAAATTTAATATTATGAAACATAAAATTTATTCATATTAAAAGTAAATATATACATAACAGTTCAATAAGATTCTTTTATATTTATTTTTTAGTCTCTATCTCAAGCATTTTAATTTTAATTTTAACTGTTTCATGTTGCAACTGCTCCATTTTGAGGTAATGTCTTTGCTTTTGCTCTATACTTTGAGTCTTCAAGCGATTTTGCTCTGCCAGCAATTCATTTTGTTTCTCAACAGCACGACAAAGTCGTCGAATCTTGTGTTGGTTTTCGCAAATGTTATCTAAAGTGGTGGATATTTTCTCCATACAAGTAGATTGCGTTGCCATACACGTCTGAAGGCTGTCCTGCGTTGACACTCGTGGCCTTTTTGCAGCTCTCGGGGTAGCCACCGCTTCCCTACTTGTTTGGGGACATTCTTCCTCAGATTCAATAGCGCTATTATTTTCTTCTGTCCCAAAGCTTCTGGAATGGTTTATGCCCTCAACGCCTGCAAAAATTCTACAAGTTCTTGCAACACATTCTTCGTTGCTCGTCAGTACATGCTTATTAAAGGGTCCACCTCCTGTTGCCCTCGATTCTAGATTGTTATGGGCAACATTTTTCCAAATGCACCCCTTCCAGTCAGACCATATCTTGAAAAAAGACAACTCAAAAATATTTATTTTGATATTTGACTAAAAACTTCCTTTTTTCCATCCATTAACATCTTTTTGGGGCGGCCCTTCTGCATTTAGCAGCATCGTTAGCTCTTTCCACTTTTCCTCAACAGCAAATCTGTCGCCCTTCGAAAAATTCTTCGCCAAATTTGGATGAGATTCCATAAACTCGACTAAAATTAGCTCTTGCTTGGAGTTTTTGTGTTTTCCCCTAAAAGTTTTTGAATAAGTTTTAAATATTTTAAATAAACACTTTTATTTACATAAATATATGCAGTTATTTTGAGTAAATACTCACATTTTCATAAATTTATTTCAACAAACAGTTTATAAGAATGCCACAACCCGCTAACGTTTAAGTTGCCGAAAATTTAACTGGAAAATTTGAACGATTTCGATTTCCAGAACAGGGTGACAAAACGATTTGCTGATGTTCGAAAAAAAACGAAAACGGAACGATTTACAGGACATGTCAAACGATTTGAAAACGGAAAATGCGAAAATATTGCCCGAAAACGATTTGCAGAACATGCCTGTATGTTTGAATTTTGGTCCGTCACACTTCCATTAGACAATCTGTACATAACAGATTTAAGGCAACAAATTTCGTTATTAATCGAAATATATATACATATGAGATGAGGAGGGTTCTTTGTGTAAAAGTCCATGTAGGTGTGAAAAGTCTCTAGTCGCCATTCAAGTGGGTATACGTTTGCGGCAGCTCACAACTCCCGAGTTTCACCCAAGTATCCTCTAGGTGGCTTTCGAACACCAGTTTAGCAGCGAGCAAATGTGAGAAAGTGAAACTGCCACTATCTCCGGTTGTGCACTGGATTTGGGCTGCTTGATGACCTCGAAAAGACTAAGAGTGACATAACACCACCACCCACGAAATTTGATAGAAGGGACTTGTAACGTTTATTACAGCTGTCATGTAAAGCAGGACGAGTTCGACGTTGGATTTGTAGTGAGGGAGAAACTCCGCCGCCAAGCCCTGAAGTTATACTGCCATTAAAAAATAACAAAGTAGCTGGAACTGACGGGTTACCAGCTGAACTATATAAGCACGAGCATGCATAATCTCATTTACAGAATTTGGTCTGATGAACGTATGCCTGCTGACTAAAATGCAAAAGTACTCTTCCCAACCCACAAAACGGATGATCCTGCAATATGCTCCCTTTTGCGGGGGTCTAGTTTTCTCAATATCACATATACGAACTTTTCGAGCATACTGTTTAAAAGACTAAAGCTCACTGTCAATAAATGGATTGTTACTTATTGGTTTTAGACCTGGTAAATCAACCATGGACCAAATATTCACAGTATGCCAAAACTAGGAAAATACCCGCGGGAAGAGACTCGATCCACACCACAGCCTTGTCGATTTCAAACCCGACTTCGATAGCACTGCCTATATGTCGCGATATCTGAACTTGGCAAAACTATTACGGCTGTGCGAAATGGATTTGTTCACTAACACCGTTAGAATTGGGAAAGACTTATACGATCTGCAGACCTGGAACGACGTAACTGACGTATACCGATTATAAATCAATATCTTCGGCTTCAACAACGATGCGGTTATATCCACCTTTTCCAATCTGGTAAGGTAAGGTAAATGAGGCAAAACGAAGTATCTCCTGTCATCATTTGAAAAAATAGAAGACTTAGTCTACTTGGGAGCTAGCATTAACAACGGTATCAGCGCTAGCCATGGAATACGACGGAGAATATCTCTTGTCAACAAGTACTATTTCGGACTAAGTAGACAATTGATCAGTACAGTCCTCTCTAGATGAGACTAACACTTTATAGTTATTTTATCATGCCTGAAGCGTGCACAATGTCTTCATCCGAAGAGTATTCAATACGATGCCCGAAGGTGGTAGCAGGGGAAGAGGAAGACCTCTACTGCAATGGAGAGACCAAGTGGAGAATGACTTCTCTTAAGCGGACGTTTTTAATTGGACTCGGTTAGCACTACCCCCCAAACATGTTTATGCAGGAATTACCGGTAAATTCTCTTTGCATTTAGACCTGCATGCTTACACACCAACACACATACTTAATTTTAGTGCAAAATAACAAGATCACCTGTTGCTCAATAATTGCGGGAACTGCAATGCAATGCTGCGATGGTCCCTTTCAAGGGCACATCTAACATGACCAAACTCCCAATTTATTTCAAGCAGGTAGTATAGCTATTTTATGAGCTGATCGGCGTAAGATTCCTCTTGAAGTTTTAATATCCACAACTCTAATGCGATTATCACAGGAATGCATTTAATGATACGTCCCATAGTCCATCGCTGTTAAGGTGCGTTATCGTCTGGGATATTCACTAGCAATCCTTCGAATACATTTGGTTCGCGCTTGCAAGCTGTTAATGTATTTGTGCGACCGTCTTCGCCAAACCCCATATTGGTGGACATTTTCTCTGGCCTGGAGTCAATGCTTCAAGGTCGTTCGGGTCTGATAACAAAGGTGAAATTAGCCGTGAATTTAGTATCGCTTCGATACAAATCATCACTGTGTTCAGTTCCTTTGGGGAAGGTAACAATTCGCCACGCTGCGGTTCAAAAGTCCCTTTGCTGACTTCACAGCGGCCTCCAAAGTGTGGGGCTGTAGGGGTAATAAAGTGAAAGTCTATAAACTGATTAGGCAATAATTTATAATTGACTCTTGATTTTTTCCATGAAATAAAGACATCTTCAACACCTGAAGTTTTCTGCGTGCGCCTACAAAATTAGTCGAGTTATCTAAGTATACTTGTATATCAGTTGGCAATCCTCGTCTGCTGATCATACGCTTCATTGCGACGAAAAATGCATCTGCTGACATTTCAGATTTCTATCTGCACTGCCTTCGTTGAGAAGCACACAAATATTGCTATATAATTTGTGCACGATGTCTTGCCCACATTCTTGCACATTGCAGGTATGTTTCAACTGGTCCGGAAAAGTCTACACGCGTGAATGGTCTTGATGGCGTAAGACGTGCTAAAGAAAGATTGCCCATCGCCTGTTGAAATAATTTCGACTTATATCTTACACAATGTGGCGTACCACCTCTCTTGCATCAATGACGCAGAATGGAAGGTGTAGTAATGCCACCAGTGCTTTAGCACCTGCATGGCAATCTTTATATATAAAAATGAATGTTTGTCTGTATGTCCTCGATGAACTCAAAACCTACTAAACCGATTATTATAAAAATTGGTATATATGGTATATGTATTTTTCCACGGAAAAGGTTTGTAGAATATGCTCGTTGATGCCACTCGCCACCAGGTGGCGCTGTAGAGTAGCAACTTCTGCCCCGTTCAACCGATTGTCATGAAAATCAGTATGACCATATATTTTTACACAGAGGAAATGAATATGATCTTCCCCAGTTGATTCCAGAACAACGCATTGCGTTTGACAGAATTATGCGTGCCATCACAGAACAAAGCGGTGGATTGTTTTTCATAGATGCGCCCGGTGGTACAGGCAAGACTTTTCTGCTTTCACTAATTTTGGCAACCATACGATAACAAAATAATATTGCACTGGCTATTGCATCATATGGAATTGCGGCAACTCTTTTGGATGGTGACCGAACAGCGCATTCAGCATGAAACTTCCGTTGAATTTGCAAAACATTGAGGCACAAACATGCAATATCAGCAAAAACTCTGCAATGGGAAAAGTACTCCGAACGTGTCAAATTATCACATGGGACGAATGTACAATGTCTCACATGAATGCATTGGAAGCGCTTGATCGTACACTGCGAGATTCGAGAGGAAAAAGACGGATCTTCGATGGCGCACTCATTTTACTGTCTCGTGATTTTCGACAAACACTGCCCATTATACCACGTTCAACACCCGTTGATGAACTTAATGCATGTCTTAAATCATCAGTTCTATGGCGTCATTTACAGAAATTGACCTTGAAAACTAACATGCGTGTACAACTACAACGGGATGCATCGGCTGGAAATTTTGCAAAACAAGTATTGAATATTGGAAATGGGCGAATGGAAATTGATGAATCTACACAATGTATCACCCTGCCAGCAAACTTCTGTAAGATCACAGAAAGCATCGACGAATTGGTGCAAAAAGTTTTCAAAAACATTGCACAAAACTACAAAAGCCATCAGTGGCTCAGTACGTGTGCTATATTAGCAGCCAAAAACATCCATGCCAATACCATCAACTTCACAATTCAGCATGGAATACCCAGTGAAACGACAACATATAAGTCCATCGATACTGTGGAGAATCAAGAAGAGCATGTCAACTTTCCAACTAAATTCTTCCATTCGCTTGATTTGCCAGGCATGCCACCGCACGTTCTTGCATTGAAAATTGACGTAACCATCATTCTTCTTCGAAACATAAATCCACCACGACTTTGCAACAGAGGGTGTGTTCGAGCCGCTCAATAATTACCGCAATACTGCAACCCTGTTGCTTTATTGATACTCTGTTGCTGATACTTAGCTGATAATGTGCAGCAATATTGCAGACTTTATTTTGCGTCGAACGTGTTATTTAAAAAAATGGAATTTTTAACATTTTTGATAGCGTTGCAACTGATCTCTTGTAGCGCTAAGATCTGGAGCATAGGTTTTCATTTTGTCCAGTACTTTGCCCCAAAGGACCGATTTCTCCCTCCTCCCGCTACCAAATGCATTTTCCATGTCTAATCGTGGTCTGACCAGTAATTTGGTTGCCACAACGCTAAATTTTATGCTAAAAATAAATAATTAACAATATTACAACATAAAAATAACATATAACACAAAATTTACTTACTTTCCTCCTCCATCTCGATTGCGCATTGAAAATTTGTATGTTGCGCTTGATTAGCTAGTGATGTGCAACAGATTGTAAACATTTCGCTAAACGAACGCGTGACGTTGCCAGTGTTGTCGAAATTTTATCGAAGAACGCGATGCTCTGTCATAAAAGGTAACACTGCCGCAATATTTGTGGCTCGAACACACCCAGAACTAGACTCTCAGTCAAGAAAACAACAATTTTGACTGGAAAATTCAAAGGTGAAGACGTACTGTTTCCACGTATCCCAATGATCCCGACAGATATGCCATTCGAATTCAAACGTTTACAGTTCCCGGTGCGACTCGCTTTCGCAATGACTATTAACAAAGCAAAAGGACAATCGTTACAAGTGTTGGGACTATGCTTGGAGAATCCATGCTTCTCACATGGGCAGCTCTATGTGGCTTGCTCATGTGTAGGAAAACCTTCTGATTTATTCGTCTTCGCACCAGATGGAAAACAAGAAATATTGTGTATCCCACAGCACTTCAATAAACATCGAATTGAAACTAAACTTTGTAATGTCACAATTTTTTCGAAATGAACAAAATCAATAAAATGGTTTAGAATGAATTGAGTATTTGTGTACTGATTTTTCTTTAAAGTTATTTTTCTTAAATATATTTTAGTTGTTGGCGTAGCAACGCACGCGGGTACAGCTAGTGCGTAGTAAAATACGATGTTTATGACAATCTGCCAAGTCTGCTAACTCAATACGTCCACCCACCCACTAGTAGTAGACGAAAGCCACCATGAATCTTTAGAAACGGGTTGGGAAATTTAAGTGGCCGAGATATTGCTTTGTTTTGTTTGATCAGCCGTATTTGCTCAACGAAATGCTGTTACTGCACATTCTAAACAATGCCCCACAACTCTTATATACATATATACTGTTCGTCTCAAGCATAATAAACAGGATAGAAACCTTAAAATCGCAACTTATATAAACTTCACTTAGAGGTAAGAAGTTAAATTTCTTATGTTCAATCTTAAAATTTATAACAGGAACACCAGACCACGACGACCTAATAGAAATTAAGACAGGACTCAATGAACTTATTAAAAGCACCAACTAACAACAAAAGATAAATTCTCAATTTCAAAAATTTTTAGAAACCTTAGATCTTAAATCAGTAACAGAAAAAATAGTAATAAACGAAGTCTATCAACAACTTCTAGCCATTACAAATACAATCAATTTTGGAAAAAAATGGAAATTTTTATTCAAACACTTTAAATTTAAATGATATTGAAGAAATAATTACAAATGAACAATTTGATACACCCATAATAAGTATACTAGAATATGCAAATATACATATTTGCCTATACCAAAACTCCATAATAACTATTTATAAATATCCACTTATAACAAACAAATGTAAATTGTATAATATAACACCACTAATGTATAGACATGGAAAAATAATTACTGACAAACATATTGCTGAATGTAACAACAAATATACTAGAGTAGCTAAATGTAGAAACTATGTAGGAATGAATATACGTCAACAATTGGCAGATGTAATTGTACTATACCACTTTTGGAAAATAAGGAAGCTAAATGTAACATCATTCAAGAAAACAATAAACCTATATTAGTATTAGATCACGGTAATATCATCACAGATGGAGAACATACGTGGAATGGATATACAATTAAAGGACCGAAACATATCCAATTCAACATGTCCACAAACATCGAGGAAAAAAAATTCGTCAACCATCAAAAAGAAAAAAAAAACGCAACCCATTCTCACACTAACGAACAGTTAGAGATCCTAAAAGTTCTAACTTCCGAGTCAGATTACAAATATACAAAAAATGTACAGATACGCTATACCTATAGAAGAACATCCGGCAAAGTTCACATTGTATAGCATTCTCAGTACCAGTACTCTTTGTGTACTCTTCGGTCAAAATATGCCAATGCTACAAAATAAAGCAGGAAGAAAAAAGGAGAAAAATCACTAACAAAATATACGAAGTGGAATTGATCCGCCTTAGAACACAACAACAGTAAGGAATGTTTACTACGCCACTGCTGACGTCGCCACATAACACGTTATAACATGCAACGAATGCATTATCGATACAAACCGTATCAGGCAGCAACCGAAACGGAATTTTCCACAAACAAACAATAGATAAGTATTAGTAAATAACATAAGCAATGGATAATGGATTGATAAACATTTTTCCACTGCAAATCTCCCACCGCATCCTAGTATTATAAATAGTCCTAAGTATACAAAATGTAGAGCAGTATTGAATTATTATTAATAAAGAAAGCACGTGACTGTGCAGCATATTTCTTCACTCTATTCTATTGAAATAAAATAACTCGCGCGTTGCTACGCCAACAACTAAAATAAATTTAAGCAAAATAACTTTAAAGAAAAATCAGTACACAAATATTCAATTCATTCTGAACCATTTTATTCAATTGGTTAATTTCGAAAAAATCGACCAGAAGTTGCTACTCTGCAGCGCCACGTGGTGCTGAGTTACATCTATGAACATATCATATTCATTTCCTCTGTGTAAGAATACATGGTCATACTAATTTTTATGACAATCGGTTAAACGGGGCAGAAGTTGCTACTCTGCAGCGCCACCTGGTGGAGAGTGGCATCAATGAGCATATTCTACAAACCTTCTCCGTGGAAAAATACATATACCATATATACCAATTTTTATAATAATCGGTCTAGTAGTTTTGGAGCTCATCGATGACATACAGACAAACATTCATTTTCAAAATTGGGAAATATTGAAAACCTATTTCCAAAGTGGTGAGTCTTCTTCTTCTTTTCTGATTTTCACATCGGTGGCTACCTCAATAATCAAAATTGTCGGATTTGGGGCTCAGAAAATCCACACGTTACTGTAGAGAAGCAAATGGATCCACAACGAGTCACTGTTTGGTGCGGTTTTTGGTCTGGCGGCATCATCAGGCCATTTTTTTTCGAAAATGAGCGAGGAGCCGCGGTAACAGTAAATGGCGAGCGTTACCGTGACATGATCAACGAGTTGTTTCCAAATATTGAAGAGGATGACATGGACGACATTTGGTTTCAACAGGACAGTGCAACTTGTCACACTGCCAAAGTTACACTCGAACTTTTGGCTACCGTTTTTGAAAACCATATAATCAGCCGAAATTCCGATATCAATTGGCCGCCTCGGAGCTGTGATTTAAGCCCGTTGGACTATTTTTGGTGGGGAGCCGTTAAGGGCAAATGCTATGCGAACCATCCAGAGTCGATTGATGCTTTAAAACACGAAATCGAAGTTGCCATTCATGAAATTGGAGCCCAAACAATCGAAAATGTGCTTACAAATTCCGTTGATCGAATGGCCTACTGTAAAGCCAGTCGTGGCAGTCATTTGAACGATATTATTTTTCATTCATAAATGACAATGTTCAATCTTCAAAAAAAAAGTTTGAAAAAATATTGATTCGATCTTTTTGAAGTGAAAACTTCTTTAGAATCGTTGGGAGTGATTTGAGATTCGATGAAACGAAAAAGCGACACTACGAAGCGTTATATGTTGATATACGTATATGTGTGTGGCTGCGTACTGCTGAGCCACGCTAGTATAGTGAGTATTGTAGTATGTATAATACACTGCCTATTACTTGCTTTGGTGTTTAGTTCAAGCGTCATACGTATGTATGTTTGTATGTATGCTAGTACGTGTGTGTGCGCGCCTGCGTATTACGGAGCCACGGTAAGCGAGAAGGCATTATGTATACCTATACTACACTACCTAATACTTGCTTAGACCAAGCGTCTTACGAATTTTTGTGTGTATGTTAGTACGTCTGTGTAATATACGCGTTACGACGCTCATAATAACAACCGCGTGTGCTGTATTGCGTCCGTATTTTTATATTCGTAAATATTTTCATTTTTAAATATTTACCGCAATTGCAGGCGGTGTTGCAATATACCACAATCAAAATGACGGTGCTCGTATTGTAACTCCACAGATAGATCTGAATGCACAGCAACTAGAATCACTGTCTGTTCAGCTCTCTAAAGTGGGAGAAAAAATATGTGCATGCGAAACCAGATTGAGCAATGGGAAAACAGTTTTAATTGTGGCAATTTATATTTCACCGAATCAATCAATAAATAGCATCACGGAATTCATTCACGAAAATTTAATAAAGTATACACCAGAAGTATCGCGGATACTTAGAAAAGATTACCACAAAGTTCCAATGATTTTAAGTGGCGATTTTAACGTAAATTTTGCATTGGACACAGCGGTTCCTTTAATTGACTTTCTCAATACAAGATTCAATTTAAAAATGTGTAACAATCGCACTGAATCGACAACACTATCAAAAACAGCAATTGACGCGATATTTCAAAGATATGTTGACAACATCGAAACCAAAGCCTTTGTATCATATTTTAGCTATCATAAGCCACTCGTATCATTTGTTGAAATTGAAAACATTGAGGATGAATAATAATAAAGTGAAGAAAATAAAATATGAACTTTATAGCAATATTATAATGAACCTATAATTATCCCGCTCCTAATGCTCCATTCTCTCTCAGTTTGTTTTACGGAAGGTTTCACTTCTATCGCTTCTAACCGTTAGACTGGTATTTTTTTTTTATAGCCGATTCGAAAAGCAAATTTTACATGGCCCACCCTATATAAGAATTTTTTTTTTTAAATTCCTCATAACTTATTCAAAAATGAATTGATTTTAATTGATCGTAATTACTTCTTAAGCTCCCGTCCTGTGAATATCGTAATCGGAGTCCAACCACCACCTACAGCAGGTGAAGAGCTCCAGCCTCCTCGTGAGACACGTTTAACACTGGCACAATTATGTTCTGGATGTTGTAGTAGGTTAAACTCCTACCTAGCCAGAATCGACCCCGACATACAAAACATATGTCCGGCATGTGACGGCACCCCGCACGACACTAACAACCTTTTCACAAGCCCCCTAAAACCCACTCATCTAAAACCCCTCTCCCTCTGGACCCATCCCGTCGAAACAGCATGTTTCCTGGGCCTACTCCGAGATGAGCTAGACGAAGACGACAGGTGATATACTCGACACTGACGGGGCTACTATTACTGTTAACAAACAAACAAAACAAACAAACAATCCTCCACTTCCTCTATGAATGCTCTGCCCTATCGAAGGACAGAATGTTAAGCCTGGGCAAACCGCTGCCTAGAGTCTCGAACAACTGTCTGGCTTAGATTCCAACAACCTAATAAGGTTCTTAAACCGCACATACTGGATATAGTCATGCCATAAATAACTGGTAAACAAGCTGGTAACGAGGATGTGGCAGCCGGTTCTACGTTACCGGAATGACTCGGGGTTTTCCCGACAAAGGGCTGCCGCCCCAGTAAACTAGCCCTGTGTACTGTTACTGAGGACATATTCGCAGCCCTACCCATTCTGACCAATGTGCGCGCAGGCGAACGCGCATTCCGCAAGGCGATCACAGCCGGCGCGGCTCGCTTCATACCCGCTGGACGGATCCGGGACTTACGTCCCAATTTCCCAGCTGAAGCAGCTGTTCTGGCGAACGAGCGTGATCGCCTACGCCAAGCCGATACCAGGGATCCTCTAATAATGGACTTCAATTCGGAGGTCCGACAACTGATAACCCAACACAAGCGGACCAAATGGGTAGAGCATCAGAAGTCCTGTAACTTCACCTCCGGTGTGAGCAGGCACAGGTCCACCGTAAGGTCCCTGTCGAACCCGACGAAGCACAACGACAAGGTGGATATCACCTTCAACGGTCGTACTTCGTAAGAGATGCGCGACCTACTTTAGCCGCCAATTTATACTGCATCCTCCGGTCGACAGATCCAAACGTTGTGTCACCAGACGGTTGCTGTCATACAACAGTGCACCGCTTGCTTTCTCCAGCGACGAGGTTCAGGGGGCCATCAAACATATGAAACCATCGAAAGCCATTGGCCCTGACGGACTAAACATGCTGATGTTGAAAAAGCTGGGTCCACTGGGAGTAGAATTTCTCACCTAGGTCTTCAACCTGTCTATGGCCACTGTCATCATTCCTGATAAGTGGAAATTAGGGAGAGTGGTCCCACTACTGAAACCTGGGAAAACCGCCAACCAAGGGGAGAACTATCGTCCGATAACTCTCCTTTCCCCAGTAGTGAAGACGCTTGAAGACCTTCTACTCCCACTCCTCACAGAACTCCTGACTGCAGCCTCACACCAGCATGGTTTCCGAAGAGTGCACAACACCACCACGGCACTCAACGTCATAAACACCCAGGGAAACCGCGGACTAAACCAAAACCGCCCCTGCGAGAGAACTCTCCTAGTAGCGTTGGATCTACAAAAGGTTTTCGATACAGTCAGCCACGCCACGCTACTAGTTGACATTTTACAGTCGACACTCCCACCAGGGCTGAAGAGGTGAACCGGGAACTACCTGACTGGTCGTCACTCGTCGGTGATATTTCGAGACCAAACGTCAAAACAGAGAAAAATAAAGCTGGGAGTACCGCAGGGTGGTGTCCTTTCACCCTTGCTTTTTAATTTCTACATTTCGAAATTCCCCCAGCCACCAGAGAGAGTCTCACTGGTCTCATACGCCGACGACCGCACGATAATGGCGTCGGGCAATGACATTGGTGGCCTATGCACCAAAGTAAACGACTACCTCGCCCGCCTTTCTCGCTTCTTCACTGCGAGAAACCTAAAACTTTCTTCCACTAAATCAACGGCGACCCTTTTTACCACCTGGACAAAGGAGGTCAAGCTGCAACTTCAGGTACACGTCGATGATACCCCAATACCGACGGTAAATAACCCCAGAATATTGGGAGTCACTTTTGACAGCTTGCTCTCCTTCTCAGCGCACACAGCCGCTATTGCAACGAGAGTACAGAATCGCAACAAGGTCCTCAAGTCGCTTGCCGGCAGCACTTGGGGCAAAGACAAAGAAATGTTGCTGTCGACTTTCAAAGCAATAGGCCGACCGGTTCTTAACTATGCTGCGCCTGTCTGGTCGCCCGGAACCAGTGATATGCAAGCTCCAGACCTGCCAAAATACTGCTATTAGGACCGCGACAGGATGTCTCTTGATGTCCCCAATACAACACCTGCATGACGACGCTCACATGCTTCCTCAGCAACATGCTTCCTCAGCAAGCAGTTTCTGTTAGGGTGTCACCGTAGGCCTCACCCATGCAAACACCTGCTTGAGCCTGAGCCACCTCCCAGGCACATCAAGAGGCATTTGCTCAACTACGTGGACGAGATCCAGGACAAAACAGACAGACCACTCCAGGATCAAACAGTGTCCAGACAGTCCATAAACGACATTCATCGGGAGACCCTTATTACCTTCTTAAGCTCCCGATCCCAGAATGCCGTAATCGGAGTCCAACCACCACCTATTGCAGACGAAGAGCTCCAGCTTCCCCGAGAGCCCCGCGTAACCTTGGCACAATTACGTTCTGGATACTGTAGCAGGTTAAACACCTACTTATCCAGAATCGACCCCGACATACCAAACATATGTCCAGCATGTGAAGGCACCCCGCACGACACTAACCACCTTTTCACATGCCCCATCGAACCCACTCATATAACACCTCTCTCCCTCTGGACCCAACCCGTCGAAACAGCTAGTATCCTGGGCCTACCGTTAGATGAGCTAGACGAAGACGACCGGTGATTACACTACACTGACAGGGCGAAAATACTGCTACAACAACAACAACAACAACAAGGATGTGGCAACAAAATAGTGCGGAAGCGCTAATTAGATTCTGTATGAATCACCACTCTAACCAACCAACCAACCCTCTAAATATTTCTGAACCGATTTGGCAACGTGTGGCCTAGCGTTGTCATGCAGAAAAATCAGCTTGTCATGTCTACCGTCCCATTCTGGCCGCTTTTCTTTGAGAGCTCGATTCAAACGCATTACCTGCAGTCGGTAACGATCGCCAGTGCTGGTTTCAGATGGTTTAAGGAGTTCATGATAGATAACACCCTTCTGATCCCACCAGATGCCCAATATAACTTTTTAAGCATGAATATTTTCTTTCGCTGTCGATTGACTTGGTTCATCTGGCAGGCTCCAACATTTTCGACGCTTTAGGTTGTCATAATAAGTTACCTGCTTGTCATAATAAGTCACCTGCTTACCCAGTTACCTGCGTTGTGAACCATTCCCATCGCATGCAAACGTTTACCGACTGTAAGTCTGTCAACATCCAGCTCTTTAGACATATCATCAGGGGTTCGACATGCGTCTTCATCCAATAATAGTTCTAGTTGAGTATCTTCGAATTTTTTCGGTGTCTACTTTGGAAACGTCGAAACCACAAGTTGTATTTGATGGAGTGTGATTACCGCAAATATTGATCAATATACAACACGTTTCAGCTGGACTTTTGCTTAAAAAGTAATAATGAGGCATGACTTCTCGCAAATGCTGTTTTTCAGGACGAACGTAGACATTTTTGACGTCAGATAAAAAACGATCTTTACGCTTCAAACGAATGTCAACTACTGCCATCGAGACCTTACATATACACCTTCAAATCACCAGTATATTACTAGACCGATCACAAAAATTGTATCAGCAGCGACACCTCTTTTACGAGGGCGGAAACTTATTTCCATACCCAATATGATTATTTCTTAAATGAAATTGACCAACACATAGAAGGTCAAAGAACATGCTTGCGCCGATCAGGACGCCGGAATATTCCAATGAGTGATGTCAAGTGAATAGTTTAGTTGGCAATCGATGATTGTTGGAGTTACGGCTGCATCTATTGTCGCAGTGAAGTTGATATGTGAGGACTGAATGAAGATGTTCACGCTGGAGTTGATTACGAGTTCTGAATCTCCAATGTCCGAAACTGTAACTAATGACTTGGATTTTTTAACCTGTAATGGCCTAGCGAGTCTAGTTGTTATAAAATTAAGTTGGGAAGCGAAATCAGACAATTACGAACTAAAACAAAAACAGTTGCATGGAGCACACATTCACTGGAACTAGAAGACAAGCTGCTGATGGCTATGCGCGGTGCTTACTGTGCTGGACTAGGTAATCCTTCAGGTTGTCTGAGATTTTATTGATCCGTATGATTAAAATGCAGTAGCGTGTGGGGCATCAATGAGCAACGGCGATATGTAGACGAATTGCACTGCTGGACCTGATGGCTTGGTTTAAGGCAGTTAATACACCAATTTATTTTTTTTTGCTTTCTTCGGGCTAATACTGGAAAACACGGGACAGGAGTAGATGGCATGATCATGCTTATAACACACCACACAGATTTTGTGACCAGTTTGTGATACGACAAATGAGGTTTTTCGATACTTGACATTGCTCACCTGAGTGCTAGGTGTCTTCATTACCATAGCGTGGGTTAAATATTCTACTGTTTGGCATCTCTTTTGCAGAAAAGTACCCATTTCCGTCCAAATGAGCAGCCTTTCAGCGAAAACTCGTACTTCCCATTGCTTATGCCTGCTGGCATCCAATTTCTGGGCCTTACTGCGTTGGATCAAACAATCGGCTATTTGTCCGATGGAGCCCAGAGACTGCAAAGCTCGAGCATGCGGTCCACAAGCGACCGTAGTTCTCCTGATTGACAATCAGCACTCACCCTTTGCAACTTGAACAGCTTATGAATGTGTCCTGAAAAATTAAACGACAGTTATCAAAATTTTCAACAAGTAAATTCAATGCAGTTATATAATTTTCATCATGAATTTCAAGAGATTGAATGGTGTCCAGCGCTGCACCCCTTAAGCAGGATTGCAAGTGCTGCATTTTTTCCCGATTCAATAGCTCAGAGTCATTGTTAACAACCGTTTGAAACATGCCAAAAAAAATTCGGCTACTCTGTGTATGCTCCGCCAAATGTTGATAGCTGTAATTCGGGTAGGCGCGACCTTGGCTGCTTCACTATGACGACGGATTGCTGATCCTGAGATGGTTGATTCCTGGTTGATAATCCATCTTGTTTATTTCCCTGGTAAATGCTGTCTTGTTCCGAATGAATGTGACTGCAAATTCATTATGATGATTGGCGTCAAGTTCGTTAGGGTCTTCCTCCTCCAGTTGAAATTGAATTGAGTAGAATTGATCTTGAATGCGATCCAGCTGCTCCATTCTCACTGATAGCTCTGCATGATCCATGACGTGCAGTTTCTCTGCACTAGGTTGAGTTAAGTTAAGTTGGCGTATTAAGGCTACGCTTTTCCGTTTGAAGAACGGCATTTCTTAAAAATTTGTTCGCCTCTCTATTGAAAACTGCAAAAGTTTTTTAATTATTTCAAATTATTTGTACGCAGTACCTGTTTGCATGGCAAACATCGAAAGACAAAAAGAAACGGTTCGCCTGAGGTCACTGTTCGCGAGATTTGTGTACCTACGGTTTTTTTTTTTGGAATTTAAGAAATGTTTGGCGGGATTTTACATTAACAAAAAGTCAGGGTGTTCAACGTTTGGTATTGAAAAATACCTATTTTCGGTAGGTTGCAGAACTAAGAAATGAAATAAAAGACTTGAAGACTACATTGTTTTTAAATATGGAAATGAGGTCCGTGTATGAATCAAAAAAGGTGTAATTTGTTCCGATGTGATCAAGGAGTGGACAGTTAAAGATTCTATGAGTTAATATACTCGCACATACAAAGATCAGTGTTATTGGACAATATTTTGTACAAATATACGCTGTCATAAATACATCCTACCAGTATTCTATTTACCATTTTGATAATTTTGACATCAAATGAAGCTTTAAAAAACCAAGGTTTTTTCGGCAAACAATCATGCAGTTTGGCTAAAAGATTTGATTTTTCTTCTGAGAATGAACGAAAGCCGTCATACCAATCCTTGAATATTAAATTTCTTATAATTCTGAGTGCCTCTTCAAAAGTGAGTTCTACGCTCAATATTGAGCCGTAGCAAACAGCTTTTTTTGCAATAGCATCGGCTCTTTCATTTATTGCAATACAAACATGTCCAGGCGACCAAATCACCCAAACACTGTCAAAACCATATTCATTTACTTTTTGTTTAAAAAGAGTAGCACAACAGTTGTTGGAGCTTGCTTTCTTAAGCAGAAGACATGAACTCAGACTATCAGTAAAAATACAGATCTTACTCATTTTGCATTCTTTCGCAATATCTAAGGCCTTAATCAAGTCCCTCAACTCACCAAAAGTGGAGGAGGTTTGTATTTTTATTTTAAACAAATGCCCCGTGTTGTTTGTAACATTTAAAATGCCACGCCCAACGGCATTAAGCACAACAGACGCATCAGTTGCCAGAAGATCGACACCATCGCGCTTGAATTCATCGATTTTTTCAGCAAAAATAGCTTTAAGTTCCTGATTAGAAAATTTGCTTTTAGCTCTAGACAAGGAGTCATCTATCACCACCAAGTTTTCACAGTTTACAGTCATTAAGTTTACATTGGTATTCACAAAAATCCCTTCAAATTTTTTGAAAACAAAGCTATAACTGGATTTAACCTCTGCAGAGTTTTCACTCATTTTGTAAATGCTACAGTTTGTTTGTTTTAATTTTAAGATTTCTTTGGCAGTAAGCCAAAGAGATCTTTCAGTGGGTAAGACGTCATTCTATGCCTTTTTTTCTGAGTATATCAACTAACAGATTAACCCTTACACAGTTATAGGCATTTTCTATACCCAAAGTAAGGAGTATAACCTTAAGACCGTATTTTTCCATATAGCAATTTCATGTTGCAATTGATTAATGCACATAGCAGCCGATTTATCCTTCCTGTACGCAAAAGAGTTCTTGGGTAGGGCGCGACTCCCATCAAAGGCATCGGTTATTCTTAGCTTGAGCATTTGGTTAATTAACTTTAACATGACTGAAATCAAGGAAATAGGTCTAAAATTTTTGAAGTCTGTGATGTCCTTATCTTTTATTGGAATGGGAACAATCTTAATACATCTCCACGATTCTCTAATATTATTTGCAAGAAAATCATCATTTAGAGTTGTTAAAAGGTTGCATAAGCTTTTGTCAGAGAGAGCGAGAATTATGTCATAGGTTATTCCATCACAGCCTCCTGCTGAGCGCCGTTTTTTGGCATTAAGCACCGTGACCAGTTCATCATACTGAAAGGCTAGCCTGCATACAGGAGCTGTATTGGGTAATTCCTGCCAGGCAGAAGAGCTTGGTGGTACCTGTGATTTCAAATGCCTAAGGTACACATCATTATTGTCTGAGTTCCACTTAATATCTGCAGAATAGCCATTTACACCTCTAAGGCATTTTACAAAATTCCACGCCTCTCTCGAATTTGAATTACAATTCAGCTCCGCTATTTTTTCCTCAAAATTTTCTTTTTTGTGTCTTTTACTTCAGCTTGTCACACCTTCTTGCATTCCAAAGCTAATTCCAAATTTTCCGGAGATGGGTAGTGTTTAGCTTTTTTGAAATCAGTAACAAGTAGACGATAGGACTTGGCTAGTCCCTCATTCCACCAAGGCTTTGGTTTGCATTTTTCATTCTCCTTCTTCCATACTTGACACTTCTCTCTATCAGAGTATTTATGGTCCTTAGCTTTGCATAGAATGCATTGACTTATTTTGTAGGGCGGTATACAGACTTCTGTACTACCACAGAGAAAGCAGCGTTTACTACTTTTGCAGCTTTTTTGTGTGTCTCCCAATCTCCCACAGTTGTAGCATTGTCTAACAGACGGAAAGTAATGTTCTACTTGAAAATTTGTATATTCAAGCTTGACATCCTTAGGTAGGCTGTTGCCCAAAAGTGCCACCTTAACTGAGAGGGTTGGGAGAAATTTTTTTGAATTCTCCGGATCACGTCTAAGGAAACGTTGAACGAAGTTTACCTGGCTAGTAGACTTAAACTCTTTCAGGATTTCTTCATTTGAAAGGTAAAGCGCAACTCCTCGAATTACGCCATACGCTTCAAAGACCGTTCTGGGAATGAAAGGCTTTAGTTTCATTTTTATAATGTCATTATTGGTGACGAAATTGTTTGCCGATCTGGGATTGAAGAAGAACCCCTTATATAAGGTGACACCAACTGCTTCAATGATATCGATATCCTGTATTTTTAAGTGACGGATATGCTGATATAGACTAATGCCATTTCCAATTTTAATATCTTTAAATAGGTCACACTCTGAGGTGTCTACCAAAACAAAAGGTTTGCCAATAAAATTAGATGGAGAGTAAACGGAGCTATCGGACTTATTTGTGTTCTGGATTTTTTTGGCAGTTGCATTTTTTTCAATATTTTGCATTTTTACGGAGTCTTTCGAAGATTTTACAAACTCAAACTACATCATCTCCTCAATCTCATTTCCATCCGACTGAACTCCACTTTTTCCAACCGAAGGATGTCGCTTGGTCGGATCAAGGATATGTTTCACTCTTTTTTTCTTAAAAATCTCGCGAATTTGTATCCACTTTATCGCTAGCAGGTTTATGGTTCAGAGATTCATTGCTAGCCCAAAAGCCTCTGCTGAGCACGATACCGAAGGCATTGAGGACACCATCGCGTTTATGGATCAGAGATTCATTGCTAGCGCAAATTTCCTCAAAATCCTCTGCTGAGCACGATACCGAAGGCATTGAGGACGCCATCGCATCACTTTTTTTGCGGCAAGAAAACTCTATACGTTAACTTTTCAGGTAGAAATTCCAAGAAATAAAAAAAAAATACGTGGTTTTCACAGACAAAACTATTACAGCGCTATACACCGAATTCTGCGAAAAAAATGACACTATCTATTGTATCTTTTAATTTCACGACGCCTTACCTTTTTGCTAAATGAACCAGAACACTGAAAAAAAAAACACACACCGATCACAGCTGCGTCACGAATCCGACTGTCAAGTATTGGTGTACGGTGCTTATGTATAAGTAATTCACAATTTACAGCAAAACCACAACGGCAAAGAGCGGTGTCTATGTGATCACGTCGAGGTCACCAAAAATTGTAGTCTTCGCGCAAGAGTTTTGCGCTCGATTGAATAGCGAATTAAAGCAAAACAAAATATCGCACCCTAAATACAAAAGGGTCACAACTCAAAATGTTCCTTCTGCTCAAATATGAACGAGACGTTATCAATAAAACGGTCCGCGGATGACATATGGCAAAAATAAATTTTTTGTTTTTTGGTAGGACTGTTATAAGCTTACATGGCAAATTTCAGCGTGATATGTCACATAGTTTGTTTTCTGTGCTACTGTAAACAAGTCAAGCTCGAGTGTGGAAAATTTTGAGTTGTGACCCTTTTGTATTTAGGGTGCGACATGTTATTCAGACGTGAAGTTGTTCACGGTGTAAGCCGAAATCAAAGTCAAAGTGTCTTTATTTTACGTCTTTCTTATAAAGCGAGGTAAAATGAATCATACGGTTGCTGCTTGAAAAATTAAAAAAAATGTAGTAGGGTGATGCCACATAATTATGCAGTGGCGCTCTGAAACATATTAATATAAAAAAATCGGTATTAAAGTTTGTAAAAATAGTTCATTGACAGTGCCGAAATAGTGAGTTATTTGTTGTTGTTGCTTTCGTTGTTATTTTTTTTCAAAGAATTTCAAATGTTTGTTATTAATTCCTTTTAAATTCTGTGAAAAAATATGAATCAATACAAAACAGAGGTCAAAGATAAATAAAGAGTGCTATTTTTTCTATTGAAATCAAAAACTGAATTTATTTTCAATGTCAAAACTCATTCTTGACAAACTGTATATATAATATATATAATATGTATACTTCGATATATATGTACGGACACTGAAATTTGGACACCCAAAGATCCGAAAACATTCCAGTACAAACATTATTTTGTTAGTTTGTGTATATACATACATACTTTACATATATTTACTTATCATATACCACTTGGCATTGAATGTGATATAGCGCCATATTCCGAATAATAAACATATGTATATATTGTATGAATGTTGAGACCTCCGACATTTACCGTCAAACTCTCCCTCTTTTTCCTTTTGCTAAACAAAACTGCTTATATTTTTGAGCTGCAAGCTGGAGATTGGCTTGTGTAATCAGTCCTCGCTAAGGCATTGTTGCAGGTGAATTCCACGGCAGGTTTGACCGTTACAACCAGCGCAATAATCGTCTGCATATCCCACCAGTGTCGCATTCATAGGCAGCACCATTTTGAGGATGCCATCGAGCCTTGCGGTACTCCGCCCGTCACTGTGTATTTCTGAGGTCCGTCGTCGTAGTCGTATTCAAGGATCGTGCCATCGAAATAGCTCTTAAATAATAGTTCAAATATCAATAGATACCATACATTTATGGTTTGTTTTAATATAAAAAGTTAGAGGGTTCAGGAACAATAAAAATATAGTTTTAAGTTGTATTCAATCATACCTGCAACCTGCAGTATAAGGACATACCTAATTTGTCGGTTATGTTTTGAGTGTAACACCGCAAAATCGCTTACAATATGCACCTAACATAACAAAAACGAACACTTCTCAGGTAGCAGCTGAGGTGTAAGGCAGATCGCCTCCGCGTGGTGCACCCTGGGTAGCGCTAAATGATCTGCGGCATCATCGGCGTTCCTTCTTTGGAAATCTGAACGGTGCATGAATGCGGGGGTTAGAGGTGGGAATCCGTCTTTAATAGGTAGCGGATCACAGACGGAACCGTCTGCGATTCCTAGATTAGTGGCGCTGGACGGGGAGCCAGCACCAGCAAAGGGCTTTCCCCTAGTTTTCCGGAGACTTCGGGGGTATCTCTTCGAAGACCACCCCACTAGGCTTAAACGGCAGACAGCGCTGAGTAAACGGTCCTTCTCTGATCTTCGTATGGCTACAAAGATCCTGGATCGCTATAGTGGTCAAAATGACTCTCAGTTAGATCACGAGTCAGTTGCTCAGAGAGATGGACAGGGTAGGGACAGGTAGGGAAGACGGCGCTATCTCGAGGAAGGAATGGAAGAGAGTAGCGTTAGTCCTGATCCAAGAGCCGTGGCTGAGTAACAACGGCATTTTTGGGCTCAGGACGAAAATCTACAACTGGTGGCGTATAGCAGGACAGGTAAACCAAGATCCTGTATACTCATCAGGAAGGAACTTAACGCATTTATTTTGCCTAATTTCAGCAATGGAGACATTGTGACAGTGAGCCTGTAGGGCCCTGTTGGAAAGTTATGGCTAATGTCCGTCTACATGGCGCATGACGACGACGTGATACCACCTCCGGTCCTACTAAGGGAAACCCTGGCTGAAGCAAAACGCAGAAAAATCGGCGTTATTATAGGCACTGACGCGAACTCCCATCCCAACTGCTAGGGAAGTTCAAACTTCAATGCAAGAGGCGAGTCAATTTTTAATTATATTTTAAACGAGCTGCATTTGCCAAAGGCTATATACCAAGACCATGGAGGGCCCTGAGAGTTGTCTTTATACCCAAGGCAGACAAGAGCTCGCATGTCTCCCCTAAGGATTTCAGGTCGATCAGTCTCTCATCTTTCTTGCTGAAACCCCTTGAGAGACTGATTGACCTGCACATAAGAAGCGAAATTCCTCGGGGTCGGTTGTCGCATACCCAACATTGCAATGGTATATCGGTGGAATCTGCCCTGCATGCAATTGTGAAAGAGATTGAGGAGTCTCTTTTTCAGAAGAGTTTGCGGTGAGCGCCTTCCTCGACATTGAGGGGGCTTTTAATACGGTCCTCCCGCAGGCAGTTCCTAGGTCTCTGGGTAAACTCGGGGACGGAACCGACCTCATAAGATCTATCTACAAAATGCTTAGCGACATAATAGTAGCGGCAGAGTGGGGCGGCATCTCCATCCGCCGGCAGGTGAGGAGGGGTACTCCGCAAGGTGGAGTTCTCTACTCATTCCTCAGGGTTGTTGTTGTGAAGGACTTGCTGGAAGAGCTGGTGAGAGGGGGCTGCAGGGTAATTGGTAATTGCCTACGCGGATGACGTGGCACTAATTGTAAGAGGAAAAATTGTGGATACTGCGTACAATTTGATGCAGGGATGCGGCCTGCCGGTGAATCCTCTTAAGACGGAGCTCGTCCTGTTTACGAGAAAATATAAAATACCCAGAGCTCAACTTTCCTCCTTGCTTTCTGCTTGCTTCCTTGACAGCAAGCTTACATGGATGCCTTAATATTGAGGAAAGAGTGAGGAAGCCAGCAATCGCCTTGTATGGGTGCAAGGGCAAAATATGGGCCTTTCGCCTAGAGTTTTTTTTTTTTTGTCTATATAATATTATTGTAAAGCCTATCTTGTTATATGGAGTCATGGTCTGGTGGAACTCACTAGAGAGGACGACATTGGTGAAGAAGCTGGAGAGAGTTCAGAGGTCGGCACTTATTGGAATCAGTGAGGCGCTTCGAACGACTCCTACTCTAGCGTTCAACGCAATGTTATATGTGGTACCCGTAGACATCACAGGCAGAATTGCCGCTGCACGTACCGCAATCAGACTGAGGGGTTCGGGCTACAGGCTCAAGTTCACTTATGGGCACTCAGGCATCCTTAGGAGCTTCGAGTTCATCCCCCTGTCAATGGATCAATGTATTCCCTCGCTTAGTCCAACCGGAACTTTCTCCCCTCAAATTCCATTAATGGAAGGTCCGGTACCACTGCAGTGTGTTCCAGGCAGAGGTAGCCGCAATCAAGGAGGCAGCTGATTGGCTGCTCACATGCGTACTAAGAGTAAAGAGAGTAAATATTTACTCCGACAGCCAAGCGGCAATAAGGGCCCTCAGGTCAGTGACGGTTCACTCGAAACTGGCCAGGAAATGCCTGGCCTCACTTTCGACTGCGTTCGAATTCTTTGGCATAAGCCTCATCTGGGTTTCTGGTCACAGCGACACTGCGGGAAACTGTGAGGTAGATTAGCTGACTAGACAAGGGACAAGTGAGGTGATTTCCCCGCGAAGGGAGAGAACTGGGATCCCCCGACTACCTGCGGTCTGCTCCTGGAAAAATGGGCTTCGCGCCAACTCAGCGAGTGCTGGGCAAGTACCCAAACTTGTAAGGTCGCGAAATTCTTTTGGCCACGAGTGGAGCATGGATATGCTGTGAGACTTGGAATCACGTCGAGACCTTTTTGCGGTGGATGTATGGAGGATGAGGTGGAATCATCTCAGCACCTTCTCCTTAGGCGGGGTTAAGATCCAGACATATTGGCTCTTACTTCTTTGCTACGCCTGCTGATATAGCTGGCGTTGACATAAAAAATCTGATGAATTTCATCAGCAACACAAAACGGTTGACGCAAACACAGCACAGTCATCGTTCATAATCCACACACTCTAAACCCGCCCTCTTACCCATCCCACAACCACCTCTGCCCGCCCTCTCCTTTCATCCCATAGATTTTCTCATGCACCTCACCTCCTTCGTAATGGTAGCACAAAGGACGATTATCTTCGCCCCAGAGTGCTCCTTCCTTGGGCAATCATTCAAACCTAACCTAACTAGGGAGCAGCTATGGGAGTAGTAGTAGACTGACATAACTTCTAGCTGGAGTACACATGAATAATTTCGCACGTAGCGCTCCGGCCAATTCTAAATTTTGTGCATTACTTCAAGTACAGGGAGTACTGAAAATTTTCTTTGACTAGTACTCTGAGCTACTAACAGTAACGAAACATAGCTTGGAGCGGAGTAAAACCACTGATCGTGCGTATTGCGCTACCTGCTCCACTACTCATCTGTTCAAGTTCGGAGTAGTATCAAGAGTAAAAAATGTAAACTAGGAAGTAACGGCGCAATTTCAATCCCTGGTGCCACTACTGGAACTCAAGAATGTTGTGCGTCTCATTAGAAAAGAAGAGGAAAGTCAAATCATCACGGTGAGATATAGAGGCGGGCAACGATGTCTTTGCTTGTACACAAAGCAGAGAACGTTAATGTACAGAGAAGTCTCAAAGACAAGAACGCATGGAATTTTGAGAAATACTCGTCCCACGAAGACCAATCACCACATATACATTTCTTACCAAAAGTTAACAGCAATAGACTGAATTATGCAAATTTAGCAGCAGTCGAGTAGAACTTGTTAATGATTAAAAACAAAATATGTTACCGCTGTAGGCTAGATATGATCAATAATAACATACATACATATGTATGTATTTATTTTTTTCTAAAACAAGTATGCCAAATTCAAGGGGCAAGCAGCAAATCATTCAAAAATATTTATATTATATACCAACTGTTCAATTTTGTTGAAACTCCTTCAACCAAATCAAAATCCTTTATAGGGAAACGCTTCATTACCAGGCACGCAAGGAGATGTCATATGCAAATTCAAATATGTGAATTTATATACATATGCGGCTGCGCGCACTTGCCACAGCAAAAATATCACGATTCGCAAGGAATCCAGCGCACAGTCATAGGGACAGCATTGTGCCAAAAAATATGAATTATGAATCGTCAACAAAATTGTTTCATAATTTACTAAGACCACTTTTTATGTTTTTACTAGCATCACCCAGTGGGCTTCGCGCCACCATACATAAAATGTTTGTTTTATATCGCAAGAAATTTTTCATATTAAGTTTTCTTTATAGAACTCGTAAAATGTTTAAACAGTTGAATTAGTTGATTTTTTTCATTCAACATACTTTCTAAAGATGTCACAATAGCCTTTTCTGTACTTTTTTAAAATTTGATTGTGGTGGTCACCTATATACAGGTAAGGTACCGGTTCAAACACATCCTAGGGTTATCCAGGTCCACGTTTTGGTCTATATCTCGAGACCCTAGTTACGAAGGGGCATTAAAAATACTCTATACTATAGAATCATCAGCAGCTTCCATTTGCTACCCATATTGTACAAACACATCCTAGGGTTACCCGGGTCCACGTTTTGACCTTTATCTCGAGACCCTATCTACCAATAGGTATTCAAACTATACGGAAACCATCTTCAATACCTACTTAACAATGTGTGTAAGTTCGGTTTAATTCGGTTTAAAGACACGGCGGGTCCACGTTTTGGCATATATTTCGAGACCCTAGTCATCAATAGGTATGAAAATTAACCCGTATTAAAGCACTTAACCACAGCTTTCATTTGATATCCATATTGTACAAACATATTCTAGGGTCCACGTTTTGGTCTCTATCTCGAGACCCTAGTCACGGAGCGGATGGAAATACTCTGAACTAAAGCATTCACCAACAGCTTCCATTTGATACCCATATTGTACATACACATCCCCAGGTTACCCGGGTCCACGTTTTGACCTATATCTCGAGACTGTATCTACCAATAAGTATCCAAACTATACGGAAACCATCTTCAATACCTCCTTAACAATGTGTGTAAGTTTGGTTTAATTCGGTTTAAAGACACGACGGGTCCACGTTTTGGCATATATTTCGAGACCCTAGTCATCAATAGGTATGAAAATTACCCCGTATCAAAGCACTTATCAACAGCTTTCATTTGATACCCATATTGTACATACACAACCAAAGGTTACCCGGGTCCACGTTTTGACCATTTTCCCGGCAATTATTCGAATTTTTCTCACCTTTTAAACCTTCCCTAGACCTCCACGAATAATTCAAGACCAAGATAAGATAAATCCGTTCAGCCGTTCTCGAGTTTTAAGCGAATATAGGGACAGATTTTCACATTTATATATATAGATTATGAAGTAGTACATTATTATTCGATATGTGAATTTGAATGTTCAATAGATAAATTATGTCATAAAATTTAGAAATTAAAAATGCATATTGACAGAAAAATATTTCTTTAACAATTTGTGACTTTGGTCCCTGTTGTTAAGAACAGCGCTGCACAGCTCACAGAAGCTTCAATATTAAATATTTGACACTGTGGGCTTCATCCGAAGGCTGAATGTATCATATTTACAGTAATCCCCAAATAAGCCGCACCATAGTTTCGGAGTAATTTTCTAACTTTGCAGCTATGTATATAGTACGTATGTTTTTGGAGAACCCATACGTAAATGAATTTAATTGTTAACTACTATCAGTGAACCAAAAAGAATTGTTTCGAAATTTGCCTACGTATATATGCATATGCAAAAGATAATTGTTTTAGCATTTATTTATTCATTTAATTAATTAATAGTCTAAAAAATACAGCATTTCTAACAGATTATGAAAACAGATGAATGCTGAATAAATTACTCAAAGTAAAATTAAACTTAGGTTAGGTTAGGTTAGGTTTGGCAGCCGCATCGCACATAGAGACAACGATGCCACTTAGACCATGAAATGGGTCCGTTGTAAACAGCGGGGGCTGAGCTACATTTCCCTCTCCATATTAAACCATCTGAGCTTTTGACAAAGCGTAAAAGGTTGTTGATACCTAATATGTATAGATTATCTATATTCGTTAAGAAGTAGGATTTTAAAAATCGGTTCCTGCTTCTGGCTAGAGCTGGGCATGTGCAAAAAAGGTGTTGAATTGTTTCCAACTCGTCCTCATTTCTGCAGCTACGACAGAAATCATGCGTGTAAACGCCTAATCTCTTTGCATGATTTCCTATGAGACAATGTCCTGTGAGGGCCCCTACTAAGGTCCTGATTTGAAGTATATTCAGTTTTATAATACTCTTGGACAGACGTAAATTTAGCCTTGGCCATGTTTGCCTAGCAGTTTCACAGGTGTTAACGCTAATCCATCTTTGATTTGCAGACCTGATTAATGCGTCCTTAATGAGAAGTTTACAAGTTGCGAGAGGTATCTCCATAGAATTATATATGTCTGGCATACAGGTACCTTCTCTTGCAAGTTGGTCTGCCCTACAGTTCCCTGGTATATCTCTGTGGCCTGGAACCCAGCATAAGATTATACGATATTGTTTGGCCATCTCATTTTTGGATTGGCGACAACGTAAGACACTCCTTGATGTTGTTTGGAATGCATCCAGGGCTCGTAGGGCAGCTTGGCTGTCTGATAAAATGCAGATATCCGTTGATGATATTCTGTTTATCTTTAGCCATTTTAAGGCTTCATGAATAGCGTTTATTTCCGCTTGAAAAACACTACAGTGATCCGCTAGTTTAAAGGATTCACTAATAGAAAGCTCTTCGCAAAATAACCCTGATCCTACACTGGTGTCCATTTTAGACCCGTCCATGAAGATCTTAACGGGTGTGTTGGGTGTTGGATCTTCTTCAAACCATTCCAGTCTAGAAGGGATTTGCATTAGGAAATTCCTTTCGATGCAGAGAATGGGAGGGTGATAATCACAGTCACTGGGTACATCCGTGGAGGAGTCTAAGATGGTTGAATGTCCATGTGTGACAGTCTTCCATTGTGAGCTCGCTTTGAGCCTTAAAGCGGAGCAGGCCGCTGAGTATATGCAGAAGAGATCTAGGGGTGGCAGATGTAGTATGATATCCAAAGCCATGGATGGCGTGGTTTTCATGACGCCACATATTACTGATTCCGCTGATCTCTGCACCTTATTCAGTAAATTAGAATAGGTTTTTTTCTGCATAGCACACCACCAGACAACATTTCCATATAGAAGAATGGGTCTGACCACAGCAGTGTAAAGCCAATGAGCAACCTAAGGTTTAATTCCCCAGGTCTTACCTAAAGCTCTTTTACAGGTATGAAAAGCTAGGTTCGCTTTCCTGACTCTTTCTATGATGTTTGACTTTCAAGTCAGTTTCCTATCTATGATTAGTCCCAAGTACTGGGTTTCTTCCGAAATCACAAGAGCTTCCCCCTTGAGCACAATTGGACTTAGTTGAGGGATTTTGTGTTTCCTAGTGAACAATATGAGTTGTGTTTTGTCTGGGTTGACTCCTAGACCACACTTTTCTGCCCACCTAGAAAGTATGTCTAGAGCATTTTTTTATTAGGTCTCTTAATGTAGATACAAATTTACCAGAGACAGCAATGACAACATTATCGGCGTAAGCTATCACCTTACAGCCCACCGATTCCAGTATTAACAGAAGTTTATTTACAACTGCGTTCCATAGATCCACTTTTTTACCGAAAAATTGTGTTCAGCGACGAAGCTCATTTTTGGATCCATGGGTACGTAAATAAACAGAATTGACGATTTTGGAGTGAAGATCAGCCAGAAGAATTACAAGAGCTACCAATGTATCCAGAAAAGGTCACAGTTTGGGGCGATTTATGGGCTGGAGGTATCATTGGACCGTACTTCTTCAAAGATGCTGCGAATCGTAACATAACTGTGAATGGTGAGCGCTACCGTGAAATGATATCCAACTTTTTTTTGCCCAAAATGCAAGAGCTTGACTTGCATCACATGTGGTTTCAGCAAGACGGTGCCACATGCCACACAGCACGCGTAACAATGTACTTGTTGAGAGGCGAGTTCGGTGAACATTTTATTTCACGTGCGGGACCTGTCAATTGGCGGCTCAGATCGTGCGATATAACGCCTTTAGATAATTTTTTGTGGGGCTATGTTAAAGCTCATGTCTATTCAGACAAACCTGCTTCAATTAACGCATTAGAAGACAACTTTGAAACATTTATATGTGAGATACCGGCCGAAACATTGAAAAGAGTACGCCAAAATTGGACTAAGCGGATGGACCATTTGAAGCGCAGTCGCGGTCAACATTTGCATGAAATAATCGATTTAAATAAAAATGTCATGCATTTTTCTGAATTTTACGTGTGTTCTTTTGAAAACTTTCCTATAGCTCTTAAAAAATCACCCCTTAGTTTTGTAAATGTGATCTATAATTGGCCATTTGATTGTGAATAAAAAATCATTACTTACATTTTTTTATTTTGTTATGTTTTGCATATCCTGTAGGTCCAGTTGCTCATTTGCAAATAGTATTTATTGATTTCATTCTTGGCTTCGATCTAGCTTTTATTCTAGTCCAGATAGTTCCATCAACAGTAATTTCATTATTCTGACGGTCATTCTCAACCGAAGATGACGACAATGTTATTGATCTATGTACGTACATTCACGATGTTATCATCTTTACTATTGCTGTCTGAGGATATAAACACTTCTTCTATTTCTAATTGATCGTCAGAAATATCTGCTAGTCCATTTTCAGGATCAAAATGACCTTCGTTAGTATCGGAAAAATCTTCCTTATATTTGTGATATCCTCTAAAAGTCTCCATACTATCGGACGTGCCGATATTTTTTCCTTATTATAATAAAAATATACTAAATTTACTTAAAATGTGAGTACAAATAATTTTAAATTGAGAGAAATATATTCAGCACAATTGTTTACAGGATTATTCTAATATGGTACCGTTTTCAGATGCACTTACATATTTCAATCGCTCTTATTTTAATTATATTGAACTATATTTACAAGAATTGCTAAAAAGGAAATGATTGATTTCTGTGTGCGAAAAATTGATACAACCGGTCGGTATTTCTAGTGGGAGTGCTTTTTAAAATGTCCATCTATATATATATAATTGGCGCGTACACGCTTTTTGGGTGTTTGGCCGAGCTCCTCCTCCTATTCGGGTGAGTGCGTCTTGATGTTGTTCCACAAATGGAGGGACCTACAGTTTTAAGCCGACTCCGAACGGCAGATATTTTGGTGAGGAGCTTTTTCATGGCAGAAATACACTCGGAGGTTTGCCATTGCCTACCGAGGGGCGACCGCTATTAGAAAAATGTTTTTCTTAATTTTGGTGTTTCACCGAGATTCGAACCGAATCTCTCTGTGAATTGCGAATGGTAGTCGCGCACCGACCCATTCGGCTACAGCAGATGTCCATCTGCTAAACAAAAATAATACCTCTTTAGAGCTTTTTAGCTTATCAGTAACGAACAGTTGCCTAAGATTTCGGGCCTCAGCTAAGGTTATCTTACCTGGTCTATCCTTGGCGGAAATTAGAGCTTCTTTAATCGAGTTTAAATTATTAAAAATTTTGATTATAGATCTTTATCGAATATATGATACAATAACTTTGTAATTTTTTGGGATGATTTGCTTTCCTCAGTATGAGAATTAACTTCTACACGTATTGTGGATCTAAGAGCTGTCAGTGCAACTAACTAATGCTGCATAGCCCAAAACGTGTTCGAATAATCAAAAAAAAAAAGTTTAATAAAAAAAATTATATAAAAATATAAAAAAATAAATAAATATTATAATTGGTGTGTACATTTGTGTTAGGTGTTCGGCCGAGCACCTTCTCTTATTTTGGCCTACGCTTTGATGTTGCTCCACAAAATGGAGGGAACTATAGTTTTAAGCCGACTTCGAACGGCAAATGGTTTTTTATGCGGAGCTTTACCATTGCCTGCCGAGTGGCGCGATTAGAAAATACTTGGTGTTTCATGCAAGAAGATTCGAACCTACGCACTTCAGAACGGTGGTCATGCACTAACCTTTCGGCAGCCAAAGATTATTTGAGACTCTCCAAATCTTTGTGAGGTCTTTGAAGGGCCATGTTCAACAGTGAACATTTTCTCTTCTGTGAACAAAATATTTTAATGGCCGTTAACCGCGTGCCACCGAAGAAGCTGCTTGCATCTGTCTAGCCTAATTTTCTTCAAGCGCGTTGTTAAAATATGACCAGTTAAGCGACGGACGGCTTTCATATGGAGATCATACGCAATTGGTCTTGTCATGGGTCTTGTCGACACCTTCATTTCCCTGGCTGCACTGGTTCGAAACACGCGAGAACTACCACTTCTTTTCCTGTCTGTTATTTCAAACGTTTGAGAAAAATGATTGATCGTGCAGTAAACAATCGTTCTGAAAACAGCAAGTTTTCTCAGCAATTCCTAAATCTCACTTGCACTTTTACCACACTTAAGTAATGCAATCACTATAATGCGATTTTCCTTTGCTCCCACCCCATTGTAACAAGTGAAATTTGCCACGAAACTGAGTATAATTTATGAGTAGATAATACATACGAACAAAAGCAAAAATAACGCAACTTTTTTCTGCGAATTTGCTCTCGCCGTGAAATTTGTCATAGAATTTATGCCAAGACTAAATATAAATATAATTAAATGTATCTATATATATAAAAATGAATTGCTGTTCGTTAGTCTCGCTAAAACTCGAGAACGGCTGAACGGATTTATCTCATCTTGGTCTTGAATTATTCGTGGAGGTCTAGGGAAGGTTTAAAAGGTGAGAAAAATTCGAATAACTTCCGCATGGACAATTATACGTCTCGTGTTCGCGCGTCGGAAAACCGTCTTCTTTGTTTATTTACGCACCACAAAACAAAACAAAAAATATAGTTTATGAGAAAGCTTTAAATTAATTAACAGACTGTATTTTAACAGTGTGTGTCTGTGAATATCAAATTTAAACCTTATAAATAGCCAGTATTTCAGGAAAACTCTGTTTTCTAAGTAAGCAAATGATGTATCGAAAATAATAATAAAACTTCATGCTTTATTCAATAAATGCTTTTTTATTAAATACGGATTCGATTTGTTTGTTTTAAAATCATTTTATACAAAAGATTAGTTTAGCGAGTTACCTCCTGTGAGAGGACGACAATTGGACAGCTAATCGTGAAGAAACACTGGCATTACTAATGCTGACACACTTTCCAGGTTGCCTCTGCAACAAAGACCGTAGAACTCATCCTATAGTTTACAAATCGCCGGGGTCAGATGGAATTATCCCCGCTGATATGCAACATACAATAGATATGATTGCACTTAGACTCGCCTCAATTTTTGAGGCAGCAATACGACTTAAATATATCCCCAAGAAATGGGTTGAAGTAAAAGTGGTCTCCATTCATAAAGGAGCAATACCACTCATACGAATCCGAGAGCCTACAGGCGAATTAACCCCAATCGGGCGGACGATAAGCGTAGATTTGGGCGTAATATCCATTAAGAAATTTCCAGTCAGAGAAACACCCCAGGGTGAGGTAATCTCTCCCCTTCTGTGGAACCTGACTGTCAGAAACTTGAAAAAATGCAAGGAGAGATAATCACATATGCCGATGATATTGTTATAGCAATTTCGGGTAAACACCTTCCAACACAGTGTGATCTGCATTAAAGACCTCTCAACAGACTTTAGTGTAAAAGTCGGGGACTAAAAGTAAATCCGGAAAAACGGGAATAAATGTAGGTTGGAACCCAGAATGGTACGCTACACTACACTACATTAGTTAGACCAGTTATTTACTATGGTATTGCAATATGGTATCTGTAATATGACTTTGAGAAGGGCATGAACATCAAAAGAGTTGACCAGTTTCAAGTACTCACATCTGTTCTCATAACCTGTGCAATGTCAACCACACCATCGAAAGCATTATATGCGACATTAGACTTCCTTCCGGTCCGATCGCACGCAGTGCGGCAATAAGGCATAACACTCCAAGTAAGTGCTCAAACACGGAATACGGCCACGATAAAATCCTATATGGCATGTTGGAGAATAGGTGGACTATGCAGTCACATTTACACTTGCCAATACAACGTTCATGACCCGCCTACCCTCGAGGCAAGGGTGGGAACGGAACGGGATAAGATAGGGCGAGTGCATCCATGTATACACAGATGGTTCAAAGCTCGAGGGGAGGGTGGGCGCAGGCGTATATTCCGAATATTCGGGGATATCCTTCGGTTTTCGACTTCCCGGCTACTGCAGTATCTTTACGGCCGAACTGATGGCAATAATTAAAGCCGCAACACTGGTACAGTCTGATGAGATATCTGGAAATGATATCTACATTTTCACTGATAGTCAGGCGGCTATAAAATCCCGCACAAAACAGTTAACAACATCCAAGATAGTCATGAAATGCCGCACATCCCCTACCGAGATCGCTGAATCATTTCAACTAGAGGTAACATGAGTTCCTGGGCATTGTGACATAAATGAACTAGCAAAACTGGGCACCAAATTGACCGATGAGTACATAGACAATGATATAGGCATATCCTTGCAACCATGTAAAGTGCATATCTTTGAGGAAATTGTAAGAACAGCGAATGAAGAAGGGCGTAATGAAACCACTGCTAAGACGAAACAAGCACAGTCTTAACATACTGATTTCAGTTATAACGGGGCATTGCCTAATCGGCAGGTACGCCCTGAAGATGGGTATGCAAACACATGGCTTATGCAGAAATTGCCTAGATGAGGAAGAGGAAGAGACGATCCCATAGGTTTAGGTCTCATTGTGGAATGTGATGCAAATTCACAGAACACACTCTGGAGTAGCACGCAATGTAACTTCAAGGAGCATAAGCTCTAGGATTTCATTCTGTCATCTCACTTAGTTCTACAGAACGTTGGCACCAACCCGACTTCCGTAACAAGCAGGAGATAGAAAGTGATTGATATGACATTATCAACCTACAAAATATCAGATCATATCACTGGTTGGAAAGTACTCAATAAAGATTCCCCGTTCGGACCATCGTTAAATAAAGTTTAGGCTTGCGGCAGAGACCCCAGCGGGCCGGAATCCCAGGAAAGCGGATTGGACACGATATGAGGAACTCATTAAGGAGGAAACCCTTGACGTTCCCAAACTCCGAACAATAACTGCGATTAGAGAAGCCACAGAAAACAAGGTGTGCCCGGAACGTAGGAGAAGAGAGGGTAAGACAGTCCCTTGGTGGAACACTGAACTCACGAAATTCTGGAAAGTTTCCAGGAAATTACTTTACACAGCTATTAAAACTTAGTTGGAAGGGGATTGGACTGCCTACCGTAAACTGAAGAAGGAATAGAAAAAAAAGAAAATTATACAATATATATATTGTATATATATATAATTGGCGCGTACACTTCTGTTAGGTGTTTGGCCGAGCTCCTCCTCCTATTTGTGGTGTGCGTCTTGATGTTCTTCCACAAATGGAGGGACCTACAGTTTCAAGCCGACTCCGAACGGCAGATAATTTTATGAGGAGCTTTTTCATGGCAGAAATACACTCGGAGGTTTGCCATTGCCTGCCGAGGGGCAACCGCTATTAGAAAAATGTTTTTATTAAATTTGCTTTCACCGAGATTCGAACCAACGACCTCTCTGTGAATTCCGAATGGTAATCACGCACCAACCTATTCGGCTACGGCGGCGGAGAAAATTAGATCATCTAAATTGGACTCTTATATAGAACCTTCTGCAGTGAACTGGAGAAACGGAAGAGTTCAGCGAGGTTAAGCAAGGCCCTCCAAAAAGACCGGACGGCTAGTTTGGAGTCACTGCTCAAACCTGATGGTACTTATACTGACTCAAAATCAGAAGTGTACGATGTTCTCTTTTCATCACATTTCCCTGGCTGCAGAAATGTTGTTGACTAAGTCTCCATCGATCAATCTGATCAGGCCAGTATAACTACCAGGAGACTTGATTGGTTCACTGTATGTATCTATGATTGTTAAAGAGAAAACGATAAGGTTCACCTTCTCGTCATTCGAAAACTTTAAGTCCCCAGGACCCGATGGCATTTACCCAATCATGGGACATCGTGACGGAGAACAACCAATGAAGGTTCTGAAAAGAATCTTTACGACCTGTCTTAGGTTTCACAATCGTGGCGTTTGGTGAAAGTTGTATTTGTCCAAAAGCCAGGCAAGGACAACTATGCTTTACCAAAAAGTTTCAGAACTATAAGTCTTACATCGTTTATGCTTAAAAGTCCGGAACGTATGGTCGAGAAGCACATTAGGACGAGGGTTCTAAGTCGCAACCCTCTCAATGTCAGACAACTCGCTTATCAAAGTAAAAAATTTTGTAAAACGGCTCTACACGAGTGCGTCAGCATCATCGAAAAAGGGTTGGAAACAAAAGAGTGCACTCTTGGTGTGGTTGTGGACATTAAAAGAACTTTTGATAATGCTACCTTTGATTCTATGTGCTCTTCTATCAGATGGAGTAGAAGAAATCATTGGCAGATAGATTCACTCTATGCTATCCAAGAGATTGCTTATCACAGATGGAGGAAGCGATGAAGGAGTCCAAGTTTCTCAAGGCTGGTGCTTTTTGTGGACTCTCTTTTAACAATCTGCAGGAAATTGGACACGTCCACGTACTAATCTTAGGACCGCCCCTAGTCGCTATATGCAATAAAATGCAGGTAGCCCTAAACAAGATTGATCATTGGTGCGAATTCCATGGACTTTTGGTGAGTCCTATAAAAAGTACCTTGGTTTTTTTCACTAGGAAACGCAATACGGAAGATATGTTACTGCCCACTTTTTTTTCTTTTTTTGTTTTAGGCAGGACGTGTAAATCAAAATGTCAGAATCATCAGCAAAGGCACCTTCTCCTCGGTTGATTTCCTCTCTGAAACCGCGTTAGCATTTCTTCAAGGTGGAGCCGCGTTTATGTCTATTGACACAACGGGTTTCTGCGTCCAGCTTTCGTTCCTGTGGGCGTATGCAGACTTTACGCCATCGATAGTATTCACTCCTCCCACTGCTTATTCAAGGGAAAATGAACCATCGGAGAATGTGCAATAGTCCGATACTCACAAACTAAGGTCTTTTTGGTACTGTTGTGAGTGTTTGACTCAAGCGTCCTTATCTGTCGTCGGTTTGTCTAAAAAAAGTCATCTCCACTATCCAGCTGCTAGCAAAGATGCTTACAAAAAAAATAATAAAGGAAATATAATATAGTATATAAGCTTTGTTTTTTCTTCCTTTTTCCCTCAAAACTGTTGAATTATGACTTAGCTTGATTAAGTACATTACGTAAAAAATAATCAGCCTGGCCTTGCTACCAAATTAATTAAATATTTTAATAGTGTTAAATACTTGACCTATCATTCAGCTTTTACTGCTGCCGCTGTTGCTGCTGCAGTTGCAACTGCTGCTGTCGGTTCTGGGTTTTCCTCTCCCAGTCAATGCGACGTTTTTGCGACGTCGCATTTGGTGATTGTCGAGCACATATCCTAGAGAAATCTTATGTGGGATGGCGAGAGTTCGAATGCCTTCTCCAGCACTGGTCGTTTTTCACTGAAACGTTTGCAGTGAAAGGCCGCATGTTCTGCTCTCCCGACTATATTCGATAAACTCGGGCAAAAAGGGCTGTAGGCCATCTGGAAACGGTGTATATTCCAGGAAGCAGCCACGTCCGGTGAGTATCTGCTTTGATAGTAGTCAATATCTCCATGCTTCCTATTCATCCATCCTTCAAGATTTGGTATGAGTTTGGTTGACTCACCCCATCTTCTTTGTCACCGATGGCGATATTTCTACCGCCTTTTCTGCTACCGTCGGTTTCACTCCTTGTACTTCATATAGGCGATACAACTCCATCGCATGGATGTCCACTGGTATCTTTCTGGCAACAACGCATATTTCGTCATCTGATACCGTTCTATAAGAGCATGCAGTACGTAGTGCGCTGCGTCTGTAGCTACGAACCACCTCACGCATATGGCTATTTTTTGAGCTTCAGCCTATATTGGCGCTATATATAACACGATAGAGTCCATCACAGTTGATATAAGTCGTTTCCTCTCTCCTTGCGGGCCTATGTTAGGAAAGATTTTTGTGAGCACACCATTGATAGCCGCTGCTTTACAACTAACTACTGCCTAATGATGCTTGAAGCTTAGCCTCATGTCGAACATGACTCCGAGATGCTGAACCGCCTCCTGTGAGAATATTTCATGTCCGCCAACCGTGATCCTCATAATCCTTTTTTGCTTCAACGTGCTTATAAGCACGGTCTCCGTTTTGTGGGCACCCAGCTCCAAGCCCACATTACCAAGCCATCGCTACACAGCGAGAGCAGCATCGTTACATTTTGCTTCCAGTTGATTTAGCCGCTTGTCTACAGCTATCAGCGCAATATCATCAGGATATCCTACAATCTCTGCCTTATTGGCGAGTTTCAGTTTTAGGACCCCGACGCACATAACGTACCAAAGTGCTGGCCCCAGGACCAATCCCTGAGGGATCCCACCAGTAACTTTATACTGTTTTGGTCCATTATCAGTATCGTACTGTACGATACGTTTGCTGAAATAGCATCTGATGATACGTAAGACGTAACATAGCTAGTTGGTTGGTTGGTTAATGTGGTGACCTACAATCCGCGATTCGAAGGTTATTTTGGGAAATTGCATTCTTGACTGCACCTAATAGAGTGAATACCGATTCTGCAAGAACGTTATTCATGGCAGATCCCCCTCTTGCCAGTTCATCTGCTTTTTCGTTACCTTCAATGTTCCGATAACATAGTACCTTCAAAAGTTTTAGGGCTAGCAGTATGTTAGACTATTTTGCCGAGTTTAAAGCATTTATGACAATTTTGATAGCACCCACGGTTGACCTTGCCCGTCGGAAGCCAAGCTGTTTATCAGAAAGTGGGGCATTCTAAGTTGTCCTATAGGCGATATCATGTGATACGTTCAAAAGTTTTCCCTACTGTATCCAACATACAAAGGGGTCTGTATGCGGATGGTTGGTCAGTTTGCTTGTCTAGTTTAAGTAGCAGCACCTCGCGTTGCAATTTCCAACGCTTCGGGAAGGTTCCTTCAGCCAGGCAAGCATTGTATTGGTTGACGAATGTGTGGAGTTATGCCCGTATCGTATTTAAGTTCAATGTTAGGAACCCCATCTTGGCCAGGCGCTTGGCAGTCTTTTACATGTTTAAGTGTGTTTAGCACTTCTTTCGGTGTCATCGGTGGCACGTTTGCAATTGCATTTAGGTAATATTCCGCATCGCTTGTTTCTCCCTGTGGGGGAAAGAGCGCCACTACTATTTGATTCAATAATTGTGGACAGGTGGACTGCGGTGCTCTAGTCGCTTTCCCATTTTGCATGACCGTTTTATACGCCAGTCCGAAGGGGTCAGTATCTGCACCATCTCGCATTTGTTTAAAGCAATGGTTTTTGCTTTCTCTTATTGCTATTTTGGGCTCTCGTGCTCTATACTCTGCTTGAAGGCTATTTAAGATTGGTCGTTGACGCGCTCTTGTTGCTCTTCTTCGCGCCTTGAAGATCTTAGTTTTGTCGAAATCAAGGATCTTCTAAATTTTTTGAAAAGTGCAGACTAGTTTGAACATGAAGAAAGAAAGATAGAGTTCGAAGCTAAGCATTTAATATCATAAACGACCAATAAGTATTGATTTCAAGGTTGTCCAGATTAATCTGGAGCACTCCAGGACTACAACGGATAATCTCCCTTATCGGAGGAGGACGTAGACATCACACTGATACAGGAACCCAGAGTGCGGAGCACTGAGGTAAGCGGATTCTCTCTCAAAAACTAAAACTTGTACTATAAGCGGACCCAGGGTAACCCCAAGGCATGTATTGTAGAACAAAACATTTAAACATATTTTTAATCCATCTTACAGCTCATCGGATGTGATGGTCATCGAAATGGAGGCTGTTGACGGCTTCAGAATCAAAATTGCCTCCATATTTATTGCACACGATCAACCAGTACCGCCTAACGGGGCTCGTAGACTTGTGCTTGACTGGAAAAACCATATCCTGCTACTAGGATGTGACGCCAATGCGAGGCATACCTTATGAGGAAGTACCAAAACGAATGATCGAGGTGAGTCCTTATATGAATTTATCATTAATACTAACCTTACCGTATGTAACAAGCACCTTTCCAAGCACGGATTGTTTTAGAGAATGAGCGGAAGTAATAGATATAACATTACTGTCTGAAAATACTTTAGTGGGGGTAGAAAATTGGAGAGTCTCAAGCAAAAAGTCTTTTTCGGACAATAGCTGGATTCTCTATCATCTGGATCTTGAGGTAGATCCACCCTTACCATATCATAACCCACTTGGAACAAATTGGAAACGGTTCAAATATGCAGTATGGAACAGGAAGGATTCCGATCCATCAAATCACTCTCACAGAAAACATTGAGAGTAGGGTCAAAACATTGGAAGAGACATTTAGTAGGGCCTAGGAGTAATGAGGAGTAATGAGCTCTCAAAATTAAGGGAAGAAGCCAGATCAAATTTCAATCTCGAGAAAGTCACAGACAATACAAAAAGGCAATCAGGGCCGCCAAGAAAGAGAGCTGGAGATATTTCTGTTCTTCTATCGAATCTACCAGAGAGTCCCGCAGATTTGTCTACGCAATTTGCCTAATTTTTCCCAGAGATCATTCAATAGCATCATGGGTCAAGAGCCCAGATGGTACTTGGACTTCTACAGCAGAAGAGTCTCTAGAACTTCTTTTAAATACTCATTTCCCGGAATGTAGCGCCCATGACAGTGATGTTGGGAGAATCCAGCGGAGCCGATATGACCCACAGCATCTTGTCGATGTAATAGTCACAAAAGAGAAGGTTGCTTGGGCAATCAAATCATTCTAACAATCACCACTCAAACCAGCACCGGCATCACAATGGGCTATGAACCTGAGTGTGCCCCATAGTGGACATCCGCTTCAACCTAACGTAACCTAGCTGGCGCGTCGATTCCAATAAGCAAACAACCTCAGTACCAGCGAAAGCAATTAACTTTTCATGACACTCAGTAGCACATAAAACACACTTTTCTGCAATGAGCGCTTTACACTTAAACTCTGGTACACCTACGATTGTAATTTCCTTACACAAATTCGTACATGCATTTAATCAGTAATTTTATTTACTAATGTCTCAGTTTCAACACACTTGCTGTCTAATGTACTCGTACAAGCACACGGTCACCCCTTTTTGTCTGAACTTTTCTTTTGGGCTTCCCACATGCGATACCTGCTGAGTTGTGGTTCTTTGAATAACTTCACTCAACCATTCCGATTTTCAAAACTCGTAGACAAATTTCTAAACTATTGTAGCAAGTCGGCGCATTTTGAAAGCTTCATTGCACTTAATGTTTTCGGCAAATTATCATGGGCTAATCCGTTGACAATATATCTGACTATCGAACTATCATCTATAGCAGTGGTCGCCAACCCGTCGATCGCGGGCTACCGGTAGCTCGCAAAGGCAATTCTGGTAGCTCGCGCTGATCACGTTGCAAAAAATCCTACAGTCTGAAAATCATACCAGTATTAGCAAATTTCAGAAGTTTTCATAATAAATAGATAAACAGCGGCAACACTGCGGTAAGCGATTTCGCGCCGACAAACACGACGCGAAATCGCGTCTCCGTTCTAGGATCGGCTGGAACCTATTAGCGTGTTCGAGAATTTTTTGGCTTTATATATACGCAATGCACGTCGACATTGCGCTCAGTTTAATACTGAACGGCATTATCAACGTTCTGCGTGCAGCGGTTGGGTTGGAGTTCGAAACATTATGGCAAGCAGTAGTAAGAAGGCGAAGACATACCATTTCCATTCGGAAAGTTTATTCCACTCAAAGGACATACTACTGGGCTAGAGCTGTTTTCTCATTTAAAAAATCTCATCTCTTTTGAGAAAATTCCAATATCAAAAATGGTAGGCCTGACAACTGACGGTGCTCCAGCTATGGTGGGTTGTGATAAGGGGCTCGTGGCGCTATGTCATAAGGATGAAAGTTTTCCACAATTTCTTAGTTACCACTGTATTATACATCAGCAAGCATTATGTGGAAATTTTCTAAACTTGAACAACGTTATGAAACTGGTGCTGAAAATTGTGAACAAGATTAGAGCTCAAGCGTTACAAAGAAGATTATTTAAAACCTTGGCTGATGAAATTGACTGTCAATACGGAGAGCTACTTCTTCACTCTGAACTGCGATGGTTAAGCAGAGGACGAGTGCTCAAACGTTTCAATGATGTCCTGCCTGCTATACTCCAATTTTTCAAAGAACACGATGAACCGATTCCTGAACTGGAATATTCGACTTGGCTCAGAGATTTTGGTTTTTTTGTGGACATTACAGAGAAATTAAATGAGCTTAACTTGCAGCTTCAAGGCAGCGATAAAGAATTAGCGGAAATGATTTCTGATATAAATGCATTTATTACAAAACTTGAATTTTGGGAACAAAACCTAAAAAACCGCGATACTAAGCATTTTCCTATTCTTTCCGAAAATATATCCAAAAATCTATTAGAGCCCTATGACAGTAAATATCATATGGAAATAGTTTCTAACTTGAAGGAAAACTTCAAAAATCGTTTCAAGGATTTCAGCAAAATTGCTTTAGTGACGCAATTTGTTGTTTCACCCTTCATGGACATTGATATACAACAGTTTGCAACTTGTGTTATGAACAAATTTGGCGAAGACATTGCTGTGACAGAAAAGGAGCTGATTGCTTTTCAAAGTGACTTGACTTTAAAATCTTTAGGTTCAAATACAAAATGTATATGGACTTTAGTAAGAAAAGATAAGTATTCAGTTTTATGTCGTGTTGCGTTGAAAGTGAAAGCGTTATTCAGTTCAACTTATTTGTGTGAATCTTCTTTTTCCAATATGAAATTCATTAAAAATAAATACCGTAATCGGCTTACAGGTATACATTTGGATAACTGTATTCGAATGACTGTATCAAATTATGCTGTAAATATTAAAAAAATTATCGATGAGTCAGAATGTCAACCTTCTCATTAAATATGTTCTTTTTATCTGCCCATATTTTATTTATATAATGATGTACTATTACTGTTTTGTTGTTTTTTTAAGTCGCTTGTGATTTGCCATTATGACTGCAAAAAATTTTGTTACGATTGATAGGTGTGAACATGGATGTAGTTATGCATAAGTATAAGCATGCTATGCATAAGTTTATTATATATAGAACGTATATTAGTAAAATAAATACATGTATTGTATGTCGAATATAACTGTGTATTATTTAATTTATGTTGGCTTGTGCAAGTAGCTCGCTGTTTATTTCAAAATCTTGAAAGTAGCTCAAAACATTGAAAAGGTTGGCGACCACTGATCTATAGTATCTCGACGGCCTATCGCTAACATTTTATAATAGTGTTATACTAATGTCTTTGTATGTTTTAGTGTTCATCATTTGTATATGAGTCTCACATTCAGAAAGTCTGTCAAAAACGCTACCACAAATTCATTCCATTCCCGAAATGCTGGCTGAGAGCATCAGCCCATCGCTAATATCATGAACAATGAATGGTAAGTAAATAATATAAAATACATAAATATACAAGGACGCCAAATAACATATGTAGAATTAACGATGACACTATTAACCCTTCTAGCCTTGGTGTGACCTTTTTTGGTTTGCCACGGGAGTGTTTTAACTATAACCGATTTTCGATTTCTACGCGATTCTATATTTTTTACACTGTTTCTTCATTTTTGCTGTTTTACTTTTATGATAATTATAATAAACCAATTGTATAATTATTAATGATAACCCGGCATTATTGCAAAAACTTTTGGTGCGATGTAAAGAACAATATGAATCACTTGTAACGGCCTGGCTCATCAACTCAGCAGCAGTAACCAAAAACATACAAAAAAATATAATATACCGTAAAGTTTCTTGTATTTGCATGTGTTTCTATTAAATAACTATTTTTGTTGACAGGAGCAAATAGAAAGAGTTAGCAAAGTGTTCTAATACAAAAACAACGGAATTCAAAGTAATATGCCTTAATCGATTCTACTAATAATGATAATAGAAAATATTACAATGCGAAAGGAATTATGAGACAAACTGAATGAGAAGTTTCTCTTGACCAGTGTAAATAAAAACGAAAACTTCATACATATATGGATAATACAAAATGTCAAAAAATATTAACCATATTCTCTACCTCTCATCACGGAGTGTGTTTCCATTGATTAACAGCTAAATCTTGATGGTTCACCAGGCACATAGGGAATGCATTCGTATTTTTAACAGCTGCGTTTTCCAGCGTACAAAGTAAAATAAAATATATTTTCCACCAAGTAGTATTGTAAAGTAAAAAAAATTGTTCTGATGTAAACAATTGAATTCCACAATAAAATAAACAAATGAAGTGGTAAAGCAGCTTATGCTGTTTTATTGTATTACTATTTAAATAAAAAAATTATTTTTTTCACGTGATCTTTCGGAAATCCCTATCAAACGCATGTGCACATGTACATATATAATTCGCACGGCGTATATAGAGACATACATACATAAGTTTACGATTCCTAATAGCCATAAATATAATATTTGAATTCACTTATTTGGTTAGTTAATTTTCCAAAGGTGTGCGCCTTCGTAGGCACAAACGTGGTAATCAATTACTCGATTGCTTTATCCATGAAATCTAGAAATCTTTTGGCATATTGATCGGGATCACATGTGGAAATACCATCTACATTACTTCCGTATTTAACAGTTTTAGCTGCCTTGGCGGCCTAAAAAAACACAAATAAAGTAAATTTCTATTAGCTGGTCGACGAAGAATAGCCAACATGTTTTGAAGCTGACATGCAAAGGTAAAAATGTAATCCTAACGATATATGTATATAGATTTCAACGGCAACGACAGCCATTTCAACGTACCGGATTGACTTGTAATTTTCCCGATTGTGGGCATTATCGATGTAAACCTACAGCATTTTTTTTACATAGGCTTACATATTATTCATATTATACATATTTTCAATTTTATTTGATAGCTATACAGTTCAAGAAACAATCAAAAAGGGCGGCTCAAATGAAAGATTTTCAAATGTTTTGAGAAGTGTAAACCAATCATGTGGCTATATGCTATAGAAGAATTGGGATGCAAATTGCCAAGTAAAGACAAAAAGGATTGCGACAGAGATATGAAGTACCTTCCGCAACTTAATTGCCTTGCACATCGCTTAGATTTTCGTAGAGATTTCTTGTACTCTTCGCCCATCTCTATTATCATTATCTTTTGCTCTCTGACTCCCAAACTTAAAACCATACACTATTTTTCTATATTTTATTTAAATACATAACTTTTTAACAACTGTCAATACTACTCCTACATCTGTATGTAAGTTAACACAAGCAGTGGCATAAGTGCGCAGACAGCTTAAGTTATGTAAACAATCAAACTCATTGCGCAAGGTGTTAAGCAGGTGTTAAGTATTAATTGAATAAATTATAAAAACATTATTTATGAGTACTAGTGGCGACAGTTTGGAAGAACTATATCTGGCGTTTGGTGGAGTTTGGAAAGTAGTGGGGCATGATTCAATAGATACATAAATACAGTTTGTGCAAGATGTTGGTGGGAAGTCATGAATCAAGTCCGGTTAAAAGCATTGATTGAATTTGCTTTTGACGCAGCCCTGGCAGTGCAAAGAAAAGCCTAAGACAGTTAGTGGTATAAGATATGACGATTTGCTCGAAGTAGTAAAATCTCTACCGGACTTCGAGAGTAAGCGGGAATCTTACGATTCATGGAGGCAAGCAGATTATACCGCAACGTTTTAAGGACTTCACACATAGTGTGAGCATCATTCATCACCGTACTCAACTTTAGAGCGATCATAGCTTCTTAAGACTTTACATACACACACGAACAAAATTATTCTTCCTCTATCTTGAGAAAAAATTAATGTAATTAAAAATGTTATTTTAACAAAAAACACAACCATATTCTTTATTTTAAAGTAACATAAACTTAACAAAACTTTACTTCATAAATAAAATATTAACAAAAATCATACGATTCCTCATATTTTCATGCTTTTGAATAAGTCCCGGTATGAATATACTCAACTTATTTGGTCATTTCAAGTCTTACTTTCGAGTTATTAATACATCATGGGTCGGAAATAAGCAGACACAACTGAAGCTGAAAGAAAAATAATTTTGCATATGCATAATGAGTCAATAAAAATAAAAGGTTAGAGTTCGCAAAGGGGGAAAAAAAGTAAGCCACTTGATTTCTGGAGCAACGTCATTTTTTAGCGACGAGAGTGAGCCCAGCATTTTTCAATCGGACGGATTCGAGTCTAGGGAAAACCCAATACCGAATTCGAAAAAAGCAATAGAATAAGTAGAGGTGTAATGGTAAACTTTTACTTATTGATGTTCTTATGGCGCCCGCCGTAGCCGAATGGGTTGGTGCGTGACTACCATTCGCAATTCACAGAGAAAACGTAGGTTCGAATCTGGGTGAAACAGCAAAATTAAGAAAAAGTTGTTTCTAATAGCGGTCGCCCCTCGGCAGGCAATGGTAAGCCCCCGAGTGTATTTCTGCCATGAGAAAGTTCCTCATAAAAAATATCTGCCGTTCGGAGTCGGCTTGAAACTGTTGGCCCCTCCATTTGTAGAACAACATCAAGACGCACACTACTTTTATTTTCAACAAGATAATGATCCAAAGCATAATACCCACGATGTAGGTAGGATCATACATCATGTTCCCCACATTCTTCCAACACCACTACGACCTCCAGACTTGAATCTCATCATTGTGGAATGAACTGGGTAGGCGAGTGGCTAAAATTAACATAACTAGCAAAACCCAACTAAAGGAGGTACTCAGGAATCGAAAATCAGGAGTCCAAATGTGACCAAGAAATTAGTTAACTCTTTGCCAAATAGATTTAATGAAGTCAACAGACAAAAAGGAACGCCTACTAAATAATAAAATTTCATTGAACTTAATATTTTATTTGTGAAATTGAATTGTCTGAATAATTTTGTCCCTTAAAAATATGAAGAAGATTAAGAATATAAGAGTTCTTGATTTTTGCTAATTTTTTTATTCATAGAGTTAAGTTTTGTTAAGTTTATGTTAATTTTAAATAAGAAATAAATGTATGCATTTTTCCTAGAATCACATTTTTAATTATATAAATTTTTTCTGAAGATACAGTTTATCGAATGCAAAATGTGTGATTGTGTGAATAATTACGATTGAACCAGAGTGGACTACCCTGCGACTGGGAAGTATGACACCCATGCAATACTACGACAATAGAGCGTATGACATAAGTGACGAAAAAGACAGTTATGAAGCAAAACGAATTCGAAAGACGTAGAGGCCCGAAACTTCAAAGGGTAAACCACCTTGAATACGAAGATCAGTATAAAGATCAGCAATGTGAAGAGTACAGAGATTTAACCGAGGAATCTACTCCAGACATTTACGAACATAATGAGAAAGACGGCTTCGAAAATGGTTTAGCTACGTACTGCTACCGTACGTAGAGCGGACCCTAGCAGTGACGCCCCGAAAACTTTTGAATGATACAGGTGCTTGAAACCAGTTGTTAAATCTATCCATAGTTTCCATAACAGATGTGTCATCAGGATTTTTGCAAAAGAGAGCACATTTTTCTTCTTGCCCAATCTTAGAATGTTTGGCGGGGTAATTGGGCTCAACTCGCTTACGGAGATCAATACAAGGATAAATCGAAAACACAAATTACCAAACTATAATGAAGGTGCGGCCGCCGTAGCCGAATGGGTTGGTGCGCGACTACCATTCGAAATTCAGAGAGAACGTAGGTTCGAATCTAGGTGAAACACTAAAATTATGAAAACGTTTTTTTCTAATAGCGGTCGCCCCTCGGCAGGAAATGGCAAATTTCCGAGTGAATTTCTGCCATGAAAAAGCTCATCATAAAGAAAATATTTGCCGTTTGGTGTCGGTTTGAAACTGTAGGTCCCTCCATTTGTGGAACAACATCAAGACGCACACCACAAATAGGAGGAGGAGCTCTTCCAAACACCCAAGAAGGGTGTACGCGCCAATTATATATAGGTATATTATATATATATGTATATAATTAATGTCTGGAATCTATTCCGGTTTCAAAGTATGTAGATGTTAATTTCCCACAAGTGAAACAAAATTATCAAAACAGTGAAGGCAAAATTTCGGAAAATATGTTAGGTAAAAAATTTTTACTTGCAGATTCACACGAAATGTTTTCGTACAACACAAATATTGTCGCTACTATCAGAGCGCAGTCGAAAGGTTAATCAAAACTGTATAACAAAAATATATAACAAAAAACAAGGAAATTCGAGATCTGCTAAAAGGCGGTATCATCAGATCATACCGATCTCCTTACAAAAATCCAACATGAGACAAACCATGTCGAAATATGATATCTCTAGAAAATATCCGTGCTTTGGAGAATGAGGTGAAGTCAGATTTAGCTACTGCTCACAGTGAGCCTTCAATGACATACGCCATAATTATTTAAGAGACAGAAATTGGGTCGAAACGCATTTTTGTCATGTTTGAAGAAAAAACGAGACACATCATCTTATTTCGAACAAGGAGGCGCTATTGAATATGGCCAAACGCGAATTACCCAATTCTATTCTCTGTGGGAGAATATCTTGGTAGAGACATTTTCTCTACTGATAAGAAATAATTTCTTACTTGTATTGACAAGTTTGCCAAGCTTGTGGTAGTTCAAAAAATAGAATCAAGAATCATCGTTGATGTGAAATTAATCAATTCATGAACTTTTTCCCACTGATGAAAACGTTTCATTACGATAATGACAAGTCTCTGAACTCTGAAACAATAAAATCCATTCTGACAAATAATTTTAATATCCAAATGGCTAATGCTCCTCCATTACATAACAAATCGAACAGTCAGGTAGAGAGTACCCAGCACCTTGCTGGAAATCGCTAGATGCCTTAAAATACCGCTAGATACCGAAAAATCGATGACACTGTTGAGCTCATTCTGTTGGCCACCATCGAGTATAATAAATCAGGCGATAGCCTGCTTATTTATTTATTTTTGATATTATTTTTTCGGCTTCGTAAGAATGAAATAAAGAATAAAATCAAAAAGGCACAGAAGGAGCATTGTGATTATTTAACCAAAAGCTAGACAAATCAGGACTTTCCAGTTTTTGTTAAAAACTAATAGTAGGCATGGTTAAAATTAACATATCTACGTGTAAAAGAAACTGTCGAAGCTGATTTAGAAACCACGGTCCTCATTATAGGGAGAGTGGTTCTTAAGGAGCATATGAAATAAAAAAAGTAACCACCACGATTACCTTCAATTTACTTCTTGTTGTACGACTATTACGCCAAGGTTTACCATAATGTAATTCCGACTGTTATGGAAAAAATTAGTAACTTCACTCGCTCCGAATAGTAACGCTCACACAAGAGCAAATTAATAAGTTAACGGAAAGTATGAATAGTCTTTTAGAAAATCCAAATAGTAGACAGATCAGCAAGAGTTACCTCTATGAAATTTTGCAAGAAAGCGCAAGAAACCAAATATTAATATTGGAATTAGAAAACTTAAAGTTATCGAAACACTTGCAAAGAACGATATGATGTATTGTGGATGACGATGATGTTCAATCCATTCTCAATGAGCAATTTAAGAATATCATTTTAACATAATTAATAATTTAAGTACCTAAAATTAAAGTGTTCTCATACAAAGTAATCAGTTTTTACATTTTTTTTTTTCAGTTTCCTAGACCGCCAAAAGGTTTGTAGAAAGTTTAAGGATTGCCTATTGTAAGAGACGACTAAAATTCGATAAGAAAGGAGTGTTCGGCTTAAAAGGCATCATAAACATCCGAGTAGTCGCCGCCCTCGAAATAAACAGCCCAAACCCACACTGGAATACCCCACGAAGGATGCCTACTCACGAGAGGGAGGCAACAGCGCAACGAGAGCATTCAATGAGCATCAATCACAGAAGCGTCTCACATCATATCCCGTGAAGGAGAAGGAGAAGAAGTAACCGACAACGGTAAGATCCTGATTATGGCATATTGGAATATGATTCTAATTAAATAGGGTTGGTGAAAGTACAATTATATCACATCAGTACGCGAGGGCGACACCTCACCGAAATGGTTAATAGGCTAATACTAAAATCGCCTCCGTCTTGTTAAAACTCTGGTAGCTCTTCAAGTACGAATTGGTGGTACAAGATCTGTTCAGACAGGTCCTGACTGGGGTCGAATCTGGCGCTGAACACAAGCTCCCATTAGGTGGTTTCCCTGTACTAGCATATAGAATCACGGAAATTATTACAAGACCGCACTTTGTACAGTGTGTGGTTAAAGCAGACACTCAAGAAAGTCAACAACACCTTCAAAAGTCAAAGGTGTTTTTCCGCCGGAAAAAATGCGTACCGATAAAAGAGAAGCTGAAAGATACACGGTCTACTACTGTGGTCCCACCTACCACATAAACCAAAACGCGAAGCCACAGGTCGACCAATTCTACGCTCATAGCACAAAAAAAAATTAAGAAAACTATTAAAAGTAAGCCACAGTCGAAATCACTCCTTTTGGTGTGTTATCGATGGAAGATAGGTGTGTAAACTACAAGCATCAGTCTCGGCTAAAAGCGAAGTGTAGCGACATTTGGCGGAAACGAGGTGGCGGATGTTTCATGTGATTCTGTAATGGAGCGTACGCCCTAAAACGTCACCAATGATGATATTGGAAGTGACCTTTTGAATCCATTCGCGAAAAGATCGAAATTATCGAGGTCTCCGATCCGATCGACAACACCTGCTATTAAGGAATTTTCAACCATTTCGGCACTAACGCAGAGCACGGAGACCAAGAAAGGTGAAGAGAATGCCTCCATTACTCTTCCCAAGCTCATTAAGGACTTGACTGAAGTGATTGGTAGTGGAAAACGCTCCGTTAACCAAAGCTTTAGAGAACTGGCGAAAGCAATCGCAATTTCATATGACAATGCAGCAGAAGAATTGAGCCACAAAATTTTGATCAAGGGGAAACGAAACAGTCCTAGACAACCCGATCCCTGAGTCAGATAGCAAAGCTGCAACCATCAAAGCGTACCCAGCAGCAAGCAACTGGGGTTCTTCCGGTTCCACAAACCCTTCATATAAAGCAGATAGAGACCCACATAATTTACACTAACAATACTATTGGTTTATGCAAAGTAGCTAACACAAAGAAAAAACAGCGTAAGTAGAAAGTGGACAAGAATCACGAAACAGAAGCGCCAAAAAGTTAAGCCAACTCGGATATCATAGTGAAAAGCGCGGAAATTACGAAATACAGAAAAGCTGAAAACTGCAGTCGCGCAACTTCTTACAGGAAAAGCGGAGGTAAAATCTTTTACGTAGGAGTGTCTTCTAGATATCCATGATAATGATGAGATAACTACAATGTAAGAGACCTGCTTAGCTTTGAAACTCCAACTTCGTGACTTCAAGGTTAACCTCTCAAACATCCGAACATTAGGGAAAGCAGACAGTGGTATGCAGATAACCACTATTTCCTTATCTTCAGAAATAGCCAATAAATTACTAAGTGATGGCCAAATTTCGAAAATACAACCGCGACGATGCTTTAGTTGCCTCGATTTCAGGCGTATATCGAGAAAATGCAAGTGAAAATGATTACATGAGCAGGTGCTTTAAATGTAAAGAGGAAGGTCATATAGCGAAATCATGTACACAGCTCCAATATTCTTACTGTATACAAAAGGAGGTACAGGCCATACAGAACATCACACTGGCGGCATCAAGTGCCAGTGTACCGGGCTTTTGCGGTTTTGAAAAAATTAAATCGCTATGAGGTTCTTTCAACATAACGTCAACCACGGCGAAGCCGCACAAGATATTTTAATGCAGACAGTAGTGGAGCTAAATGTTGACGCTGGCTATTAATAATTGGACATCATCGTTTATGAATCTGTTTAGCAAATACCTATCTAAGCGAACTTTCTCATAAATTTGAAGGAGACAAACGCTGTTTTGCTGCCAAAACCCGGTAGACCTCCCTCGGAACCTCCCAGGTCAATTTCCCTGCTCGGCTCAGCGGGGAAAGTTTTAAAGCGAGTTACATGCAACCGCCTCGAGATAGAGGTGCATGCTAAAGGTCCAATAATCAGTTCGGATTTAGGAAAGAAATATCCACTATACACGCCGTGAGCACAGGTACTTAGCTGGTGCTGGACGCAATAAGCGGTGCTCGTTGCTCGAAAGATGCAAGGAATACTGCTAAAGTGTTACCCTGGATATCAACGACGCTTTCAACACAGCCAATTGGACAAAGACTCTAGACACACTGGATCGTATAGGAATATCGTTCTATCTAAGAAAACTCATACGAAACTATTTTCAAGACCGTTTGCTGAAATATAAAGCCCCAGAAGACAGAAAACATCGTATTTACACACGCGGCATTTCTCTTCCTCCGTACTGGGCTCAAGGCTTCATATTGGCAGAAGAGGCAGCAAAGCTTTTCGAGAGCAAAATCGAACGTTATGTGGCAAGAGAAAGCAGCATTCAAGTTTGGCAAAGATGGAACAATTCCACAAAAGGCCGATTGGGCATGCCGTTGCATGAAGATAGTTGGAATTTAAGTTTAAGATAGTTTAATGCAAAATATATACTTGGTTATTTGGAAATGGTCATATGGAAACTTTCTCAAACTTTAACTGATTAGATTATACAAATCAAGCTGCATATAGAGGAAATCGGACGAACAAGTTATTAACCGAAACAATTTAATATCATCGGCATAAGGATATATGGAATATTTGAAAGAACCGCTAATAACATAGGTAAACAAGCGCCAAGACACAATGGTCGGGAGGAACCACTAAATTGGTAGCTATGGAGCGGCCAGAAACGGAACCATGTTGATAGGTTTGCTTTTGCAAACAAACGAAAGTTTATCTTTAACTAGTTTTTCAAAAAGTTTTGAGCAGGATGTTAGTTTTGAGATAAGAATGAAAGCCACTACAGTTTATATAACAAAATAGCAAGTGGAACGGCCATAAACGAACCGTGGTAATGGGGTTCGACTATGCTTTTGCATCGGAAAGCATAGTCACCCTTACTAAAGACTGGAGATTCCTGGAAAATTACAATGGGAGTGACCATCAATACATCACATTTTGAATTGAAATGGAAAACCAACGAGTGCGTGAAAATAATAAAAGTACACGCAAATGAAACATAAACAAGTTAAACCCAGCGACACTCCTTGCAACTATTGACGAAAATAAAACGACGGTCTGTACGAATAGTAAAGCAAAACACTAGTCAAAACTACAATGCGACACATTACAATAGTTTGCATCGCATTTATGCCTAAAATAGATAAGAACACAAAAAGAAATGCTGTATCCTGGTGGACACACGAGATCGAGAACTTAGAGATATGTGCATAAGCGTAGAAAGTATACTACAGTCAGAAGATTGAGTCCTGCGATAACGAAATCCGAAGACTACAAAAAGAGCAGGAAAGAATTGAGGAAAGCTATAAGCCAAAGCAAAAAATACATATGGGTAAGAAACGATCTAAACATTAACCCACGTGGGTTTGGGTTACTAAACCGTTATGGAAAAGCTAGGAGATGCTGCTGATATGGAAACTGAAGTGGTAAACAAAATAGTCGATACACTCTTCTCAACACATTGTGCTGAAAGGAAAGAACTCGAGTATGAAGCAACGGAACCTGTCCCATGCACAGAAGAAGAACTAATAGATGCTGTAAAAGCAATGAAATGCACTAAAGCTCCGGGACCTGATGGCATAGTTGCGGAAATATTGAAACTATTGGCAATCGAACGCCCTTTTTTGCTGCTAAACAGGTACAACAAAAGAATAATTTTTCCAGAAATATGGAAAAAACAAAAACTAGTACTAATCAGTAAGGGAAAGGGAGACCCAATATTAGCGTCTGCTTATAGACCGCTATGTATGCTGGATAGCGCAGGAAAACTCTTTGAGTAACTGATAAAGCATAGGCTTAGCGAAGCCGTAGAGAACAGTGGCCTGTCTGACAGGCAGCATGGTTTTAGAAGTGGCAGATCTACCTTAAGAGCCATCCAAGATGTTATAGCGAGCGTAGAATAAGCTCAGGCAGGTAATCGATACTCCAAACGCTTAGTATTACTAGCCACACTGGACATTAGAAATGCTTTCAACAGTTTAAGTTGGGACGACGTAATTGAAGCCTTAAAGGTAAAATTCAAGATTCCGAATAATCTATTGAAGATTAATCGTATCTATCTAAGCAATAGCGGGGTATCTTATACGAAACGCGAGAAGGATGCAAGACTAAACAAATAGCAGCAGGTGCGGCCCAAGGTTCAATACTCGGACCTGAACTTTGGAATATAAGCTACGATGAAATCCTTCGAATAGAGATGCCTGAGGGTGTGCATTCAGTGGAATAAGCAGATAACATTGAATCTGTAATAATCGCTCGAAACAATGACGAAGCCAAAAGGAAGGTAAATCAGACCATAGATTTAAGCTGGCCACAGAGAAAACAGAGCTAGTCCTTCTAACCAACAGACATATTCCATTAGAAGTAGATATACAAGTACTCGATGCCACTTTATCCACAAAAAAAAGGTCAAATACCTAGGAGTGCAATTAGACACAAAGCTAACTAACTGGGCGCACACAAATCATGCTGCCACAAGAGCTGCCAAAGTAAGCGGCATGTTAAGTAAGCTCATGGCAAACGCAGATCCAACGCAGAACAAGCGAAAACTTTTAATGGACACGACGAACTGGCCAGTTATATTGGCGCGTACACCCTTTTTGGGTGTTTAGCCGACCTCCTCCTCCTATTTGTGGTGTGAGTCTTGATGTTATTCCACAAATGGAGGGACCTGCAGTTTTAAGCCGACTCCGAACGGCAGATATTTTTATGAGGATCTTTTTCATGGCAGAAATACCCTCGGAGGTTTGCCATTGCCTGCCGAGGGACGACCGCTGTTAGAAAAATGTTTTTCTTAATTTTGGTTTTTCACCGAGATTCGAACCAATGTTCTCTCTGTGAATTCCGAATGGTAATCACGCACCCACCCATTCGGCTATGGCGGCCGATACGGATGCGAAATATGGGCAGATTTACAAAGGGTGCAATGCCGTCGGAAAACTCTGCAATCTGTGGAAAAATCTCAGGAATACTAGTACCACGCTTCTCCGATATTAGAATTCAAACGCTTACACTTTGGCAGGCAAGATGTAACCCTGAACGGTACGGTAGATGGACAGCGAGACTAACACCCGATCTAAAAAAGTGGGTAGAAAGAAAGCACGGTGAGCTTAACTATTACCTCACACAGTTTTTGTCCGGACATGGATCCTTTCACAAGTATTTGTGGCGAATGGGAAAAGTGAGCCTACCAAACTGCATATATGGAGATACTGAGTATGCCGATGCGGAGCGCACCTTCTTTAAATGCGAGAGGTGGAACATAGAGAGAACAGGTTTGCAACGAGCTATTGGTGCATTTACACCTGAAGAAATAATCGAGAAAATGATGATAGACGAAGAAAAATGGAATGCCGCGGCAAATTTCGTGGAGGATATTATCCGAAAAAAGGAAGGTGAAATGGAAAGTTCTGCTGAGGAGCATTGCGCATAGGTTTCTCAAAACAAGCGACTCTGAGCGCAGAGTGAGTAAGTAACTATCCTTCCTAGGACGCCGTCTTGGCCCTCGACCTCGAAGCAATGCGGAAGCAGCCCCGGGGTGGAGGGAAAAATCCAAGAGAAAAGGAGGGATATTTTTAGTGGAATCCCCACACACGTAGTAGCGACGGTTACTATATGGTGCGAAGGCATTTTTAACCCAACCTCATCGCAAAAAAAAAAAACAAAGAACTATGCTTTTGCAAACAAATGAAAGTTTATTTTTAGAGAGTTTATTTTGATATAAGGATATAACCTAAATACAACTTAAATATTTAAGTAATTCAAACCACTTTCAAACAGTAGGTACTTAAATTTTGTCTAATAGAAACGTGACCGGCACAATTGAAACTTAGAATACCGTTATAAAAAATTTGTTGTGCGCTGTTTTTACAAAATGAGTTCCTCATGTGAAAGGCGTTTTGAAGCAATATTCCATGTACACACCCCGAAGATTCAAAAATGTCAAGTATATCTGCGCAAAAAAGTCGAAGGCGCTCATAAAAAAATGGGTACAACGTTCTACCGAAGAAAAAACGTTGACGACTTCACCGGACGATGTCCAAAAAATAATACATATCCAAATCAAGATCGGAAAATCATTGATTTGTCTGTGACAAATTCGAACTTATGTATCCACACAAACATTGAAAAGAGACTCGCAGAATTGAATGAACGCAATATTCACTTATGAATTTTTCTTTTGGGCAAATAGTTGCATACGTCGGTTCTGATTTACTGCCGAAAATGGCAACTTGAACAAACTGTTCAGCATCCAGTTAAGGTTCGTGTTGTAGCAGTTCACTGGGTTCCGCCAGAGTAGTGTAGTCGCCGATCGTCATCGTCTAAATTATCTAACACGCCGGACATATATTGAGTATGTCAGGGTCGATTGTAAACGAACTAACCCTTTCTAATGCGCTCAACGTCAACCTTGGTTAAGGTTCATGCTTGGGGCTGCTTCGCCGAAAAAGGATTTTGCCGTTTATTTGTGTTTACCGCAAACTTGAATACTGTTTGATGAATAAAATTTACCAAAAAGCATTATTGCCTTTACTTCCGAAGATTTTTACAAGAAGCATCGAATCTGAAAGTGGGTAAGGTGAAAACAGCAAAATTGGATTGAAATGTTGTAAAGGGTGTTTTTTTTAGAGGTTCGGTTTTCAAGTTGGCACTACTTTTTTCGTAGATAGTCTTTTTGACAGCTGTCACTTGATTTATGCTCAGTTTGGTTTGCCATTTTATAATGAATAGACTTACACCTGAACAACGTTTGCAAATCGTGCAAATTTGCGCCCAAAACGAGATGGCCACCGATCCCGATTTTCACAAGAAAATTTTGTTCAGCGATGAAGCTCACTTTTGGTTGAATGGGTATGTCAATAAGCAAAATTGTCGCATTTGGAGTGAACATAATCCACAAGCCATTGCTGAGACGCCCTTACATCCTCAAAAAGTCACTGATTGGTGTGCTCTATGGGCAGAGGGAATCATTGGTCCATATTTCTTTAAAAATGAAGCCGGCCATAATATTACAGTCAATGGAGATTGCTATAGAGCCATGATTAATGACTTTTTCGTGCCTGAATTGGACGATGTTGATGTGGACGTCATTTGGTTCCAACAAGACGGCGCTACATGCCATACAGCCAACGCAACAATCGATTTATTGAAGGAAACTTTTGGTGAGCGCATTATCTCGCCCCGTGGACCTGTGGCGTGGCCTCCAAGATCGTGCGATATAACACCGCTGCACTATTTCTTGTGGGGCTATGTGAAGTCGCTTGTCTACGCAGATAAGCCCGAGACGATTGACGTCTTGGAAGAGAATATTCGGCGCGTTATTGCTGACTACGGCCCCAATTGCTGCAAAAAGTGGTCGAAAATTGGGCCTCTCGGCTAGAATTTATTCGAGCCAGCCGCTTGCCCGAAATCATTTTTAAAACATAATGGCAAACCCTTATCTTTATAATAAAGCTAAATTCTTGGCCATAACATTAAATTATATACGTTTTATTTCATCTTGATAACCTAACCTCTAAAAAAAACACCCTATATAAGCCTTCACAATCGATTGATGCCAACCCTATTTAAACTGTTTCGGCAATAGTTAAGCATAAATTCAAAGAAAAACATATAAGGACGGCCAAGCAGTTGTCAAGGCAAGTTGGGTTAATTCGGGACTGATTACCTCTACAACTTGCACAGAAAATAACACAAAGAATGACTCGAAGATGAGAAACTATTGCAGCTAATGATGGTGACTATTCGTTTTATTGAATATATTGCGTTATTTTGTATATATTGGTGAAGTTATGGCGGTCACGCTTCTATTAGACGATTGGTACAACTAACGGCAGCTCTGATAGAAGTGTCGTCTGGCCGTACCAGGGCCTGCTAAGTGATAAGGAGATCAATAAAAATCGCCTTATTAGTTTTGAAAGAAAAAAGTTGTGGGAGTTATAGAAGCGAGTGGAGAGATATTTAACACGTGACAGAGAGATGTAACACGTGACAGAGAGCCTTATAAAATATGCTGTTACGTAAATTACTATACAACCTAAATAATTTCAGGGAATGAATACGTTTTCATTAATAGATTACATGGCGCCCTATGCTATCTCTTGCATCAGACCCTTTGCCCATAATTGTCTCGAACCCCGCTTCTATATTAACCTTAATAAACCTGGTTGCGACGGCTTCACAGAATTGACTGAGAACACTTTTCTTGCTCTTTTTATTCTCAACAATGTCCGTGTATGCGAAGGTGCATTCCGCAAGGACACTAAGCCTCTGAATACTTAAATATGCGTCCTTAATTTCCAGCGGAAGGAACTGTTTCAGCAAATGAGTGTGGCCACCTACACCAAGTAGATCCTGGGGATCTTCGGATCTCAATTTGGAGATTCGGAAATTGGTAAACCAACACCAGCGGACTAAATGGTTTACTAAAATGGACTAATAAAGACCTGTAACTTCACCTCTGGTGGGCTTAAGCTCTGGTCCACAGTAAGGTCCTGGTTGACATCTTGATATCATCAAAATCTCCAGCAATGAAGTCCAGGTGGCCATCAGGAAAGCAAAAGCTGCAAGGCCCTAGATCTCGACGGTATCAACAAGTTGATGTTGAAAGATATGTGTCCGACGGGACTAGCTAACACCACTAGGGTACTCAACCTGTCCATGGACATTCTTATCATATCATTTTTAAACTTCCGCCCCGAATGCCATCATTGCAGCCCACACATCACAGACCGCCGCCCCACCAAGACCAAAAAAAAACCACGCCGTTTTAAGTCAAAAAAGAAAGCAATGCTTGCGATTTTAGGGGTTACAACGGTATGGTATAGCACGAATTGTACACCAAAACGTCAGACAGTTAATAAGGCCTATTATTTGGGCGTTATGGAAAAATCGAAACGATTATGATGGCTATACCGAAAATAGAGTTTCAGAAATGTTTTGAGAGATGGATCAAACGCCGCGTTAGAGAGTTGCAGATAATGGGGCGTACTTGAATTCGATAATATCACTTTTGTGGGATAAACTAATGTTTTTGATCAAGGTGGTAAACATGTTTTACAAAGTCAATTGTGACTGACATATTTAAGAGGTAAAGAATTCACGTGTATGCTTGATTCAGCACCACGCCATGTAGAGAGAAGAGTTGGAAGGTTTTTGAAAGACTATAATCTACGGGTTTTATCTTGGGCTGGAAATTCGCCTAACATGAACCTGTAAGGCATTTCGAACCCCTTCACCTGACAAAATAAAATAACTATAAGAATAATAATAACAATACTACTAATGATAATAATAATTAGTATAGTGTAAGTAAACCCCGTGCGGGGTTTCTCATCACCCATCGGGCGTGTCCCCAGGTGGCATATAGGGGAAGGCTCGGTAGATATACCGGGCAGGTGGAAAAAAAAATACCACCCGCGGACCAAAATGGGGATTCAAATCCGAAAGCGTCTGTCTCAGAGTGAGCGGCTTTTCGGTCAGCGGCGGATTCTATGTTAGGAACGGCTGAAAAAATACTGGGAAACCGGACCTGCCAATAGTTGAAAAATGGAACTTTTTTACAAAATGAGAAGAACTATAAACTAAACTAACTAACTCGTAATAAAGCTTGGGCTAGATGTTCCATGCTCCAGAAGATTATGAGTTTAGTTAATATTTGTATTATCAGAATGAAGCCTCTGATAATAAAAATATTAACTAAACTCATAATCTTCTGGAGCATGGAACATCTAGCCCAAGCTTTATTACGATTCTATCCCACACACTCTTGGCTAACGGCTGTGCTGCGGTTATATGGGGTTAATGAAACAATAACATCGTTCTTACAAAATACTACAAGAACTAATAATAAACCTGAATTATTTAAGATTTTTATTATGAATGACAACACTGCGTTTGTCATAGACATTGGCGTCCCATTGAACAAAAATATTAATAAATCGTACACAGAGAAAATCAGCAAATACTCCGATTTGGGGAATTACATCAAGCGACAGTGGAAACTCAGAAAGGTCTTTATATGGCCACTGCTAATATCGGCCCACGGATTCGTTCAAGTAATTCTGGCGAAAAGCCTTAATAGCCTCAAACCTTATATATGACCTTCAAAAAGCGGCTCTGCTGCTTTCTTGCCACATCATAAGAAATTTTCTTCAGTAAATAAGTAACACATATTTATTGTTACACCTGTTTTTATTAGTTCTATTTTAATTTTAGAGTACGATAGTATAAGAACTTATTAAAACAACGTAAACAATCGACTTACAGCAAAGCTGCCGCCAAGTTGTGTAAGTGCCTCCCAAAGAATGGGATGTTTGAACAAAATAATTATTATTATAATAAGGGCATCCCAAAAATAGTCCCTAGTCCGGACGCGAGGTAAACAAAGTCTAATCTCCAAACATGCAAGCTAGTAAAATGTGCATATGTATGAAGGAAACTGTGAACCCAATTGGAAAACTGTACACCAATTTAAACCGGAAGGATTGGACCAAAAGAGATATGATCGGGGGCACTGCCCCCGCTAGCATCGACAATAGAAATGAGCACGACAGTTATGCGATGCTATTATCAAGCAACAAAAATGGATACAAATAATATAGGATACTCGTATAAAGACAAATGTTGAACTTATTTCTTCAAATATACCCACAACTTGAAGACATAATTACCACAAAGAGACTAATAGATCAGAAAAGAACCATTATTGTAAACAAATAGTAGTAGCACATTTCAAGCCAACATCAACACAAACTCAGTCTTTAACAGATCTAAACACACAACCAACGAGAACACATGCCACATCAACAGAGCAACACGAAGCAATAGAAGTAGCAGACAATAATAACAATACAACAACAACCAATCCCACACATTACACCACTCGGGTCCAACACACTCCACACAGTAGAAGAAAGAGAAAACAAACTAATTACAAGTACAATAAAATGTAAAAATACGGACCCAGCAACAAGACCTCCAATTCTGAAATGGCATACATATCCTTCATAAATCGATACAAAACAGGCAACCAATCATACTTAGAAGGAACACAGAACCTGGAAGAATGCCAAATATTGGTATACTCAGCTGCAACAACAGTAATGGAACTAAATCAAGAAAATACCCAACAATAAACACATAATAACCAACAAACGAATTCCAAAATGGCAAATGCGATTAAATACAAAAATTAATAAGAAAAGGAAAGACATATCAATAATCACACTACACAATAGAGGAAATACATCCGAGAAAGTCACCAAAATCCTCAAACAATTTATTAAAGAGAACGAATCTCTCAAAATCACGCTAGATACTTTAAAACAAAAGTTAAAAGTTTATGCATATAGGTTCCGTAAATATGCAGAATCAAATGAAAGGAAGAAACAAAATAAGATATTTAAGTAGAACAAAAAAACTTGAAAACTCTAACAGAAAACAACCATCAAAGAAACATTAATCCATTAATCAAAATATGAAGGGCATAATAAAAATTGCATATGGATAAAACAAGACGAAGAGATACACAGTACTATACCAACACAAGAAAACATCACAATAACGCTAACAGAACTTTTAACAACTATCAAAAATACACACTATTCGAAATGTACAGGAATAGACCACATCCACAACTACTGGCACAAAACACTAACATAAACACACAATAGACTGCTAAAACTAAAAAACGATGAACTAAACCACCAAAACACTTTACCATCTTCTCTTACTCAAGGAGTAACATTCATAACCAAATAATGATCATACCAATAATCCAGCAAATTACAGATATTTCACATGCTTACTCAATCTTTACAAGATTATCACATCATGAATGTCACAAAAAATATACACTCAACTCATGGACAACAACATTTTAACAAATGAAAAAAAGGATGTAGAAAACAAAGTCAAGGCTGTAAAGAACAAGTGGTAATTGACCAAACGGTCACACAACAGGCCATTAAAGAGCAACGAAATCTACATACATGTTATATTTACTACAGAAAAACGTTCGACAAAATATCATATAACTGGCTGTTAAAGTGCTAAAAATATATAAAATGTACCCGAAATATATATTGTACAAGTCCTTAAAATAAATATGAAAAACTGAACAACAAAAATATTTCTACAAACTCCATCCATAAGTATAACACCAGATACAATTAAAATAAAAACCGGAATACTTCAAGGAGATACATTACGTGTGTTGTGGTTCTGTATATGTCTGAATACACTCTCAAACACTCGAGAAAATAGAATATAGATTTAATATAACAAATAAAAACAAATCATTCATAAAATAAATCACTTATTATACAAGGATAAGTTAAATGTGAAAAATCAACAAGAACAACAAAGATTAATAAAAATAATTGAAAAATTTACTCCAAACATAAAAATATAATAAACACCATCCACATTCATGTAAAGTGTGTATAACAATCCTAAGAATATTGATGAAAAAAGTGCACGAATTTAAAACTGTATTTACCAGATGTTTGAATATACCTATTTCTAGCAAAACCAGTTAAAATGTCTGGTCTTTAGAAGAAGACCTAGCAAGGTTTACAGCTTTTATTTACCTTTAAAAGTGACAAAACAAGTTGAATAGCCATTGTAATACATAAATAGCGGCCGCTGCGTGACTATCATTCGGAATCAAAAGAGAACGTAGGTTCGAATCTCGGTGAAACACCAAAATTAAGAAAAAGTTTTTTCTAATAGCGGTCGCCCTTCGGCAGGCAATGGCAAACTTCCGAGTGTATTTCTGCTATGTAAAAACTCCTCATAAAAAAAATATCTGCCGTTTAGGTCCCTCCATTTGCGGAACAACATCAAGACGGCACACTACAAATAAAAGGAGGAGCCCGGCAAAACACCCAAAAAGGGTGTACGCACCAATTATAAATATATATTATATATAATATATAAATAAATTTATGATCATTATCAATTAATAATAAGAATAATAATAATAATTTAAGTACATTCCATAGGTATGCGAATTCGACTTTTCAAATACGCAGAAGGTTTCATTCGTTTCATTCATTTTGCCATTTTCAGAGCCTGGTGATAACTATAAAAACTAAGTTTAAGCAAAAGACCGCCACATGTCCTGCATCAGAATCGTGGTTTTTCCGTAGTATGTAATATTTTTTCCAGAAGAAACGTTGCACTACTATCAATTTTGAGCTATCCCAATGCAATTGTCACTTGGAGTGTTTCAGAGAAACATTCTGCGGAAGATTTTTGGATCTTTGCACGTTGGCGACGGCGAATATCGCAGGCGATGGAACGATGAGCTGTATGAACTTTACGACGACATAGACAGTCGCATAGCGAATAAAGATCCAGCGGCTACGTTGGCCAATTAAGAACAAGAAAGAATGTAACCTCATGACGTAGAAACTTGCACCAGTAATTTTGACTGGTACTGGTATAAGTGTCATGTTACATGTAGCAATAATTTTTACTGGTCTGGTAAATCTAGACTTTAAAATGCAACAAAAAACAATTACTACATTAGTACATCATAACTCAAAACAACAGAGCATTTTCCAACACATGTGATCTCTGGTAGTTGCGAATTCTACCAAGATGGAGGAACTCTATAATACTAAATGATTATAATATTGTAATATACAGGGTGAACGATATGAAGTGTTACCAACTTCACACTGCTTGTATCTGTAAAACAGCTCATGACATCAACGTCAAAATAGTTCTCATGATAGTTCAATACATTGTTTATAAGCCATCAAAAGCACTTGCGTGTCAGTTTTGTTGAATTTTTTTTTTCTGTGATGGAATTCAAACGTAATAGTGTGATTGCGTTATATTTGGCTTGTTCGTTAGCTCAGTCCCCTCAAAGTGAATTGTTTGTGTATCGCACTATAAAACATTACAACGATACTGGTAGCATTGCAAAACGCTATGGAGGTGGACAAAAAAAAACCGCAACAACGCTAGAAATGGTTCGGAAAGTGAAGGCTCGACTTGAATGGAATCCTTGTCGAAGTGGAAGAAAAATAGCCAAAGAACTGAAAATATCGCAAGACAGCATTCGACGCGTATTGAAAAATGAGCTCAAAGTCAAGGCTTACAAGTTGCAAAAAGCACACGATCTTTCCCCCCAACAAAAAAAGTTCGGTGAGAAAGAGCATAGGAGCTGTTGCCCTTGCACGAACGTGGCGAATTTCCTAACATTGTGTTTTCTGATGAAAAAAATTTAACAATTGAGCAGCTCATAAGCACTCAAAACGATCTTGTTTACTTGACCGAACGCTCATACGAGAATTTGAGCCTATGTATGGCCACTCGAAGCAATTTCCCATCGCAAGTAATGGTTTGGGCCGCAGTGACCGCTGATGGACGCTCTCCAATCGTTTTTATCAAGCCCGGTGTCAAAGTGAATGCGAATTATTATCGGGAAAATGTTTTAGAAGCTGCTTTAGAATCGTGGACACGCAAACATTTCGGTCGCAGACTATGGACGTTCCAATAGGACTCGGCACCTTCTCATAAAGAATGGTTAAAAAATCATGTTCCACACTTCATTTCGTCCACACAATGGCTTTCGAATTCGCCAGACGCAAGTCCGATGGACTATTCCATCTGGTCCATTTTGGAGAGCAAGGTGAGGACTAAAAAATATGCCAGTATGGAAGCGCTAAAAAAAGCGATTATACGAGAATGGGCCAAAATACCTCAAGATCACATTCGTGCAGCATGCAACTCATTTTTTGACCGTTTGAAGGCTATAGTCACGGCAAAAGGTGGTTATATCGAGCTAAAGTGAGCATATGTTAAAATTGTAATCATTTTTGAACAATTTTGTCTTTAAAATCAATAAAAAGTAATTTACACAAAAAAGTTATGGCGATTTGAATAGGTAACACTTCATATCGTTCACCCAGTACATAATAATAATAATTATTATTATAATAATATATATATAATGCCATTCGAATCATGCCACCTATATTGCGAACGAACAATTTTAACGAGTGCCACGAGAAACCATAATAGGCCAGACATATTTCTGATTGATAATTCTAAGAAGATTGCTTATATAATTGATGTTGCGGTGCCCCTTAACAAGAACATGCAGAAAAGATATCGAAATATTCTGTCCTAGTTCAAACGCCAGTGAAGGCTAAGAAAGGTGTTCATACTACCAATTATCATCTCAGCCCATGGACTCGTGCATTAAAACTTAGCAGATAACGTTAGAACTCTTCAACTCTCAGAATCTCTAATTTTCGATATGATTACTGAATTCCTGTCATATAGTCCGAAACTTTTTACAGTAAACGTTTTATTGTTTGCAAAACTGTCAACTATTTTATATAATATTTATAACTATATACAGTGAGTGCCACTCAAAATGGCCCACATGTCAAAATTTTACAAAAACTTGCATTTTCTTTTTCAACTTCTTTATTTTTCATAAATTATAGATAATAGCCAACAAAAAAAACGTAAACATATTTCATTAATAAAATTAAGTTTTCAAAATTTACGAGAATGGAACAAAACACATGAAAAATGGCGCGCCACTCAAATGACCCAGTTATTTAAATTTAGTTATATGCATAAAAAAATCATAAATTTCCTTAAAGCTAGTATTTTCTCGGATATCCTCTTTGATTTATTACCGATTTCAACCTATTAGGGATGGCACTCACTGTATTTATTTGAAACATTTTTTACCTTTTAAAATTATTGGCTTGCACCTAACATGGATAATTAATGTAAATTGCTCCTTTTTTGGGATGCAACAAATAAACATTAATTATATAATAATAATAATAGTTATAATAATAAAAAACGCTACAAATATAATTGAAATTATAAGCAATTACATTTTACCATCTTATTTACATAATAATTCAACAATATAAGGCATCGACACATACATACATATAGGTATAGTATATCTGCAATAACCACAATAATAATCAGTAAACAGCAACCCCTACCACAAAATAACCTCATCCTCTGCGCAAACCAAAATGGCAAGTTCGGATTGAGAGCAAAATAAATAACTTCAGAAAAGATCAAGTAATATAATTAAACATTTAGAAATCTTAAAACAAAAACACAAGAAACCATTAGTAGTATTTTCAACACCCAAAAACAAAAACTTAAAGACAAAGACAGAAACTTAAAAAACAATACAAAATAAAAAGTTCTACAGTTAGTAACAAAAATATATATGCGCAATCTACACCCCTGCTACATAGGCTATCAAAAAGCTTTCGATTCAGTGCCCCGTAGTTGGCTTCTGAAGGTGTTACAAATATATGAAATACACCCAAAACATATACATTATTTAACAACTACCATGTTTAAGTGGAAAACGAGCATACTCTTAACCCCACCATTGAATGCAATAATAACAGAATAAATGCTCAAACGAAGAGCCATATTTCAGGGAGACTCTTTAAGCACCCATTGGTTTTGTCTCAGTCTAAGCCCCTTGTCTAACACACTTAACAACACAACATATGGATTTAATATAAAACACGAAATAGCATCAGAACATATATAAACCAATTATTATTTACATATGGACGACAGTTAACTATACACATACGTCAACACAGTTCCACTTAAAGAGCTAGTCAACAGATATAAGAATGCAATGCGGAATTAGCAAATGTAAAGCACAATACGTAGAGAGAGGAAGGTGGCACAACCAGAAACAATTGGTAATCAAACCATGAACAATTTACAAGAAAATTAAACCGATCAATATTTGGGATTTCAACAAAGCACCAAACTAGACCCCACACCTATTAAAAAACAACTAGCAACATAATATAAAAAACGCCTCAAATAAATCCTTAAAACATATTTGAATTAAAAAAATCGTACCAAAGCCATAAATAAAGGGTGATCAATTAAGAGGAGTTTTTTTCATTTGCGTTTTTTTTACAGATCGCGCGCGAGTTGTGGCAAACTGTCATCGTGGATTTGTTGAACAGCGTTTGGCATTTCATCATGGAAAGACTCACACCGCAACAACGTCTACAAATTGTTCAACTGTATTATGAAAATCAGCGTTCTGTGACAAATGTTTTTCGTGCGCTTAGACCGCATTATGGTCAACATAATCGGCCTGCCTTAAACACTATTCGACATACCATCAACAAATTTGAATCCGAATATTCATTGGTGGATAATTCTCGACCGAAGAGACCACGTCCAGCAAGAAGCATTGAGAATATAGCGGCAGTAGCAGAGAGTGTACGTGAAAACCGCGATGAATCGATTCGGCACCGTTCTCAGCAACTTGGACTGTCGTATGGAACAACTTGGTCAATTTTACGGAAGGATCTTCATTTAAAAGCATACAAAATACAGCTCGTACAAGAACTAAAGCCAAATGACCTTCCTGCACGTCACCGTTTTGCTGATTGGGCTCTTGAAAAGATTGAAGAAGATCCGCTGCTTTCGAGCAAAATTTTGTTCAGCGATGAGGCGCATTTCTGGCTCAATGGTTACGTCAATAAGCAAAATTGCCGTATTTGGGATGAAGAGCAACCAGAACAGGTTCAAGAGCTACCTTTACACCCAGAGAAAACAATGGTCTGGTGTGGTTTATGGGCTGGTGGAATCATCGGTCCATATTTTTTCAAAAATGATGATGGCCGCAACGTAACTGTGAATGGTGCTCGCTACCGTACCATGATATCGGACTTTTTGCTACCTGAAATTGAATCTAATGATCTCTACGACATTTGGTTTCAACAAGACGGAGCCACTTGCCATACAGCTCGTGAAACAATGACTTTATTGAGAAGTCATTTCGGAGAGCAGCTGATTTCACGTTTAGGACCTGTGAGTTGGCCACCAAGATCTTGTGATATCACACCTTTGGACTTTTTTCTTTGGGGATTCGTGAAGTCCAAGGTCTATGCTGATAAACCAGCTACGATTGAAGCTCTGGAAGCCAACATTACGCGTGTTATTCACGACATACCAGTCAAAATGCTCGAACGAGTGATTGAAAATTGGACCTTCAGAATGGACCACCTTACATACGACAAGGTAGCGGAAGTTATAGCATTTAGCAAAAGGTAAAGCAACTGTCGCGTAGCACCGACATCAACGAGTTAATAACGCCAAAACTATTCATTTTTGTGAAAGTCCTTCGTGCTTGTGTCAAACCATCGACGTCTACTTCTCCTTCGCCAAGAAGACCTCATATTTTTTCTTTTTGGAAAGATAAAGTTTCCACCGCAGCTTACTTTCAGGTTTGATAGTGCTAGCGTGTTTAAGCACAAAAACTAACCAAAACACTTGTCAAATCTCATGCAAATATTATAACTAAAACCCATGTTCCCCAGCATGTTTGTTTTGGGACGCATGCAAATAGTTTTCAATTACGTGATTTTTTCTCTTATGTTGTTGCATTGTAGTCGAAAAATGGCAACAATGTTGGGCAGCTTGTCAGTATCAAGACAGTTTGAATGGCTGCTGGCGCCTAAAGATATCCATAAACATACGAATTACAGTTTGAATACATCGAACATGCAGTGGGAACAGTTGAAAATTCTCCCAAACACAAAATTTACAATATAAAAACGTCTCATAAAAGGCGACCTTTTTGCGTTACGACAAATGTAAACTTTGACAAGAAACTGTTTCACTATTCTCAACACTGGCACGAATTCCATCTACCGCCGGCCCGACTTTGGATATTCCGTCCCTGATCTAACCTTTCTCTGGTTGGCCGATGGATTAAGGGTGATAGAATAACACACGGGCAGTGACCTAACAGATTTCGCGCCGAAATAAAGAAAACCATATCAAGTAGATCGAAACCACTGAGGTATAAAATTGTAATGAAAAAATTGGGTCCACCAACCCAGACACTGCACGGGGATTAATCGCGGAAGAGCTCAACGCCAAAGGGCAAGGGCGACCCGAGTTCTGCCTCATCATTCCGCAGACTGCGAATGCTACATAGCACGGGTGAAGTGATGGACGGCTTGCTAAAACTGCGCCCCAACTACATGGGAGAGTGGCATGCCTGACAGGCAAATGCTATAACGCCTCTGTCTCGTAAAAGCCCTGGAAGGTCTTCAAGTACGTTCAAAGCTACGTTGCCATTAAATTGATAGTAAAGATTCAGTTGATACAACTCCTGACTCGCGTCTGATTTTGGCTCTGGCACTGGCTTCCATAAGGTCCTGTGCCCACCCTTGCGTGGTCTTCCTACGTTGCCATTAAATTGATAGTAAAGATTCAGTTGACACAACTCCTGACTCGCGTCTGATTTTGGCTCTGGCACTGGCTTCCATAAGGTCCTGTGCCCACCCTTGCGTGGTCTTCCTACGACTGTGACTGGAAGCCGATACCCAAAAGAAAAGAAAGTAGGGAAAAATAACTTAGAAAAATCTACGTCACTCTCAAAAGCAATGAAGTAAAATCTAAGAGTTGGGCTTTCCGGAAAACAATAGATTGCTGTGGTCTCTGATCGCCGACCTTAAAGACCCCACAGATTCCCATGGCAGCCGGTTCTACGTTACCGGAATGACTCGGGTTTTTCCCGATCAAGGGCTGTCGCCCCAGTATATTAGCCCTGTCTAGTGTACCGTATTTTACCCCCAATCTTACGTCACAGGAGCAACTCATTGCAACTAGTTTGCTCCAAATACTTCTCTTCCGGGCTGGCGTCGAACCCAACCCCGGACCAGAGGTATTCTACTGCTGCATTTGCCACAAACGACTCCACCCGAACTCCACCTCGGTTAGGTGTAACCAGTGCAACGGGTGGTGCCATCTTAAGACCTGCTCAGGCCTTAAGACACACAGGGAGTGGTCCACAAGGTATGTGACCACGTGTTGCTCCCGCTCACAAGCGGCCCCTGCCTCTACGGCTACACTGCCCTCAGTGCCGGCACATCACACTGCCGCCACAAACAACACCTCAACGGTAAGGAGCCCCCACGAGCAACACAACTCCCTTTCAAACCCACAACCCTCTTGCTCCTTCCCCAGTGCGGGGACAAACCAGCAGCTCTTGGTCCCCCGCACAGTCTGCTCCGTGTGTCAGACCGTAGTTCCTCGGAACTTGACAACTGTCCAATGCAATTCTGGAAGTTACTGGTGCCATTTTCGGAGGTGCTCCGGCCTGCACACCACCCGTGAGTGGACACGCGACTACGTTGCCCCCTGCTGCAGAGCTCTGCACCCGCAACCGCGCCCAGAGGCGCGGCCACCAGCCAACATCAGGCCACAACCCTTGTTGCCGAACGCACAGCAAGACCAACGCAGACAACATCACGCATCCCTCACCCCCCGAGTTACGACAACCCTCCCGCGAAGCTTCAAGCTTCTGCAACTAAACTGCAACGGACTTACGAGCAAGATTGACGAGATAGTCGACTTCATGAGCCGGTTCGGAATTAAGATAGCTGCGGTCCAGGAGACAAAACTGCACGCTAGCTCGCCCCTGATCCCCAGGAACGGCTACAATGTGCACAGAAAGGACCGCGAGCGAGATAACGGTGGTGGCCTAGCGTTCATAGTCCACCACACTGTACAGTATCGTCTTATCGATGAAGGCATCGACCGCAGGGACAGCACCTTAGAACGTCAAGGTATAGCTGGCCGGTCAGGCGATGCCGAGCTCGAAAAATATTATATTTACATACCCCCTGTGACCTGCTGCCAGGCAGGATATCTCCCTGATATTGGTGCGCTCATCAGGGGAGGAAACCGATTGGTAGTACGGCACTTTAACGCGCATCACGATCTTTGGCATTCAAGCCTGCCAAATGATCGTAGGGGACAGCTATTGGCAGAGCAGGTACACGATCCGACGTTCAGGACTGTTAACGACGACGCCCCCACCAGGGTAGTGGGCAACTGCAGCAGCTCGCCTGACATAACAATTGCTAGCGCTGGACTGATAAATAGCATAACCTGGCGACCTATGCTATCGCTTGGATCAGACCACTTGCCCATTATCATCCCGATCGAGAAACCTGCCGACTTTGTACCCGCGGATCACCGGTCATACATCAACTTTAACAAAGCTGATTGGACCAGATTCGCGGAATTTACTGAGGACAGGCGAACGCGCATTCCGCAAGGCGATCACAGCCGCCGCGGCTCGCTTCACACCTGCTGGACGGATCCGGGAATTACGTCCCAATTTCCCAGCGGAAGCAGCCGTTCTGGCGAAGGACCTCAATTTGGAGATCCGGAAACTGGTCACCCAACACAAGCGGACCAAATGGGAAGAGCATCTGAAGTCCTGTAACTTCACTTCTGGTGTGAGCAAGCTCTGGTCCACCGTAAGGTCTCTGTCGAACCCGACGAAGCACAACGACAAGGTGGATATCACCTTCAACGGTCGTACTTCGTCGGATCCGAAGAGATGCGCGAGCTATTTTAGCCGGCAATTTATGCTGCGTCCTCCGGTCGACAGATCCAAACGTTGTGCCACCAGACGGTTGCACAAACTGACATACAACAGTGTACCGCTTACTTTCACCAGCGACGAGGTTCAGGGGGCCATCAAACACATGAAACCATCTAAAGCCATTGGCCCTGACGGATTAAACATGCTGATGCTGAAGAAGCTGGGTCCTTTGGGAGTAGAATTCCTCACCAAAGTCTTCAACCTGTCCACGGCCATTCTCATCATTCCTGATAAGTGGAAATTAGGGAGAGTGGTCCCACTACTGAAGCCTAGGAAACCCGCCAACTAAGGGGAGTCTTATCGTCCGATAACTCTCCTTTCCCCAGTAGTGAAGACGCTTGAAGACCTTCTACTCCCACTCCTCACAGAACACCTGACTCCAGCCCCACACCAGCATGGTTTCCGAAGAGTGCACAGCACCACCACGGCACTCACCGTCATACACACCCAGGTAAACCGTGGACTAAACCAAAACCGCCCCTGCGAGAGGACTGTCCTGGTAGCGTTGGACCTACAAAAGGTTTTCGATACAGTCAGTCACGCCATGCTACTAGATGACATTTTACAGTCGACACTCCCGCCAGGGCTGAAGAGGTGGACCGCGAACTACCTGAGTGGTCGTCACTCGTCGGTGATATTTCGAGACCAAACGTCAAAACAGAGAAAAATAAAGTAAGGAGTACCGCAGGGTGGTGTCCTTTCACCCTTGCTTTTTAATTTCTATATTTCGAAACCCCCCCAGCCACCAGAGGGAGTCTCACTGGTTGTTGTTGTTGTTGTTGTAGCAGCATAAACATTCCTTGTGCATATACGAGGAATGCTGCTGAAGTGACAGTCCTTGGCCTCATACGCCGACGACTGCACGATAATGGCGTCGGGCAATGACATTGATGGCCTATGCGCCAAAGTAAACGACTACCTCGCCCGCCTTTCTCGCTTCTTCACTGCGAGAAACTTAAAACTTTCTCCCACTAAATCAACGGCGACCCTTTTTACCACCTGGACAAATGAGGTCAAGCTGCAACTTCAGGTGCACGTCGATGATACCCCAATACCGACGGTAAATAACCCCAGAATATTGGGAGTCACTTTTGACAGCTTGCTCTCCTTCTCAGCGCACACAACCGCTATTGCAACGAGAGTACAGAATCGCAACAAGGTCCTCAAGTCGCTTGCCGGCAGCACTTGGGGCAAAGACAAAGAAATGTTGCTGTCGACTTTCAAAGCAATAGGCCGACCGGTTCTTAACTATGCTGCGCCTGTCTGGTCGCCCGGAACCAGTGATATGCAAGCTCCAGACCTGCCAAAATACTGCTATTAGGACCGCGACAGGATGTCTCTTGATGTCCCCAATACAACACCTGCATGACGACGCTCACATGCTTCCTGTAAAGGAGCATAACAAAATGCTCAGCAAGCAGTTTCTGTTAGGGTGTCACCGTAGGCCTCACCCATGCAAACACCTGCTTGAGCCTGAGCCACCTCCCAGGCACATCAAGAGGCATTTCCTCAACTACGTGGACGAGATCCAGGAAAAAACTGACAGACCACTCCAGGATCAAACAGTGTCCAGACAGGCCATAAACGACATTCATCGGGAGACCCTTATCACCTTCTTAAGCTCCCGACCCCCGAATGCCGTAATCGGAGTCCAACCACCACCTATCGCAGACGAAGAGCTCCAGCTTCCCCGAGAGTCCCGCGTAATCTTGGCACAATTACGTTCTGGATACTGTAGCAGGTTAAACTCCTACCTATCCAGAATCGACCCCGACATACCAAACACATGCCCTATAAAACCCACTCATCTAACACCTCCCTCCCTCTGGACCCAACCCGTCGAAACAACTAGTTTCCTGGGCCTACCGTTAGATGAGCTAGACGAAGACGACCGGTAACTACACTACACTGACAGGGCGAAGATACTGCTACAACAACAACAACCCCACAGATTGCAAAGTTGTCGAACGTTCACTCTGGGTAACGAAGAAGGAACTCCACCGGAGCGGAATACAACACTCCGTCGATCAGAAGGTGAAGAAAGTGACGGCTGAAGGTCACCGATAAATGAATCCTGTGAAGAAGGCATAACCACAAATGCCGAGTCTACATGCAGCTACAAAGAGAGCTATTTAACCACTATTCGACGAGTCATGAAAAAGATGCAAAGTGCTAAAAAAACAGAAAGATGTTTCCGTAGAATCAAAAATGATTTGGCACAATCGGAGAGAGAACAGTGCCGTAATTCAGCTCCTCAAAGCCTGCAGAACGCAAAGCACGCTGAAACTTTAACGCCAACGACTGCTACTGATCAGGAATCGTTAAACGCCAGAACAACGCTTTCACATTGTGGAAATTTACTTTGAAAAAAATTAATATTTTCTTGAAGTTCAAGGAGCACTTTGTCCATTTTACGTGAGGTTTAAACGCTGGTTTCAGGATCGGTCGTCGTTACGGTGAATGGCGAGCGCTATCGAGCCGTTCTGACTTAATTTTTGTTTTCAAAGATTAATTAGCTAAACATCGACCACATTTAGGCCCAAAAGGACGGCGCAATTTGCCACACAACGCACTTGGCAATCCATTTATTGAACTGATCGAATGGACCATGTAACTCGTAGCCGGGGCCAGATATCATATTAAAAAAATAAACGCCATGAAATTATCTACCAGATTATATGGAGTAAAAAAAAAATTAATCCACAAATATTTCTGTTTTGTATTATCATTTTAAATTCTCAAGCTCTTAAAAAAACTACGGTGAGCACTCCACCGATTGTACGTGATGACAATCGGTGACTCGTTAACGGAGCGACCCGGATTTATATCTAGCCAAGGACTGTCACTCCAGCAGCATTACTCAAACAACTATAAGCGTTCCACAACAGCCGATTCTGCGTTACCGGAGCGCCTAAGGTTTATATTGACCACGTAATGCCAACTCAACAGTATTCATCAAACAATAACTAGGAATGTTTTCTGCTATTACAACAATAGCACGCCATCATATTGTGAAATGCAATGCACAGCAAAATAAGACTCATGTGCACTATTTACCACAGCGCATAGGTTACTGCGTTGTCAATGTTCGACAGAACAATGCCGACAAAGTCCAATGTCTCTGGGAGAAAAGATAAGAACTTACCGCTACGTCAATGGTTTTATTTATGATGTTTATACATATAACTAATTCAAATGAGCGTAGTAAACATACGAACGCAGTCAACATACGAGAGCGGACAGCAGGCAGAAGCGTAACGCTTCTACGGCTGTTTGGGATAGCGGGTTCTACTGAAAGTGGTCACAGCTGGGAAGCTATTACGAAGTATGCGAAAAGCATATTTTGTCGCAAGAGAGCAGAAGCTTGTCTGTTAAGAACAGCCTGAAGAAACATCGCAATTAAGAGAGAGTATCCCTCATGCTTTTGTAACCCGCCTCCGCATCTTAAGTAATGCTATCGCCTAATGCGGTATATAGGATTTAGTATTTTAAGAGGTAGACCAGAAAGTTATAATGTTCCACACTCCGGTAGGCTAGTATGCTGTAGACTTCAACGCTGTACCCATGCACAAAGCATTCCCCGTTCCTATTAAAGAAATTAAACATAATATTATTAATAATAATAAAAAGAACAAAATAATTAGCATCTACAGAAAACTTTCAAAAACACAACATACAAAATTTCTGGTACACAAAATTTACCTCAACACATCATCTTCTAGAACTAGCAATCAACAAATAGATGAACCATAATCCCTACCAGATTTTCGTACAATAGGCAAAACATACATCAAACCAAAAAATAATGAAACTACCAAGGATTCTAACTGTAGTCAAATAACAGCCTCCCTACACTATATAAAATAATCACCTCTACAATATCCTCAAAAATAGGAACTCATCCAACACAACACAACGTTATAACTAACAAACAAAAAGTATGCCAAAAACAGTCAGGGCTGCAAGAGCCCACTAATAATGGAACAGCAATTATGAAGCAAGCCACGTTAAAACAACGAAACCTACAATCATGCTACATAGACTACCACAAAGCCTTCGACTCCGTGCCACATAGCTGGCTAATCAAAGTGCTTCAAATATACAAAATATACCAAAAATTATTAAACTTTCTACAGAACACAATGAATATATGGAAAACACAAATAAATTTAATCACATCCACAAAAATAATAACAACGGAACAAATTGACATAAAAAAGGAACATTTCAAGATCACTCTTTAAGTGCTCTCTGGATTTGTCTCTGTCTAACCGTCTTTTTTCTATAAATGGACGACATCAAACTATAAGCATCTACACAAACATACTTAAAATCACTTTTAAAAATCACAGGACAAATAACAAACGATATAAAGATGAGCTTTGACATCAGCAAATGTGAAACACAATACATAGAGAAAGGAAGATGGACTGACAAACTAACTGGAACAAAACGATCAAATCCTTGAAAACATGAAAGAACATGAAACGTACAAATATCTTGGACTCCCACAAAGTACAAAAGTAGACCACGCCTCTATTAAAACCCAACTTTCATTGCAATAAAAAAAATGCCTTAACTAGATACTTAAAACACAACTAAATTCCAAGAATTTCTGTAATACCAAAACTAAAAGGAGGAAATGAATGCATTGTATTATTATCCCACAATAATAATTGCAAAGAGAAAACTCATATCCGAGAATTTTCGTTGGATTCATACAATTCAATACGGAAAATTCATACTTTAGTTCCCAAAAATTTAAATTCAAAACTTTAGTTCCCACCAGACTGATAAACGTGAACGGCTTTCTTGGGTGTATCATTACCGATTCCCCTTTATTGAATCATTATGAGCACAACGAACTTCAGAAATTTAATTTTTATAAATATTAATTTGTTAATAAAGGTATTCATTTAAAAAGAAACTTAGTAAACTTACCAACTCGTAGAAGATTTATACAAATTTTTAGAAGGGGTTAACACAAATTGTGTCAGTTAAAGCGACGACAAAAGCGAAGCGAAGCCAAAAAGCAAAATCTACAATCTTTTCGTGTTAGTGATTATATTAATCGAGAACGACTGTGATCGTCATGTTTACACATGATCTTAGCACTCCTGCAAGTGGACAATCTCTCCCATCTAGTCCTGAATTTTCTGATCATGTTTTCGTTTAATTCGTTGTCTAATATTCGTATTAATTTTGATATTTAGGTGACACATTCCGAGGATAGAGAGCCCCCGTTTTTCGCTCTATCGTCTATTATCTTGTTCCCTTCAATGCTCTTATAGCCTAGACCCAATATAAATGTAGCTTACCATATTGACTATATTGGTCTGGTGTATTGAGTTATGTCCATCGGTCCTGTATGAGCGTTCGTTTAGGGCTTATGGTATTCCTAAAAATTTCAATGCAATGTTTTCTGTACAAAGTTCTGTATGTGTTTTGTCCGCATTAGGTCCAGTCCTGTTTGATCTGTCAAGCGCTAAACCGATCTGAGAGTATTTGTCATGATGCTTCTGATAGTGCTAAGGCATTTCCCCGTTAGTACTATGGCAATATCATCCGCATATGATATTAGCTTTTGGGTTTTTTTCAAACCTAACTTCCCGATAATCTCTTCTATGGGCCTTTTCTAGTCTTGGCGGACTTCACCTCAAACGTATCAGTGGTGAATATTAGTTGTAGCTCAATCTATTAGTATAATTATCAAGCTGCATATTTCGGATAGCATCAGCCGATATTTTCAAAAAAGAACATATTTCCGTGGATTGCTGGTTCTATTGAAATTACCTCCGTTTTACCCGATCTGGGCTGTTGTTTCAGAGATGTAACCTGTTGGCGAATTTTGTAAATAAGTTGACACCATCAGTTCGACAACGCCTAGTAGCAAGGCATGGTTCGGGCTGGCATTGGACTAGAATTTGAAAGAAAAATTTCCATTTCAATTCAACTTTCGTTAAGTGCGATTCCTGCAAGGCCTTGAGTCACCTTTTAGGGCTGTCTACATACAACTTTCGGGTACATGAAAATTCTTAGAAAAATTATGAATGCATGTGAATGGAAAGCAAATAAATGCAAATAAATTTAGTAAATACAATTAAAATATACATATATTTTACATTTGACTTACTTTATCTGATGTTTTTCAAACTAAGTTGACATCTCAGCGCGTTCGTAATTAAAGCGAATTCCTGCGCTACCTGCGTTGCTTTCAAAGCAAAGCAACCACGACGCAGCGCATAACTTGTATATACTCGTAGGTCCATTCAGGCCTTAAGCATAACAGGGATTAGGCCACATGTTTCGCCGCCTTATCTTTAGCCCAGCAGAGAGGAGGCATATGCCAAAGCTCTGCTCCACATACCCGCAAGGAAGACAGATGGCATTAAGCCAGGCGGCAGAGGTCGTCGGAACAAACAGGTCCAGAGGCTACCTCGAAGAAGCGGGCAAAAGGCGATAAACCGTTTACATCCGCAGCAATAACAGCAACAGCAGCTGCAAAACAAGCAACAAACACCGCCACCACATCCGTGAAGAAGCAGCCCTCTGCCCCCTACAAGGATGTAGTAACAGGTGTCAAACTGACTGTGCTCTCAAGGGACTATCCCAATAGCCCCTAACAACAGAGTAAATGGACTCCATCCAGAACTTTATTCTTGGGAAAATACTGGTGGAGAAAGACCAGAACATAAAACCGGCATTTTTGGGTGCGCAGAGTGGGTACAAAGCAGAGTACATGGTCCTGCATTGTAAGGATGGCGCTTCCACGGACTGGAACCATCACTGGTTGAAAGCGGCTATCACTGACGCGATACCATGGGAGGGTGCTTCACTGTGGACCACAGAGGAATCAAAGATACCTCACCCACGGATCGCAATGAGGTACTTTCCCAATTCCCAGTCCTTGGAAACCCCGAAGATACTGGACTTTTTGCAGGGGCAAAATAAAGGTTTCCACGTCGACATCTGGCGTACACTAGAGTAAAGAGTTGAAAAAGGCTTAAACGTAACACTGGTTCTATCAATAAACCAGAAATCAGCAGCCAGTTTGATGAAGTACAATGAAAAGGTAAACTAACGTTTCAGTCAAGTTACCCTCAAGCTGAAGGCTGCACCCGTCAATCCTGATGCATTGGCGTACAAAATGGAGGCTGTGGAGTTGGATGCAGAGAACGAAAGCACTCCATCTAACCCTAACCCGATAGCCAATACATGAAGTATATCTAGGCACATTTCCATCACACTTAGCATGAGGTTTGCTAAGGCAAAATTCAATTTAGAGCTTAAACAGGAACCCTGGTTAAACAGAGGCACAAAACACAAAGGTGAGCGTAGTCAATCCAAGGGCTACGCTAATCATAGACACCAACATTAAACATTTGCAATTATTGCCTCAGCTTATTTTCCAGGGGACGCCGACGTGGTACCATCGCCAAATAGCATAAGCTTAGTGAACTACTGTAAGACACACAAGATATTAATCATTGGGTGTGATGCATATAAAAGAGGTGAGTTACTTCGTGAGTTTTTAATACAAACAAATTCAGCTATTGTAAACAAGGACAAAAAATCGACCTTTGCAAACGCTATACGACAAGAGGTTCTTGGCTTGGTACTCACTTGATATGATCAACAACTGAAGAGTCTCCGATGAGAACTCAAAATCTGATCATAAACATATTATTTTTAAAATCAAAGGACCAGTTAAGAGCGTAATGCTGTACAGAATCCCGAAGGCTACTGGAGCAAATACTTAGAGTGCCTTAAATCCAAACTAACCAAAAGCATGCTTCCTATAAAATCGACAGAGGAAATGGATGCATCAGTTGTAAACCTGACTGACTCCATCATATCCTCATATCATGAAAGTAGTCCACTCAAGACAAAAACCTCAACAAAGAGAGTTCCTTTGTGGAACAAAGAACTTACAAATTTTCGTCAACTAGCAAGTTCAAAATTCAACGATGCAAAGAAATGTCAAACATGGGATGAATATAGGAAAGCCCTTACATTGTACAACAAGGAACTGAGGAAATCAAAAAGGAAGTCATGGAGAAAGTTCTGTGAGGAACTAAACAATCCTATTGGCACACTAAGGGCACCGGATGGGGCTTCTACAAGCAGTTTCGACGGAACACTAGAGCTTCTTTTCAGAACTCACTTTCCTGACTGTGGGCTTAACGCAACCTGCGACACTGGTCAAAGAGTTTTAGCGCACACTCTGTTCAAGCCAAAAAGTCCTACTATCTACAGAATAGTAAACTACGAAAGGCTAGAGTGGGCAATCAACTTGTTCAAACCCTTCAAATCACCCGGACCAGATGGTATTTTTCTAGCCCTGCTCCCCAAGGGCACTTTGAGATTAATACAAATTCAGTTACCCTAACTGTACAGCCGCGAAACGATGTCCACGAACAATAAAGGGTATAAAACAAGAAGGTATGTCATACGGAGCCCGTACTCAAATTTGTAAAGAGTGTAACATTAACCCAACATGGATATATGATGACTCACAAAGATGGTACACAGATGGTTTCAAAACGCCCCAAGGAGTAGGAGCAGGAATAGTGGGATCTAGAGCACACAAATCCCTAACACTAAGTAAAGATACCACAATTTTCCAAGCGGAGCTCTTGGCCATAATGGAAGCAGTGGAAATCATATCTCAAAGAGGGTTTGAGAAAGTAAAAATTACAATACTTTCGGACAGCCAATCGGTTCTCAAAGCCTTGAATAGCTTCACATTCAAATCAAAATTCCTAATAGAGTGTAACTCAACAAACTGGGCACTCATAATCAGGTCTCACTGATTTGAGTACCAGGACATGAGGGACACGAAGGAAACGAGAAGGCAAAATTGTATGCCAAAAAAGGGCAAGAAGGGGTATTTATTGGACCAACCCCATTTTTCGGCTTTAACAAAAATAATATAAAACAGGAAACCAAACAATGGATCCAAACTAAAAACAGAGAACACTGGAACGGCACAAGCGGCCTTAAGGGGGAGCCTGGTTTATGAGGTCTAAAAATTGCATCCCTTTGCGTTTTTTTTTTTAAGGAAAAAATTAATTTAGCACTGCAAAGTTGTTTCTATCTTTTAATGAACAATTAAAAACTATAAAAAATTTTTGTACTGGTTAAAATAAGTTGAAAAAATGGTTAACATAGAAATTAGTAGAGCGCTGCAACGCTGGAGTTTCCAACTGGCGTACAAGATACAGCTCGTAATTATTATCTAAAGCATAAAATTCAAATGGATGTCTAATTATCATGACTTTTTATTCTAGATGAACTAAGAAAACTGAAAGAAATTCCAAAATTTCAACTTTTTGAAGGTTTTAAAGAAAAAAATGCCTTTCTATAAAAAAAAAATTCACTTCAACTTGGTACAAAAATCTTGAAAATTTTTTTTTAATCCATTTTGTTAGTTCAAATAGAAGAGAATTTAATACTGAAGGAAACAAGCTATGATTCATTTCAAAAGGTTTATTAGTTTTTTTTCATTCATGTACGCCAATTCAAAGAAATCATAAAAATGAAAAGTCGAGATAAGAAGATAAAGTTTGTACTATAGCTGTCCGGTCACATCGTAACTACGGAAATATTGAGAATTAGGCTATGTAACTTTGTGTGAATATTCTGAAATATATTAGGAATCGCTTAAAACGAAAAAAAATTGATTTTTTTGACCTTATAAACCAGGCCCCTTAATCACTCTAAAAAGTTTTTGAACTTCAATGCCAACAGAGCAAAATCTGCTCTAACCCTAGCTAAAAAGGGCCTCAGATTACTCTGTAGAGCACTTACAGGTCACTTTGCTGTAATAAACACTTTAACACAATAGGGTTATATAGTACAAGATTATGCAGGTTCTGCCCCTGATGAATAGGAGACTATGGAGCACTTTATCACCAACTGTGAGGCATTAGGTCACAGGAGACACAGAATCCTGGGCTCGTACCTACTAGAGGAGGAAGACCGACAATCGATCCCTCCTAAGGAGCTGGTTCGATTCCTCGGTAAACTAAATAATTATAATTAAGTAATTAGGGACGCACAATAGATCAATCTGGTCGCAGTGCATAAAAGACTTAGCCTAACCCGTACAGCCACTGCCATTACCATCTTTATCTTGCTCCAACTCTCGGGTAAAGCCAACCCAGAAGACAGTGCTTTTGCTTCCTCAGAGTGTATTCGATGAGTCAAGCCAGAATTGAATTCTGTTAAGTTAAATTCTTATTTAAAATATAGTTATCTCGATTGATAAGTTTGCCGACTCCGTTTCAGTTGACTACCTCCCTAATATCACACCTTCCCCGCCTTCCCCGCACTATCGAAGATATCTTCTTGGGAAACCAGAAATAACCCTTGACTAGAGAGACAGGGTCCAATCTCTGAAACAGCCATCCATGAAATATGCTTCGACAAATATATAAAGAATTTCCCCAAAAATTTGCGGAATGCTGCTAAGGTTCGTCAACCACAAATTTGTAAGTGCGAGTCCCTCCGGTATCGTAGAGACAACCGTCGTAAAACGATAAGTAATGTTTGGTCTTACCTGCTTTTTCACACCATATTGCGTTAAAACATCTATAATGGCAATAAAGTATATTTCTCGTCTGTCTGCAAATCAGAAAAAAAAAATGAAATTCATCAACGTTGTTTTAAATTTCGAGACTTATAATATTACAGAATACCGAGCATGAATTAAAAAAAGCCAATAAATTCTAATAAAATTTCTGCACTTAAAGAAATTTTCATATTTTATTACAAAAAACGCTTACAAATTGTACCAATATAAATAAATACTGACGTTTCTGTGATTCGACAAAAAGTGAAGTATCGCTGAGTCAAGAGTCTCATACTATGTATCTATTAATTGGTAATAATTTCATTTTCATTTTAAATAAAATCGTAGCTCCTAAATATTTTCTTATTATCCAGAAACAATAAGCAAACTAAATCTGGTTTAATATGAATTCATTAATCGGTCGATTTTAGATCATTACAAAACTACACATAAAATTACAGTATATCAACTTTTAGTTATCCGTAAAAACCATGTGTAATGCATATTGAACCGGAAAAATTCGCAAACTGCTGGCAATCAGTATCGCGCGAATGAGATACTAAAACAAAAACATGAATTCGACTCTAGATGGCGAGAAGGATAAGATCTGCCAGATCTGGAAATTGCGATAGTTATTAAGTACATGTATATAAGGTGCATGCGCATGGGGTTTTCACTAGTAAGTTAACGTGTAAGCGAAGAAACGAAAAGTAATAAAGTGATTCAGTGTTAAGGTGAAGAAGATGAGAAGTAAAGTGTTTGAAATAAAGTAAAGCAAGAGTGTTGCAATTAATTTGTGTTTTTCTTCGACAATCCAGTGATCGAACTCAGTGAGATTATTGTGAGAGATTTATTTGGATTTTAACGTAAGAAATTCGTAACAATATTGAAAAAACTGCTGCCCCCATCATCACACATAGAAAAGACTTGCATAGGCGAAGGTAAATTCAGAACAGAATCCGACAGCCCAGGTGTGCTACTATAACTTCAACGGACTCTTAGGCATCCAGTTAAGGTTTATGCTTGGGACTGCTTCTCTGAAAAAGGATTTTGCCGTTTATTAGTGTTTACCGCCAATTTGAATGCAATTTAATGAATAAAATTGACCAAAAAGCATTATTACCGTCACCTGCGAAGATTTTTGGAAGAACTAGCCAACCGTGGATTTTACAAGAAGACAATGAGTATTGCAAACTGGTATAACAATAAATTCTGAATATTATTGTTACCTTTTAGACCAGCTGAAGCAAAAAGTTCGTTAAAAAATACCTAGTTTGCAAAAGAAAAACTTTCTTTTTCAACAGGACAATGGCTAAAACCCATGAATTAAAGTTCGAATTGTTACAGCATCTACCATATTCACCGGATTTGGCCCTAGCGACTTCCACCTTTTTCCAGACATAAAAAAATGCATGCGTAGAAAGTTTTTCTTCAAATGATTAGGTCATAAGAGCTGTGGAAGCGTATTTTGTTGCAGCTCTTCCGAGTTCTCACTTCAGGGATGGAAGTTTTTAAATTGGAATCTCGTTGAAACAAGTTTAATGATTTCATTCATTGAATTCAGGGAGACTATACTGTATGATAAAGAGTATTTCAAACCAAAAAATTGTGTTTTTCTTACCGAATCGCAAAACTTATTGAACAACCTAGTATATCTCGAAGTTTCACCAACCGCCAGAGAGAGATTCCTTCATTTCATATTGACATCCGGCATTGACATTGATTATTTGTTCTCGAAAGTAAACGGTTATCTCTCAATTCTATCTTGCTTTTCACTCCAAGGAATCTACAACATTACTTACTAAATCCATGAAAACTTTATTTACACTCTGGGTAGAGTAGATCTAACTCTCACCGGAAGTGAATGTAAAGTGCCAATAACCTAAGGTTACTAGGTGTAACTTTCAATAGTTTGCTCTCCTTTTCGGCGCATACAACCGCGAGCGCCGCGTAGATCCAGATCCGTAACAAAGTCCTTAGCTCACAGCCTGGTAGCACTTGGAGCAAAAATAAAGAACCGTTGCCGGTGAATAGTTATATGCAATAGAGGCCTACGAAAATGCAGCGTACGGCATAGCGACGAGATGTCCCTGTATATTAGAAAATCAAAGTCATTCGAATGACGAATTCGCTGTAGCTTTCGAAATATTTGTTTAAAAGAAGCTACACTGTGAGAAGTTTCAAAACAGTTGTGAAGGAAATTGAATAAATAAAAACAATTATTTATGCGCAGTTGTGGTTATTACATTTACTGTCATATGTTTATTGCAGTATTTTATTGGCGGAAGCCGTAGTCGAATGGGTTGGTGCGTGACTACCATTCCGAATTCAGAGTAAAAGGAGGTTCGAGTCTCGGTGAAACATCAAAATTAAGAAAAACTTTTTTCTAATAGCGGTCGCCCCTTGGCAGACAATGCCAAACATCTGAGTGTGTTTCTGCCATGAAAAGGCTCCTCATAAAAAAATATCAGCCGTTCGGGTCGGCTTGAAACTGCAGGTCCCTCTATTTGCGGAACAACATCAAGACGCACACCACAAATAGGAGGAGCTCGGCCAAACACCTAAAGAGAGTACACGCGCCAATTATATACATATATATATTCACCCTGCAAACCAACGTTCACCAGTTTTTCCAATTTTACCACCACATTCACTCAATTTTTTCCAATAATACCCACACAATCACATTTAATTCTGTTGTCATTTTTGATGGGTTATACATATATTTATCTCATAATTGTCGTAAATACTTATTAAACTTAACTATAGTGAGTGCGAAAGTGACAGCAAAAAACAAGTTGCAAATGTCAAATAAAAAAAAGAATCGCGTTTAATTCGGTGAAAATCTGCAAGCGAAAAGGTAAGTTGAAACAAAACTAATGAAATGTATTTTTTTTTTTTTCAGAAAAACGTATTTCACAACGTCAAGAGGTAAATCAAAAGCAAGAAAAGCAATTCAATTTCAATCAAAAGAAGAAAACAAAGCGGGCATCTTTCTTTTGGTAAGTTTGTTCAACGTAAAAAAATTCTTTTTCGCTTATAAAATGTGCAAAAGCATGACCAGTGCCGGTGGTCATATCTTTTGCATCCATACATACACTGCGCAGTGTGTTTTGTGAGAAATAAGGGTTGAAAAGCAATTTGTTGCCCATACAGGATCAGTGCGGGGATCCTAACCTCAAATACATATGTGTTCTCATAGCTATGGGCAACAAATCTTTTCAATATGTCTAAAGAAAATTATTTAACTGTCTATTTTAATATTCCCTTAGTCCGCTGCGTAGTGTATATGAATTAAATATGCAATATATGTATATACATATATGTATACTGCGAAGTAAAATTCTTATGCATGTACATACATACTTTGCATTCCATACACTGTATGTAAATATACACGGTTGGTGCATGAAATATGTATAAAACCTCTAATTTAATCTTTTCCATTTTGTATTAGTAACATCTTTTTTATACTATATACAGCAATATAAAAACGATACAATCACGAAATTTAAAAGGGATCTGCATCTGACTCGGTAAGTATTAAATCAGTGAAAGTGTTAAAGATATGGAAAGGCATGACCAGTGCGGTTGGTCATAGCTTTTGTTTATACACTTTGCAGTGAATTGATATGATTGTGTGGCCAAGATATGTGTCACAGGATCAGTGCGATTAATCCAAACCAGAAAGATGTGCATATGCCATAGTTTAAGAAGCCAATTGTTTGCATTATACATTTCTATTTGTGGTTTGGTTAATAGCAATCGCCTGCGCAGTGTAAGTAAATGGAAAAAATGTATGCACGTTTGTAGGATAAGAATAAAATTGTGATATACATATGTATATGTATGTAAATATTTATATACACGAACGTGCATACACTTTTCCATTTATGTATAAGAAATATGCATATACATATAAGCAATTTGTGAAAAGTTGTGTATATCTACATATGTATATGTAATTAATCTATATTATTAAACTAATAAATCTTTTTTAACCTTAACTTGTAGCTCGTAAGCGATTTAATTAAAAGGGAGACCTGCAACATTTACCAACATACAACATTTACCAACATCCAGCAAAGCTACCAGGGCAGATTCAGTAAGTATTTTGTAATTTTTCAATTGTGCGTTATTAGTCTGATATTATATCTTTCACATATGTATGTATTTTTTCTAATTATTGAAATTTGTGTTTAATTTTTCTTACAGAACACATTACTACACACACACTTACACGCAGCGGACGTATTTGTTAAGTATCGTAGTTAGAAAAATGAGTAAAAGAACGTTGTCTAATTTATTGTAAAAAGAAAAAAAAAAATTATAAGGAAAATGTAGCGAAATTTCGCAAATTAAATGAAAATGTTAACGTAGAAGGAAATGAAAACTTTCCCAACAGATTAGACGACGACTTTGCAAAATTTAGAATATGATATAGATAGCGGAGATGACAGTGTGTTTTTTGAAGATTTAGATGTACAAGATGTTGAGGTAGATAGTTATTCAGAGGATAGGGATAATAATTTAGAAAATGCGTTTCTTTTGTCAACCTGGGCGGTTATTAATAATATTCCTCAAAATAGCGTAGACGAATTGCTTAGGCCTCTAAAACTTATGGGTGTAGAAGGTTTGCCACTGTCAGCTAGGTCTCTTTTAGGTACAAGTGGGGTAAAAAGTTAATATTAAATTAATTCCAGGATGTGAGTTTTTATATATAGGTATTCAGTTTTATTTATGGGGTGCAGAATTTAATGTATTGGAAAATTGTGAGGTAGTAAATATTGATATTGGGATAGATGGGTTAAAGTTATTTAATTTATTTATTTATTTATTTGGGGATTTAAGATCAGATAGTTCATTTAAAAATAGAATAGATTTAAGTTATCATAGTTTAGAATTTAAGCAAGCAGAAAGTTTGCTGGAATCTTTTAACTTTGGCATGGTTTCACAATTTCCTCTTGAACCCATGCATTTAGTAGATTTGGGTGTAACAAAAAAGTTGCTCCAGTTACTTATCAAGAAAGGTAACGTTACGAAAATGAATGAGAAGCTTTTGCTTCTTAACAGGTTCGTACCGTCTGAGTTTAGCCGGCTTAGCCGAGACCTTGACCAGATAATTAATTGGAAGTCAACTGAATTCCGGCAGTTTTTATTATATACCGGGATATTTGTTTTGAAAGACTGCATTAATGAAGATTTATATTATCATTTTCTTTTACTACACGCCGGAATTCGATTTCTCTCTTGTGAGAAATCTTTTAACGTAGAATCGAATGTCGCCAATGAATTGTTAAAGGAATTTGTTGATTTGTTCGGAAATATTTATGGCGATCACGGGTTGTTACACCTTTCGGATTGTGTTAGAGAATTTGGTCCTTTAGACAATTTTTCCGCGTACAAATTTGAAAAGTACATGCAGTATTTAAAAAAAATAATTAATAAACCTAATAAAATTTTGCAGCAAATGTTTTTCAGAATATCGGAAAGATTAAAAATTTCAGATTCTAGCAAACTTTCTAAAAAGGACCTTTTTATAATAGATTTTAACAAAGATAAAGATAGTTATTTTCAATGTAATAAGGGGCCCATTAAAATTGTTGGATTAGATAAGAAAACCAACAGTTTTAAAGCGCTCCTTATTTCTAATTTAGAAAATTATTTTATCGAGCCAGTAGAATCTATGTCAGGTCTAGGTATTTGTATTGGTGAAATATCTAGTAATGGAGTCCTAATTAGTCGTAGTGATATAAGTTATAAATATTTTTGTATAAATGATAGAAATAAGCTTATTCTTGTCCCCATTCTACATAATTTATTTCGTTCTTTTTTTTAAGTACAATGGAGGACATTTTTTTCCGGAAACCGAAATGATCTCTCCACCACGCTCGGGCCCCCTATTTTTACAGGTATAAATATAAAAATATATTAACAGAATTGTAAATACTTATATTCATACTTAAAACTTATTCTATTTCAGGGTCTGCCGTGCAGCGTAAGCGGTTTGCTGTATCGCAGCCCTACGAAAGGCGTACAGCAGTCCCACATTCCCCCAGCGCAACGGTATCCAACCATGCTACTGCGGTTCCAAGTAAATTTTTTTATATTTTAATAAATTTCAATCCTTCCCATTATTTTTTTGCGAGGTTGTTAAAAAAAACACCCTTATTTCAGGTGAACCAGTTTCTCTGGCTTCGTTACAAAAGGAGCTGAGAGAAATGCGGAGCGATATCCGTGAGTCACTGGGGGAAATAAAGACCACCTTAAGGGACCTAGAAAGCAAGGTGGAAAGAAATTTCAAGGACTTCGAAAACAAGGTTATACAAGTATCTTATTGAAGTAATGAATTATAACTTTATAAGCTCTTTATTATTTAGATGCCAGAAAGAGCGGAATGTCAGGTCCAGGGACAGCTGATGAGGGAGGTGAAAGTGGTGATGACAAGAGTTCACCAGAGTGTTGCGCGCATCACGGGAGATGTTCTGAGTCCTGAGTATATCAGGATTCAGAGTATGCTCCCAATAACATCACAGGATGCGATTAATACTCTGGAGGAGCTCTTGAATACCAAGCCATACTCCGAAGCAATGGTAACTATTATTTCTACTATACAATATACACATGTGATCATGGTTGCTTGAGTTAAATTGTAAAATTAAAATTGTAACATCTAAGAATTCTCCGTATAGCGTTTTTAAAATTTGCCGAAATAAGTGATTTCACAAATTTTGAGATACCTATTTCCACTCAAACAACTATGATTTACATAAAATTACGTACAATAGGGTGTTCAAAAGTATGGCTATTTGTAGAAATTGGAAAATGTATTTTAGCTTAGAATATTTCTTTCAGAAGCATACATATGGATGTATACAATATCAAATAAGCTCAAAAAATGTTTAATAAAATAAATAACTTAATTTTATCTTTTCTAGCTAAATATTTTGGTGAAGCTGAGGGGTGCAAAAGGATGCATCAAAGGGGTGATGAAGCGCGTTTACTCAGATGCCTTGATGTTCCATTACAATTTTGAGAGGAAAGCCAATAAATCAGCGCTTTTGGGCCTTAAAAGTCTGAAACTCATTTTCGGTATTTACATTTTTTCGTTTATACTTTTTTTTATATATATAACATGTTTTTTATGTATATCCAACAGATACATTTAACAGTACCCCGAAAAGCGAAGTCATCGCAGAAATTCGGAAAGCGGTACTAATTAGGGGTGGGATTATTTTCGAATAATATTCGAATAAACATTATTCGAATAAAACGAATAATACTATTCGTTTCAAATAATTCGAATAGTTCATTATTCGAATACCTTATTATTCGAATACCTCACTATTCGAATACCTTACTATTCGAATACCTTACTATTCGAATACCTCACTATATATTCATTAACATCAGGGAGAAAATGCTTTTAAAAATATAAAAATTACATTGGCCCTTCTCATGGTGCATGCACTTGTACATAAACCGATTAGTAGTCCGCTAATCTAAATAAATATTTACCAAAAATATTCGAATAGTGAAGTATTCGAATAGTGATGCATTCGAATATTAAGGTACTCGAATAGTAAGGTATTCGAATAGTAAGGTATTCGAATAGTGAGGTATTCGAATAGCATTATTCGAATAAACGAATAAAAAATTCCAATAAATATTATTCGAATTACGAATACCTCTCGAATAAAAGATTTTATTATTCGAATAATTTTTATTCGAATAGTCCCACCCCTAGTACTAATGAGCCACAACAGACACAAGCAAGTCGTTAGGAAACAAAAACAAAAAATTAATAATCAAAATAACAACCAAAACTAAAATATTTCTAAAGCTAATTTTATTATGTTAAATTACTTTAATTCATGTTCATTTTCTAACACCAAAACCTAATTTTAGAATGTAAATATTATACTAATTTATGTACATAAAAACTAAAACGTAAACTTTTCTAATAACTAAACTAATTCATGTATATAAATAACTAAAACTAAAAAGTTAATTTTTCTAACACCAAAACCTAATTTTAGAATGTAAATATTATACTAATTTATGTACATAAAAACTAAAACGTAAACTTTTCTAATAACTAAACTAATTCATGTATATAAGTAACTAAAACTAAAAAGTAAATTTATCTAACACCAAAACCTAAATTTAGAATGTACATAAAATGTATGTACATAAAAATTAAACCGTAAACTTTTCTAATAACTAAACTAATTCGTGTATATAAATAACTAAAACTAAAAAGTAAATTTGTCTAACACCAAACCTAATTTTACAATGTAAATATTAAAATAAATAACTAAAACTTAACGTAATTTTATAATGTAAATAGTAAACTAAAATAAATAGCTGTACATAAATAGAACATACTAAAACTTTGAAAAAATTAATAATTTGTTTAATACTTGAAATATATGTTATTAACTTAAAAACCTTCCTATTAAATAAGATGTTATATTGGGCAAATAAATAACATTTAAATACTAATGCTCTCTTGAATTAACTTTCGATTCGACTAATGCAAAAACAAAAATACATTTCTCATTAAATTATTATATATTGTATTAATTTTCTTTAGAAACTAAAAATTAACTAAATAAATATTAAAATTATTCATTAAATAAATAATATTCAATAAATAACCATTTGTATCAGTAATTTTGAAGGATTATTGTATATAGGATCCGTAAGTATTACCTACAAAATTACCCAGTTGAAGAGATTCTGCTAACTATGTGTTAACAACGAAATTCACTTATTCATGAGATTCTGTTAGCTACATGTTAACAACGAAATTCACTAGTTTATGAAATTCTGTTAACTACATGTTAACAAAAACATACATCAGCCCAAAAGATTCTGTTCACTACATGTTAACAACAAAATTCACTAGTTCATGAAATTCTGTTCACTACATGTTAACAACAACATTCATAAGTTCAGAAGGTTTTGTTCACTACATGTTACCTACATCATTCACAACTTGAATGTCAATTAGAGCAGCACAGCAGTATATGAGAAATTTCTGTTAGTGCGAGCGAATAAAAGCATCACACGTATAGACTGGAAGTAGGCGGCAAGTGCACGGCATAGAACATAACATTACTATAAAGCTCACAACTTCACAAGTGAACGATACCCACAATTTAGCAGTGTAAATAGCAGATAGTTGGTTTGCAGGGCATATGTATATACATATATATATATTCTAATTTTATGTAGAAAACTGGAATTTATTGCATTGTGGTTCAATGACGAAGGCATTAACGAAAGAGTACAATGCCGAATGCTAAGCCTACGAAGGTGAGTAAAGTGTTTGTTGTATTTATGATATAACTGACTGATTTGTTACCTAGATTATAGCTTCATATGAGAGCCAACGAAAAGTTTACAAATATAAATGCATTGTGCAAGCTATCAGCAGCGTTAAAGTCTTAAGAACAATATTGTTAACACAAAACTTGGGGATCAACAAAGTTTAGCAAACTATGCCGACTTGTCAGCGTGAGGTGTGCATAAGCTTATCCTAACTTGCTCCACAAGTTAACATATTTAAGCATTTTTAGCATTCAGTCTCTTAATTTTGCAACGGCTAGCTCGATCTGTGTGATTCCCAAATGCACAAATATTTCAAATTGTGCTAACTTCGAGTGCAATGCCTTATTTTTCTTCCCATGTTAAATATTTAACTACTTACATTTTGCTTTCGTTTGCGAACCCTTATCTTCAATAAGATTCGATTAGATTTGTGGAGGGTTAGGCGAGTCCAAGCCCTCAGTCAGGAAGACCATTGTACTACACCCGGATAGATTATAGTGGAAGGATTAGAGAAACAGGATAGATAATTTGCTACTTTCGGATGCTTCCAACGTTTTCAGAGTGCCACTAATTCGAATATATAAAAAGTTGAAAGGGAAATCCAAAAATTTCAATACAGAGTGCCAAATGGTCTAATTCGAATACTATGCAATGGATATGTCTCCTATCCACCATTTTTACAAAGAAGCGTGTATGGTCCATATTAGGCAGTATAACACAATGCTTAGCAAACAGTTTCTGTTGGGTTACTACCATAGGAACCACCCCCGCCGTCACTTGTTGGAAGCTGACCCACCTCCCAATCGCATCAAAAGACATCTCCATCAATTTACTAACAAGATCCAGACATACGTACAACATCCACAGAACCTCACAGCATATAAGATGCCATAACACAGAAAATTCAAGAAGAGACCCTCATCATCTTCTTGAACTATCTCCTCTCCAATGTCGTTATCGAAGTTGTTGTAGCACTATACTTATCGCTGTCAGTGTTATGATTCATATGAGCTAAATACGGTAGGCTCAGGAAACTTGCTGTTTCTACAGGTTGGGTCCATAGGGAAAGGGTGTTAGATGAGTGGGTTTGATGGGGCATGTGAACAGGTGGTTAGTGTCAAGCGGAATGCCTTAACATGCTGGACATATGTTTAATATGTCGGGGCCAGTTTGGGATAAATAGGAGTTTAATCTGCTACAGTACCCAGAACGTAATTGGGTAGCTGGGGCACTTCGTCTACATTGGGTGGTGGTTAATGGTTAATGGTTGTAAAGGGTTAAGGAGTAGCCCTTTAGCACTGCGACCATATTGATCTATTGTGCACCCTATGCTGTCTATTGACTGTTAAGTATGCTTATGAATTGTACCAGCTCCTTCTGAGGGAGTGATTGAAGGTCTTCATCTGTAAGCATGAACTTGTTTAAAAACCTTTTCCTTCTATGCGTCAACCCCGGACATTCGATAATGAGATGTTCTATAGACTCCTCATCTTCGCAGCAGAATCTGCAGGTGCTGGTGTTAGTTATGCCTAATTTATGTAAGTGTTTGTTGCAGGTGAAGTGACCCGTGAGGGCGCCTGTGAGAGTGCGAATGCTCTTTTTGTTTAACGTGAGGGCCATGTTGGCTCTTTTAGCGTTGAAACTTAGGAACTTTTTGGAGTGTCTAAGACCCTCTACATTGTTTCAATGCTGATTTAATAGAGTTTTGGCCCAGTATTTTACTTTTTGTTTTAGGTTGTTTTTGTTGAATCCGAACATAGGACTAGGTCCGATGAAGTTTTCATCTGCCCCTTTTTTGGCTTGAAAGTCTGCCTTTTCGTTGCCGTCATATCCCTCATGTCCCGGTACCCAAATTAATGAAACATTGCTTTTGGATGCCAGATCATTGAGTGCCTTGTGGCATTCTAAGAGGGTTTTTGAGTTGTATGTATAGCTATCTAAAGCTTTTAGAACTGATTGGCTGTCCGAGAGTATTTTAATCTTTACTCTCTTGTGGTTTCTGCGTTGCATAATGTTTACTGCTTCCATTATTGCGTATAGTTCCGCTTGGAAGATAGTGGCGTCCCTGGTGAGAGTGTATGATTTGTGGATTCTGGGCCCCACTACACCTGCTCCTACACCATAAGGTGTTTTTGATCCATCAGTGTACCATTTTTGTGAATCATCATTCATCCATTTCGGGTTTGTTTTCCACTCGATCCTCTCAGGAAAGGTAACTGAGTATCCTTTTGTGAAACAGAGGGTTGGGTCAATGTGGTCTGAAACTTGAGCCATGCTTATGGTGTTTTTGATTTTGTTTAGGATATTTAGGTGACCGGTGAGGTTGCCCAATTTGAAATTTACTTTCATGTGTAGCATGAGTGCTTGCGTAGCTGCTTCCTCTTGGATTGCTATATGAAGTGGTGGGAGATTAAGGAGTGCTTCCATGCCAGCTGTTGGGGTAGTTCTCATAGCCCCTGTGATTCATAGGCAAGCAAGCCTTTGTACTTTTCCCAGTTTGGTTATCGCTGTTTGTTGGATAGATTTGCTCCACCATACTAGTGCCCCATACAGTATGATTGGTCTAACCATTTGGGTGTATATCCAGAGGGCCATACTAGAGCTGAGGCCCCAGGATCTCCCTAGTAATTGTTTGGTTGTCCACAAGGATTTCGTGGCTTTTTTTGTTATATTATTTATATGTGATTCCCAATTGAGTTTTTTATCTAAGGTTAAACCTAGATATTTGACCTCTTCCTTTAGTTCTATCACTGTTTCATTTAGTTTCAATGCAGGAAACTTTAACTTTCTTTTTCTTGTGAAGGGGATTATTGTGGTTTTGTTAGGGTTGATCGACAGCCCCTCCTTTTTACACCATTCCCATGTTGCGTTCAAGGCATTTTGCATTAAGTCCGTTAGTGTCCTTTCATGGTTGCCTTTTATTATAACAGATATGTCATCTGCATAACCAATGGTTATGAATCCCTTGTTGTTTAGGTGCTGTACCAAGTCATTAACTAGTAGGGACCATAGCAGTGGAGAAAGAACTCCTCCTTGCGGACATCCCTTTACTGTTGTGACATTAAGTTCAGCTTGGCCTAACGAGGCTTTAATAATCCTCTGATTAAGCATTTGGCTTATCCAGTGAGTTATTATTGGGTTTGCACCTCTTTTTTCGAGTGCTGTTTCCATGGATTTGTAATTTGCGTTGTCGAAGGCTCCCTCTATGTCCATAAAGGAACATAGGGCTATTTCTTTTTGATTTAGGGCCTTTTCTATATTGACAACGAGTGTGTGCAGTGCTGTGACTGTGGATTTCCCTTTTTGGTAAGCAAATTGCAGCTTATGAAGGGGTTTTTTGAAGATTACTTCTTCTCTTAGATGGTATTCGAGTAGTTTTTCCATTGTCTTTAGCATGAAAGACGATAGACTGATTGGTCTGTAAGATTTTGGAGAATCAGGGGGTTTGTTACCTGGGTGGTGGTTAGACTTCGATAACGGCATTCGGGGATAGGGAGCTTAAGACGGTGGCAAGTGTCTCCCAAAGAATATCGTATATAGTATCGTTAAAGTTTGATTTGTGGCGGCAGTTTGTTATAGGGTAGGTAGGTAGGTGGTGTGGCTGCCGCAATGACACACTTAACAGATGTTATAGGGTTAGTGAGAGCATACCCCACAATCCACTGGTGAGAACCTCCTCTTCAAAAAAAAAAAAAAAAAACAACACTGCATTCATTTTCTTTGCAAACACGGATTCACCAATCAACAGTGCGATCAGGCGCAACGCGAACCATGTGGGATCGCTACAGAGAGTTAAAAAAGGAAGAGAGACGTATTATCCGAAAGAAGAAACGAGAGGCCAAAATACGTGAGTGCGAAGAGCTTGATATGCTGGCCAATAGGAACAACGCCCGAAAATTCTACCAGAAAGTTCGGCGGCTTACAGAAGGTTTTAAGACCGGGGCGTTTTCCTGTAAGAACAAAGACGGCGAACTGGTGACTGACGTACAGAGCAATCTTAAATTATGGAGGAACACTTTTCGAACCTGTTAACCAGTGACAGCTGCGCATGTCACAGAGAATGTGAAGATCCCGTTACCCCAATTATTGACGACGGAATTGTCGTTCCGCTCCCCGACCATAACGATGTGAGAATAGCATTCCCATGGCAGCCGGTTCTACGTACCGGAATGACTCGGGTTTTTCCCGACCAAGGGCTGCCGCCCCAGTATACTAGCCCTATCTAGTGAAACACACATCATCCCACCCCTTACGTCACAGGAGCAAACTCTCGCAGCAGTCCTACTCCAAATGCTTCTCCTCACGGCTGGAAACGAATCCAACCCCGGGCCAGAAGTATTCTACTGCTGCGTCTGCCACAAACGGCTTCACCCGAACTCCACCTCGGGTAGGTGTAACAAGTGCAACGGGTGGATCCACCTTAAGACCTGCTCGGGTCTTAAGTCACATAGGGAGTGGTCCACACGGTATGTGGCCACGTGTTGCTCCCGCCAGCAGGCGTCAGATGCCTCCACGGCTACTACACCCGCTGATAGGCCGGCACTACCAACCGCTACCACCACCCACAACTCCACGGTGAGGAGCCTATCGGAGCAACACAACTCCCCTTCAACCCCTCCCCTTCCTTCCTGCTCCAACCCCAGTGCGGGGACAAACCAGCAGCTCTTGGTCCCCCGCACAGTCTGTTCCGTGTGTCAGACCGTAATACCTCGGAATCTGGTATCAGTCCAGTGCAATTCTTGCAATGGCTGGTGCCATTTTCGGAGATGTTCCGGCCTGTGCACCACCCGCTGCCCCCTGCTGCAGAGCTCTGCACCCACTACCGCCCCCGGAGGCGCGGCCGCCCACCACCATCAGGCCGCAACAATCACAGTGGATTGTGCAGCAGGTCCAACGTCGACAACCCCACGCGTCCCTCACCCCCCGATTCACACAGACCTCACTGAGAAGCTTCAAGCTTCTCCAATTCAACTGCAACGGACTTACGAGTAAGGTCGACGAGATAGTTGGCTTTATGAGCCGGCACAGTATCAAAATAGCTGCTTTCCAAGAAACAAAACTGCACGCCAGGTCATCTCTGATCACCAGGAATGGCTATAACGTGCACAGACACGATCGCGAGCGAGACAATGGTGGTGGCCTAGCGTTTATAGTCCACCACACTGTACAGTATCGTCTTATCGATGAAGGAATCGACCGCAGGGACAACACCTTAGAATGTCAAGGCATAGCTGTCCGGTCAGGCGATTCCGAGCGCGAAATACGTAACATATATATACCCCCTGTCACCTGCTGCCCGGCAGGATATCACCCTGATATAGGTGCGCTCATCAGAGGTGAAAACCGATTGGTTGTAGGTGACTTTAATGCGCATCACGATCTTTGGCATTCAAGCCTGCCAAATGATCGTAGGGGACAGCAACTGGCAGAGCAAATAGACGATTCGACATTCAGCACAGTGAACGACGACGCCCCCACCAGGGTAGTGGGCAATTGTAGCAGCTCGCCTGACCTAACAATAGCTAGCGCGGGTCTGATAAATAGCATAACGTGGCGACCTATGCTATCGCTTGCATCACACCACTTGCCCATTATCGTCTCGATTGAGAGACCTGCCGAATTTGTTTCCGCGAATCACCGGTCCTATTTTAACTTTAAAAAAGCTAATTGGGCCGGCTTCACGGAATTCACCGAGGACACCTTCACCGCTCTTCCCATCCCCACTGATGTGCACGTAGGCGAACGCGCATTCCGCAAGGTGCTCACAGCTGCTGCGGCTCGCTTCATTCCAGCTGGAAGCTATAAGGACATCCGTCCTCATTTCCCAGCCGAAGCAGCCAGTTTAGCAAACGAGCGTGACCACCTACGCCAGGCCGATCCCGGAGATCCCCGCATAAGGGATCTCAATTTCGAGATCCGGCAACTGGTAAATAAGCATAAGCGGACTAAATGGGTTCAGCACCTGAAGACCTGCAACCTCACCTTTGGGTGAATAAGCTCTGGTCCACGGTTAGGTCCCTGTCAAACCCGACGAAACACAACGACAGGGTAGCTATCACCTTCAACGGTTGCACTTCGTCGGACCCGAAGAGATGCGCGAGCTACTTTAGCCGGCTTTTCATACTGCATCCTCCGGGCGACAGAACCAAACGTCGTGCTACCAGAAGGCTGCACAAACTGACGAACGACAGTGCGCCACTTACTTTCTCCGGTGATGAGGTTCAGGGGGCCATCAAAAAGTCGAAATCATGGAAAGCCATTGGCCCTGACGGTTTAAACGCGCTGATGCTGAAGCATCTGGGACCCCTGGGAGTAGGATTCCTCACTAGGGTTTTCAATTTGTCCCTGGCCACTCTCATCATCCAAGACAAGTGGAAAGCAGGGAGAGTGGTCCCACTATTGAAACCTGGGAAACCCGCCAACCAAGGGGAGTCTTATCGGCCGATAACTCTCCTTTCCCCAGTAGTGAAGACACTTGAAGCCCTCCTACTCCTACTCCCATTCTACACGAAACACCTGGCCCCAGCCCCACATCCGCACGGTTTCCGACGAGTGCACAGCACCACCACTGCACTCACCGCCATAAACGTCCAGATAAATCGCGGGCTTAACCAAAACCGCCCCTGCGAGAGGACTGTCCTAGTAGCGTTGGACTTGAAGAAGGCTTTCGATACAGTCAGCCACTCCACGCTACTAGATGATATTTATCAGTCGACACTCCCGCCAGGGCTGAAGAGGTGGTCCCCGAACTATCTGAGCGGTCGGCACTCGTCAGTGATATTTCGAGATTAAACGTCAAAGCAGAGAAAGATTAAGCAAGGTGTACCGCAGGGTGGTGTCCTTTCTCCCTTGCTGTTCAATTTCTACATCTCGAAGCTCCCCCAACCACCAGCGGGAGTTTCCCTGATCTCATACGCTCACGACTGCACGATAATGGCGTCGGGCAATGACATCGATGGCCTGTGTTCCAAAGTGAACAACTATCTCACCGACCTTTCTCGCTTTTTCACTGCGAGGAATCTCCAGCTCTCCCCCACCAAGCTCACGGCGACCCTCTTTACCACCTGGTCAAAGGAGGTCAAGCTGTCCCTTAAGGTAAAAGTCAATGATACACCAACTCCGACGGTAAATAACCCCAAAATTTTGGGTGTAACCTTTGACAGCTTGCTCTCCTTCTCTGCGCACACAACCACAATTGCCACTAAAGTCCAAAATCGCAACAAGGTCCTCAAATCGCTGGCCGGCAACACTTGGGGCAAAGACAAAGAACTGTTGCTTTCGACATTTAAGGCAATTGGCCGGCCGGTTCTAAACTATGCTGCGCCTCTCTGGTCGCCTGGAACTAGTGATTCGCAGTGGACAAAGCTACAGACTTGTCAAAATACCGCCATTCGGACAGCGACGGGGTGCCTCCTGATGTCACCCATCCAACACCTACATGACGAGGCACAAATGCTCCCAGTAGTGGAGCATAACAAACTGCTCAGCAAGCAGTTCCTGCTTGGATGCTACCGTAGGTTTCACCCCTGCAGACACTTGCTTGAGCCTGAGCCGCCTCCCAGGCACGTCAGGAGACACCTCCTAGACTACGCTGACGAAATCCAGGACAAAACTGACCGCAACCTACTGGACAGGACAGTATTTAGACAGTCAATAAACGACATTCACCGGGAGACCGTTACCACCTTCATGAACTCCCGTCCTGTGAATGCCGTAATCGGAGTCCAACCACCACCTATTGCAGACGAAGAGCTCCAGCTTTCCCGTGAGACTCGTGTAACACTGGCACTACTACGTTCTGGATACTGTAGCAGGTTAAACTCCTACATATCCAGAATCGACCCCGACATACCAAACACATGTCCCACATGTAAAGGTACCCCGCACGACACTAACCACCTCTTCATATGCCCCCTTAAACCCACTCATCTAACCCCCCTCTCCCTCTGGACCCAACCTGTCGAAACAGCATGTTTCCTGGGCCTACCCCTAGATGAGCTAGACCAGTGGTCGCCAACCTTTTCAATGTTTTGAGCTACTTTCAAGATTTTGAAATAAACAGCGAGCTACTTGCACAAGCCAACATAAATTAAATAATACACAGTTATATTCGACATACAATACATGTATTTATTTTACTAATATACGTTCTATATATAATAAACTTATGCATAGCATGCTTATACTTATGCATAACTACATCCATGTTCACACCTATCAATCGTAACAAAATTTTTTGCAGTCATAATGGCAAATCACAAGCGACTTAAAAAAACAACAAAACAGTAATAGTACATCATTATATAAATAAAATATGGGCAGATAAAAAGAACATATTTAATGAGAAGGTTGACATTCTGACTCATCGATAATTTTTTTAATATTTACAGCATAATTTGATACAGTCATTCGAATACAGTTATCCAAATGTATACCTGTAAGGCGATGGCGGTATTTATTTTTAATGAATTTCATATTGGAAAAAGAAGATTCACACAAATAAGTTGAACTGAATAACGCTTTCACTTTCAACGCAACACGACATAAAACTGAATACTTATCTTTTCTTACTAAAGTCCATATACATTTTGTATTTGAACCTAAAGATTTTAAAGTCAAGTCACTTTGAAAAGCAATCAGCTCCTTTTCAGTCACAGCAATGTCTTCGCCAAATTTGTTCATAACACAAGCTGCAAACTGTTGTATATCAATGTCCATGAAGGGTGAAACAACAAATTGCGTCACTAAAGCAATTTTGCTGAAATCCTTGAAACGATTTTTGAAGTTTTCCTTCAAGTTAGAAACTATTTCCATATGATATTTACTGTCATAGGGCTCTAATAGATTTTTGGATATCTTTTCGGAAAGAATAGGAAAATGCTTAGTATCGCGGTTTTTAGGTTTTGTTCCCAAAATTCAAGTTTTGTAATAAATGCATTTATATCAGAAATCATTTCCGCTAATTCTTTATCGCTGCCTTGAAGCTGCAAGTTAAGCTCATTTAATTTCTCTGTAATGTCCACAAAAAAACCAAAATCTCTGAGCCAAGTCGAATATTCCAGTTCAGGAATCGGTTCGTCGCGTTCTTTGAAAAATTGGAGTAAGCAGGCAGGACATCATTGAAACGTTTGAGCACTTGTCCTCTGCTTAACCATCGCACTTCAGAGTGAAGAAGTAGCTCTCCGTATTGACAGTCAATTTTATCAGCCAAGGTTTTAAATAATCTCCTTTTTAACGCTTGAGCTCTAATCTTGTTCACAATTTTCACCACCAGTTTCATAACGTTGTTCAAGTTTAGAAAATTTCCACATAATGCTTGCTGATGTATAATACAGTGGTAACTAAGAAATTGTGGAAAACTTTCATCCTTATGACATAGCGCCACGAGCCCCTTATCACAACCCACCATAGCTGGAGCACCGTCAGTTGTCAGGCCTACCATTTTTGATATTGGAATTTTCTCAAAAGAGATGAGATTTTTTAAATGAGAAAACAGCTCTAGCCCAGTAGTATGTCCTTTGAGTGGAATAAACTTCAAAATATCTTCTTTAATTGTAAAATCACTAAAAGCCATCCTGACAAATATGGCAATCTGTGAGGTGTCAACTACATCTGTTGATTCATCCAGTTGCAGTGAAAAATAAATACAGTTATCTAAGTCACTTCTTAACTGTAAAAAAATATCATTGCTCATTACTTCTACTCGCCTCATCACTGTATTAGCAGAAAGTTGCATAAATTTTATAGCAGACACTATTTCGTCTTTATTTCTAAAGTTGGCGAATAAAGAATCTGCAGCTTCCAAAAATGCTTGTTTTATGATTTCCCCGTCTTCATAAGGTTTTTCTTTTGTGCAGTTATCTGGGAAACACGATAAGATGCTTCAGTTGCAGCCTTATTTTTGTCGATTGTTTTCAAAAATATTGACTGTTGTCCAATTAACTGGATTTTTAAATGTTTCAGTTTTTCTTTTCTGGTGGCAGAATTTAACGGGAATGCCTTCTCAAAATTCGAATGTACAGTTTTATGATGCCTCTCAATATTTCCTTTTTTAGGAACTGACACAGATGTATTACATAACAAACAAACACTTTTGCCTTTAACTTCTGTGAAGAAGTATTGTTCTTCCCATTCCGAATGGAAATGGTATGTCTTCGCCTTCTTAATACTGCTTGCCATAATGTTTCGAACTCTAACCCAACCGCTGCTCGCAGAACGTTGATAATGCCGTTCAGTATTAAACTGAGCGCAATGTCGACGTGCATTGCGTATATATAATATAAAGCCAAAAAATTCTTGAACACGCTAATCGGTTCCAGCCGATCCTAGAACGGAGTGTTTGTTGGCGGGAAATCGCTTACCGCAGTGTTGCCGCTGTTTATCTATTTATTATAAAAATTTCTGAAATTTGCTAATACTGGTATGATTTTCAGACTTTTGGATTTTTTGCAACGTTAGCAGCGCGAGCTACCAGAATTGCTTTTGCGAGCTACCGGTAGCTCGCGATCGACGGGTTGGCGACCACTGAGCTAGACGTAGACGAACGATGATGTGCCTACACTGACAGGGCTACCTATGCTGTTAAAACAACAACAACGTGAGAAAAGCAATAACACGGCTAAGGAACAACAAAGCCGCGGGCGCCGACGGAATGCTGCCTGAGCTGTTCAAACATGGCGGCGAGGAGCTAGTAAGGTGCATGCATCAGCTTCTATGCAAAATATGGTTGGATAAAAGCAACCTTGCCGATTGGAATTTAAGTGTGCTCTGCCCATTCCATAAGAAGGGCGATCCTGCATTCTGTGCCAATTACTGTGGGATTAGTCTTCTAAATATCGCCTATAAGGTTCTTGCAAGCGTATTGTGTGAAAGGCTGAAGCCCACCGTCAACCAACTGATTGGACCTTATAAATTTGGCTTTAGACCTGGAAAGTCTACCATAGACCACTTATTTAAAATACGCCAAATCTTGGAAAAGACCCACGAAAAGAGAATCGACACACGTCATCTTTTCGTCGATTTCAAATCTGCATTCGACAGTACGAAAAGGAGTTTCCTGTATGCCGCGATGTCTGAATTTGGTAACCCCGCAATACTAATAGGGCTATGCAAGATGACATTGCTCAACACCAGCAGCGCCATCAGAATTGGGAATGACCTCTCCGAGCTGTTTGATACCAAACGAGGTTTCAGACAGGCGAGACAGCGAGTCACTGTCGGGTGACTCCTTTAACCTGATGTTGGAGAGCATCGTACGAGCCGCAGAACTTAATCGGTTAGGCACAATATTTTATAAGAGCGTACAATTGTTGGCGTATGCTGTTAGTTCTGCCTTCTCCAAACTGGATAAGGAGGCAAAGCGAATGGGTTTGGTGGTGAACGAGGACAAAACGAAGTACCTCCTGTCTTGAAACAAACAGTCGGCGCACTCTCGTATCGGCACCCACGTCACTGTAGACAGTTACAATTTCGAGGTTGTAAAAGACTTCGTTTATTTAGGAACCAGCATTAGCACCGATAACAATGTCAGCCTTGAAATCCAAAGTAGAATCTCTCTTGCCAACAAGTGCTACTTTGGACTAAGTAGGAAACTGAGCAGTAAAGTCCTTTCTCGAAACTAACACTTTACAAGGCTTTCATCATGCCCGTCCTAACGTATGGCGCAGAAGCTTGGAAGATGACAACATCCGATGAAGCGACGCTTGGAGTTCTCGAGAGAAAGATTCTGCGGAAGATTTTTGGACCTTTGCACGTTGCCGACGGTGAATTTCGCAAACGATGGAACGATGAGCTGTATGAGCTTTACGACGACATAGACATAGCGGAGCGAATAAAGATCCAGTGGCTACGTTGGCTGGGTCATGTCGTCTGTATTCGATGCGGTACCAGCTGGTGGTAGCAGAGGAAGAGGAAGGCCGCTTCTGCGTTGGAAAGATCTGGTGGAGAAGGACTTGGCTTCACTTGGTGTGTCCAATTGGCACCGGTTAGCACGAGAAAGAAATGACTGGCGCGCTTTGTTAAACTCGGCCAAAATCGCATAAGCGGTTATCGCGCCAAGTAAGAAGAAGAAGAATCAACAGCGCAGGTACACTTTGCAGTTAGAGCAATGCATCAGTGTGCTAGAGACAAGATGCTGGGACAGTACTAAATAATTTGTATATGGACGGCCAGAGAATCGCCTGAGCTATTCTCGCCCCGGACGACGTTCATCTCAGTTTCCAGCAAGTATGTTTGCAGATTTGGAGCTTCTTCCACCACGTGTCCCTGAATGCGTGCTGCACAATTTAGAACCGGCTGGCAAATTGCCTTACGTTTGGCCAGCAACACTTCTTTGTATTTTCCAGAAGCGATTTGAGAAACTAGTTGCGGTTTTGGCATTCAGTTTCAGTTGAGGTTGTATGCGGTGAGAAGGAGAACAAACTCTTAAAGATAGCGTCCAGTTACTTGAGGTTGTTAAGAAAATAAGCGAGAAAGTCTGGAGAGATGCTATCGATGTCATTGCCGGACGCCCAAGATTAAGAAAACCACGTTGAGGAAGCACGGAAGAAATGTTACGGACGAGTTTCGACCAGACAGGTAATGTGCGGACGACCTCTTCACTACCAGCGGCAAAGTTTATTGTTGAATATCACTTAGTAGCGTGGAATGGGTAACTTTATTCGATTGGTCTAACGCTACTAGCACTGACCCCTCGCAGGAGGAGTTTTGGTAAATCCCGCTATGTAAATCAATGCAAGTATAAGCATCATTGTGAATCAAACATTAAAATATTGCGACAATTATAATTATCACATCGGTACCGGTGGCATCGGAAAATAAGGAAGCAAACGACTTTTCAGGTAAAAAACTGGTAAATCGAATCCAAATAGATAGCTTCGTTGGGTTTGGTGAATACGGTTAGAACCACTATTAAAAGCAGATGGACTTATCTGGACATCTACAAAGTGTCATATTCATTTTAGCCGATGGACCAAGAACGTGGAACTTACTGAGGCTCTAGAAAACAAATATATGGCTTCTTATTGGACTACTAACGTGAAACAGGAATATTCGTCACATAGCCTGGCGGCTACAGATGAAGAAGATGTGATCTGAGACTTATTCGATTCAGGAAAAGATCGAGATGGTTTAATGACATGTAGATAGAAGTGGGGGAATATTTGCTGAATATGGCCGCGAGATGAAATTTAAAAAAAAAAGCCCGTCCAAACAAACCTCATGCTCAGAGCTGATTTATCCCAAAATATAACTGAACAAGATTTCATTGTTACCTTCAATACTTGGAATGGCATAGATGTCAACTTCATAGACTACTTCTTTATATTGTGCGCCTCGCGGTGAATCAGGCGGTGTATTATAAGTCCATCTGTAATGATGACATTCGTTGTTTATTTGAGAATAAGAAGTAACGCTTATTGATTTTACCTTTCTCCACTATCACATTCCTCGCTTTCGCTATTTTCGCTTCGTCCAGTCACTTGAGAGTTTTCCCCTTGTAAAGCTTCTTCTTCGGCACGTACACAGTCATGTATACCAACTAGGAGCGAATAATCCATTATGTGTAACTTTGTTAGGAGCTTTATTTATTAAAAAAATGCATTGCTTATTAAAATTACTTTAAAATGTAAGAACTTGTTACGTTTGAGCTTTCCATTATAGCCACACAAATTTTCTCATTATGCCGAGGTGACTAAACCCCATTAAATTATGTGTAAATTATTACACACAAATGTAGTCAAATAGCCTGTTGATTTATGGTATTTTTTATAAATTATCTTTAAGAATTAATATTTTTAGCATAGCTTCCAAATAATGCCCTATTACACACGCCTCTTACTCTTACTTTAACCCTTAGAGTACGGAGTTGGGGACTTTAGGTCCCTTAAGATTAGTTTTCCTTCAATAACTTCGTAAATGACTTCTTTCTCTCGTTACACGTTTAGGTAGTCATCAAAAGACTGCACCGTCACGTGAAATGGTTTAAAAAGTGAAGAAGCGAAATCCCCGACGAAGTGCAAATCAAATGGTGAAAGAACTGAAAATATCTGACCGTAGCATCCGCCGCATACCAAAAAATTATCTCTAAGTCAAGTCTTACAAGATCCAAAAAGCGCACGAAAGCAGCAACAAGGCAGTCTTGAGAGAGCGAAAGAGTTGCTTCGCTTGGCCGCAAGCGGTTAGTTTCCAAACATTGTGTTTTCTGACGAGAAAAAGTTTCAAATTGCGCAATTCTTAAACTACCAAAACGATAGGGTTTATTTGACCGACCGCTCATACGAGAATTTGAGTCATCGATTGGCCACCAGGCAGCGCCCGTTGTTGTTGTTGTAGCAGTAAGAGAAGCCCCGTAAGTACAGAGTATATCATCGGTCGTCCTCGTCAGGCTCACCTCAAGGTAGGCCCAGGAAACATGCTGCTTCGCCAGGTTGGGTCTAGAGGGAGAGGGGTGTCTGATGAGTGGGTTTTAAAAGGCATGTGAAAATGCGGTTCTTGTCGTGCGGGGTCCCATTTGGGGTGCAGTTTTTTATGCTCCATTACAGGTAGCATATTGGCCTCGTTGTATAGGTGTTGTAATGGGGGCATAAGGAGGCAGCCCGTCGCTGTCCGAATGGCAGTGTTTTGCCATGTCTGAAGCTTTATCCACAGCGTGTCACTAGTTCCAGGAGACCAGACAGTCGCAACAATTCTTTGTCTTTGCCCCAAGTGCTGCCGGCAAGCGATTTGAGGATCTTGTTGCCATGTTGGACTTTAGTGGCGATTGCGGTTGTGTGCGCTGAGAAGAAGAGCAAACTGTCGAAGGTTACGGTTACACCCAAAATTTTGGGATTGATTACCGTCGGAATTGGTGTGTCCTTTGTCCAGGTGGTAAAGAGGGTCGACGTGGACTTTGTTGGGGAAAGTTAGAGATTCCTCGCACTGAAAAAGCGAAAAAGGTCGGTGAGGTAGTTGTTTACTTTGGAGCACAGGCCATCGATGTCATTTCCCGACGCCATTATCGTGCAGTCGTCAGCGTATGTGACCAAGAAAACTCCCTCTGGTGGCTGGGGGAGTTTCGAGATGTGGAAGTTGAACAGCAAGGGTGAAAGGACACCACCCTGCGAAGCACCTTGCTTAATCTTCCTCTGTCACGAAAAATCCATGACGAGTGTCGACCGCTCTGATAGTTGGCGAACCACCTCTCTTCAGCCCCGGCGGGAGTGTCGATTGATAAATTTCATCTAGTAGCGTGGAATGGCTGACTGTATCGAAAGCTTTCTTCAGGTCCAACGCTACTAGGACAGTCCTCTCGCAGTGGCGGTTTTGACTAAGCCCGCGCTTTATCCGCGCGTTTATGACGGTGCTGTGGTGGTGCTATGCACTCGACGGAAACCATACTGATGTGGGGCTGGGACCAGGTATTTCGTAAAGAGTGAGAGTGGGAGGGATTCAAGTGTCTTCACTACTGGGTAAAGGAGTTATCGGGCAATAAGATTCCCCTTGGTTGGCGGGTTTCCCAGGTTTCAATAGTGGGACCACTCTCCCTGCTTTCCACTTGTCAGCGATAATGCGAGTGGCTAAGGACAGATTGAAGACCCTTGTGAGAAACCCTACTCCCAATGGTTCCAGGTGCTTCAGCATCAGCACGTTCAGGCCGTCGGGGCCAATGGCTTTTGATGATTTTGATTTATTGGTGGCCCTCTGAACCTCATCGCTGAAGAAAGCAAGTGGGGCACTGTCGTTCGTCAGTTTGTGCAGCCGTGCGGTGGCACGACGCTTGGCTCTGTCGGCCGGAGGATGCAGTATAAAAAGTCGGCTAAAATAGCGCGCGTCGCTTCGGGTCCGACGAAGTACAACCGTTGAAGGTGATCGCCACCTTGTCTGTGTGCTTCGTCGGGTTCGACAAAGACCTAACGGTGGACCAGAGCTTACAGGTCTTCAGGTGCTTAGGTGCATTTGGTCCGCTTATGTTGGTTTACCAGTTGCCGGGTCTCCCCGGGATCGATCTGGCGTAGGTGGTCACGCTCGTTTGCTAAACTGGCTGCTTCGGCTGGGAAATTGGGACGGATGTCCTTGAGCCTTCCAGCGGGAATGAGGCGAGCCGCAGCAGCTGTGGGCACCTAGCGAAATGCGCCACCGACAACTAGCCCTGTCTAGTGAAGAGGCAGTACCCGTCACAGGTAATGGTTTAAGCCGGTGTAACCGCAGATGGGCGCTCTCCAACCGTTTTCATCGAGCCTGGCGTCAGTTAAATGCGAAACATTATTGGGAAAGTATTGTGGAAGTAGTTTTGAAGCCGGGGGCAAACAAACATTTTGGTGGCAGACCATGGACGTTTCAACAGGACTCGGCACCGTCTCACTCGAGTGAACCAGGAATGGCTAAAAAACAACGTTCTGAACTTCATAACGTCCACATAATGGCTCGCAAAATCCACTAGACGCGAATCCGATGGATTATTCTCCTGGGGCTAGTTTTGAGAGCACGGTCCGAACTAAAAGCTTTACCAGTCCCGAGGCGCTGAAAAAAGCCATAGTCCGCGAGTGGGCCAAAATACCTGGAAGTCACATTCGGGCAGCTTGCGATTCGTTTCTGGACCGTCTCAAGGCAAAAGGTGGTCATATCGAGCAAAAGTAATTTTCCAAACTACATTTATGGCCTTTTTAATTGGTTTCACTTCAAGTGCCGGACCCTGTTTGCAATATTGTGAACTTAACTCCACGAGTAACTAGTTGCATGAGTATATATATACATTTATACATGTATATATATATATATATATATACTATACATCATTTTTGGGTGTTAGGCTGAGCTCCTCCTCTTATTTGTGGAGTGCGTCATGATGTTGTTCAACAAATTGAGGGACCTACAGTTTTAAGCCGACTTCTAATGGGAAATATTTTTATGAGGAGCTTTTTGAATGCAGAAATAAACTCGGAGGTTTGCCATTGCCTGTCGAGGGGCGTCCGCTATTAGAAAAAACTTTTTCTTCATTTTGGTGTTTTATGGAGTTTCGAACCTACGCCGTCTTCCGAACGGTAGTCGTGCACCAACTCAATCAGCTACGCCGGCCGCCAAGAAGTACATGAGTACTACAATCGAGATTGATGATATATTCAGTAATCTTATAACACCAATGATGAAAGAGAAAATACGTTTGCGTTCTAACGCAGAAGCCAAAAGAGTATTTGACAAGTGCAATAGAGAATATCCCAAGAGGTAAAACAAAAACTGGAAAGTAGAAACTGAAGGGGTGCTTTCTTTCTAAGGGTATTTGTAACAGTACTAGAGTTAGCTGTCATACGAGAAATCTGGGATATTTTTGAAGACAATTGGCGAAAGTCATTCAATTCTATAGATAAACAATTACGTGGTTCAATTGTGCGGTAGATGTTCATTTCGGCAAAACATAAAATAAAAATTGGAAAGATATGGTATGCAAATTGGGTTGCTGCTGACATGAAAACGTCATATTTGTACAATCTGCAGATGCATACGGGAAAGCTTCCTAGTTGAATTGTAGGAACAAATAATGGTGCACGTATTGTTAAAGAACTCGCTGAGCCTTTGTTTGTATTTGGAGGGACATAACTACTGATAATTTTTTCTCAAATTATGATCTGGCAGAGTTATTTCTTACAAAAAATATGACGGCCTTGGGTACTGTCAGAAAAAACAAAACGGACAGATCCAACGAATTGAAATTATAACAAATCGGACGGAGTATTCTTCGATATTTTCTTTCACATATATAACTGTCTTTTCAACATGCAGACAATTTTGTTTCTAATGAAGTTTATTTCAAGCTTATTATATTTATGGACTATAATGGAATTAAAACAGCAATAGACCATAGTGACAAACTTAACTCATGTGGCAAACGAACTGCATGTTGACCGTTTAGAATATTTATAAATATGCCCTAAATGCATTTATAATCCTTACATAGAAGAACCCTGAATAGAAACCTTCAAGCTCATCTCAAAGAAAGGTCTTTATATTAAATCTTGGACAAAAATTTGCTGAACCAAACATGAGACAACGTTTGTTAAAAGAAGATAAACTCGTTCCAACCTTACCACGAGCTTTTCGGCTTGTGGTGTTGCAGCTGAAATAGAAAAAAAAAATTTAAAAAGTTCACAACAAAAGATGGAATAAAACGTGTTCATTGTTTTCTATGTCTTTGAAATAAATATTGAAAATAAATTGTTTGTAATGAACATACAACTGAAGAAGAGAAAATCGGTAGTCCACAACACATTATGGATGGTGAGACGCCCCCATCCCAAATAGTTTGTGGCCATAATGGAAAGTTTAGACCTTGTTACTTACATCAACGTCACTTGACAACGTGTCCAATAATTTTTTTTTTGTTTCTTCCCCAATTTCAATTTTGATTTTTTGCTTTATAAAATCATTGTCTTTATACGTAGGCAAATGTTTTTCTAACTCTTTTTCAGATGCCTCGCGATCAACCGTACTGCCTTTTAAATCAAATTTTCTGGAAAATAGTAGTAGTTTTACACTAAAGTATTATTAGTGAAATTTTAAACTTACTTGTGAATCGTTAGATGTGAACTGAATACGTTACGCATAACCACAAAATAATACTGCCCGCTCTCAACAGTTATCCTATACATACCTAAATACTGCGGTAAGAGAGTTTTGCCATGCTTCTCTACAACATACTAAAAAATAGACAAACATATTACAAAAAAATGTAAAATAAACATAATCAATTGAAATTTATGAAATACAAATGTAGTATTAACATCTTTTTGTTACTGTTTTCGAATATTATCACAGTGAACTAAATTCGGAAGAAACGTTTAGTTTCTGTAGAATCGAAGTAAATGGTTTATGTAAACTGATTACTTTTATGATATGTTTTTAATACATATGTATGTATTTTATATTTCCTGTTAAAATAACAACACTTACGGGATGATATTGTTTTAAGAACGCATGCATACGCTCAATTTCCTCGGATGTCAAGCTTTTAATAATGAAAAATTTATCATAGCTTTGGTAGAATTGTGCACCAGATTTTCCGGATGACTCAATGCGTACAGGCTGAGAACGAGTTAATGATTCGCGGTAATCAACGTCATCAACGCTAAACCTTTCACGCAAGTTCCGAAATACCAAAGGACAGTATTCTTTGACTTTAAAGTGTGACGGCATGTTTTCCCTGTAATCATAGCAGTTAATCACACCGTTTATAGTAATATTTGGGAGATTAGTTGTTCCGCAATGTGTGGAAAGTAATTATTATTAATTGTAATGATTACCTATTAAACATTTTGTTTACCAATCCGGTCATTGATTAATTGACATTATCTCTGCATTTTAATGATCAATAACCATATGTAATTTAAAAAAATCAAAAAGTAATCATGATTATTAACCATTGAAAGAAAAAAATATGATTTAATCAAAAACAATATATATTAATATATATATAATTGGCGCGTACACCCTTTTTGGGTGTTTAGCCGAGCTCCTCTTCCTATTTGTGGTGTGCGTCTTGATGTTGTTCCACAAATGGAGGGACCTACAGCTTCAAGTCGACTCCGAACGGCAGATATTTTTATAAGAAGCTTTTTCAGGGCAGAAATACACTCGGAGGTTTACCATTGCCTGCCGAGGGGCGACCGCTATTAGAAAAATGTTTTCATTAATTTTGGTTTCACCGAGATTCGAACCAACGTTCTCTCTGTGAGTTCCGAATGGTAATCACGCACCAACCCATTCGGCTACGACGGCATCAAAAACCATAAGGCAATAGTTTTTCCGGAAATAGCGATTTTTATTGATTATTTTTAACTATAGTCATATAGAATACAGAATTGTATAAAGCCTAGATAAAATCTATATTAATAAGCCTTCAAAAATATCATTCCGTTTTTATAATACGGAATTTTCGAAAACAAAGTCGGTTAAGAAATGACGTTTGGAGCACTTCCGTAAAAGAAAAAAGGCTTTCGACAAGGAGGATCCCAATGAAGTATTGAATACTTTGACAGCTTTTTTTAATAACTCGTAATTTTCTTTGCTGTCGATGAATCGCTGATTTTAGATTAAAATTTCTCATGCTGTCTTTGTTGGGAGAAACTCGCTCAGTACTCACACCATATTCACCATCTGTAATTCGAGTTATTTTGAAATTAACATATTCGTGAAACAATTCGTTAAAATTCATTTAATTGATGATAAATTTACTCTGCCTTGACATAGTAGTTAAAATTATGAATCTTAAAATAGAGTTTTCTCTTTTGTATAAATAAATAAATCGGAGTCAACACTGCTGCAGTAATAGCAATGCTAGCTTCAGAAGCTAAGGCCTCCCGAAGTTCGGAGCAAGCGACTGCAAAAGGGGTCTGCTCTTCACTTTAAAAGTGGCCTCATGTTATAGAACATCTGGTCATCTAGAAATCTGGTCAAGTAACGTAGACTAACAATGGAAGCGCTGAATCGCTGATCCAGCTAAGTAGACTCACGGGCAGAGCACGTGAGGTGTTGGCAGTTAGTAAGTCAGTTCTCTTAGCTCGCTTAGCATTAACAGCAGGGGAAATATAGTTTAATATAAAGAAACCTGAGGAACACCAACCTAAGAAATAAACTACGCCGTTTTCGCCTGCTGGAACCAAGGATTTAATTACTTAACTGCGAGGAAATAATTACTTTTAGCATGAAACTGTAGGTAGAGTACTCCTTAGTACTCCGGGCCGCACAACGAAATGATAGGTCCAACGATCTTCCCACACCGCTAGTAGTTTCATCGCAGTTTACTCCTTCTATCCCTCGAACTTTTCCCTCATGAATATAGAACAGCCTTTGGAAATCAATATTCGAAAGGCCTCGGTATGCAACTAGCACAAAAAAGGCAACGCGATAGTGATCGCTTTAATAATAACAAAATACACCTTATAAACCATTTAGATCAATGTCCGTCAACCGAGAATTATGAGGATGCCGACTGGTACAACATTACAACAAGAGTTCAGACCCTGTGGAAGTATCCTGTGGAAGTATGCTACCATTCGGGATGCCAGGACATTCGAAAGAAGGAAGGAAGGAACTAAAATTTCTGGTATACAAGGGTGAATCGAAGAATTATGTAAAAGCTGTAAACTGGAAGGGTATAAAACCTATTTGCCATCCATTTTTGATTAGCTCCGAGGCCAAGTATCTTTCAGTGAGCTATTGACGACGTACTGAGAAAGAAAATCGGGAAACATGTAACTTTTATATAGATGACATTATCATACTTCCAAATGAGTACGGAGTTGTGGTGCAGTTTGCATTTGGATAATAATTGTTATAATTTTTTAATTTGTATCACCACTTTCAAAAACAATTTGATTTCCGAATGGGTTGATCAGGTTCAAACTGTTTATATGTTGCCTTGATAATGCTTCAGCGACAACGCTTTCTTTGCATGTCTTGTAATGACACTTAAGGAAAAACTCTTCCACGAATTCTTTTTACCACTTAATTGAAAAGGTAAGTTTGAGGCCTTGTCTATCAGAACATATACATATATATGTATAATGTTTATATATGTATAATTGGCGCTTGCAGCCTTTTTGAGTGTTCAGCCAAGCTCCTCCTCCTATTTGTGGCGGGCGTCTCGATGTTGGCGAACGGTAGATATTTTTTATGAGGAGCTTTTTCATGGCAGAAATACACTTGGAGCTTTGCCATTACCTGCCGAGGGGCGAGCGGTATTAGAAAAAAGTTTTTCTTAATTTTGGTGTTTCACCGCGATTCGAACGAGGTTACTCCGAATCCCGAATGGTAGTAACGCGCAAACCCATTAGGCTACGGCGGTAGAGCTTAGTTTTAAATAAAGCGCCTACAGTAACTAGACTAGCCCAAAAAGGAACACAATGCGTGGAGTGTTCTCGAAACCTCGTAGTTAATTATGTCTCTTACTTTATCCTTTGATGTTCTAATACCATCTTTCGAAAAAACAAATCCTTGGAACTCAACCTCCGACTTAAAAATATCGGTGTTTTCTGAAAAAACTCATATGTTAGTTAAATACAATTTTTCAAACACTCGGCTGACGTCCTGTAAGCAAGTTTCGTACTCATTGGGAAGTATGATAATGTCATCTGAAACCTGGGAAATCCGCCAACCAAGGGGAATCTTATCGTCCGATAACTCACACTTAAAGCCCTCCTACTCTCACTATTCACGAAAAACCTGGCCCCAGCCCCACATCAGCACGGTTTCCGTCGAGTGCATAGCACCACCACGGCACTCACCGTCATTAACACCCAGATAAACCGCGGGCTTCTCCAAAACCGCCCCTGCGAGAGGACTGTCCTAGTAGCGCTGGACCTGAAGAAGGCTTTCGACACTATTAGCTACTCCACGCTACTAGATCAAATTTTACAGTCGACAATCCCGACAGGGCTGAGGACGTGGTCCGCGAGCTATCTGCATTCGTCAGTAATATTTCGAGCCCAAATCTCTAAACAGAGGAAGAGAAAGCAAGGAGTTCCGCAGGTTGGTGTCCTTTCACCCTTGCTTTTCAACTTCTGTATCTCGAAGCTCCCCCAGCCACCAGAGGGAGTCCCTGGTCTCCTGCGCCGATGACTGCACGATAATGGCGTCGGGCAATGACATTGAGGGCCACATTCCCATGGCAGCCGGTTCTACGTACCGGAATGACTCGGGTTTTTCCCGACCAAGGGCTGCCGCCCCAGTATACTAGCCCTGTCTAGTGAAACACACATCATCCCACCCCTTACGTCACAGGAGCAAACTCTCGCAGCAATCCTGCTTCAAATGCTTCTCCTCAGGGCTGGAATCGAATCCAACCCTGGGCCCTGAAGTATTCTACTGCTGCGTCTGCCACAAACGGCTTCACGCGAACTCCACCTCGGTTAGGTGTAACAAGTGCAACGTGTGGAGCCACCTTATGACCTGCTCGGGTCTTAAGTCACATAGGGAGTGGTCCACACGGTATGTGTTGGTCCCGCCAGCAGGCGTCTGATGCCTCCACGGCTACTAGACCCGCTGATAGGCCGGCACTACCAACCGCCACCACCACCAACACCTCCACGGTGAGGAGCCTATCGGAGTAACACAACTCCCCTTCAACCCCTCCCCTTCCTTCCTGCTCCAACCCCAGTGCGGGGACAAACCAGCAGCTCCTGGTCCCTGCACAGTCTGTTCCGTGTGTCAGACCGTAATACCTCGGAATCTGGTATCAGTCCAGTGCAATCCTTGCAGTGGCTGGTGCCATTTTCGGAGATGTTCCGGCCTGCGCACCACCCGGAGTGGACAACTGCCTACGTTGCCCCCTGCTGCAGAGCTCTGCACCCACTACCGCCCCCGGAGGCGATCCTACTTTAACTTTAAAAAAGCTAATTGGGCCGGCTTCACGGAATTCACCGAGGACACCTTCGCCGCTCTTCCCATCCCCACTGATGTGCGCGTAGGCGAACGCGCATTCCGCAAGGTGCTCACAGCTGCTGCGGCTCGCTTCATAGCAGCTGGAAGCTAAAAGGACATCCGTCCTCATTTCCCAGCCGAAGCAGCCAGTTTAGTAAACGAGCGTGACCACCTACGCCAGGCCGATCCCGGGGATCCCCGCATAAGGGATCTCAATTTGGAGATCCGGCAACTGGTAAATCAGCATAAGCGGACTAAATGGGTTGAGCACCTGAAGACCTGCAACCTCACCTCTGGGGTGAGTAAGCTCTGGTCCACCGTCAGGTCCCTGTCAAACCCGACGAAGGACAACGACAAGGTGGCTATCACCTTAAACGGTTGTACTTCGTCGGACCCGAAGAGATGCGCGAGCTATTTTAGCCGGCTTTTCATACTGCGTCCTCCGGGCGACAGAACCAGACGTCGTGCTACCAGAAGGCTGCACAAACTGACGAACGACAGTGCTCCACTTACTTTCTCCGGTGATGAGGTTCAGGGGGCCATCAAAAAGTCGAAATCATGGAAAGCCATTGGCCCTGACGGTTTAAACGCGCTGATGCTGAAGCATCTGGGACCCCTGGGAGTAGGATTCCTCACTAGGGTTTTCAATTTGTCCCTGGCCACTCTCATCATCCATGACAAGTGGAAAGCAGGGAGAGTGGTCCCACTATTGAAACCTGGGAAACCCGCCAACCAAGGGGAGTCTTATCGGCCGATAACTCTCCTTTCCCCAGTAGTGAAGACACTTGAAGCCCTCCTACTCCTACTCCCATTCTACACGAAACACCTGGCCCCAGCCCCACATCCGCACGGTTTCCGACGAGTGCACAGCACCACCACTGCACTCACCGCCATAAACGTCCAGATAAATCGCGGGCTTAACCAAAACCGCCCCTGCGAGAGGACTGTCCTAGTAGCGTTGGACTTGAAGAAGGCTTTCGATACAGTCAGCCACTCCACGCTACTAGATGATATTTATCAGTCGACACTCCCGCCAGGGCTGAAGAGGTGGTCCCCGAACTATCTGAGCGGTCGGCACTCGTCAGTGATATTTCGAGATTAAACGTCAAAGCAGAGAAAGATTAAGCAAGGTGTACCGCAGGGTGGTGTCCTTTCTCCCTTGCTGTTCAATTTCTACATCTCGAAGCTCCCCCAACCACCAGCGGGAGTTTCCCTGATCTCATACGCTCACGACTGCACGATAATGGCGTCGGGCAATGACATCGATGGCCTGTGTTCCAAAGTGAACAACTACCTCACCGACTTTTCTCGCTTTTTCACTGCGAGGAATCTCCAGCTCTCCCCCACCAAGCTCACGGCGACCCTCTTTACCACCTGGACAAAGGAGGTCAAGCTGTCCCTTAAGGTAAAAGTCAATGATACACCAATTCCGACGGTAAATAACCCCAAAATTTTGGGTGTAACCTTTGACAGCTTGCTCTCCTTCTCTGCGCACACAACCACAATTGCCACTAAAGTCCAAAATCGCAACAAGGTCCTCAAATCGCTGGCCGGCAACACTTGGGGCAAAGACAAAGAACTGTTGCTTTCGACATTTAAGGCAATTGGCCGGCCGGTTCTAAACTATGCTGCGCCTCTCTGGTCGCCTGGAACTAGTGATTCGCAGTGGACAAAGCTACAGACTTGTGAAAATACCGCCATTCGGACAGCGACGGGGTGCCTCCTGATGTCACCCATCCAACACCTACATGACGAGGCACAAATGCTCCCAGTAGTGGAGCATAACAAACTGCTCAGCAAGCAGTTCCTGCTTGGATGCTACCGTAGGTTTCACCCCTGCAGACACTTGCTTGAGCCTGAGCCGCCTCCCAGGCACGTCAGGAGACACCTCCTAGACTACGCTGACGAAATCCAGGACAAAACTGACCGCAACCTACTGGACAGGACAGTATTTAGACAGTCAATAAACGACATTCACCTCGAGACCGTTACCACCTTCATGAACTCCCGTCCTGTGAATGCCGTAATCGGAGTCCAACCACCACCTATTGCAGACGAAGAGCTCCAGCTTTCCCGTGAGACTCGTGTAACACTGGCACAACCACGTTCTGGATACTGTAGCAGGTTAAACACCTACATATCCAGAATCGACCCCGACATACCAAACACATGTCCCACATGTGAAGGTACCCCGCACGACACTAACCACCTCTTCACATGCCCCATTAAACCGACTCATCTAACCCCCCTCTCCCTCTGGACCCAACCTGTCGAAACAGCATGTTTCCTGGGCCTACCCCTAGATGAGCTAGACGAAGACGAACGATGATATGCCTACACTGACAGGGCTACCTATGCTGTTAAAACCACAACAACAAGGGCCCGTGTGCCAAATTGAACAACTACCTCACCTGTCTCTCTCGCTTCTTCACCGCGAGGAATCTACAACTTTCATCCACGAAGACCACGGCGATCCTCTTTACCACCTGGACAAAGGAGGTCAAACTGTAACTTAAGGTAAAGATCGACGACACACCAATACCGACTTTTAACAACCCCAACATCTTGATAGTTACCTTCGGCAGTTAGCTTTTAGGAACCTTTTCAATTACGGCGACGAGATCCAGGACAAAACAGATGGACAATTACTGGACCGGACAGTGTACATACAGACTATAAATGGCATTAATTGGGAGACACTTATTACTTTCTTAAGCTCCCGACCGCCGAATGCCGTTATCAGAGTCCAACCACCACCTATAGCAGACGAAGAGCCCCAGCTAACCCGAGAGTCTCGGGTAACCTTGGCACAATTACGTTCTGGGTACCGTAGATGAGCTAAACGAAGACGACCAGTGATCTGCATAAATCAACAAAAACAACGCCAATCATTACCAACCCTGGAGAAATTCTACACTGGGTATTTTTTCAACGGACTATAAACATTACTTAACTTGCTTCGAAAATTTTTCAAAATTTGCTGTAGTTCAGTCCATTGCCTCTAGGTCAACCGTCGATTTAAAGGAGCTGTTGACACAAATTATTAATTTCTTCAAATACACTGAAAGCCTTGTTTATGATACTGTCGAATCGCTAAATTCTATCACAATTAAAACTTTGGTAAAAGATCATTGCAATATTTCGATATTTACCCATTCAGCTACGGCGGCCCCCAAAATATCAAAATCCGAATATCTGGACGAAATTAAAAACTGCCTAGTCAAAGCGTAAAACTCTGCACTATGTTACCGTAATAGAAATAGGCAAACAAAAATTCTTAAGCCAGGTAAAATTTAATAGAGTTACATAAACTATACACAGGAAAAATATTGGAAACGGATTTGGGAACCACAGTCCCTATTTGCGGCAATTGTATATTATACTGACACAGTTTATATCGGATGGAGAAGTTGCAATCCCGCCCTCAAATACGTAGCGGGATCTCAATTACTTCAACCAACTTTAAACACTTACATTAATAGCCAGCTCCAAGTTAAAACAAACCTGTTAACTGACACCGTAAACAGAGTAAATAATTCACCGAAGAAACATGAGCTCGACACTGGATACCTATTTAAACTGTTATCAACAAGGAATAAATCAAAGAGTGTTAATTAGTGATGAGGTTACAAACCTAATAACCACCGAGCACTCTCCTAATATGTATTACAATATATGACGTACTAACTCAAAATTAAAAATTTTACAAAATTATGATCAAATTTATTTCATTATCAAATACCTAGTGATCAAATTTCTAAAAACATCAGAACGGGCTTGTAAAGAATTTTAAATCAATTATGACAGTGACCACTATAGCGTCCAAATGTAATAATAAATATTAGGAGCTTGTAATTTGTAAAAAATCATTATCAACTATATTTTGTTAAGATTAAAATGTAAATAGCACTTGTATTTTAAATCTGCTGAGCCAACAACTAGCATCATGCCAGACTATTATAGCGGACCATATCGACCCTTCTCAAAAATATGCGCAATATGTAGACATCTTAATCAACGAATTTCAATTACGATTGCAAATGTTCAAAGCTGAGAAGACAATGGTTTCCATGAAAATGTTTTCCTCGCCATTTAATATCGATGTGGATACAGTTCCCGAATACTTTCAAATGGAACTGATTGACATGCAAACTAACATAGATTTAAAAAATGTATTGTTTTTCAGTAAACATCGACTACTTCATCAATTCCGGCTGATATTGATCACTTTGTATCGAAAAGTGCTAAATTTGTCATTAAAAATTTCATAGTAAGTTCGTTTTTCTTGTTAATTTTTATTTTGCATTGAACTTTGCATATGAAATCTTTATTTTTTTAATTTTATATTTTTTTTCATTCTACTGTTTATTATAACTAAAGTTTTGCAAATTATTAATAAGTATTATTTATGTGCGCCCTTTACAGTTTACACCTTTACAATTGTTTTTTTTTTTTTGTCACCATATTAGCCTACATTATCAACACGCTCCGGAAATGAAACGTTAACGTTGCAGTATTTAGCACGTTATTAAGAAATCCGTGGACGCCTCCTATTCTAACGGGAGAATAGTTAACATACTACAGCAGTAGACAGCAAAGACAACCTAAACTAAATAACATAAACGCAGCGCAAGCCACAACAAAAGCAAAAAATAAGAAGCGCAGCTCAAGTAACGTAGAATAACAACGGAAGCGCGTGTAAGCAATACCAAGCACAAGAAGTCCGACATCGTGAGAATCGCTGATCCGGCTAGTAGAGTCACACGGCAGTCCACATGAGGTGTTGGCAGTTAGGGAGTTAGATATTCAGGTGAAGACACCGATCCAATAATTTCTGTTAACACGCTCAGCATTAACAGCTGACAAGGGAAATGAAGTTTAATAGAAAGAAAATTGTATTTGATTTACTTGCATGTCGGATTTGGATTTAGAGAAAAGAAAATTGTTCTACAACTGAGACCTCAAGCGGCCTTATGTTTCAAAGGCAAATAAAGAGGAAAAATTAATAGCAATCAAATTATATCTTTTGATAATTTTTTTTATTATTTCTGCTAATGTGAAGAAATCATGATTGTTTTTTGATTATTTTTAATTACGCAGGTCTACATGGGTTTTTGTTTTGTTAAAAATGGTTTCCGATGTATTTTTGTGCGCTGAACACTCAGGTCTAAAGTGTCCGTCAAGGTTTTGAAAAAAATTTGTGTGAATTTCTATAAAACGGGGTTTTTTTATCTTTTCACCCCTCCTTTGTTCAAAACCCTGACTACTTATATAATAGCCATATACGCAAATTCAAAACAAAAAAGAAGACTTTGAGTGATATGGGGTTAACACTTCAAGGTGCTGTGATTACGATGTAATTGCGAATTATTACGAGCTTAGCTTATAAAAATAACTACTGGGGGACTTTTGGGGTCGTTGACTCAAAATCCGATGTAATTGTGTTTAAATCCAGAATTGTGACAGCGCGCAAAAATATATCGGAACCCTTTAAAAAACACAATTTTGTTCACCAGTGTTATAATCGATTACTAGTTCCTGGCTTAAAAAGATATTAATTTAATAATTATGTCAGTTAAATCGTTTGATTACTAATTGCAATATAAACTTTACAGCTCTGATATATATATTTTTATATCAGAGCTGCAGGAAACAGGAAACCAGGATGAATATTTACAATTAAGCTTTTTACATACTTATTAAACAGGTGATTATCAACTTTGATTTTTGAATATGCTCGAAAATCATCCGGCAAAAGCATCACAGGAATATTAACATGACTTAGTTCATTTATCTAGAATTGTGTGAAATGTCAAATACAAAGAGAACATTAATAGAAAATATAACAAAGATGTGTGGAAAAATAGCGGTGATTCTTACCGTATGATTAATACCCCACATGAAAACACTTAAAATCGGTTCATTAGCTCTAAAAAGCTTTACTTTTTGATGTTTTACGCGGAAATGTTTCTTTTTCAAAATACGCGGCTGCGAAGAAGACATTTTCTTGTCCATGCTATCCTAGGGAGTCTTAGTTTGAAATTGTTTAATCGATTTTACGCCGTATTTGTCCTTTTGGTCGAAAGTGCCACATCAAATTTTTATTCGTAAAAAATTGGGCCTATTCCGTATATTTCTTAGATCGTAGAAATGCTGAACTTAATGTGCGTATGGTAAATTTAAAAACTTTGACCTGAAAAATTCTGCAAAAGAACATAGAAATTAGTTCGAATGGAAAGTTCAAGCCAAATATTAAATAAATGTAATGAGTTTCATAAAATATTAAAAAAAAAAAACGTAACTAGCCTGCAACATCCATGACAGTAATTTGACCGATCATATCATAGTCACTGATGATAGAAATATTCGACAATTATCAGAGCAAAGCTCCTATCACATTCTTAATGCCACTGTGAAGTGAAAGCCCTGATGGAGACATTTTTAAACATGTGATTTTACATATATCTCTAACTTATGAATTTTCTCGACAATTTGAACACATACTTCTCACCCTAATGCTTTTTTGTAGTCAATGATGAAATTAATATTCATCATGTACGGCAATTCACGATTGATGTAATTTCAAATCACACTTGACTAATCATACGTATCCATCCCAAATAAATGAAAATTGAACAATTATATTTTTCCCCTTTATCATTTTAAAATTCTATAAATATCTAATTATCTTTTTTTACTATTATTCGAACTCTTGCAGCCCGGTATTTGCTATCTTCTCGGGCGCTATTACAAAATTTCGCCAGCTCTCCGACACATAGAGTAGTCCACTTTTCGGATGGACACCTTGCACTCACGCATTAATTTGGTTTGGTCCGTCATTTCCGGTTTACCAGTGATCAGAAAGTTTCTGCTTTTAATAATGTTTTTTGGAATGAAAAATCATAAGGTTGTAAAATACTTAGATCAATTTCTAATACTGACGACACGCGCGCGCTTTTGTGGTGCATTAGATAATTTTAAATTTTGTACTACGCAACTCTGGCATTATTTGTTTCACTCTTGTACTTAGTCTTTCCATAAATTCTGTGACAAATTTTACAATGCATACGGAGACAACAAATTCACAGAAAAAAGTTCCGTATTTTTGTTTTTGTTCGCATGTATTGTCTACTCATAAATTATACTCAGTTTAGTGGCAAATTTCGCTTGTTAACACTGAAGTGGGGAGCTAGATATAATCGCCCTACAGTGATTGCATTACATACGTGTAGTAAAAGTGCAACGAATTACTGAGAAAAACTTAATATTTTGGGAACGTTTGTTTACCGCACGATCATTTTCCCAAACGTCTGAAGTTACAGACAGCAGCTTCACGAAAATATTTTTTTCACAGATGAGAAAATTTTCACTGTAGAACGTTTTTAATAAGCAAAACGACAAAGTGTATGCTAAAACTTCTGCAGACGCATGAAATGTTGTTCTAAGGCTTCAGCGTCTGAAGTTACAGACAGCAGCTTCGTGAAAATATTTTTTTCACAGATGAGAAAATTTTCACTGTAGAACGTTTTTAATAAGCAAAACGACAAAGTGTATGCTAAAACTTCTGCAGACGCAAGAAATGTTGTTCTAAGGCTTCAGCGTGGCCACCATCCAGCCTCCGTAATGGTTTGGTGAAGAACGTTCTGTAAAGGCGTTACATCTCTTCATTCTACAAAAAAGGGGTTAAGGGGTTAAATACGGTTAGAATTAAGAAAAAAATCCATTTTTTATATATTGTATTTTTTAATGTGCATATATTTAAAAATACACACAGAAAATTTAATATCGTTCCGGTGAATATTTTCGAAGTTACACGCAGATTTGGAAAGTCCTTTCAGAGTGCTTGAAAATGCTTTTCAAACTTTAAACGCGTTTTTCTCAAAATGGTGTTTTCAAAGTCGGTGACCAACATTACTCGAAAACGGCTAAACCGATTAGTCTCAAATTTTAAAACGAGCTACTTAAATGTATTTTTTAGTAATTAATCGAAGATTTTTTCTCACCTACAAATATTATTTTTTTATAAACAATTTAAGGCCGAAATTTTGGACGGAAATAAATTTTTTTTTTCTTGAGAAACCTCCATTTTGTGAAAAAAATGTAGTTTGTTTATTTCTTCGAATAATTACTAGATTTAACATTACTTTAAAGAAATCTGTTTGGTTTTTAAATTTCAGAGGATCCAGCTCAGAGTCACGCTTTTAACTCTAATTTGAATTATTCTATTTGTATCTTAATTTTTGTTATAATTCTGTTCTGAGGTAGTTGACTATGACTGATCGCTCGATTTGCTATTACTTCATTATAAGTCTCTTTGTCATTAAAATTTATTTTCTACTTTTTAGTTCGATTAGCAATAAAAGAGTGTTTTTCAGTTTTTTTTAAACTATTTTTTATTTTCTACTTTTTAGTTCGATTAGCAAAAAAAGCGTGTTTTTTAGTTTTTTTTTAACTATTTTTTATTATGAATGAAAATTCTTGTTATCATTGCAGTCAGTGAATTAATGATTCGATATATTCGTGTTATATTTAATTCCTTTCTTATCGACTGTGAGTGTAAAGCTATGCAGTTATCGGCCGTGATAAAGAAGTAATCGGGATGAAGAACTTATTTCGTGGAGGGAGCCTGAGAAACGGCTACCCCACTCCTGAAACGGAGAGGTAACAACAAAATATACTGACATAATCAATATGCTACATACTTTTTCCTATATACATAAATCATTGATTGAAGGTCGAGCCTTGTTTTTCTGAATGAAAATTATTGTTTTCGTTTAGTCAGTGATTTATAGTCCGATTTAATTTTGTTATATTTAATTCCTTCTTTACCGACTATATGTCCAAAGGTAGGCCAGCATTGGCCTTGACACAGAATAGATACTCTCAGCACAGAAAAAGGAGACCGTGGATTATATTGACACAATCAAAACGAGATGTAAAGTTCCAGTTTGGTTTTTTTAGTTCATTTTTGTTGTGAATTGTACTTTAATCGATAAAATTTTATAAATGAACTAGCGTACCTTCGCCCGCTTCGCTCGACGATAAATTCAGTGATTTGCTGAAAGAGAATAAAATTAATACGAAACAAAGCAAATTCTTTGATACAATTTCATTCGAACTTTATTGTAACACTTTTTGGTAGACAACGTTTTTGGTTTTTTCATCTTTCGCGTGAATAATGACGATGGTTTGCCAACTCGTGAGCAAGCTACATACAATTGTCCATGAGAAAAAATTGGGTATTCTAAATTAATACCGCACATTTGTAGAGACTGTCCTTGCGCCTTATTAATTCTCATAGCGAAGGCAAGGCGAATAGGGAATTGCAAACGTTTGAAATCGAATGGTAAATCTGCCGGAATCAGTGTTAAAAATGTCTTCTCCTTTGTACTTCCCTTTCAAAATTGTTGCTTCGATAACGTTACCCATTAGCTTCTTCACAGCGAGTCTGGTACTGTTGCAAAGTCGGGGCACATTACTATTGCGCAGCATAATAATCGGTGCTCCAATTTTTAATCGTAAATTATGAGGTGGTAAGCCTGGCAAATCGAGTGAGTTTAAGAATTCAGTTGGATAATTTACGACCTCATCTTGATCAGTAATAGCGCCATTGACTTATACGCAACTATGTCACCAGGTATTTGATCTAAAATAGCTGAATTTATATCATTGACGTCCTTAATTTTCCCAGCTAAAATTGCTCTTTCGCTGAGTCAATCATGGTTTTTGTAATGTTGAACTATGTTTGGAAATACACTCTGTATCAATGCCTCTTTAGACCGTGCAAAAGTGTAGAAATTGTTAGGCAATGTTATCATTCCTGTTGTTTTTGAAAAAAGGTTTATTTTTTTTTTTGTTAAAAAGTGTTTTTTGAAGTTTTGAAAAACACTTCGCTCTAACAAATTTCTTCTCAGTTAATTGCTGAAAATTAAATATTTTGAAAAAACTATTTTTTTTTTTAATTTAACGTTTTTGAGAAAATTTTGTTCTTGAAAAAATTTCATACTTTTGTAAAAGTTTAAATTGATTTGTTAAAAAAGATTTTTTTCCGCTTTGAAAAACACCCCCTCGAAAAAATGTATTCTCTATTAATAGTGGAATATGAAATGCTTTGAAAACACCATTTTTTTTTTTAATTTTGTTTGGTTTTCAGAAAATTTTGTTTTGAAAAAATTTCATACCCTTGAAAAAGTTTTATTTTATTTTAGTTGTTTAAAATTTTTGAAATTTTTTTTTTGTAATTTTAGAAAAACACCTCTTCGAAGAAATTTCTTTTATCTTTTTGAGGAAAATTTGGTTTTGAAAAAATTTCATGCTTTCAAAATTTTTTTATTTTACTTTATTTCTTCAAAATTTTTGAATTTTTTTTATTGTATAATTTTCGAAAAACACCCCTTTGAAAAAATGTTTTCTATGTGTCATAGTGGCATTCCATTAACTTTTAGGATTATAGTCAAATACTTACAAATATCTACGCTTTCACAAATAGCAACAATAAACAAATTTCCTCAAAACCAAAAAATTTACTTTTTTTCTAAAAAAATTCTAAACAAACAACGTAATAAATTTAGAATTTTGTGTTCACGAAAAAACAGTATTGTTTTTATTGTATTAACTGAAAACCAAAATGTTGCAAAAAATCAAAACAAAACTAAATTATTTTTTTGTGTTCATTTGGTCCATATGTTCCATAAAAAGTTGATATGGTAAATAATATGCAGGGTCTGATACACGCAAACTTCCATTGACCATTATAGTGACAAAATTATCGATCACCAATTCCAACAGGATTTTAAAATCAGAGTTGGAATGAGTTGTTGTGTGGTGTACTTCTGAAAAAATGAGAAATAAACAAAATAAATCTAAAAATTCGAATTCTAACTTTATCTTGTGTATGTTCTTATTACCTTTGAATTTTTCCATTTTAAATTTTCCAAGAATTTTTTTTTATCATTTCGCGTTTCTTTCCTTTTTCATTCGATTCCAACATTTGTTCATAGCCGAAAACATCGTTTGCAAACGCATTCATTTCCATATAGAATTGATCAAAGAAAGCATTGCTCAATTGAATTGAAACATTATTTTCATAAATACTTAGGACCTTAACTAATGCACCTTGGTACATACCTAACGCAGATATTCATCGCGACCTTGACATCGATACTATTGATGAAACAATACAAAGCGCTAGCAGAAGACACATAAATAGACTATTTACGCATACAAATCCTATGATGAGAAGACTAGCAAATAGAGAAAAATCTACCCAAAGTCGGCTTAACCGTCAAACACCAACAGATCTTGCAAAATCCTTGTAATCAATTGTCAACTAATCGTATATGTCATTGTTTGTTAACCACTTGTTTTTAAATAATATGTATATATTTCTTCTAAATGAGCTTGGGGGCATTGGCCCTTCAATATCACTCTCATTCCATCTTTTTGTAAATCAAATTACTTATTGTCTAACGACAGGTGTAATATTTTATGGAAGAAATAAAAAAAAAAAAAAAATTTCATTCGAATCATTTGAAATTTCTGTATACAATAACGAAAAATTCAAAAAAAGTTGTACACATAAAATGAATGTCGATTCGAAACTTACTTTAATCTAAGAATCGAGCAAGTTTTTGTTTTGATTTTTTCTTTTTTTTTATATGAAGAAAATATTTAAAAGAAATTTTTTTTTGCTAAAAACCTTCCCCTAGTGGATCCCTATAATATGAAAAAAGAACGAATAAAATTGGCCTCGTATCGGCCCAAAAAAATGCGTACAAACGAACATCATTTCATTTTTATATATATAGATTTATGGTCATGATAAATTCCTTCTTTACTTGCCAAAATTTCGTTCCGTAGAATAATTTCAAAACTTATGTTTTGATTATTTTATTGTAATTAACAAAATTACATCTTATATGAAAATTATTTCATCTTATATGAAAATTTAATAGAGTAAATTTGCGTGTATGAGACTTGTAGTATCTACGCATGTGTAAAGACTATACAAAGTGAGAATGCAACTACCCTGAAAACGTTTTAGCCTTCTATTCGTACTGCAGTGCCGCGTGCCCGAGCAAGTTCGAATTCGAAAGAGTAAGTCGTAGACTCCCGAAATCAGTAAGAGTAACTCGGTGAGTGCAGGCATGCGCAGACCGCGCGTTAGCTCTGTCTTTCTTACTCTTCTACAGAAGATCTAAAAAAGAAAATATTAGTCCTGGCAATCCTAATAAGGATAATGGAAAACGTTTATCAAATGATTGCATTGTCATTGGTCCTTGATAGGTAGGCAAAATTCCAAGTCGATCAAATTATTAGAAGCCAGTGAAAATTAAGCTCAAAGATTCCGTTACATTCATTCATACATACATACATACAACCCGAGCTAATAAAAGCGTGTTAAAAAAAGAGGCATATGGTGTCTTTCGTACAAGTTCCTATCCAAAGCAATAGTAATAATAAATAAATATGCATATTAAAAAATATGCTAAAATAGGGATGAGCAACCTTTTTGACCAACGGACTAATTTAAATCTTAAAATTTTTTGAAGGGCGCACATAAAATAATACTTATTAATAATTCACAAAACTTTAGTTATAGTAAACAATAGAGTAAAAAAATATAACGTTAAAAGAGTAAAGATTTCTTATACAAAGTATAATGCAAAATACCAATAAACAACAAAAATGAATTTTCTTCAAATTTTTAATGAGAAATTTAACCCTGTTTTTTCGATACAAGCTGATCAATATCAGCCGGAATTGATGAAGTATCTACACGAAAGCAGCTTTATAATTGTACATCGGTGGTCATTTTTGATTAATTTTATGGTGAAGAATATTTATTCGGAAACGTACGTACTTCCGAACCGAAGCATCATTCGCTTTGCATTTTTTATCAAAAGCGGAAATTTTTTTTACATGTCTACATATTACGCGTATTTTTGAGAAGTAGTAACGTGTTTTTTTTGCTGTTTCCAAAGCCCTGAATTTTATCATATAAATTGTGAAGTAACTGTTCTTTGCCTTGAAGTTCGATACTTATGAGATGCTGAATCACATCGAAAATGAGGAAAGGCATATATGAGCATTTCCACAGAAATGTCAACCGAAGCCAAAAAATTCAAAGTCTATAAAATTATGTTGTCTATACTAATATTATAAAGAGGAAAACTTTGTTTGTTTGTTTGTTTGTAACGAATAGGCTCAAAAACTACTGGACCGATTTTAAAAATTCTTTCACCATTCGAAAACTACATTATCCAAGAGTAACATGGATTCCATTTTATTTTGGAAAAAAATAGGGTTCCGTAAGATATTTGGATTTTTCGGACACAAACTGAAAAAAATCTTATATATAAAATAAAGACAACTTTTTGTGTGTGTTCGCTAACCACCGTGTCTGCACCGAATTGAACCAAACTTACACACATTGTTAAGAAGGTATTGAAGATGGTTTCCGTATAGTTTGGATACCTATTGGTGGATAGGGCTCGAGATATAGGTCAAAACGTGGACCCGGGTAGCCTTCGGATGTGTATGTACAATATGGGTATCAAATGGAAGCTGTTGGTGAATGCTTTAGTTCAGAGTATTTTTCATGCCGCTCCGTGACTACGGTCTCGAGATAGGGACCAAAACGTGGACCCTAGAATGTGTTTGTACAATATGGATATCAAATTGAAGCTGTTGGTGAATGCTTTAGTACAGAGTATTTTTCATGCCGCTCCGTGATTGGGGTCTCGAGATATAGGTCAAAACGTGGACCCGGGTAACCTTCGGTTGTGTATGTACAATATGGGTATCAAATGAAAGCTGTTGATAAGTGCTTTAATACGGGGTAATTTTCATACCTATTGATGACTAGGGTCTCGAAATATATGCCAAAACGTGGACCCGCCGTGTCTTTGCACCGAATTAAACCAAACTTACACACATTGTTAAGGAGGTATTGAAGATGGTTTCCGTATAGTTTGGATACCTATTGGTAGATAGGGTCTCGAGATATAGGTCAAAAAGTGGACCCGGGTAACCTTCGGATGTGTATGTACAATATGGGTATCAAATGGAAGCTGTTGGTGAATGCTTTAGTTCAGAGTATTTCCATCCGCTCCGTGACTAGGGTCTCGAGATAGAGACCAAAACGTGGACCCTAGAATGTGTTTGTACAATATGGATATCAAATTGAAGCTGTTGGTGAATGCCTTAGTACAGAGTATTTTTCATGCCGCTCCGTGACTGGGGTCTCGAGATATAGGCCAAAACGTGGACCCGGGTAATCTTTGGTTGTGTATGTACAATATGGGTATCAAATGAAAGCTGTTGATAAGTGCTTTAATATGGGGTAATTTTCATACCTATTGATGACTAGGGTCTCGAAATATATGCCAAAACGTGGACCCGCCGTGTCTTTGCACCGAATTAAACCAAACTTACGCACATTGTTAAGTAAGTATTGAAAATGGGTTTCGTAAAGTTTGGTTGTAATTCGGAGCACTGGCAACGGGTACAGCGTTCTTTTGAACCAGCCATAATGTCGGTTACTTCTTTAACACTTGGGGCGGAACTGAACTGTCAAATTGACAGTGTGAGTTACAATGTGTCAATATTTCTTTCTGATTTGGATGCCATAAGGAAAAAACGTAAGTGCAACATGTAAAAATTGTTTGTGAATTTTTTTGGAGTGGATTTTGGAACAGTGAATAATTTCTTACGAAATTTGAGAATTTAATGTGAAATCCGAATGAAAATATGTGTTCGTGGAAAAAACAATTTTTTTCGTTTTTTTTTTTTTTGAAAAATATAAATGGATAATGGTTAAAAAAGCTCCAATGCTTAATAAAACATATAAATTGAAACGAAAAATTCATGGATGATCAGGAAAAAAGACGATTGTTTATTCATATGCGTTGATTTGAAATTTAAAAACAATCTTCTTTTTTCCTGATTTTCAATTTATATTTTATATTTACTCAAAAACAAATAGAAAAACAGAAAATATTGTTTATGCCAAAGCGCTTGAATAAAGAATAAAGAAATAAATAATACGAAAACCATATATTTTCTGTTCTAAACCATATCTATTCTATTTTAGTGTGCCCAGCGAAGGGGGCCGGGTTTGCTAGTTTTAATATATTTTTATAGGGAATCTATCAAATGCAACTAATGTAAACAAATTTTACATTTTTACAAACCACATTTTGAAATATTCGAATGCAAAGTCGAACCAGTGCAAAAGTTCCGTTTTAAACATTTCTGTTGCATGTTTTTTTTTTGATTAATGATCTTGATGAGATATATTATGCCGTAACATTTGCTTTTTTAAATCTCGGTTTATATGTAAAGAATGTAAGAAAAATGTAAAAGGAACGATGCGATTTCCAATTACGGTAAATTTTTTCTTTGATTTACCGTATAACTCGATGTCGCGTGCGACATTGAAAAAGAACATTTGTTATCAGTGAGTCGAAGGTATTTGTACAATTTGCATCAAATATTAGTAGCAAATAGATATTTTTATTGCTAATTAAATAAACAAAACTTTGCTGAAAAATAATCAGCGCTTCGCTCTTTTTACTTATTCAAAGCTTGTAGCGTGCGACATCGTAAGTGTAAAATGTACAGATTCAAAATAAATTTTCGTTCGAAAATATCTTTATTAGTATATGTAAATACAAAATATAAAATTTTTGAATGTAGATGAGTAAAAACGGCGGCGAGAAAAATAAGGCGAACTGTAAACGGTGAAGAGAAAGGTTAAAGGATGATGAAACAAAATTACAAAACTATAAATTAAGAAACCAGGAAAGAATGCGTGGAGAGCACTGGCTGAAGGCAAAGAAGATATAATTCAAGAAAAACGGAAATATAATCGCATACGACAACGAGAGAGGCGCCAAAAGCTCTTAGAAAATGGAATGTCATATGCACGTCAAAGCCAAAACGCATCTTACGAATGTAGACAAACCTAGGCGAAAGCTGTTAAAAAAGTGGAGAAAGCGATGCCAAAGACATGCATAAAAGGCTAAAAGTTCTTGAAGTCCTGGTAAAAAAATATAAGCAGTTTGAAGAAAAGAAAAACGTTAACCAATCCAGCAGAACCGTACCAGAAAGCCTAATTAATGCCATCAATGCTTTTTATCAGAATGATAATATTAGTGTGCAAGCTTCGGGAAAGAAAGACGCCATTATAATTGAAGGCAAATTAGTAGCTAAGCGCTTTATGTTAATGACTAGTAATGCCAGTTCTCACGGAAAGGAAGCCGTTGATGGAGTTGGAGCCGTCATTAAAAGAAAAGTGTGGCAAATAACAAAATCTAAAAACGTTGTTTTACCAGATGCACTATCGTTATATCAATGTGCACAAAACGACACAAATGGAATTAAAATGTATTTCATGTGAAGTGAAAAATATTCCAGGTATATCCCAGTTGCATTCGTTTTGTTGCGATGGCCAACAGTTAGAAGCAGCTAGGACTGCATATTCCATTAAAAGAACTTTATTTGACATTAGTAATACTATTCTCAGTTAAGTTAGTTTCCGTTCTTTGTTTTTACATAGTATTAATATACTTATTTTTGTTTTTCTTTATTGAAGATATTTTGTTAAGTTTATAATTTGATATTGAATATATTAAAAATCATTTATAATCATCTTTTGCATGTTTAATTACATAAAAAGTAAAAAAATAAACATAAAAAGTATGATGGAACAAAATGTCGCATGCGACATGTCGCGTGCGACAGTGATTAAAATTAAATAAAAAATAAACTACTGAATATTTTTGAATAAAATAAAAAGCATTATTAAGATACATCAATGCATAACATTTAAAAATTAGTCGCATTAATATATTTCTTCAGGTTTCGCTGAAAAAAGTGTTTGATTTTTTTGCTTTGAAAGCGACTTCTGTTTTTGTCGCATGCGAATGGCTTGATTTTTTGTAATTATCTTGAAAACAAACAATTTCAAAAAATCAACCTTAGCACCAATTATAGTGCTAATCAAGTGCTATAGCTTTCGCCTTTTGTCAAATTAAATAATGTTTTGGTATATGTTTTTTTTCACTTTGAATGCGTACGAATGTCGCATTCGACATTGGAGAAATGCCCATATATCTCTTTATATCCAAGAACGATTGTATACCCCTTTTTCAATTGTATACTCTTTTTAGCATTGTAACTCTACTAAGCCAACGTTCTTCAGTATTAAAAACCATGTCTCCATTTTCAGTTTCATTCACGGTGATTTAACGTGCGAGGTAATACCCTAACCGTAAACATGATAACACCATCCCTATCTCTGGCTCAACAACAGAATAACATAATTTTGTAGCACGCCATCATGCAGGATGAAACAGAACTAAAAAATATATATTTTGTATTTTTCAATACGAAGAGTATTAATTGGCGCCCAACGCGGGCCGGCCATCTAAAAAACGATTTAGTTAATAAAATCCTATATCGGTCGCTCAAAGAAATATAGTCTCATAAAATAAAGGAGGATATAAATCCTATACAAAAATATAAAAAGTAATAAATAATAATTAAAATGACATCGCAAGCAGAAATCACAGCCCTACAGGAATTGGTTACCAACCTACAAAAAAGATTAAGGGGGGGGGGGAGGGTTTAGCGCTAAAAAAAAAACACTTTTTTTGAATTTTTTACAGAAATATGGCTTAAGATACTTTAATAAAATCAGTTGCATGTTATTGTACATATTTTCAATAAGTTTTTAAAAAATATTAATAATAAAATATTGACAAATGAGCCCATGGCAGAGTTTTTTTGGAGATATGTTTTTCGAGAGGTGCTCTGCGGTGCCAATCGGCATTCGTCGTAGAATCATCTGAAACTAAAAAAGTCGAATTTTTCAGTTAAAGTATGACGTAATGCTCCCCCCTACATTAATAAAATTTTTTTTTTTCATTTTTGTAGTTTTGGTGGCAAAAAAACGTAAAACGAGCATTTTTGGCGAAAAATTTCGCCATATTTGTAAGTGAAAAACAACCTTAAAAAACAAAAAATAAAAAAAAAACAGTGTAGGGGGGAGGTATTTTTGATTTAGAAAACGTGTGCCAAATTTGAAAAGAATCGGTTGAATAGTTTCGGAGTTGTGATTGGCACCGACTTTTAAGAAGTCGTTTCGGGAAAAACGCGTTTGAAAAAAATGACTGAGAAATTATCGATGCTCCGCATTCGAGGTAGAGTGCCTACAAAGGCTATAACTTTGAGAGTTCTGCTCCGACCCACTTAAAATTTTGACACAACATTCTTGAAATGATTTACTATAAGATGAGTGAAGAAAAAAAATTTCGATTTTGTGACCCTACCCTAACCGAAGCTGGAGAAAAATAGCATGCACCTTAATGGACACCTAAAACAGTTCCAAATAGACAACATCTTCACCTAAGCCCTCATAACGGTAAGAGGAAAAATTACAGGACGAGTAGCCCAAATCCTAATCAATAACGACATTAAACATAACTTTGTAGCAATCATCAAAAGACTAGATGATTCATAACCGATCAACGACCACTGTACGTACTTTCTTTTTCAAGTGATGAAAGTGAGACAAAAAAACCTACAACTTCATGCATACTACGACGAGCTGAACCAGTCATTAAATTTTGCTCTCTAACAAATCTAAATGGCGCACAAAAATGAGTACGTTGTCAACGCTCTAAGTAAAGAAGTACAGTGAAAGGTAGTTGGAATATTCATAACTACATATATTGAGCGGCGGCCGCCGTAGCCGAATTGGTTGGTGCGTGATTACCATTCGGAATTCACAGAGAGAACGTTGGTTGGAATCTCGGTGAAACCAAAATTAATAAAAAAAACACTTTTCTAATAGCGGTCGCCCCTCGGCAGGCAATGGCAAACCTCCGAGTGTGTTTCTGACATGAAAAAGCTCCTCATAAAAATATCTGCCGTTCGGAGTCGGAGGTGGAGGAGCTCGGCCAAATACCCAAAAAGGGTGTACACAAAAAACGCTCTTTACTCTCGCAGTTTTACTAGCCTAAGAGAAGCATCCGGAATAGCATGAACAATGCAGCACGACTCACAGTATCATCAACTTGAATTCATACCAAGAATGAGGTCAGCGCGACAAAACCACAATGGAGACCTCCAAAGAAACCAATATCAACCACGTGCACCAAAAGCCATGGAAGTAGACTCATCATCTGCACAATTGAGGAGCCCTACCTAACATTCAAGGCCACCACCACGTTCAGCATTTTAAAATCCCTTCATAGGGAGTCGACTCAATCAATACATACATTCCTCAAAAAAAGAAATCGAGAGGAATCATTTCAGCAACTAACCAAACGGGAACGAATCAATCAACTTTCAGAAGAACAAGGCACAGTCGCTATACAATGAACCAGCCAGCGATGCTGAAGCATCACGGATTACCCACACTCCAAAGGACAGCACCAGATGGTAAGCCCGTGAATATATTAATAGATAAAGGTGCCACAAGTAGTTATGTGAAAAAATATTATAAATATTTTAAAAGCATTTTACCGAGCAAATCTATGACCTACCGAGCAAATACCTTGCATGGTAGCTCAATAATAACACACAAAAGAAAAATTAACCTATTAGGACATGAAATTTAATTATTCGAAATAGATTAACTTAAAGATTTCTACATAATATTAGGAGAAAATAATTTCAAGAAAGTAAAGGCTAAAGTGAATCTACTCAACTATTCTATTACAGGGTGAAAGATATGAAGTGTTACCAACTTCACACTGCTTGCATCTGTAAAACAGCTGATGACATCAACGACAAAATTGTTCTAATGATAGTTCAATATATTGTTTATAAGCCATCAAAAGCATTTGCGTCTCAGTTTCGTTGAATTTTTTTTTTTTCTGTGATGGAATTCGAACGTAATAGTGTGATTGCATTATATTTGGCTGGAAAATCACAACCAGCCATTGTTCGTGAGCTCAGTCACCTCAAAGTGAACAAAATGGTTGTGTATCGCACTATAAAACGTTACAATGAGACTGGTAGCATTGCAAAACGCTATCGAGGTGGACCACAAAAAACCGCAACAACGCCAGAAATGGTTCGGAAAGTGAAGGCTCGACTTGAACGAAATACACGTCGAAGTGGAAAAAGAGGCCAAAGAACTGAAAATATCGCAAGACAGCATTCGACGCATATTGAAAAATGACCTCAAGGACAAGGCTTACAAGTTCCAAAAAGCACACGATCTTTCACCCCAGCAAAAAAAAGTTCGTTGCGAATAAGCAAAGGAGTTGTTGCGCTTGCACGAACGTGGCGAATTTCCTAACATTGTGTTTTCTGATGAAAACAATTTCCCAATTGCGCAGTTCATAAACACTCAAAACGATCTTGTTTACTTGACCGAACGCTCATACGAGAATTTGAGCCTATGTATGGCCACTCGAAGCAATTTCCCATCGCAAGTAAGGGTTTGGGCCGCAGTGACCGCTGATGGACGCTCTTCAATCGTTTTTATCGAGCCCGGTGTCAAAGTGAATGCGACTTATTATCGGGAAAATGTTTTAGAAGCTGCTTTAGAATCGTGGACACGCAAGCATTTCGGTCGTAGACCGTGGACGTTCCAACAGGACTCGGCACCTTCTCATAAAGCTCGTGTGAACCAAGAATGGTTTAAAAATCATGTTCCACACTTCATTTCGTCCACACAATGGCTTTCGAATTCGCCAAACGCAAATCCGATTGACTATTCCATCTAGTCCATTTTGGAGAGGAAGGTGAAGCAATTCTGTCTTTGAAATCAATAAAAACTAATTTCACACAAAAAAGTTATGGCGTTTTGAATAGGTAACACTTCATATCGTTCACTCTGTAGTTTCGCGAAAGTGTCAAACCACTTGGAAAGTGAAAGCTAAACTATACGATAGGAGAAAAAGATTTGAGCAAGAAACAAAAAAATTTATGAAACAAAACTATCAAAATGAAATACTACCCTTCACTACCCTTCAAAGAAATACAGAAACTTCTAGAGAACAATAGCATACAACCTAGCAAAAGTCCATAGAACTCACCTATTTGGACAGTCTCAAAGAAAGGCACCACAGAAGATGGACAACCTAAACGAAGAATGGTGATAGACTTCCAAAAATTAAAGAAACGAACTATAGCTGATAGATATCCTATTCCAGACTTAACTACGACACTTCAGAATTTAGGAAAAGCCAGTTATTTCAACACTTTAGACTTAGAGTCAGGATTTCACCAAAGTATGATAAAACCAGAAGACAGACAAAAACCGGTGCTAAATATGAATTTTCACGACTACCATTCGAACTAAAAAATGCCCCCTCCAGATTCCAAAGATGCGTGGACGACGTCTTGAGACCCTTCATTGGTATATGTGCATATGTATATATAGATGATATTCTGATATACTCAGCCACACCTGAGCAACGCGTGAAAGACATCACCAATATAGTACAAACACTACACAGAGCCAACATGGAAATCTTAGAAGAAAAATGTAATTATTTTACAAAAGCTAACTGAATTCCTAGGTCACATAATAAAAAATGGAAGAATAACAGTAGAACAAAAAAAATAGAGGTGATCGAGAGATACAAAGAGCCAACGAACTTGAAAGCACTCAGATCATTATTGGGCCTAGCCCGATACCATAGAAAATTTGTAAAAAATTTTGCACAAATATGCAAACCTTTAGCCATTTATTTTCGCGGTGAAAATGGCAACATTTTAAAGAACGAGAGTTCAACAGGAAACATAGAACTTGATGAAGAAACATTTAAAATGGTAGAAACATTAAAAATAAACTAAAAAAACAAACAGGATTCCACCTCAAACTGACGCTACCAACTACGCAATAGGAGCAGTCTTGAGTCAACGAAAAACCCCATCGCCTACATATCACGGGCACTTAGTCAAACTGAATAAAACTACTCAAGAAATGAAAAAGAAATGCTAGCTATAGTATCTGACTATACGGCATAGCAGACTTAACAATTTACACATACTACCAGTCATTAATTTTCTCCATCTCTGAAAAAAAATCCAAACGCAAAACTAAAAAGATGAAAAAACCAAATAGAAGAATACGGAACAACACTCAAATATAAACCTGGACACGAGAATGTTGTAGCAGACGCACTAACAAGACAAATCTTCAACAGCTTCAACGAATCAGTACATTCAGCAGAAACATCAGAAGTCAGGAGTTTTAGACAAGTAACAGCACCGCTAAACTCTTTTAAAACCCAAAAATTAAAAAAAGGAGACGATAACTAACTAGTCATATCCACCATATTCCCAAAACTCGAACTATTTATTAGACACTAAATTCTTACTCACCACAATCAAGGCATTAATTAAACCATAGGCAGTGAAATAATATGGAATGATATGTATATATATATATATATATATATATAATTGGCGCGTACACCCTTTTTGGGGGTTTGGCCGAGCTCCTCCTCCTATTTGTGGTGTGCGTCTTGATGTTGTTTCACAAATGGAGGGACCTATAGTTTCAAGCCGACTCCGAACGGCAGCTTTTTTATTATGGAGCTTTTTCATAGCAGAAATACACTCGGAAGTTTGCCATTGCCTGCCGAGGGGCGACCGCTATTAGGAAAAACTTTTTCTTAATTTTGGTGTTTCACCGAGATTCGAACCTACAGTTAGTCACAGAAGTAAGTATACACCGGACACGTTTTCAATTTTCCCCCAATCGATTCCTTCAAACAACCTAAGTTATAACAAAATTGTGTTTTATTTACATGAATGAAATACAAAAATCATATTTAATCCAAATAATGAGAAAATTTTAAAAAGGAACAAAATTATTAAACTTTATAAAAATCCTTGTCTCAAAAATAAGTATACAGTTTATCATATTATTAATTTGTGAAATCAAAAACATAATTAAAATCAAATTCTAGTATTTGGTAGGATAACCATTAGACTTTACAATCGCTTTAAGTCGTGATGACATTGATTTCACCAAGTTTTCAGTTACACCTGGTGGTATTTTATTCCATTCCTCTTGAAGGACATTTTTAAGTTGTTCGGATGTTTACGTATTTGCCGCAATAAATGTTCCCATAATTGTTCGACTGGGTTGGTATTCGGGGACTGTGGCGGTGTTTTCAGCTGTTTTAGCACATTGTATAACAGCCACTCTCGTACAATGTTGGATGTGTGCTTGGAGTCATTATCCTGCTGGAAGATAAACGTTCCTCCAAGGCCCAATTTCGTAGCGCTTTCTTTTAAATTATTTTTCAAGGTATTTAAATAATCATATCGGTCCATAATATTTTCGAGAAATACCAAGTTTCCAACCCTGTTCGCAGCCATACATCCCCAAACCATCACAGAGCCCCCTCCATGCTTCACAGTGCCCGTCATATTGTTTGGATCCAATTCCGCGTTAACTTTTCTCCAAACTTTTTCACGGCCATCAGATCCACAGATACTGAAATTACACTCATCAGAAAATATGACTTGGTTCCAAAACGTTTGGTCATAATTTCCATGATCTTTTGCGAATGAAATCCTTTTACTCCGATTGACACTACTCACGAAAGGCTTTTTCCTAACACTGCGCCCATGCAAAACCCGGTGAATAGTTTGGGTGCTAAATTGTTTTCCAGTCTCATTTTTAATTTCAGATTTCAGTTTGGGGGCACTTATTTTGGGGTTTGTCCTGATTTTCCGTACGACTAAGCTTTTTTCTCTGGGACTTAAGAGCGGCGGACGCCCACAACGCTATTTATTAGCTGCTTTCCGCACTTTTATATTTATTCACAATCTTTTGAACTGTAGCAAAACTCCTATCTATCAAACAACCGATTTCTCGCAATGATTTATGTTCCTTGTGATATATATATTATTATCAGTTTTTTTAAATCATCAGAAAGCTCTTTTCCTCTTGGTGCCATTACTAAAAATCTCGCAAAAATTAATACAAAACGTACTTCCCTAAATTTTTATACTCCCTTGAATTATTTCCTTTTAATAGATTTAACGTTTTTAATCAATACGTAAAAATAAATGTTATGCTAACTGAACAATCGTTTGCTGTATACCTACTTTTGTGACATAAATTTCGCTGGCATCAAAGACAAAGCAAAGCGTGGATAACGGTACCTAAAATTTACAGCTAAATGAAAGCTTACTACTCCTGACACCAGGCCGCCTCAGGTTGTAACGGTGGCGTTACCATGGTATGGGGCGCTGCCATGGCGGACCGTTTATTTCCCCTAAATCCTCATTGGTCACCGCACATGGCGACATGTGCAGCCTTCTGGAAGGGCAGGTGACCGTACGAAACAGAATGAACCAACAACAAAAACAAACAAAAACTTCGGATAACGCTACAAAGAAGACGGACAAACGGACGGACACAAACCCAAAACGAACGGATAAACGGACGCACCCATTGACACAATAGATGGACAAATGGACAACACGGACCGACACCAACGAACTGAGGAAGTTGGGAACTTCCTCAGAGGACGAACTCTTGGCCTCCAGCCAAGAGACGGTTGATGGTAAAGCTGTGGGCCACAGCACGCCATCAACCTTAAATCAACCATCCACATCCGCTGATGCCAAGGGGCAAAAGCGCCAAAAAGTTAAAAAAGGAAAGAATAAATAAAAATGAGGCTGGAAGAATAAGTAAAAATGAGGCTGAAGGGAAAACTCATCCAAAGGACGCAGCCGATAAGGCAAGGTGCCAAAAGGTGGTCGAGGAGTACCTGGTGTTCCAGGCCACCCAGAAGGCAGAAGCCGTGAAACGCAATCGTTCGTAGGACGAAAGCGAAAAACCAACGAAGAAGCACAAAGTGTTGGTTCACACCGCTTCAATACCAAAACCAACCAAACGCTCATTTAATGAGGTGGCACGGGATCACCTGCAAATAGCGTTGGTTGATGAAATAACTAACCGCGGTAAACCTGCATCGGATAAGTGGTCCGAAATCGAGGCACGGCTGTCCCGCATTGTCGTCGATCATGTCATGGCAAACCCGAAGGATCATGTGCCAGGATTTGATTCAATGGAGGTGGTCCGCGGATACAGGGTGATCAATTGCGATGATCAACTCTCCCTTAACTTCCTGCAAACAGTTGTGGGCAAGATCCAGAGCGACTGGGAAGGTTTGAGGCTCAAACTAATCCCGACCAGCGAAATCCCTCGACGGCCGAGGGCTCGCATCTGGATTCCGATCATAGAATTCGAAACTAAGCAACTTATTCCATACCTGCAGGCACACAACCGCACTGTTCCGATGGATGACTGGAGCATCTTCAAAGCGGAGGCTCCGCAAAAGAACAGTGTGTCCTTCCTTCTTCAAATGTCGGAGGAGAGCATCGAGCCACTGGGAAAAGTGGACAAAAAACTTCGGTTCGGCGTCAGGAAAACGCAACTGAAGATATTCCGATCTGCAAATCCGGAGGATGAACAGTACGAGGTTGACGGCGCCAACGAGTTGCCCACAGGCATGGAACTTGACGACGCCGCATCTACCAAAAACGATGGCGCTAATGAGCAGCACCCGGGAGTGCAGCTTGGCGACACCGTCGAATTGTAAAACGACCAGCTGCATGGGTCTCAAGGTTGTCCAAATAAACCTGCAACACTCGCGAACTGCAACGGACAACCTAACCGTTCTCATGGCGGAGGAGGACGTCGACATCGCTTTAATCCAGGAGCCCTGGGTGCGGAGCACCGAGGTGAAGGGGTTTACTGGGAACAACCACAACCTTTTCTACAAACGGACTGACGGTAACCCCAGATCTTGTATTGTAGCTAAGAAACATTTGAGCATATTTTTAATCCCATCATATTGTTCACAGGATGTGACGGCTGTGGAGGTAGAAGCCACTGACGGTGTCGGCATCATACTGGCTTTCATCTACATGGCACATGATCGGCCAGCACCCCCCGAGGAGGCTCGTCGGCTTGTGCGTGAAGCCAGAAATAAGAACCTGCTGCTCGGATGCGATGCCAACGCGAGGCATGCGTTGTGGGGAAGCTCTGAGACAAACGACCGAGGTGAGTCTTTATATAATTGTATTATTATATATTATATTATCACGGAAAACCTTGAGAGTAGGGTCATAACACTGGAAAAGGCATTTAGTAGGGCCTACAAAACGTCCTGCCCCATAAAATTTAGCAAAAAAACTCACCCTCCTTGGTGGAGCAGTGAGCTCTTAAAACTAAGGGAAAAATCTAGGTCAACGTTTAACCTCAGCTACTCGACGGGAAATTGGGAATTGTACAGAGAAAGTCGGAGATAGTACAAGAAGGCAATGAGGGCCGCCAAAAAAGACAGCTGGAGGGAATTTTGTTCGCCAATCGAATCCACCAGGGATTCTGCTAGGCTCAGCCGTGTTTTTTTCTAAAGACCACTCAATGGCTTCTTGGGTCAAGAAACCTGATGGAACTTGGACTGCTACAGCAGAAGAATCGCTAGAGCTTCTGCTAAACACGCATTTTCCAGGATGCAGCGCTTACGAAAGTCAGAGGGGAAACATTAGGCGGAGCCAATATAATCCACAGCATCTTGCAAATGAAATCATTACCAAAGAAAAAGTTGCATGGGCAATCAAATCTTTCTCACCCTTTAAATCTCCGGGGCCAGATGGGATCATTCCAAAGATGTTACAGGAAACCTTGGACTGTATTCTACCATGGCAAGAGGAAATTTTTAAAACGTGTTTAAACTTAGGCCATATTCCAGATAGCTGGAAACTAGTCAAGGTCGTCTTCATACTAAAAGTAGGTAGAAGAGGACATGAATCAGCGAAGGACTTGAGGCCAATCAGTCTTTCGTCTTTCCTGTTAAAAACTTTTGAAAGACTTTTGGATACGCACCTCAGAAGCTCTTTGGAGAGCTCTGGTATATCAACTGCACAACACGTATACCTTAAAGGCAAATCTACAGAGACAGCGCTTCACGAGGTAATCGGAACAATAGAGGGTTCTCTAGAGAGCAAACATTATACCATGGCGGCATTCTTGGATATCGAAGGCGCATTTAACAATGTTAGCACAGATGCCATCCAACGGGCGTTGATAGACCTGGACAGTTGCATTAGTAACTGGGTCATCTCCATGCTAGAAACCAAGATCATCAAAGCTAATATGGGTAATATCAACATAACCAAGAAGGTCCGCGGGGGCACTCCCCAAGGGGGAGTATTATCTTCACTTCTTTGGCTATGTGTGATCAGCAAAATCTTAATAAAACTTGACGGAGGTGGGGTAAAAGTGGTAGCGTACGCTGATGATGTGGTGTTAATGGTGTCACGACTGTGTCCAAATACGATCAGTGGGATCATCCAAAGATCGTTAGGCGAGCTTAACTCTTGGGCCACAGGATGTGGGCTAAGTTTAAACCCGCGTAAGACAGAACTTATGCTTTTTACCACCAGACACAAGGTACCAATTTTTACCCTAGTAAATATCAACGGACAAACTCTGTCTTTATCAACCAGTGCAAAGTACTTAGGGGTAATTTTGGACTCCAAACTTAGCTGGAAGTTAATCGTCGAAGAACGGGTAAGGAAAGCAGAAATTGCTTTATATGCCAGCAAACGTATACTTGGAAGAAGATGGGGTCTTCAACCTAAGCATACATTATGGCTGTATAAGGCGGTTATACGACCCATTTTATCGTATGGTTGGGTAGTTTGGTGGAAAGCTCTAGGGAGAGAGTACAATACCAAATTACTCGGCAGAATACAAAGATCAGCCTGTGCAATAACGGTCGGTGCAATCAGATCATGTTCTAGAGAGGCTCTCAATGCACTGACACACGTTATTCCAATAGACCTACATATAAAGAAGACGGCAACCATGAGTGCATTTAGGTTAAATGAAGCGGGTCGCTGGAAAGGAAAAACTTATGATCACGCTAGTCTATTATTGCGACAAACTCAGTAAACCTCGGTGAGGACTGACTACATCGTCCCGATGGTAACGTTCAATAGGTGTTTTGCCACACTCTTTCCATCTAAAAAAGAATGGAATAAGGGATTCTCTCTAAACAACTTCGATACCACAGTCTATACAGATGGCAGTAAAATGGATTGTTGTGTTGGAGCTGGTATATATTCTCATAGACTTGGAATTGAAAAATCTGTGCGTCTCCCTAATACCAGCAGCGTCTTCTAAGCGGAAGTACTAGCAATTGGGGAAGCCTGTAGGTTACTAATCGCAGATTGCTCTTTTAAGGGCAATATCGCTATTCTTTCGGATAGCCAAGCCGCAATCCAGGCGCTGGACAACCTCTTAAGTGGTGGAGCAAAGTAGGAATAGCTTCACCAACTTGAGTGAAAACCATAGAGTAACCTTAATTTGATGGACGCTCTTCAATCGTTTTTATCGAGCCCGGTGTCAAAGTGAATGCGACTTATTATCGGGAAAATGTTTTAGAAGCTGCTTTAGAATCGTGGACACGCAAGCATTTCGGTCGTAGACCGTGGACGTTCCAACAGGACTCGGCACCTTCTCATAAAGCTCGTGTGAACCAAGAATGGTTTAAAAATCATGTTCCACACTTCATTTCGTCCACACAATGGCTTTCGAATTCGCCAGACGCAAATCCGATGGACTATTCCATCTAGTCCATTTTGGAGACCAAGGTGAAGCAATTCTGTCTTTGAAATCAATAAAAACTAATTTCACACAAAAAAGTTATGGCGTTTTGAATAGGTAACACTTCATATCGTTCACTCTGTAGTTTCGCGAAAGTGTCAAACCACTTGGAAAGTGAAAGCTAAACTATCAAAATGAAATACTACCCTTCACTACCCTTCAAAGAAATACAGAAACTTCTAGAAAACAATAGCATACAACCTAGCAAAAGTCCATAGAACTCACCTATTTGGACAGTCTCAAAGAAAGGCACCACAGAAGATGGACAACCTAAACGAAGAATGGTGATAGACTTCCAAAAATTAAAGAAACGAACTATAGCTGATAGATATCCTATTCCAGACTTAACTACGACACTTCAGAATTTAGGAAAAGCCAGTTATTTCAACACTTTAGACTTAGAGTCAGGATTTCACCAAAGTATGATAAAACCAGAAGACAGACAAAAACCGGTGCTAAATATGAATTTTCACGACTACCATTCGAACTAAAAAATGCCCCCTCCAGATTCCAAAGATGCGTGGACGACGTCTTGAGACCCTTCATTGGTATATGTGCATATGTATATATAGATGATATTCTGATATACTCAGCCACACCTGAGCAACGCGTGAAAGACATCACCAATATAGTACAAACACTACACAGAGCCAACATGGAAATCTTAGAAGAAAAATGTAATTATTTTACAAAAGCTAACTGAATTCCTAGGTCACATAATAAAAAATGGAAGAATAACAGTAGAACAAAAAAAATAGAGGTGATCGAGAGATACAAAGAGCCAACGAACTTGAAAGCACTCAGATCATTATTGGGCCTAGCCCGATACCATAGAAAATTTGTAAAAAATTTTGCACAAATATGCAAACCTTTAGCCATTTATTTACGCGGTGAAAATGGCAACATTTTAAAGAACGAGAGTTCAACAGGAAACATAGAACTTGATGAAGAAACATTTAAAATGGTAGAAACATTAAAAATAAACTAAAAAAACAAACAGGATTCCACCTCAAACTGACGCTACCAACTACGCAATAGGAGCAGTCTTGAGTCAACGAAAAACCCCATCGCCTACATATCACGGGCACTTAGTCAAACTGAATAAAACTACTCAAGAAATGAAAAAGAAATGCTAGCTATAGTATCTGTCTATACGGCATAGCAGACTTAACAATTTACACATACTACCAGTCATTAATTTTCTCCATCTCTGAAAAAAATCCAAACGCAAAACTAAAAAGATGAAAAAACCAAATAGAAGAATACGGAACAACACTCAAATATAAACCTGGACACGAGAATGTTGTAGCAGACGCACTAACAAGACAAATCTTCAACAGCTTCAACGAATCAGTACATTCAGCAGAAACATCAGAAGTCAGGAGTTTTAGACAAGTAACAGCACCGCTAAACTCTTTTAAAACCCAAAAATTAAAAAAAGGAGACGATAACTAACTAGTCATATCCACCATATTCCCAAAACTCGAACTATTTATTAGACACTAAATTCTTACTCACCACAATCAAGGCATTAATTAAACCATAGGCAGTGAAATAATATGGAATGATATGTATATATATATATATATATATATATATAATTGGCGCGTACACCCTTTTTGGGGGTTTGGCCGAGCTCCTCCTCCTATTTGTGGTGTGCGTCTTGATGTTGTTTCACAAATGGAGGGACCTATAGTTTCAAGCCGACTCCGAACGGCAGCTTTTTTATTATGGAGCTTTTTTATAGCAGAAATACACTCGGAAGTTTGCCATTGCCTGCCGAGGGGCGACCGCTATTAGAAAAAACTTTTTCTTAATTTTGGTGTTTCACCGAGATTCGAACCTACAGTTAGTCACAGAAGTAAGTATACACCGGACACGTTTTCAATTTTCCCCCAATCGATTCCTTCAAACAACCTAAGTTATAACAAAATTGTGTTTTATTTACATGAATGAAATACAAAAATCATATTTAATCCAAATAATGAGAAAATTTTAAAAAGGAACAAAATTATAGCTTTATATAATATATTAAACTTTATAAAAATCCTTGTCTCAAAAATAAGTATACAGTTTATCATATTATTAATTTGTGAAATCAAAAACATAATTAAAATCAAATTCTAGTATTTGGTAGGATAACCATTAGACTTTACAATCGCTTTAAGTCGTGATGACATTGATTTCACCAAGTTTTCAGTTACACCTGGTGGTATTTTATTCCATTCCTCTTGAAGGACATTTTTAAGTTGTTCGGATGTTTACGTATTTGCCGCAATAAATGTTCCCATAATTGTTCGACTGGGTTGGTATTCGGGGACTGTGGCGGTGTTTTCAGCTGTTTTAGCACATTGTATAACAGCCACTCTCGTACAATGTTGGATGTGTGCTTGGAGTCATTACCCTGCTGGAAGATAAACGTTCCTCCAAGGCCCAATTTCGTAGCGCTTTCTTTTAATTTATTTTTCAATGTATTTAAATAATCATATCGGTCCATAATATTTTCGAGAAATACCAAGTTTCCAACCCTGTTCGCAGCCATACATGCCCAAACCATCACAGAGCCCCCTCCATGCTACACAGTGCCCGTCATATTGTTTGGATCCAATTCCGCGTTAACTTTTCTCCAAACTTTTTCACGGCCATCAGATCCACAGATACTGAAATTACACTCATCAGAAAATATGACTTGGTTCCAAAACGTTTGGTCATAATTTCCATGATCTTTTGCGAATGAAATCCTTTTACCCCGATTGACACTACTCACGAAAGGCTTTTTCCTAACACTGCGCCCATGATAACCAGCACTATGCAAAACCCGGTGAATAGTTTGGGTGCTAAATTGTTTTCCAGTCTCATTTTTAATTTCAGATTTCAGTTTGGGGGCACTTATTTTGGGGTTTGTCCTGATTTTCCGTACGACTAAGCTTTTTTCTCTGGGACTTAAGAGCGGCGGACGCCCACAACGCTATTTATTAGCTGCTTTCCGCACTTTTATATTTATTCACAATCTTTTGAACTGTAGCAAAACTCCTATCTATCAAACAACCGATTTCTCGCAATGATTTATGTTCCTTGTGATATATATATTATTATCAGTTTTTTTAAATCATCAGAAAGCTCTTTTCCTCTTGGTGCCATTACTAAAAATCTCGCAAAAATTAATACAAAACGTACTTCCCTAAATTTTTATACTCCCTTGAATTATTTCCTTTTAATAGATTTAACGTTTTTAATCAATACGTAAAAATAAATGTTATGCTAACTGAACAATCGTTTGCTGTATACCTACTTTTGTGACATAAATTTCGCTGGCATCAAAGACAAAGCAAAGCGTGGATAACGGTACCTAAAATTTACAGCTAAATGAAAGCTTACTACTCCTGACACCAGGCCGCCTCAGGTTGTAACGGTGGCGTTACCATGGTATGGGGCGCTGCCATGGCGGACCGTTTATTTCCCCTAAATCCTCATTGGTCACCGCACATGGCGACATGTGCAGCCTTCTGGAAGGGCAGGTGACCGTACGAAACAGAATGAACAAACAACAAAAACAAACAAAAACTTCGGATAACGCTACAAAGAAGACGGACAAACGGACGGACACAAACCCAAAACGAACGGATAAACGGACGCACCCATTGACACAATAGATGGACAAATGGACAACACGGACCGACACCAACGAACTGAGGAAGTTGGGAACTTCCTCAGAGGACGAACTCTTGGCCTCCAGCCAAGAGACGGTTGATGGTAAAGCTGTGGGCCACAGCACGCCATCAACCTTAAATCAACCATCCACATCCGCTGATGCCAAGGGGCAAAAGCGCCAAAAAGTTAAAAAAGGAAAGAATAAATAAAAATGAGGCTGGAAGAATAAGTAAAAATGAGGCTGAAGGGAAAACTCATCCAAAGGACGCAGCCGATAAGGCAAGGTGCCAAAAGGTGGTCGAGGAGTACCTGGTGTTCCAGGCCACCCAGAAGGCAGAAGCCGTGAAACGCAATCGTTCGTAGGACGAAAGCGAAAAACCAACGAAGAAGCACAAAGTGTTGGTTCACACCGCTTCAATACCAAAACCAACCAAACGCTCATTTAATGAGGTGGCACGGGATCACCTGCAAATAGCGTTGGTTGATGAAATAACTAACCGCGGTAAACCTGCATCGGATAAGTGGTCCGAAATCGAGGCACGGCTGTCCCGCATTGTCGTCGATCATGTCATGGCAAACCCGAAGGATCATGTGCCAGGATTTGATTCAATGGAGGTGGTCCGCGGATACAGGGTGATCAATTGCGATGATCAACTCTCCCTTAACTTCCTGCAAACAGTTGTGGGCAAGATCCAGAGCGACTGGGAAGGTTTGAGGCTCAAACTAATCCCGACCAGCGAAATCCCTCGACGGCCGAGGGCTCGCATCTGGATTCCGATCATAGAATTCGAAACTAAGCAACTTATTCCATACCTGCAGGCACACAACCGCACTGTTCCGATGGATGACTGGAGCATCTTCAAAGCGGAGGCTCCGCAAAAGAACAGTGTGTCCTTCCTTCTTCAAATGTCGGAGGAGAGCATCGAGCCACTGGGAAAAGTGGACAAAAAACTTCGGTTCGGCGTCAGGAAAACGCAACTGAAGATATTCCGATCTGCAAATCCGGAGGATGAACAGTACGAGGTTGACGGCGCCAACGAGTTGCCCACAGGCATGGAACTTGACGACGCCGCATCTACCAAAAACGATGGCGCTAATGAGCAGCACCCGGGAGTGCAGCTTGGCGACACCGTCGAATTGTAAAACGACCAGCTGCATGGGTCTCAAGGTTGTCCAAATAAACCTGCAACACTCGCGAACTGCAACGGACAACCTAACCGTTCTCATGGCGGAGGAGGACGTCGACATCGCTTTAATCCAGGAGCCCTGGGTGCGGAGCACCGAGGTGAAGGGGTTTACTGGGAACAACCACAACCTTTTCTACAAACGGACTGACGGTAACCCCAGATCTTGTATTGTAGCTAAGAAACATTTGAGCATATTTTTAATCCCATCATATTGTTCACAGGATGTGACGGCTGTGGAGGTAGAAGCCACTGACGGTGTCGGCATCATACTGGCTTTCATCTACATGGCACATGATCGGCCAGCACCCCCGAGGAGGCTCGTCGGCTTGTGCGTGAAGCCAGAAATAAGAACCTGCTGCTCGGATGCGATGCCAACGCGAGGCATGCGTTGTGGGGAAGCTCTGAGACAAACGACCGAGGTGAGTCTTTATATAATTGTATTATTATATATTATATTATCACGGAAAACCTTGAGAGTAGGGTCATAACACTGGAAAAGGCATTTAGTAGGGCCTACAAAACGTCCTGCCCCATAAAATTTAGCAAAAAAACTCACCCTCCTTGGTGGAGCAGTGAGCTCTTAAAACTAAGGGAAAAATCTAGGTCAACGTTTAACCTCAGCTACTCGACGGGAAATTGGGAATTGTACAGAGAAAGTCGGAGATAGTACAAGAAGGCAATGAGGGCCGCCAAAAAAGACAGCTGGAGGGAATTTTGTTCGCCAATCGAATCCACCAGGGATTCTGCTAGGCTCAGCCGTGTTTTTTTCTAAAGACCATTCAATGGCTTCTTGGGTCAAGAAACCTGATGGAACTTGGACTGCTACAGCAGAAGAATCGCTAGAGCTTCTGCTAAACACGCATTTTCCAGGATGCAGCGCTTACGAAAGTCAGAGGGGAAACATTAGGCGGAGCCAATATAATCCACAGCATCTTGCAAATGAAATTATTACCAAAGAAAAAGTTGCATGGGCAATCAAATCTTTCTCACCCTTTAAATCTCCGGGGCCAGATGGGATCATTCCAAAGATGTTACAGGAAACCTTGGACTGTATTCTACCATGGCAAGAGGAAATTTTTAAAACGTGTTTAAACTTAGGCCATATTCCAGATAGCTGGAAACTAGTCAAGGTCGTCTTCATACTAAAAGTAGGTAGAAGAGGACATGAATCAGCGAAGGACTTGAGGCCAATCAGTCTTTCGTCTTTCCTGTTAAAAACTTTTGAAAGACTTTTGGATACGCACCTCAGAAGCTCTTTGGAGAGCTCTGGTATATCAACTGCACAACACGTATACCTTAAAGGCAAATCTACAGAGACAGCGCTTCACGAGGTAATCGGAACAATAGAGGGTTCTCTAGAGAGCAAACATTATACCATGGCGGCATTCTTGGATATCGAAGGCGCATTTAACAATGTTAGCACAGATGCCATCCAACGGGCGTTGATAGACCTGGACAGTTGCATTAGTAACTGGGTCATCTCCATGCTAGAAACCAAGATCATCAAAGCTAATATGGGTAATATCAACATAACCAAGAAGGTCCGCGGGGGCACTCCCCAAGGGGGAGTATTATCTTCACTTCTTTGGTTATGTGTGATCAGCAAAATCTTAATAAAACTTGACGGAGGTGGGGTAAAAGTGGTAGCGTACGCTGATGATGTGGTGTTAATGGTGTCACGACTGTGTCCAAATACGATCAGTGGGATCATCCAAAGATCGTTAGGCGAGCTTAACTCTTGGGCCACAGGATGTGGGCTAAGTTTAAACCCGCGTAAGACAGAACTTATGCTTTTTACCACCAGACACAAGGTACCAATTTTTACCCTAGTAAATATCAACGGACAAACTCTGTCTTTATCAACCAGTGCAAAGTACTTAGGGGTAATTTTGGACTCCAAACTTAGCTGGAAGTTAATCGTCGAAGAACGGGTAAGGAAAGCAGAAATTGCTTTATATGCCAGCAAACGTATACTTGGAAGAAGATGGGGTCTTCAACCTAAGCATACATTATGGCTGTATAAGGCGGTTATACGACCCATTTTATCGTATGGTTGGGTAGTTTGGTGGAAAGCTCTAGGGAGAGAGTACAATACCAAATTACTCGGCAGAATACAAAGATCAGCCTGTGCAATAACGGTCGGTGCAATCAGATCATGTTCTAGAGAGGCTCTCAATGCACTGACACACGTTATTCCAATAGACCTACATATAAAGAAGACGGCAACCATGAGTGCATTTAGGTTAAATGAAGCGGGTCGCTGGAAAGGAAAAACTTATGATCACGCTAGTCTATTATTGCGACAAACTCAGTAAACCTCGGTGAGGACTGACTACATCGTCCCGATGGTAACGTTCAATAGGTGTTTTGCCACACTCTTTCCATCTAAAAAAGAATGGAATAAGGGATTCTCTCTAAACAACTTCGATACCACAGTCTATACAGATGGCAGTAAAATGGATTGTTGTGTTGGAGCTGGTATATATTCTCATAGACTTTGAATTGAAAAATCTGTGCGTCTCCCTAATACCAGCAGCGTCTTCTAAGCGGAAGTACTAGCAATTGGGGAAGCCTGTAGGTTACTAATCGCAGATTGCTCTTTTAAGGGCAATATCGCTATTCTTTCGGATAGCCAAGCCGCAATCCAGGCGCTGGACAACCTCTTAAGTGGTGGAGCAAAGTAGGAATAGCCTCACCAACTTGAGTGAAAACCATAGAGTAACCTTAATTTGGGTCCCGGGACACCGGAACATAGAAGGTAACGAAAAAGCTGATGAACTGGCAAGAGGGGGATCTGCCATGAATAGCGCTCTTGCAGCACCAGTATTCACTCCACTAGGTGCGGTCAAGAATGCAATTTCCCTAAAATACCTTCGAATTGCAGATTGTAGATGGAGAGACCAGACAAAATGCAAAATCAGCAGAACGTTTCGGCCCACCTACAGCCTCAAGCAATCGTCGACATTAATAAACATGAAACGACGGGACACCTGTAGACTTACGGCAGTCATAACTGAATTCTGGTCTATCGGAGAACAAGCCGCCAAAATGTGCATCCCTCACAACACATACTGTCATAGTTGTAAACAAACAGAGAAAAAAGAAAAAATCTTCCCTTTCCTCTGTGAATGCCCTGCCCTATGGAAGGACAGAATGTTAACCCTGGGCCAACCGCTGTTCGAGAGTCTCGAGCAACTGTCTGGCTTAGACGTCAACAACCTAATAAGGTTCCTAAACCGAACAGACTGGATATAGTCCTGCTGCAAATAACTGTTAAACAATTCGGTAACGAGGATGTGGCAACGAAATCGTGTGGAAGCGCTAGTTGGATTCTGGATGAATCACCACTCTAACCAATCAACCAACTGGGAGTACACAATTACCATGTGTAAAATATTTTGATTACATATTAAGGAAAGCGTTAGCGTCAAACAATTCCATAAATCAAGCTCCTGTATACTTATTTATGTTACTAACTGAACGTGAATTCCGAGAGGTAGTCACGCACATGGAATGATTTACAACCTCTTTTAAAAGCAACATTCATGAAATACTTGAAGAGGTAATCACACAAATATTGCCGAGGCTGCACGAACACCAAACATCAAACGCTGAAGGCGAACGCTTACATTCAATACTACTGGAACTCGCGCGGTCTATAGCAAGCGAAAAATAAACCAGTGTAGAAGAAGAAATATTGCAAGCAGTAAAGGAATACAACAAAACAATACACTCGGTAACAAACGAAAAACCCCTAAACATATTTTTGACAGAAGTAAGTATCCTAAAATAAAACAGAAAATCCAAGAAAAACAGGACAAAATGTTAAAATATCATAACAAAAATAGGCAACAAAAAACATACATCCCAGCCCAAATAATATATGAGAAAAGCAGTCGAAGAGATAAATATACAAGGAGATACATCCAACATCAAGTAAAAGAAGATCGTGAGGACACAACCAGGGGGAAGATTATACACAAAGATAACATCAGACAAAATGTTGAAGCTACTGATACTCCTATGTACACATAGGATGATATGGGAAAACCTTTGAAATCTATATATATAAAAATGAAATGATGTTCGTTCGTCCGCATTTTTTTGGGCCGATACGAGGCCAATTTTATTCGTTCTTTTTTCATATTATAGGGATCCACTAGGGGAAGGTTTTTAGCAAAAAAAAATTTCTTTTAAATATTTTCTTCATATAAAAAAAAGAAAAAATCAAAATATTGTCCAAAACAAAACTTGCTCGATTGTTAGATTAAAGTAAGTTTCGAATCGACATTCATTTTATGTGTACAACTTTTTTTGAATTTTTTGTATTTGTATTGTGATACAGAAGTGTATTGTAACAGAAATTTCAAATGATTCGAATGAAATTTTTTTTTTTTTTTTATTTCTTCCATAAAATATTACACCTGTCGTTAGGCAATAAGTAATTTGATTTACAAAAAGATGGAATGAGAGTGATATTGAAGGGCCAATGCCCCCAAGCTCATTTAGAAGAAATATATACATATTATTTAAAAACAAGTGGTTAACAAACAATGATATATACGATTAGTTGACAATTGATTACAAGGATTTTGCAAGATCTGTTGGTGTTTGACGGTTAAGCCGACTTTGGATAGATTTTTCTTTATTTGGTAGTCTTCTCATCATAGGATTTGTATGCGTTAATAGTCTATTTATGTGTCTTCTGCTAGCGCTTTGTATTGTTTCTTCAATAGTATCGATGTCAAGATCGCGATGAATATCTGCGTTAGGTATGTACCAAGGTGCATTAGTTAAGGTCCTAAGTATTTATGAAAATAATGTATCAATTCAATTGAGCAATGCTTTCTTTGACCAATTCTATATGGAAATGAATGCGTTTGCAAACGATGTTTTCGGCTATAAACAAATGTTGGAATCGAAGGAAAAAGGAAAGAAACGCGAAATGATAAAAAAAATTCTTGGAAAATTTAAAATGAATGGTGCTTCATTGGAAAAATTCAAAGGTAATAAGAACATACACAAGATAAAGTTAGAATTCGAATGTTTAGATTTATTTTGTTTATTTCTCATTTTTTCAGAAGTACACCACGCAACAACTCATTCCAACTCTGATTTTGAAATCCTGTTGGAATTGGTGATCGATAATTTTGTCACTATAATGGTCAATGGAAATTTGCGTGTATCAGACCCTGCATATTATTTACCATATCAACTTTTTATGGAACATATGGACCAAATGAACACAAAAAAATAGTTTAGTTTTGTTTTGATTTTTTGCAACATTTTGGTTTTCAGTTAATACAATAAAAACAATACTGTTTTTTCGTGAACACAAAATTCTAAATTTATTACGTTGTTTGTTTAGAATTTTTTTAGAAAAAAAGTAAATTTTTTGGTTTTGAGGAAATTTGTTTATTGTTGCTATTTGTGAAAGCGTAGATATTTGTAAGTATTTGACTATAATCCTAAAAATTAATGGAATACCACTATGACACATAGAAAACATTTTTTCAAAGGGGCGTTTTTCGAAAAGTATAAAAAAAATTGTTTTCAAAAATTTTGAAGAAATAAAGTAAAATAAAAAATTTTCGAAAGCATGAAATTTTTTCAAAACCAAATTTTCCTCAAAAAGATAAAAGAAATTTCTTCGAAGAGGTGTTTTTCTAAAATTACAAAAAAAAATTTCAAAAATTTTAAACAAATAAAATAAAATAAAACTTTTTCAAAGGGTATGAAATTTTTTCAAAACAAAATTTTCTGAAAACCAAAAAAAATAAAAAAAAAATGGTGTTTTCAAAGCATTTCATATTCCACTATTAATAGAGAATACATTTTTTCGAGGGGGTGTTTTTCAAAGCGGAAAAAAATCTTTTTTAACAAATCAATTTAAACTTTTACAAAAGTATGAAATTTTTTCAAGAACAAAATTTTCTCAAAAACGTTAAATTAAAAAAAAATAGTTTTTTCAAAATATTTAATTTTCAGCAATTAACTGAGAAGAAATTCGTTAGAGCGAAGTGTTTTTCAAAACTTCAAAAAACACTTTTTAACCAAAAAAAATAAACCTTTTTTCAAAAACAACAGGAATGATAACATTGCCTAACAATTTCTACACTTTTGCACAGTCTAAAGAGGCATTGATACAGAGTGTATTTCCAAACATAGTTCAACATTACAAAAACCATGATTGACTCAGTGAAAGAGCAATTTTAGCTGGGAAAAATAAGGACGTCAATGATATAAATTCAGCTATTTTAGATCAAATACCTGGTGACAAAGTTGCGTATAAGTCAATGGACACTATTACTGATCAAGATGAGGTCGTAAATTATCCAACTGAATTCTTAAACTCCCTCGATTTGCCAGGCTTACCACCTCATAATTTACGATTAAAAATTGGAGCACCGATTATTATGCTGCGCAATAGTAATGTGCCCCGACTTTTCAACGGTACCAGACTCGCTGTGAAGAAGCTAATGGGTAACGTTATCGAAGCAACAATTTTGAAAGGGAAGTACAAAGGTGAAGACATTTTGATACCCTGAATTCCACTGATTCCGGCGGATTTACCATTCGATTTCAAACGTTTGCAGTTCCCTATTCGCCTTGCCTTCGCTATGAGAATTAATAAGGCGCAAGGACAGTCTCTACAAATGTGCGGTATTAATTTAGAATACCCAGTTTTTTCTCATGGACAATTGTATGTAGCTTGCTCACGAGTTGGCAAACCATCGTCATTATTCACGCGAAAGATGAAAAAACCAAAAACGTTGTCTACCAAAAAGTGTTACAATAAAGTTGGAATGAAATTGTATAAAAGAATTTGCTTTGTTTCGTATTAATTTTATTCTCTTTCAGCAAATCATTGAATTTATCGTCTAGCGAAGCGGGCGAGGGTACGCTAGTCATCTATAAATATCCAATTATAATAAATCAATGTGAAATCTTTGACGTCACATCTTTATCTTATCGACATGGAAAACTCGAACTAAACTCACTTATAGCCTCATGTGACAAAACATTTCAAAGAATAAATAAGTGCAAAAATAATTTTAGCAAATATATATGCAAGAAACAAAGAAGAAACAATTGTACGTATCCATTAGTCAACACTAATACAGGGAACTGTAATTCTACTGAGGAAAATAAAGAACCAATAATTATTCTAAAACATGGATATATAATAATAGATGGAACGCACACTGTGAACAATAAAACCATCGTTGGAACATATCTCGTACAATTTCCAACTACCATTAATCTAGACAATAAAATCATATTTCACCAAGATAATGAAATCAAAGAGTTCATACAATCCAGATGTATTGAACAAATAGAAATAAACGAATTATTTCAATCCTAGTCACAATATGAATTTAATAATATTCAAAAACTACACAAATTTATAATCCCCTTTGAGGAACACCCAATAAGAAACACCCTAATGCTTATTTTTATATAAGGTTGTCAAAAAAGTCTTGCGGTATTTTTATTGAATTTTCAATTGTTCATAAAATTGGTTATAATAATGCGATTTAAGTCAAATATGCGCCGTTTTGTTCGATGACGAGTTCCCAACGAGATGCCAACTTCATAATGCCCCTCTTATAGAAGCTCGCTTCCCTATTGTCAAAAAACTCGGAGAGCCAATTTTCATAAGACTCTCTTGTGGACAACTTCCGACTACCAAGCTCGTTCGCCATGGACAGAAATAGGTGATAATCACTTGGTGCGAGATCCGGACTATACGGTGGATGCAAAAGAACCTCCCATCCGAGCTGCCGGAGCAAGCGGTCCAGTTGTTGGCAGTACAGGTCCGAATTGAGCGTTTGGCCATAGGGGAGCAGCTCATAGTGGATGATTCCCTGCCAATCCCACCAAACACCCAGAAGAACCTTCCTGGCCGTCAATCCAGGATTGGCCACCGTCTGGGCAGCTTCACCGCTTTTCGACCACGACCGTTTGCGCTCCACGTTGTCGTAAGTGACCCACTTTTCATCGCCAGTCACCATCCGCTTCAAAAACGGGACGATTTTGTTGCGATTCAGAAGCGATTCGCATGCATCCATACGGGCAAAAATGTTGTTTTGCGTCAAGTCGTGTGGCACCCATACATCGAGCTTCTTTTTGAATCCAAGCTTCTTCATGTGGTTTATAACGGTTTGATGACTCATGCCCAGCTCTTGGCCGATGCTACGGCTGCTACTATGCCGGTCTCTTTCGATCAATTCAGCGATTTTATCGCAATTTTTGACGACAGGCCTTCCGGACCGTGGCGCATCTTCGATCACCTCTGCACCAGAACGAAAACGTTGAAACCATCGTTGTGCGGTGGAAATGGAAACTGTATCGGGTCCATAAACTGCAAAAATTTTATTAGCAGCTGAGATGCATTTTTGCCTTTATCGTAGTAGTACTGTAAAATATGCCGTATTTTCTCTTTATTTTGCTCCATGTTTGCGACGCTATAACTCACGAACGACTAAAAGCAAACAACAATTAATCAAACACGTGTTAGCACGTGAAAAGAGCTTTCCAAAAAGCTCTAGCGTGAACCGATGCGACGAATACAACTAGAACTACGCGCTTGCAGAGACAAGCTTGCGGAAATACCGCAAGACTTTTTTGACAACCTTATATATGCTCAATAATATTAACCATACGGTTCCTAAACAAAATACATAATATAATATGTATATACAACTCAAGAAAATCAAACTTCAAGAAAAAACACATAATATAATAATACTTAAACAACAAGGCACGGGACATCTTATCAGAAAGAATGCGATAAGTATAGTTTAACAGAGGACGGTTAATCTTTCGAAAGAGGACGGAGTTAATACTCTAAACGTAAACATCATAACACCATCCCTATCTCTGGTTCAACAACAGTACAACATAATTTTGTAGCATGACATCATGCCACAACTATTAAAGCTTCACTTTATCTCTACCTTAGCATTAGTACAAAGTTCACTTTGTTTGTAACTTAGCATTAGTACAAAGTTTACTTGCTCTGTAACTCCGCCTTATCTATAGCTTCACTTTATTTGTAGCTTATCATTAGTATAAATGTTAACCTGTAAATTGTAGCTTATCATTAGTATAAATGTAAACCTAACATACGTCTTTTGTCACTATATATTCCTAGCATTAAGTTGTTGAAGAAAATAATAAATAAAAGAACGTTCTGATCCAACATACGGACAAACTTAAAAATAAATTTTTTGTAGTTTTCAATGCGAGGATTATTGAATCGCGCGACTTTATAAAACTGATTAGTTCACGAGTACTAGGACATTTGGCAAACTCGCTCACAAATTTTGCTAGTGAATTATGCAGTGGTTATTTCCCTCCCTGTGACTTTCTTAATGTCTTGAAATAGCCTTCCCGATACTCCAAACTTCATGCTTGACATTGCTCGTGCTCCATCTGTCAATACACCAATAATCTTTTCTAATACTTATAAAATTGAAAAATGTTTTAACACAGATTTTAGTTCATCGCACAGTTCTTTGCCAGTTGTAGTTCCTTGCATTGGAGTCAGTCAACACAATTCTTCAGGAATATTAAATTTGGTGCTAATACCACGTAAAAATATACCACGATAATATCAACACAATCTCTGAGCGATACCGCTTTGTCTTTGCCAAAACTGAAAAAATAATCAAATTTCCATTTATCTTGCAAATCCCTGCGCTTATCCGCATCCTTTCTTTTTTTTTGTATACTTTTCCGACATGCTTTTACGGATTAAAAATTTAAAAACTAAAAAAAAATGTAGGAAAGCTTAATTTTGAATAACAAACTGTAATATTACCGTTTTGATAATAATATTGCACTCACTCCTTTCAAGAAACGCAAAAATTGCTAGTTATAAGATTACCAGTCCGACTGATTGTATGACAGAAGCAATCACAAACAAGGACAGACGCGGCGCGTTCGTATTACATTCAGTGTTTGAACAATTGGCGGACAAGTGAGTAATTCGTCACATAAATATGTTTCGATTTAGTATGTACTACCATTTTATTATAATTAAGTTTATAACAATATATTGGTGAGAGAAAATCGATAAAATAAATTCAATTTTAAAAATGCTTGGCAAGCCGCATAAACATGTTTAAAGGCCACGTGTTGCTGATCCCTGCGATAAAACATTATCTTCACATTCTCACGACAGTCCGGTACAGTCTACGTAACCGAAGCTATCTGAACTTATATCTAGCCAATGATCACTTCAGCACCATTCTCAAAAATTTAAGCGGCAGCAATAAAGCACGCACATTATCGTCTTAATCTCTATACTTTAAACTGTATACCACCAATTATTTTCAAAGCACCTTGTCTTTTAGGAATACCAAATTAGATCTTTGAGATTACAGAAATTTTGTGGCCAGCCAAAAGGAATATAAAATATTCAATCACTAAGATGCCATACTCGTATATTGAATTATTTTGGCAGACTGTTATGCGTGTGTAGAAATTATGCCTGTATCTTTCTTTGTTAATTCACAAATTAACAAATAAAAATGAATCATTACCCGAAGAACATTCCAGTTTTCTCGTAAGTAAAAAATGTGTTGAAAGAGTGAAGTTGGTTTCTGTTCTATCACAAGAGCTTTGTCCTTTCACTGGACCCTGTTATGTTGCCACCATAACGGTGGAATGTAATGTTTCTATACCGCCCCCGCTTCAAGACCTAGTATGAGATAAAGGCAACCAGAGCCACTGCGTACATTGTTGTATCGTTGCTAACTCGTCCTTAGAGAACTGAGCCGGTTTAAGCTTGTCAATGGGCACCGTTACTTGCCTTGATCCGATTAATATTGTATGCATCTTGGGGTACCTGTTAAGGACAAGATATGGCCTCTCGTACTGCGCCCTTAATGGCATGAAAACGACTGGCTTTCCATGCTATTAAGTTCGCGTCGGCCTAGCCATTTCAACATTTTGTCGCAAACCCTCTATGAAACTCTAGTCGTCAATCGGCGTACTATTGCCGGGGTACAGGAAATTACTGGGTAAACGAAATACATTGCCCGTAGAGCACATCTGCGCCTATTCGTCATCCTAAAAGAAAGGATAGGACGTCAATCTAGTTCGGGCCGACTGCGTGACATCTGATGCCATCAACACTCGATGCTAACGTACACTTGTAACGGGTGGGAATACTGTCTGAATATTTTTAACACCTCCCTACTCTTTTAAACAAAACGCTCTCGAACTGATGTTTTTCATCCGTAATAATGCGAAGTGCGTTCTTATTCAACCGTTTAACAACCTCTTACCATTAACTCAGCGGTCATATCTGCTAAAGGGATAACTTCCAACCATCTTGAAAAACGATCAACACAAGTTAACAATAATGTATACTCCACGAGTCGACAAGTGGGCCGTCCATGGCCCATTAATGACATTAACATGTTCAAAACGTTTCCCAGACGCCGAAATTTGTTTTAGTTCGTGCGCGGCGATATCTTGCAATGCCGGCATTCTGGACAACTACGAACCCGCGCTCGCTCTTCACTACTCCAAGCTTTTTGAGATACATAAGTTTGATAGTTGCCATCGCCTCAGTATGTGCCAAGCCGTGAAAGATAATGAATAACACTTGTAGGTAAACCTCCTGGACGTATGACGAAGTGTTGTCGTTGCAGATAATCTTGACGCTCGTACCCGGAAGCTGACTTTGGACCAGTTATAAGTAAGTGAGTTCAGCATCTAAACGTTTCTCTGTTGGTGCAAGCTTCTGCGAATTAAATCCCAGCTGTACCCAACTGCTGTTCACGTGCTACTGACGAACTGCGCCTATTTAATCGCAAAAACCATTAATGTAATTTTTAGCGCTAAGAAGGTCTCCATCCTTTCACCTGTCTTGTCAAGTCTCTTGCACGGGCGCATCAATTTTTTTAGTGGCACTTCCATGGCAGCAACGAGAGGTAAACAAGAAGTTCCAGCTCATGGAACCAAAGAAATGGTTTCTTAAACGCAATTATGGTATTAATTTTCTGAGGCAGAGACTAGGTTTCCTTTTCTCGGTAGCGATCAAAAGGATGCCGAAAATGGGTCGCGGGCTTCTTCGGTGACTTGAAGTCAACGATTACAACGTTGAGGGGAAAACGAATGATAATCTCTATAATGTTGCATGAAAGAAACCCTGGAACGGTCGTGCTGTATTCTTATCTCTGAAAGTCATGTATTGAATTCGGACAAATCGAATAGCGTGGAAATAACAGTTTTCAGGATGCTCGCTGGGTGGGTGTTTCCGCTTGGTGTGTCTGCGCTTTTACCGCTGTTGCCCGCTTTCTCTTACTAGCGCCACTAATGCAATGTGTAACTGTGTGTTTTTCTTTGTTTTTGTTTGTTTTAGCAGTCACAATGCAAATAATGCGCGGACTATTGTGCGGGAGTAAGGATGGAAAAGATAAGTTTTCGGGGTTGAGGAATGATTCATATACCGGATTGATATACGCCATATCCCAGCGATCGATAAAAATACCAGTAGGTAGGGAAATATCGAAAATAATACAAGAGGATGAAATGAAGTGATTAAAAAAATAAGCGCATACCCTAGTAAAATTATATACATATGTAAGTGGCATTTATTTTATCAGATTCAGTTTTAGAGAGTGATCCAAAGACTAAGATGCAGCTTTGCAAAAAGACGAGCCCCCACTATTATTATGATTTACAAAGTGAGATTTAAAAGAATCTGCGAAAAATTCGACAGTATTATGATACGTATCCATCACAGCCAAACCCAAAGTGTGAGAGAGTTTTAACAGTTTCCTCGGAGCGGTTCATGGAAATTGTGTTTAAACTATAATACTGTTGAATGACGAAGTTTCGCGAACCTGCTGGCAACAATAGCGAACGAGATGCCGAAACAAAAACCTGAGTTATACGAAGACGACAGGTGACTACATCGCACAGACGGGGTTAAGATAACTGCTAGAACAACCAGAAGATACGAGCTGCCAGATAGATAGTTTTTAAGCACATGTATATAAGTCGGGGTGCGTGCACATAAGTTAAATAGTTGAATTTCTCAGCGAATAAACTAAAGTAATACAGCGACTCAGTCTTAAGTTGAACGTGAACATTTAAGGTAAAGTGTTAAGTTAAATAAGGTGTAATATAGTAATCGAACTCAAAGGAGTTATTGTAAGAGATTTATTTTGATTTTAACGTAAGAAAATTGACAAAAATACATTTGTTTCATTCTTGCGTAAGTACGTATATCTAAATTACGAACGCGACAGCCTGTCTAAGTGTTTCGATAGACAAGCTGGGAAACCCTGTTGCGCCGTTTCGATAAGAATCCAATAACAAGAGGGCGAAAATCACGGAAATTATCACTATTCTCACCATTTAATATTAAGGGGTTACATATAGTTAGAATTTTCAAACAATCGAATTTTTTTTCTTTATGTACATATATTTAAGAATTTTTTTTTAATTGCCGCGATAACCGCTTACGCCAGCCGTTTCATTCTAACCACGAAATGAAGCCAAGTCCTTCTCCACCTGATTTTCCGCTTTCTCTGCTACCACCAGCTGGTACCGCATCAAATACTTTCAGAGCCAGAGCGTTTGTATCCATTCGGACGACAGGACATAACCAGCGAAGCCGCTGGATCTTTATTCGCTGCGCTATGTCCATGTCGTCGTAAAGCTCATACAGCTCGTCGCTCCATCGCCTGCGATATTCGCCGTCGCCAACGTGCAAAGGTCCAAAAATCTTACGCAGAATCTTTCTCTCAAACACTCCAAGTTTCGCTTCATCGGATGTTGTCATCGTCCACGCTTCTGCGCCATACGTTAGGACGGGCATACTGAGAGTTTTGTTCGTCGAGATAGGACTTAACTACTCGTTTGCCTACTTAGTCCAAAGTAGCACTTGTTGGCAAGAGAGATTCTACGTCGGATTTCCAGGCTGACATTGTTATCGGTGTTAATGCTGGTTCCTAAATAAACGAAGTCTGTACTGTACTGGAGGAACTGTTTTGTCCTCGTTCACCACAAGACCCATTCACTTTGCCTTGAAGAAGGCAGAACTAACAGAGCGGTTGTTAAGGCCGATGGTGTCAATATCATCCTGAGCGATTAAGTTCTGCGGCTCGCATGTATCTCTCAGCGAGTCACCCTGTCTGAAACCCCGTTTGGTATCGAACTGCTCGGAGAGGTCCTTCCCAATTCTGATGGCCCTGCTGGTATTGAGCAACGTCGTGTTGCATAGGCGTATTAGTTTTGCGTGGATACCAAATTCAGACTTCGCGGCATACAGATAACTTCTCTTCGTACTGTAATGCAGCTTTGAAATCGACGAAAAGATGGTGTGTGTCGATTCTTCTTTCATGGGTATTTTCTAAAATTCCAGTTTTAAAGCCAAATTTGTAAGGTCCAATCAGTTGATTGATGATGAGCTTCAGCCTCTCACACAATACGCTCGCTAGAACCTTATGGGCGGTATTTAAAAGACTATTCCCGCTGTAGTGGGCACAGATTGCAGGATTGCCCTTCTTAAGGATTAGACGGGGCATACTTAAATTCCAATCGACAGACATGCTTTCATCCGACCATATTTTGCATAGAAGCTGATGCATGCACCTTACCAGCTCCTCACCACCATGTTTGAATAGCTCAGCCAACAGTCTGTCGGCGGCCGCGGGTTTGTTGTTCTGTCGCCGCGTTATCGCTATTCTCACCTCGTCATGGTTGGGTAGCGGAACGACCATTCCGTCGTCACAGATTGGGGTATCGAAAAGTGTTCTCTCCACAATTTGAGTATGCTCTGGATGTCAGTCACCAGATCACCGTCTTTGGAGGATGGTTCCCTATGTTGAAGTCCACTCAAGTGGTGAAAGTTATTGATCGCAATTCACTTGGGAGTGACCAGGACGATTCTTCTGCATATGGTTCAAGTAGCTCACATCTTCCGGGACTAGCCCCAGTATCCTTTGCGTAGCTTCTGAACACCCGTTCGGGAGTGAGCCAAAGTGAGAAGCCGAAGCAGCCCAGGACAGCGCTGGGTTTGGGACCCGCCACTTAAAAATCCGCCCTAATGAAAAGATGTATAAAGCCTGGGATGAAAACTTCCTATATTTAAGAATAAACACAGAAAATTTACTATCGTCGCGGTAAATAGTTTCGAAGTTGAAAGTGCTTTTCAAACTTTAAGCGCTTTTTTCTCAAAATGGTGTTTTCAAAGTCGGTGACCAACATTACTCAAAAAACGGCTAATCGAAGATTTTTTCTTAACAATTTTTTATAATTTATAATTTTATAATTTTTTATAAACAATTTAATGCCGAAAATTTGGTCGAAATCGGATTTGTTTTGTTGAGAAACCTCCATTTTATAAAAAAATTGAGTTGGTTTATTTCTTCGATTAATTACTAGATTTAACATAATTTCGAAATCTGTTTGGTTTTTTAATTTCAGAGGATCCAGTTCCAGAGGCGGCCGCCGTAGCCGAATGGGTTGGTGCGTGACTGCCATTCGGAATTCACAGAAAGAACGTTGATTCGAATCTCGGTGAAACACCAAAATTAAGCAGGCAACGGCAAGCCTCCGAGTGTATTTCTGCCATGAAAAATCTCCTCATAAAAATATCTGCCATTCGGAATCGGCTTGAAACTGCAGGTCTTTCCATTTGTGGAACAACATCAAGATGCACACATCAAATAGGAGGAGGAGCTACGCCAAACACCCAAAAAGACTGTACGCGCCAATTATATATTTATAGTTCAGAGATATAGTGGTCACCGCAAAACGTCTGTTTTGAGAGGAACTCCGGAGATCAGCTGTAGTTCCTTGCCAAATAAATATTTTTACTAATACTAAGTTTTAAAATTCAGTTAAAAGATAAACAATAAATTTAAAAGTTTTTTCAGAAAAAACTCTGGAAAACTTGCTTTTTTTTTGGCTTATAACTGTATATAACTCCTTAAAATGTATGCAAACCCAACACAAATACATACTCCACAATAAACTGCGGTTGAAACGTAATATTAGCTAACAAGTGAGATCTTAAAGTTCATACAGCCTATTTATTTACATACATAAACTTATATATAATTGGCGCTTACACCCTTTTTGGGTGTTTGAACGAGCTCCTCCTCCTATTTGCGGCATGTTTCAAAATAGAGGGACCTACAATTTCAAGCCGACTCTGAAGGGCAGATATTTTTTTTTATGAGGAGCTTTTTCATGGCAGAAATACACTCAGGGATTTGCCATTGCCTGCCGAGGGGCGACCGTTATTAGAAAAGATGTTTTCTTCATTTTGGTGTTTCACGGAGACACGAACCTACTTCTCTCCGAATTTCGAATGGTAGTCACGTACCAACTCCATAATAGTTTGAATAATATGCAATACAGTACAGTATTTATTTTACAGAACTACAATTTAACAGCAACAATAATATTTTTATTTTTATATCAATCATTAGGTCTCTTTAGACGTTTAGTTTTTATTTCACTTTCTAGAAATTTTTCGATTCTTTTGCTGTATTAAAAGTTCTATTGATATCATAAATTCGAAAAGTCCTCGCTTGTTGTCGTTGGATTTTTGCTATATGAGTCTACGCACGCCTGTAGTCCATATGGCAAGATTGGATTAATCATAGTTTTGTATAGCAAAAGGTTGTTTTTTATATTGAGTTTAGATTTTGTGCAGACTAACCAATGAAGTTTTCAAAGTTTTTCTATTATTTGTTTCACTTTTTGCTTGATTTGGTAATTCCAATATAGTTTCGAGTCCAAGTGAATTTAGCGATTGGTTCTATTGTAAGTACTTTGCCATTTATTTTAACGAAAACTGCAGTAAATTTTGTTTTGGTAGTAAATATGACCTATACGATTGTGTCCTTATTTATTTTTAGGCACCAGTTATCAAAACATTCCTTAACTGCGTTTGTTTTTACAGTTCTTATTTTGTGAGTGTTTTTGTATTTTTAGTATTAGTATTTTTGTCCAGAATTTAACATAGTCGATCATGCAGTAATTTTTCAGCAATTTTTGATATTGTCGGTAGTAAGCTGGGTCTTTATCCGGTGCCAGCAATGCAATAATCTCTATAACTTTCTACAGAAAAGCATTGTAAGCGATATATTGCATTAAAAACGTATCGCAAAAATATATGTGCCTTGGTTGGTAGCTCAGCTATTATTATTTTTTTTATAAAATCAGAGTAGAAGTTGTTCTGGGTGTCGATTTTCATTCTGCCCATTCGATTTTCTTTAGTTTTAATTAATTTTAGTTTCCGTTTGTCGTTAGGTGATCCAATTTTTTGCCATCTTTTTCTTAACATTTTCTTTTCAGAAATTTGTTTTTCTTTTAATATAAATGGCTGCTGTATTGGATCTATTTTCTTGCTTTGGTGCCGATCTGATCCCTGCTTGTAGGATTACGTCGTTGAAGTGTATAATGGCAAGATGCGATTTTAATATAAGATTAGGTATAGGTTGATCATCAATTTGATGGCGGAACTCTGTACAGTTGGTTCTGTCATTAAAAATGCGAAGTGATGTATTTATAGATTTAATATCACTTACCTAGTCAAGTATTTACGCCGGTTAGATGAAAATGATGCATGACTGCAGCATGACTGAATTTTAATTGGTTATAGCTTATGTTTTTGGTTATGCAAAAATCTATCAAGTCTGGACTTTTCTTTGTGCCAGTTGGTAGGTTCGCGGGTACTCACAAACCTGCAATTGCTTTTACTTATTGCGTTAATGAGAATACGTCCTTTTTTATTGGTGAGTGTTTTTTGCATTAAGATCTCCAGCTGCAATAAATCTATTGTTTAGCACCTTTATATAGTTATCATATTGATCCGAGGTTATTATATGCCAGAGAGGGCATTAAATGGAGGAGATAGATTCCTAGTGTCGTGAATAGAAGATACGGCGTCTAATGCGGGAGTTGCTTATGTGTCTTATTGCTTATTTATTAATGCTGCTTCTTTATTACGCAGAGGTGCACGTCTTTGGATTGAAAGAGCTTTATAAATTTAGCATCCTTTGTAAATAGTGGAGTGGTTACCTCCACATAACGCACATTTAACTTGCTTTATTGAGTTTTTGCATTCTATAGTAAGATCTCTAACAGCGTATTTCACACATACTGATCTCTTGTACAGTAATTTTTTGTGTGCCCATATTTCTGGCATTTCGTGCTCTGTGAAATGGTGCACTTATGGTGTGGTGCCTCAAAGAGGACTATGCGGTTCATTAGCTTGCTTATATTATAATTGTTGTTATCTCTTGCTTGAAGCCCAATGAAAAATAATGAGTAGATTTTAGTTGTTTTTTGTGTTATGTTAGTAATGTTAAGTACTTTTTAGAATTTTTCGTTTAGTCCATTTTCGATTTCTTCTTGGTTTGTAGAGTGGTGCATGTAACGTAAAACTACTTTAAGTCCCTTTCACTTTTTGGCCTAAATGAATACAATTTCGCTCTTGGCATGTGGTGTATGTAATTGGTCAAATAGTTTTTTCTGCTTGAACACGAACTATATTATTTGCTAAGCTTTTAAGAGTGAACCTGTGACTTCCTACTTCATTTAAAGCCCTCTTTAATGTTTTTACAATACATATATATACTAGTATGTAACCCCCGAAAATCGGGTGGGCTTTTTTCTCACGGAAAGTAAACAGCATATGAGACTCTTTTTTTTCACAGATTTTTACGTTTTAAAAAATTTTAAGAAGAATGGTAAACAAAATTTTCAAAGTTCATATTCATATATGATTTGATAATGGCTGCATACATAAAAATATACATGTACACACATAGAATACAATACATTTATTATTATTTATTTATACTTTGCACATGCTGACAATGTTGTGTCATTAGCAATAGTCATCTTTGTGTCCTCGGTGATTTTAATTTATGTCGCCTGAGTTGGTCCCCACTTAGAAACTCGGCTGCTTTTATGGCTTCTAACGTAAATTCTTCAGCCGAAATGCATGTCATTGATAGCTTTTTAAGCATTGATTTATCACAAATTAATGGTTTTTATAATAGCCCTAATAGAATCCTAGATCTAGTGTTTATTTCAAATAACATCAACTACACATTGTCGGAAGGCATTGCTCCCATATCTTTAACTGATAAGCATCATGTTCCTCTTTCTCTTGAGTTGGAATTTTATGAATTTTCTGAGGTATCCGATGAGCCTAACATCAAATTTAATTACAACTCATGCGACTTCACAATTTTTAAGGAAATTTTATTAAGTATTGACTGGGATAATGCCTTCCTCAACAATGATGTTACCTCCTGTTTTCATTTTTTTAAGACTAAGGTTTCTGAGCTGTGTTTGAAGCACATTCCTATTTATCATAAGAAAGTATATAAGACACCTTGGCATACCAAACGGCTTAAGCATCTAAAGAATCTAAAAAACAAATTTTCTAAACTGTATAAAAGGTCTGGAGACCCAATGCACTACTCAAAATTTCAATGCCATTTAAAAGAGTTTAACTGTTTGAACAAGTTCCCATATAGAAATTACATCTTGAATTTAGAAAACAATATTATTTCGGATCCGAAGGCCTTTTGGCAATTCATCAAATCAAAAAAGTCTTGCTCAATGGTGCCAAACAATGTTTTTTATAATGGTAAATATGCAAATTCTGCCATAGAATCTGCCAATTTATTTGCCGACTTTTTTTGCTCTAACTTTGAACCCGACTTAGACTTCGATTCTAGTTTGCCCTCTAACAGTTTTTCACCTCTCAATTTTGGGACTTTGTGCCTATCTGTTACTGATGTCGTCAAGGGTATTATGAAGCTCAAGTCTACAACGAAAACTGATTCGGATGGACTTTCGGGCATTTTGCTGAAAAACTGCTTGTGTCTCGCTGAGCCTCTTACAATTATATTTAATAAATCGTTATCCTCCGGTATCTTTGTTGACGATTGGAAATTTACTTCCGTTACGCCTATATTTAAGAGTGGAAATAAAAACGATGTTAGCAATTACAGACCGATTTCGAAGCTTTCGTCTGTCTCAAAACTTTTTGAGATAACAGTGAATGATAAGTTATATTTTGCTGTCAAAGGCCTAATATCTACCAACCAGCATGGTTTCGTTGCAAGTCAAGTACTCTTGTCGAAGCTTGCATCATTGGGTATACACTCCACGTTTTTGTCGTGTATCAAATAATATTTGTCCAACGGGCACTGCGTTGTAGCCGTTGATAATACGACATCCCGTGCATTTATTGCGTCCTCTGGTGTCCCACAGGGAAGTATTCTAGGACCCCTTCTCTTCATACTTTTTAGTAACGACATTGGTTCTTGCTTTTCGTTTGCAGAACACTTGTTGTATGCTGATGATCTAAAAATATTTGCGGTGATTAACAGTCTTAGTGACTCTGAAAAGTTGCAAGCTGACTTGCACAATGTTCGGAACTGGTGCTATTTAAACCGTTTGTCACTAAATATTAGCAAATGCTTTCACGTAAAATATGCTAAATCAAACAATACTTTGCATACTTCGAATAGTATTGCTGGCTTCCCTTTGCAATCCGTTGAGGAAATTAAAGACTTAGGCGTTATTTTCGACTCTAAGCTGAATTTCACCAGCCATGTTAACCACGTCATAACACGATCATATGCGATGCTAGCATTCGTACGCCGAAATTGTTCTGCATTTACTAACCCATACACTCTCAAAACATTGTATTGTGCTTTTGTTAGATCAAGATTAGAGTATGCCGCTATTATTTGGAGACCGTACCAAATAGGTCTGTCTAATCGGATTGAGAGAGTTCAGAAAGTATTTCTTCGTTTTGCGCTCCGATCTTTAAACTTTTCTGAACCTGTACCATCGTACCGCTCTCGATGTTTATTGATTGACTTAAAACCTCTTGATAGCAGACGATCTATTCTATCGTGCTCGTTTATTATTCGTATCATTTCTGGATCTATTGATTGTCCTTCCCTTTTAAGTAAAATTCAATTTAATATACCCAATATGAGGCTCCGACAGTACGAAACCTTTAAAATAGGCTTCTCGAGAACCAACTATGGGGTGAATGCTCCGATTCCTAGGGCATGTGCAGATTTAAATGTTTTTCCAATTCTTCCGGTGCTGATTTTACATGGCCGTATGGGATCTTAGTCAATCATCTTAAATCGTTCTTTTCTTAGTAACTACTAATCTATTGTACATTAGCTTAATATAGTCTGTAAGAATGTATCCATTTAAAGACAATAAATAAATAAATAAATAAATAAATACAAAGAAAAAAAAAACACTTTAAAATGTATATCTGTGTCAAAAAGTTCGTTGATTTGATGGGTAATAGTGTTCTTTTAAATGGCGTTGGGCATCGTCTATTACTATAAAATTTGTCTGAGAATAGCCCAAATACAGTTTACCTTTGAAATAGTATCAAATTAATAACTAATTTGTCTCTTTCTCCTCATTTTTTAAAACTATTTAAAATTTAGAATTTTGCAAAAAGGATCAAACGCACACAAAATTTTTAAATACATACTTACGTTTATATATTGTAGTTCAATTGTACCATATATGAACGAAAACAAAAGTGGATGCTTCTACCAATCATATCCAATACGTGACGTTTCAAACATTTATCACTTACTTACCTGCTCTATTCTTCCACTTAAAGTAGGAAACTACGAACCCTTCTTGGTCGTCCTCTAGGCATATTTTAAAATTAAATATTGATGTACTTTTTTCTTAAAATAAATTCTATTTTGCGTCTGTCCAAAACTCTTTCCAATTTACACTGTTACCGTTGTTTTAAGTGAATTGACAAATTTCAATTCAATTGTCAATTCATACCAATTATTGCCATCACAACAAAATTTTGAAAAAAATTCGCTGCACCCGTTGGGACTATGTTCATGAATACATATTTATTAGTAAAGAGAACAAAACAAAACAATTAAAGAGTTCTTTGCCCATACAATGCTGTGCTCATTAGAAACAGAGCTAAACAAAGCAAACGTACTCATATTCCTATATGCGTATATTTGTGTGCCATCCCGCTTTGCATAGACATCGCTGTTATCAATATGAAAATTTTGATAACTTTACACGCAAATATTTCATGAACAAATTAACCAATTTTAATTTTTATAATTTTCCGGAAATATGCTCATCAAAACTTTCTTTTGATATATATTTCATATCTGTACATATCGTAGTTTAGTCAGAATAAGCGCTATGTTTTAAAATAATGCTATAGAAGATTACACCTTGAAGATATATTGGAGGACGCTTATTTTTTTTTCTTTATCGTCTTTATTTAAATTTTGTGACAGAGTATCTTTAATTTGCCCACTGGTTGGAGTTTAAGTAAGTTCTATTCATCATTCTCATCTAATGTTGCAAATTTGTTTGTAGAAGTTCCACTCAGCCAGTAATTTGGTACTTTGGCTCAGGGTTGATGTTTTCTTAAGTTTCTTGTTAATGGTATTCGAGGTTCAGATCTTTATGGGGGAGTTTCTCTTTTAGTTATAGGTTGATCTTTTATTGTAGCGGATTACGTAGAGTTAGGCAAATGGGTTGCTAGCTGTGGTTGTGCTGAGGCAGTTGTTGTTGTTGTAGCATTTGAAGAAAAGGAGCTGAATAAATTGTTGGTGATTGATAAATTTGGTTTGGTAGTTGAATCAGTATAACTCATACTCTTTGCGCTACATTGTGATAATGTAGAGCGGATACTGTTTTTGAAGCTTGTGGGAACTAACTGCATTGACCCGTTTGCTTTTGATCCGTTTTGTACTACGCATTTGAGTTATCGGCTTGAAGCGTTACTCTTTGCGGAGTAAAAATTTTAGTCTGACTTGTGGATCAAGTTCTTTCCCAGGGGGGTAACGTATCATATTTATTTTATTAGCCACATTGTTTGGTTTGAGTTTTCTTTTTCTTTTTTTTTTTAATTTAAATATGATTTGGTTTATCAATTTTCACTTTCACAAGCACTTTGCTGTTTCTATACAATTTGCTATGAGGCTTTATCTCTTTTTTAGCAATATTGCGCTCTGAATTTGTTGAAAAATCTTTTATAAACACGGATCGACAGTAAAACACGTCCGATACGCACAGTACAAATGTTTATCATATTGATGGTATATGATATTTGCAATGATATTCCTGACGACATTTCTGATAGTGCAGCCATCAGCACGTTCAAGGTGATGATTCTCTTCCACTTTGGTCGTAATCTACATTGACGTCCTCTGCCCCCATAGTCTCGCGCAGCCGTGATCGCAGCTCAACTTGTTAAGTTGCAGAATCTTAATTTCACTCAATTTTGCCATTTTTAAGATCCTATTTTATGGGAACTTATGCTACAATTCCACTTCAGACAAATGTATCTTTACATTTCATCTGACTTCAATCATTAGATTGCTAAATAGAAGTCACAAACTAATGGCAATATTTTCCTTTGTTTATTTAATTTCAATGCTTAATCAATTTTCTTTATGTTCACACGCTCAATTTAATAATAATGTTACAATCGCGAGGTTTTGCGAACCGACTGCAGTGCACGTTTTCTGGGTCTATCGTTATATGAATTAGATGAAGACGACAGCTGTTGCTACAACAGAACTCGCCAAAAGATACGAGCTGCCAGATATAGAAACTACGATAGCTATTAAGCACAGGTATATAAGCCGAGGTGCATGCGCATAGGGTTCTCAATTAGATAGTTGAACTTGTCATCGAAAAAACGAAAAGTAATAGCTGAACGTGTACATTCAAAAGTAAAGTGATGGAAATAAGGTAAAGCAAGTGTGTTACCATTAATTTTTGTGTTTTATTCAACAATCTAGTGATCGAACTAACAGAGATATTGTAAGAGATTTCTTTGAATTTTAACGTAAGCAAATTTGTAACAATTGGTGACAGAACTGGGATTATTGAATTATGTCCCAAGGACATGGTCGTGAAAATGGCAAAGTTAGGCGAACTCGAAGTGCAACAGCTTAAGAAAGAGTTAGAACAGCGTGGCTTGTTAATTACTGGGAACAAGGCAGAGTTACAAGTACCAGAACCAAGGATAAATAACGTGGAAAGACTCTTCCACTTAAACTGAAAGACCCGAAGCGAAGCACGAGAAGCAAATAGAGACGTTGGTTTCATACAAGCATGGAAAAACTTAGTTCACCAATATAAAAACAAAAGAATGCAGGTGAATACTCAACTAAAAACCCTTTTTAACCTTTCACAAGTAACCCAAGAGACAAGCAACTCCATTAAAACCCTTCCAAGAACGGTTAACAGTTCTTTGACAAACTTAACGAATCTCGGGATAGACTTAATAAGCTGGGACCCGATCCTAATATACCTTTGTAGTTCAAATCTACCCAAGGAAACTCTAGACGCCTTTGAATACACCCTCGCAGATAACTGCACTATACCCTCTTGTGCGAATTTCGATAGCTTTTTTACCCTTAAATATAAAACTTTGGAATCAATAGGGAATTTTAAATCAAATTCTAAATACCACCCATCCCACCCCAATACAAAAAAAAATATTCGATGAAAAACGACACAACACTTTTCATGCCAACGTATACAAAAACACGATAACGGAACAGTCAAAAACCGCAAAAAAATTCCGAAACTAATTTCACAAAAAAAAAAAAACACTCGAAATTGACAATTGTAAATTATTCAAAAAACAACATCCCATACGTGAATGCTATAAATTCCTTGCAATGAATGTAGAAACGGGCCTATCTACTATCAAAAAGTACGGGTATTGTTACATTTGCTTAGCAATGTCTCATTGTTTCAAAGACTGCAAAAGCAAATACTGCTGCAGAAAATGCAACAGGAAACATAATACCCTGCTACATAGAGACTTAGTCGCTCGAACCCAATCTCCCTCGGGAGGATCAAGGGACTCAAGTTCGACTCCTGGTACCAGCTCCGAAACCTCCACAATAATTCAAACCCAAAATACCAACACAATACAGTCCACTTTATCGACAACCCAAAACCCATTCAACCCAAATAGGAAGCAGATTTGATTAGGTTGGTTAGGACGGTTCAGATAGAACACAATGGCCAAGGATTTACAGCAAGAGCACTAATCGATTCGGGGTCCGAAGCTACGTTTATAGCTAAAAATCTACGCCAAAACCTCGGTATACCCACACACTCTATGTCAGCCCAAGTTACTGGATTAAATAACGCAATTTCAGCAACACCAACAAAGATGTGCGGAATCACCCTCTACTCAGCCTTGAACACAAACTTGAGTATATCGACGCAAGCATTTATTCTAAACAGTCTCACGGATAATTTACCTTCATACCCAATCGACCCAAAGCTCTGCTTCAAAAACTCGGTTTTACACTAGCAGATCCTAATTCCACAAACCTAGACCAGTGAACATATTAATTGGTAGTGATCTATACTCAAAAATTATACTAGGAGGCGTTAAGCGAAATATTTTAGGTTCACTTATAGTCCAAGAGACAGAATTTGGAGGGATTTTGTCCGTTCCCGTACCCAGATTGTCTCAGTCCACAAATTTGGTCTCCCTTTACAATAAAATGACCCGGGATAAATTACTCACGCGTTTTTGGGAGATAGACGAAGTTCCCAGAAAGCCGTTGGTCTCCCCAACAGACACACTTTGCGAAGAAATCTATCAAAAAGTACACGTCGAAACCCCAACGTACGCTATGTAATAACCCTACCATGTAAGGAGCCTGAAAGCATCGAAATTGGGAAATCAAAACACATAGCGCTAGCTCAATACCTCAGGAATGAAAGGTCCTTTCTTAAATAGCTCGAGGTCAAGACGAAATACGAAAAAGCAATCACCGAATACCTGGAACTTGGTCACATAGAAGAAAGTGGAATACACGCCTGCCGATAAAACAACTTCATATTTTTTACCACAGCACGCGGTCACTAAACCCTACCCGACCGCAAAACAACAAAGTTACGAGTAGTATTTAATGCATCAAGCCCCACATCGAATCGAAAAAGCCTCAATGACATTTTACATATTGGGCCCACGCTTCAAAAGGACTTAGTTCTTTTAATTCTAAAATGGAGGCTCTTCCGATTTGTTTTCAACGCAGATATTCAAAAAAATTTATCGACAGATACTTGATAAAGCTATCCGATGATGTCCAAGATACACACCCTATTGCATCGAATATTCTCCGAAAAGAAATGTACGTAGACGATGTCATCACAGGAACCCTCGACCTATCAATTGCTAAAAGAGTTAGAAATGAATTAATTTCTGCCCTAGAGTCCGCTGGATTTGCCTTACGCTAATGGACCTCAAACGACCCAGAAGTATTAATAGATCTTCCTCAAGAACACAAATTAGACAAGGAATCCCTGAATTTACCCGAGTTCGACAACACCAAAATTTCGGTATTCGATGGAACTCTAAAATATATTCATTTTTCTTTCTCGTCAATCCAATCGAGAGTAAACCCAGCTACACCAAACGCGAAGTTTAATCAGCTATAGCAAAATTTGTTGACCCCGCCGGATGGCTCAGCCCAGTAATAATAACGGCAAAAATTATTATGCAACAAATATGACTTGATAATTCCGACTGGGACGAAAGTCTTAAACCACTCACGCTCCATAGATTGCTCAATTTCGTAAAAGACCCCGAAAAGGCAAATAACATTGAAATACCCAGATGGACTCATTTCTCGTTATCAGCAACCATCGAATTTCATGGATTTTCCGATGCCTCCGAGAAAGCTTATGCCACAACCCTTTATATTCGAGTCACTATCGAAACCGAAGTATGGACCACCCTGTTAGTTTCAAAAACAAGAAAGCTTATCACTGCCAAGGTTAGAACTCTGTGGAGCCGTTCTACTAGTTAATCTTGTGGACACTACCCTACAAAAATTAAGCTTACAGCTATACAGAAGCTATTTTTGGATGGACTCAACCATAGTTTTATCGTGGTTAAGCAAACCGCCATGTTCTCGGGGCACATTCGTGTCTCACCGAGTCACCGCCATTATGGAAAGAGTTGGAGTCAATAACTGGCGCCATGTCGAAAGCCATGACAATCTCGAAGATTTTACAAGCAAGTGGATGTACACCCGTGGAACCTCTGAACTGCGAACTATGGTGGCATGCACCCAAATGGTTAAGATTCGAACAAGAACAGTGGCCAAAAACTCGTAAACTCTTTACAAGAACAATGGAAATCAAACCCGTCAAGACATTCGCAATAACGACCCAAGAGGATATACTAGAAAGATGCTCTTTACTACCCAAAGCTATTCGTGTAGTTGCGTATTTATTCAGATTCTACTCAAATGCCTCACGCAGGAGACGTGATTACCAATATTTAAGCTAAGAAATAACTCCAATTGAATTTAAAGCCACGCAAATAAAACTGATTATTATAACTCAAAAAAATCATTTCCCAGAAGAATATGATGCTTTGACCCGAAAGAACCAGATACCCAGAAAAGTTCATTATTGACACTTAACCCATCAATGGACTCAACCAAAATAATGGGAGTTGACGGGAGATTAAGCAATTCCGCCGCACTATCATATAACGAGAGACATCCGATCTTATTACGCTATAGCAGCCAAATGGCAAAGCTATTGACCCAATTTACCTACTTAATTACTCTACACGGCGGAAATCAACTGGTTCTGTGACTCATGCGAACAGAGTCTTGCATACCAAAAATAAGGACCCTCATAAAATCGGTGATCCATAATTGCAAAACTTGTATATTACACAAGAAGACACAACACACACAAATAATGGCGGCACTTCCAGCTGAGAGGACAACCCTGGGCGGCCCATTTGCCGTCGCAGGACCTTATGAGATCAAAAATTACACTGGAAGAGCATGCCTAATAACTAAAGGATACGTCTGTATATTCGTCTGGCCATACATGTCGAACCCGTCATCAATCTTACGACATAAGCATTTATGGCCGTATTTGCACGTTTCTTTTCCAGGCGCGTATGTCCCTCCGATCTCTACTCGGACAACGGAACAAACTTCGTAGGAGCTGCCAAAGTATTACTCAGAGATCGCCGATAATTTCTCAAATCGCTACAAGAAAGTAATAGCCAGTTATGTACACCAAAACATCAATTGGCACTTTAATACCCCAAGCGCTCCACGCATGGGTGGACTATGGGAGGCAGGTGTAAAAAGTTTCAACATCCATTTAAAAAAGGTATCCCAAACCCAAAAATTTACCTTCGAGGAACGAGCTATTCTATTATCCCGCATAGAAAGTTGCTTGAACTCACGTACATTAAGTCTTTCAAATGATGACCCAACAAATTTAGAACCCTTAACACCAGGACACTTTTTAATAGGTACTAGGAGTGGGATTATTTTCGAATAATATTCGAATAAACATTATTCGAATAAAACGAATAATACTATTCGTTTCAAATAATTCGAATAGTTCATTATTCGAATACCTTACTATTCGAATACCTCACTATTCGTATACCTTACTATTCGAATACCTCACTATTCGAATACTTTACTATTCGAATACCTCACTATTCGAATACCTTACTATTCGAATACCTCACCATATATTCATTTATATCAGGGAGAAAATGCTTTTAAAAATATAAAAATTACATTGGCCCTTCTCATGGTGCTAATCAGTTTTTCTCGATTTTTGAACATTGTGATTTTTTGATTTGACCGTTTCATGTTTCAATTAGCTAATATGATAAGATTTCTTTGGTATTGTTCTTGATAAAACATCGACAGGTATACATACTTATATGTATGTGCAGAACTAAATGGGGATAAAAACATCAGAGCGTTTCTAAAAAAATATTTGGTTTTCCCTCGTAACAATTCTTGTGTTTAGACGCCTTAATATTAATATTAGGGTGGCCCGCATCGCCTTTTCAAAAGCAAAAAACCTAAAAGAAAATAATTTCACGCCTCAAGCAAGAGTAGTCCGCTAATCTAAGTAAATATTTACCAAAAATATTCGAATACTGAAGTATTCGAATAGTGATGTATTCGAATAGTAAGGTATTCGAATAGTAAGGTATTCGAATAGTAACGTATTCGAATAGTAAGGTATTCGAATAGTGAGGTATTCGAATAGCATTATTCGAATAAACGAATAAAAAATTCGAATAAATATTATTCGAATTACGAATACCTCTCGAATAAAAGATTTTATTATTCGAATAGTCCCACCACTAATAGGTACGCCACTATTAACATCCGCCGAACCCAACTTGCAAGATACTTAATTAAGTATCATAAACAGATGGAAAAAATTAAAGGCCCTTCACCAACATTTTTCTACCAGATGGAAAGAAGAATACCTCAAGGAACTCCACAAGCGATATAAGTGGAAATACCCTCAACGCAACACCGAAGTTGTCGACTTAGTCGTCATCAGAAACGAAAATGTGCCTCCAAACGAATGGAAATTAGGCCGAATAAAAAAGGTGTCGGTTCAGATAATAGTGGTTGACATTCGTACCGCCCAAGGCACAATAACCCGTTCCATAACAAAATTAGTTATATTACCCAATAATTAAAAAGTTTCTTTTTCATAGGATCATGACCCCGTAAACTCCCAAAAGGAAGAGCACTTCATCGGTCAACACCATCCGCCGAAGCAGCCCAACGTTGAGCATCCGCTCCGTCAGCACGATCCGCAGTATGTCACCACTCTCGGACGAAAAGGCTCTAAGAGCTTTAGAGAGATAGTCGCATCTACCGCACAGCACGTCCCACTATATCTAACATTACTCGACATAAATTCAATGCACACCGACACGATGCATGTGGGATATGCAAGAAAGATCATCGACTGATGGCATGCTCAAACTACATATCCATGAACATCAAGCAAAAGTTTGAGGCAGTAACAACACACAAATATTGCATTAATTGCTTGACCAGATCACACCGGACAAAGGACTTTACGAGTGAGAAGATGCATGGGCACCCAAGATTATACACTCCCGTCGCGGAAACGAAGGGAGAACGAAAGGTCGAAACGCATCCCTTCACCTCAACTACAGGACCCCCCTCATTACCGGCCAAGCAGACCCTTATACCAACGGCATTCATCCGCATAAAACAAGACAAATGGCACAAGGTCAAACTCCTAATAAATCCGACCAAAAAATATCCACCATCGGGTCAGAATTAGTGAGAAGATTGAGGTTGCCGATAACATATTTGAACGAATTTCATATCTGCAATCTCAAAATTGGATCGCTAACCGACAAGCAGCTGCGACTTGAAGCTCACGCCCTAATCTCGATTTACCCACACGACCCTATGAGCAGGACAACGAATATCATATCTGCAATCTCAAAATCGGATCGCTAACCGACAAGCAGCTGCGACTTGAAGCTCACGCCTTAATCTCGATTTACCCACATGACCCTATGAGCAGGACATAAGTGACGAGATTCGAAAACGTTTCGATCACTGAGTAGTCGCTGACCCATCTTTCAACAGGAAAGACCACGTAATCATAGAACTTGGAGCCGATATATATCCATAAATCATAATATCCGGCACATTCCACCCGACAATGGCACAATTGTCGCCCAAAACACTGCACTTTGATGGACTTTAACTGGAATCATAAATTAGACCATAAGTACACCTAAACTCCTTAGCAATTACACAATTGTTATGCCAGTTATTTTACACCAAATTAACACATTCTTTTGACAGATACTGCAAAGCGGCCGGGATGTTTATTCTAAACAAACATATCCCTGCATTGTCCTCTTAGATTTTAAAAAGCGAAAGAAGGGCGCTGTAGTATTATTTTAACTAGAAGCAAAAGGACACATCTCAGTGACACCATACCAATTATAAAAGTATTTTTAAAAGACCTGAAACGGATAAATAAAAAGGCGTAAACAGGTTTATATAAAAATTATTGTTAATAAATTTATAACCAGTTCACACCCACACACACTTATACACACCCTATTACAAATAATAATAAAGAATTTAAAATAACTAAATTTTTTCCTATTTCGGAATCGGCCACATATCGTCGATATACCCCGACAGTTCCTGTTGGCATATCGCTCAGCTGTACATGAAACTATTGGCCAATTGCCTGCTAGGCTTCCGGTGGATCATGTGTGGCTACATTCCCAGCTAAAGAGTAACAAGATGAAGGACAGATTTGACCGTGCTGTGAACTCCGAAGGATTCACCGAAGGTAGTTTGGTACTTCTTTAGAATCCGCAAAGAAAGAAAGGGATTTCTCAAAAACTGCAAGCGTCCCTGGAAGGTCTACACAAAGTTAATAAAAGATTAAATGATGTGGTGTATCATATACAGCAATACAAAACTAGACAGAGAAAAGTCGAAGTAGTGCATCTGAAAAGATTGGCTCCATTTGGATTGAAAGATTTGGTGTCTATTCGGGACGACCAGACTTAAGCGGAGGGCAGTGTTACAATAGCGAACGAGAGGCCAAAACAAAAACGTGAATAAACCTGCTACTGCTAGATGAGGGAGACGAACTCGTCATAAGATACTAGCTGCCAGATCTAGAAATTACGATAGTTATTAAGCACATGTATATAAGCCGAGGTGCATGCGCATGGGGTATTCAGTTGGAAATAAACTTGTAAGCGAATAAACGAAAAGTATTAGAGTGATTCTGTCCTAAGCTGAACTTGTAAATTTAAAAGTAAAGTGTTGAAAATAAAGTAAAGCAAATGTGTTGCCATGAATTTGTGTGTTTTATTCGACAATCCAGTGATCGAACTTACAAAGTTCTTGTAAGAGATTTATTTGAATTTTAACGTAATAAAGTTCGTAACATTATCTAAAATTGTATACTCAAAGCGTGTGGCATGTATAGAAAAACATTGAAGCTCCTTTCGCGTAGCGCATAATCTTGCATCGTCGGCATACAGGATAACTTCGTACTCGTTCCCGCAGGCCATTCGACTTTCTTTTCGAAATTAAATTTTTTGAGATTAATTTAATGGTTGCTTTTGCTCCCATTACTTATGACAACGAATGCAGAAAAGCAAACGAAAAAAAAAAAACAACTGCATGTAAAATTTATATGAACTGATCTACAAGACAAAATCTATTAAAATATAAAGCTGAAAGAAGAAACGCAAAAATGATAATAAACCAGAACAGAAGGAACGTGTTAAATTGGAAGTTGAACAAAGTTAGAAGGATTTTGAAGAAAATAAGATAAGGGACATGTACCGAAGAATAAAGAAACAGACTAAAGGATTCCAACCGAGAGCTAACATTTGCAAGGACAAGTGTTTTGGTATTTATATAGAAAGATCACTTCGATTAAGTGTTAAACAATAATGACCACCTACCACTCGGTTGTTAAGTGTAAACGGCTGTAAATAGAATGGAACCATCCTCCTACCAAGGCACTGAAGATGCAGACTTAAAAATTTAAGAGCTGTGGTAGCGTCGCAATCAATGCAGAATTGTTAAAACATGGTGGATATGAACTCCACAAATCAATTGGTATTGCAAATATGGTTATAAGAAAAACTGCCCACAGGATGGGAAGAAAGTATAATACACACCACTACATAAAAACAGTGATAAATTCAAGTGGGAAACTTTAGAGGCGCCTCTCTGCTGAATATATGCTACAAAATATATTCAAATATTCTGTACAATAAGCTAAATGAATATGCTGAAAAAAAATATCGCTGACTTTCAATGCGGCCTCAGGGCAGAGCGATCAACAATTGACCACTATTTTTCGCAGTCCCAGATATTTGAAAAATGTCACGAATAAAAAATTATGTTGTTGCCTTATTATAGACTTCAAACAAACGTTTGACCAACTTAGTCGAAAATATATTTAACATCATTTAAAGATGTTAGACACACCTTGCAAACTAGTACGCCTGATTGGCATAACTTTAACAAATACCGACCGTTTAGAAGTGATCTCAGGTGTAAAACAAGGAGATGCGCGTTCAGCCCTGCTTTTAAAGCTGGTACTATACGCTGATATATATCCCGGAGGCACAATTTTTTGCAAATCCATACAAATTTGTGCCTATGCGGATGACATCGTAAGTATATCCAAAAAAAGTCATATACTTAAACTCAAATAAACCAAGGCCACGGAAGTCTTGAAGATGGCGAACCGGGTAATTATCAGGGACGGTTTTTGCATTCAGACTTCTGTAGTTGCCACAGAGTCACCAGGTCTTCTTGGATTCTGTCCCATATGTACTGGACTATCCCACTGGCTTTTCGAACGTTGACAAGTTTCTCGGTTCAGCAAGTACTCGAAATGCATTTTAGCCCAGTCCAGCTTCTCGGGGGAGAGATGGCGCACTTTTTCTACCACGAGTGCTCCTTTCGTCTCGATACAATGTTGTGCGCCCATTAAGGTTTTTCCGACTTTTTTCGAGTCGTTTGTAAGGTCAGCGTAGCGTGTCAATACCTTATCAAAGCCGTTTGCATCCCAGAGCGAGATAATATTGCCTGGTAGCTTCGTTATTTGGCATATGGTTCGAGAGCTTATTGTCTAGTCGATGACCGGCGTCCACTTAAATGGGCGGCGAAAATTGGTTGCCGTAAGAATTTTGCTGTAAGCACATGATTGACGGTTATTAAGCTCCAGTCGAATATAACCTGACCTCCAATTCAGAGACTGCAGTATCCATATCAGGCCCGTGTGGAGTTGCCTGATCTCCCATCGGGCGCGTCCCAGGTGGTGGATATTGAGCCCTGGCATCACAAGAGTGGCCTTCCCTGATGGGGTGGGTTCAACACTCGTGTGATGACTCAAAGTTGGCATAGAATCAGGGTGCCATCCGCGAACCAAACTGGCTAAGGAGGAGTCCTGAACAAAAACCGAAAAGGTAATGGAAAACGATGGATTAATTACTCCAGGTGGAATCCACACAAGTGGCAATCCACCCGCTTCGGCGGCAGGGGCATGGATTCTGGAGGCCCCAACCATTACCCAAGTCTCTCAGCTCTACGAGCGAGAGCGCATCCTGGAGGAGACGGGGGTCGCTATCGCAATCTCCTCTCCTTCAGAGTCTGAAAAACGTTTCCCTGCTTCTGAGGGCCTGAGTTGTGAGGTGGTGGCTGCACGACCTCCCAAAGAAGCAGGGAAATCGAAGAGCGCGGCAAGGAGGAAGAGAAGAAAGCGGCGGGAAGAGCTCATGCGGGAGAAATCCTCATGTGGCTCTGCCGGCCCTTCTGTGTCTGTGTCTTCCAAACGACCTCGGTCAGCGGAAGTGACACCCACGAAAGCTATCGGGTCTTCGGTGGGCACAGGCACTCCCAAGTTGCCTCGCTCTCGAGGCAAGCGGAGAAAGACGGCGGCTGAAAGCAGCACACCTCCCTGCCCTGCGGTTGCCGCCAATGACCGAGCCACGACCCCCCAAGGTACGAGCGCGGTCTTGGCGCCAGTCAATGTGGCGGGAAAAGGTTCTGCTGAGCCACGTCCCTATCGGCGCCTCGACAAAATGTCCAGCACAGCTGTCTGCCCGGCGAAATCTTCGTCAGTGGAGGATCGGGAGCTGGACCTTCGCCCAAGCACATCCAAGGGTGCGGCCAAGCCATCGTACAGCGAGAAGGCTGCCGGCCCACGACCTGTGGCTGTGATTGGAAAACTGGGGCCTGACCATCAGCTGACGGATGCAGAAATCAAATACTGCAAAAGCCAGCTGATGCACCGGGTTATTGCCTCCGGTCCTGAAGCCAACGCGAAGGGCTATGAGACAAAGGACGGCACCATAAAGGTGACGTGCGCGTCTCTGGCCAACTTCGAGTGGATCAGGACCGTGGTCAATAACGTGCCCCCCATGGGGACCACTCGCAGTCTACAGCGAGGAGAGTGTACCCCTCAGGAAGGCCATCTGCTGGATTCCGGATCCAGACCTGTCTACGGCGGATGTCCTATCCTGTCTACGTGCCCAGAATCCGGGCATCAACACGAGGCTTTGGCGAGTCGTCTCGTACACCAAGGGCAAAAACCGGGAAGGGAAGGAAGGGGCTGCTCTTGTGGTGCGAGTGGACGAGGCCAGTGTTGATGTCATGGGCTCACGGTACGGGAACCGTCTGAGTCTCTTCTTTGGGACGGTCAGCTTCCGTGTCTTTCCCAGATGACTGACTCGGACGATTCCTGTAGCTATCGTCCCTTGACGGTGACGCAAATTAACTTGCAGCATTCCAAAGCCGCTACTGCACTACTAAGTAGAAGGCTTTCCCAGCTGCACACATTACCCCACATAACAGCTGTGCAAGAGCCCTGGGTCTTTAGGGGCCGTCTCTGTGGCTTAAGTGCGCTGAAAGGGGCCACGATATTATATGACAGGAGTTCTAGCAGACCTAGGACCGGTCTTATAGTTTCATCCCATCTCACTGTGACGGGTCTTGAGCAGTTCTGTTGCCAAGACCTGGTAGCGGCTGAGGTGGGTTATAGAGATAGACGCGGATGGTCGAAGTTTGTGATTGCATCTGCTTACTTTCCTTACGATGCTCTGGAAGGGCCACCACCCGGGAAGGCCACTAGTCTCGTGAGGTTCTGTGAGCGGCGCAGTCTGGGCCTCATCCTATGTTGCGATGCTAATGCCCAGCATACAATCTGGAGCAGCAGCAAGTGCAATGGACGGGGCTCTCGACTATTCGAATTTATCGCCTCCTCCTGTCTAGACATACATAACGAGGGCTCACAGCCAACGTTTGTAACGGCTAGAAGGCAGGAGGTGATTGATCTAACCCTATCGAACTCAAAACTTGGGTGGTCAATCAAGAACTGGAGGGTCCTTGCCGAAGATTCGTGCTCGGACCACAGGTACATTAAGTTTCAGTGTGGCGAGGAGGCACAAATGCCACTGCCCTCTAGAAACCCAAGAAAAACAGACTGGCAGAAGTTTAGGGAGGCGTTGCGGGACCTTGGCGTTGCGCCACCAAGACTTCGAAAAGAACAGGCCATTGAGGCGGCTGTTGAGAAACTCAACGCTGCCCTAACCGAATATTTTGAGTCAGCCTGTCCAATTCGACCTCTCCCCAGCCGGACTCCCGTTCCTTGGTGGAATCGAGAGCTCCAGATGCTGAGGCGCGAGTCGAGAAAATTTCTAACCCGGGCCCTCAAGACTAACCTTGCAGAGGACTGGGAGCGATACCGTTATGTTCAGAAGAACTACAAGAGGCTTATTCGGGAATCGAAAAGAGCCTCATTTAGGGAATTCTGCAGCGGTATTGAATCTCTGAGTGACACGGCGAAATTGGTTAGGATCCTGAAAAGGGACCCAACGGCAAAGCTGGGGTCACTTAAGAAATCTGATGGCTCCTTCACGGAGCGGAAAAGTGAGACACTCAGCTTGCTGATGGAGTCTCACTTTCCTGGTAATCAGATAAGCATCAGCCGGCAACAGCCCTTATTGATAGAGGCAGTTGTCAGAGCTGCTACACCTTCTCGGCATGACTGGTTCGCCATCAAATCTTTTGGCGACTACAAGTCGCCCGGACCAGATGGCATATATCCTGCCATGCTGAAGGAGGGTGCAGAGTTCGTGACAGCAGCCCTGAAGAAAATCTTCTCGGCATGTCTGGCACTGGCTTACATACCACGCTCTTGGAGGATGGTGAGGGTCGCTTTCATCCCAAAGGTTGGAAAAGACGACTACACCAGCCCCAAAAGCTTTAGACCCATCAGCATGACCTCTTTCATGCTGAAAAGTCTCGAACGACTGGTGGAACTGCGCATACGTCAGAAGTCGCTGAAGGCTCACCCTCTATCTCTATTTCAGCATGCCTATCAGAGTGGAAAATCCTGCGAGTCGGCACTGCAAAACCTTGTTGCTAGGGTAGAGCTGGCCATCGACAGGAGGGACTACGCTATGGGTATCTTTTTAGACATAGAGGGGGCGTTTGATAATGCCACTTTTGATAGTATGTGTAACTCTGCTAGTAGGCACGGCGTAGACCGGGTGCTAGTAAATTGGATTCGTTCGATGCTGGCCCAAAGAATCATTTCGGTGCGAGCAGAGGAAGATCTGCTGGTGTCATCTGGGGTTAACAGAGGCTGCCCCCAAGGCGGTGTGCTGTCTCCGTTGCTCTGGTGCATGGTAATCGATCCTCTACTCACCACCTTAAACGATTCGGGAGTCTACGCACAAGCATATGCGGACGATGTTGCTTGTTTGGTAACAGGCTCTTCGCTTATGAACATCTGCAGGAAAGTGCAGAAAACTCTGGATCGGATTGACACTTGGTGCTGTGCGAACGGGCTGTCGGCAAATCCCGCCAAGACTGGTATTGTCCTCTTTACCAGAAGGAGGAAGCTTGATGGACTCGTTCTGCCAAAGCTAAAAGGAGTCACAATCCAGCTATCCAAGGAAATCAAATATCTTGGAGTAATCCTCGATAGCAAGCTCCTATGGAAATCACACGTTGAAACAAAGGCATCAAAAGCGCTGACAGCTTTCTGGCAGTGCAAAGGTGTCTTTGGGAAAACGTGGGGTCTCTCTCCTAGCAAGGTCCTATGGATCTACACGGCTATGATAAGACCCATTATCACCTATGCATCAGTGGTCTGGATGAGCAGACTCTCCCTAGTGGGAGTCAAGAGGACCTTATCGAGACTACAACGCACTGTGGCCATCTGTTGCACCGGAGCTTTTCCGACTACTTCAGGCCCGGCACTAGATGCTCTGATTGGTTTACCACCACTTGATGCTTTCATCCGAGGAGAGGCCTTGAAGGCCATCTGCAGACTGAAACACAGTGGGAACTGGTACGGCCCTTGTCCCATTGGAACACAGAGAAGGCATGGACATCGATCCAACGATTCTCTCCATGCCCCTTGACTCCATGCCATCAAGGGTCGTACTTGAAAAGAGATACAGTGTAGTGCTACCAGAGACTCAGTTGTGGGGAGACTCAGAAAATGAGCCCGGCAAACACTGTTTTCGCATTTTTACGGATGGCTCCAGGACCGAGCATGGCTCCGGCTCTGGGGTCTACGTGGAATCCAGCGGGACAAAACTGCACTTTGCTCTTGGAATGCATGCATCTGTGTTTCAAGCGGAGGTGTATGCAGTTCAAGAAGCGATGAACTTTGTTGTGGAAAAACGATGGAGAGGCAGATCTATATGTGTCTGCAGCGACAGCCAAGCAGCGCTTATGGCCTTAGACAGCCCTCAAACCGCATCAGGGGTAGTGAAGTCCTGTAAATCCAGGCTGAACTATGTCGGCAGACATAATAGCTTGATGCTAACATGGGTCCCGGGACACGTGGGTATCGCGGGTAACGAGACCTCTGACTCCTTAGCTAAGATGGGCTCTGAGGCCAACTTCTTTGGCCCAGAGCCCGCTTTGCCACTCCCCTCTGCGGCCATCACGGCCACGGTTAGCAAATGGGTAACTACTACCCACAAGCGAGCTTGGCAGGCTGAGAGAGGCTGCAGATGGACAAAACTGATGTTACCTGTCATGTCCGATCGATTGTCGCAAACCCTTCTGTCATTAAGCAGAGGGGAGTGCAGACGGCTGGTTGGACTGATGACGGGCCACTTTCTGTGGGCAAAGCACATGGAAAGGTTGGGCATCTCAGACAGTGTACTCTGCCCAGCTTGTGAAGAGGAGGATGAGACGGCGGACCACTTCCTGTGTGTCTGCCCCGCCTTCGCTCGAACCAGGTTTGAGGTCTTTGGCACTGATGTGTTAAGAAGCGACCATCTTGGCTCCTTGGCACCACAAGATCTACTCAGATTTCTTCGGAGATCGGGTAGATTTAAAGAAAATTAAAAGGGAATCCAAGTGTAGTACAATGCTGCACTTGCTAGTTGTCCCGACAAAAAAAAAAAAAAAAAATCCATATCAGGAGTGCTGACGACGTCAACGTTGCTATATATTGTTGAAACTTCAATAATGTTGTCGGCCTTCCTAGCTAACTCTCCAATATTGTCCTCCAGCGCTGTCAAAAGCTGTTGCACCTGCATAGGCAAGCGTTGTAGCCAAAGCGACCTTAAAATTTCGTTGACCAAGCGCTGGTTTGCTATACTTTTTTACCCTAATTCGCAAGCTTCCAACAAGCCATTCAACCTCTTTTCGTTTGATTCGCCGAATTCGCGGATCTGGTTTCCAAAATGATGGCGTCTTAACAGCGAGCCGCATGAACTGATGTAACAGCGTCTTCAAATCGATCGTCACTATCGTCGATCATGCGGCGCTCCTTACGGGTGACCATTTCATAGATACTAGGAAATGTATAGATACTAACTTTTTTATTTACTTTATTTAATATTAACTGTACAAAAGATACAGTTCCGTTCATTTATGTTCTACGTCAAGGGTGTTGTCATCCAGTAATGCCACTACAAATATATTATCGCAGATAATGCAGGATAAGCTTCACTCTATATGTTTCCTTCATTTCGGAATATTTAACAATATTTAACCAAAAATATTTACAAACAAGCATTATGGAACGCGCAATCGGTGTGCTTAAAAATGGATTTAGTTAGGTGCACGGTCGCTTCACAGTTATGCTGCTTTCAGTTTAAGTCACATTTGTACCAATCAGTTCACTTATATTATATTAAGTTAAAATTAAAAGCTATAAATTTTAAAAAATATTATTTATGAATAAAGTTATGTTATAATTTTGTTCACGACTTCCATCTGTTTTCAGACCTAAAGGAATTCATGCGTGGAAATCGTTTTTCATCAAATGATGAGGTCATAACAGCTGTGGAAGTGTATTTTGCAGCCCTTCCAAATTCTCACTTCAGGGATGGAGTTCACAAATTATAATCTCGTTGGAACAAGTGTATTAGTGTTCAGGGAGACTATACTGAAAAATAAGTGTATTTCAAACCTTAAAATTGGGTTTTTCTTATCAAGCCGCAACACTTATAACCATCTAGTACACAACCTAAAAGTCCAAAAATATCACGTGCATCTGCAGTAAAATATTTGAAGGAGTCGAAGACGTTCATAAATAAATGGGTGGAACGGTATGCCGAAATTAAAAAAGACTGAATACATGATTCCAGGATGTTAACGTGCAGAAAACTTTAAATTCCGGAACATATTGAAAATCCGCTGATCTCATTACCACATATTGAAAAAAAAACTGGCATGGACTAAAGCTACCAGAGATAGGCAAATAGAACATAATTGGGCAAAAAGTTGCAATTGGGCGAGTAGTTGTATATGTCGATCCGGGTGTACTGCTGATAATCGACAACTTCAACGAACTGTTGAGCATCCAATTAAGTTTCATGCTTGGGGCTGCTTCTCGAAAAAAGGATTTCGCCATTTATTTATGTTTACCGCCAACTTGAATGCATATTGAAATGTTTAGGCAATGCTAAGTAAAAACTAAAGGAAGAACAAGTGTGAATGGTCACACAGTTATCAAGGCAAATTCAGCTGATTTGAAGTGATAACTTGCGCAGAAATTAACACACACTATGACTCGAAGATGTGTAAGCGCAATGCAGTTTGCTATGATCGAATTGGTCAAAAAGTTTCTACGTCATGGGGCCAACGATCCTGTTAGACAGACTGTAATAGATACTTTCCTTTATTTTCGGTGACCTTTATATAGCAATTGATTAGTTTTTCTAGCGTTCACTCCAATTTTACTCACATCCCCGGTCCTAATTTATGAAATAGGTATCAATATCACACTTAATTTTTTCCACAACTTCTGTGACAAATTAGCAGAAAAAGTTCCGTTATTTCTGCTTTTGTTCGTATGTATTGTCTACTCGTAAATTATACTTAGTTTCGTGGCGAATTTCACTTGTTAACAATGTAGTGGGGAGCTTAAGATAATCGCATTGCAGTGACTGCATTACGGTCCTCCCTGTGGGGGCGCAAAGTGACACTTCAACTTTGTATATTCAATTGCGAATTTTATCTTCAGTTTTTAAATAAAGATACAAGAAGTAAGGATACTCGACTCTGTAATCTGTATACTCGCCAGCGAAAAAACTGAAACGTATACTGTCCGCGCCCCTCTACGCTGTTTAAAGTCAAAGCCGGTTTAGCTCATGACTGCCGGTGACTCCAAAAACTCGAACAGCGTAAAGCGAATGCGACGGAGAAAGCAGTATGTGAATCGAGAGAAAACACCGAGGTGGGAAGCGAAGGACCACCGCCCTTCTGGATATTTTACGTCTTTGCATGAAACTAACTTGCTACGTCTCGGCACTTCGGAGTAAACATAACCTTTGCTCAGTGTCTTTCATCCTCTTTTTCTCAATTCAGTGAAATATTGTTGAATAGTTTGATTGTTTGTCACATAAAGATAAAATTTATGTAGTATTGCCCATAGCGATCAAATGGCAGAAGTCGTGAGCTTCGTGGACATTGATTTTGAAAAAAAAAAAAAAACACCGTACAGGTGAAGGAAACTTTTCTTGGCTTTATTGAAATTTCCATGAAGACTGCTGAGGGACTGGCGAAAAGTATTTTAGAACAATTTAAGAAAGATGAAATTAATTTTCAAGATTGTCGGTCACAGTGCTACGATAATGCTGTTGTAATGGCTGGGTACAAAAATGGCGTGAATGAAAAACTGACAGAAATAAATAGATGTGCATTGTTTGTAAACTGTGACAATCACTCACTTGTTTGTTTGGTAACAGTAAATAGACGCCCCGCCAGTCTAGGGCATATCACCGGTCGTCTTCGTCTAGCTCATCTAAAGGTAGGCCCACGAAACATGCTGTTTCGGTTGGGTCCAGAGGGAGAAGGGTGTTAGATGAGTCGGTTTTAGAGGGCATGTGAAAAGGTGGTTAGTGTGGTGCGGGGTGCCTTTACATGCCGGACATATGTTTCGTATGTCGGGGTCGATTCTGGATAAGTAGGAGTTTAACCTGCTACAGTATCCAGAACGTAATTGTGCCAGTGTTACACGTGTCTCACTGTGAAGCTGGAGCTCTTCATCTGCTATTGGTGGCGGTTGGACTTCGATTACGGCATTCACAGGACGGGAGCTTAAGAAGGTGATGAAGGTCTCCCGGTGAATGTCGTTTATTTCCTGTCTAAACACTGTCAGGTCCAGTAGATTACGGTCAGTTTCGTCCTGGATTTCGTCGGCGTAGTCTAAGAGATGTCTCCCGACGTGCGTGGGAGGCTGCTCAGGCTCAAGCAGGTGTCTGCAGGGGTGAAACCTGCGGTAACATCCCAGCAGGAACTGCCTGCTCAGCAGTTTGTTATGATCCATTACTGGAGGCATTTGTGCCTCGTTGTGTAGGTGTTGAACCGGGGACATCAGGAGGCAACCGGTCGCTGTCCGAGTGGCAGTATTTTGGCATGTCTCTAGCTTTATCCACTGCGTGTTACTAGTTCCAGGCGACCAGACAGGCGCTGCATAGTTTAGAACCGGCCGACCAATTGCCTAAAATGTCGATAGCAACAGTTCTTTGTCTTTGCCCCAAGTGCTGCCGCCAAGCGATTTGAGGGCCTTGTTGCGATTTTGGACTTTAGTGGCAATTGCGGTTGTGTGCGCTGAGAAGAGCGCAAACTGTCGAAGGTTGCACCCAAAATGTTGGAGTTGTTAACCGTCGGAATTGGTGTGTCGTCGCCTTTTACCTTAAGGGACAGCTTGACCTCCTTTGTCCAGGTGGTAAAGAGGGTCGACGTGGACTTAGTGGGGGAAATTTGGAGATTCCTCGCAGTGAAAAAGAAAGAAAGGTCGGTGAGGTAGTTGTTCACTTTGGAACATAGGCCATCGATGTCATTGCCCGACGCCAAGTCGTCAGCGTATGAGACCAGGGAAACTCCCTCTGGTGGTTGGGGGAGCTTCGAGATGTAGAAGTTGAACAGCAAGGGAGAAAGGGCACCACCATCCGGTACACCTTGCTTAATCTTCCTCTGCTTTGATGTTTGATGATCTCGAAATATCACTGACGAGTGACGACCACTCAGGTAGTTTGCGGACCACCTCTTCAGCCCTGGCGGGAGTGTCGACTGATAAACATCATCTAGCAGCGTGGAATGGCTGACTGAGTCGAAAGCCTTCTTTAGGTCCAACGCTACTAGGACAGCCCTCTCGCAGGGGCGGTTTTGGTTAAGCCCGCGGTTTGTCTGGACGTTTATGGCGGTGAGTGCAGTGGTGGTGCTATGCACTCGACGGAAACCGTGCTGATGTGGGGCTGGGGCCAGGTGTTTCGTGAAAAGTGAGAGTAGGAGGGCTTTAAGTGTGAGTTATCGGACGATAAGATTCCCCTTGGTTGGCGGACTTCCCAGGTTTCAGTAGTGGGACCACTCTCCCTAATTTCCACATATCAGGAATGATGAGAGTGGCCGAAGACTAGTTGAAGACCTTGGTGAGATATTCTACTCCCAATGGACCCAGCTTTTTCAGCATCAGCATGTTTAGTCCAACAGGGCCAATGGCTTTGGATGTTTTCATGAGTTTGATGGCCCCCTGAACATCATCGCTGGAGAAAGCAAGTGGCGCACTGTTGTATGTCAGTTTGTGCAGCCGCCTGGTAGCACTACGTTTGGATCTGTCGGCCGGAGGATGCAGAATAAATAGCCGGTTAAGATAGCTCGCGCATCTTTTCGGATCCGATTAAGCACGACCGCTGAAGGTGATATCCACCTTGTCGTTGTGCTTCGTCGGGCTCGACAAAGACCTTACGGTGGACCAGAGCTTGCTCTCACCAGAGGTGAATTTGCAGGACTTCAAATGCTCTTCCCATTTGTTCCGCCTATTTCGGGTTACCAGTGCCGTATCTCCAAATTGAGATCCCTTATGCGGGGATCCCCGGGATCGACCTGGCGTAGGCGATCACGCTCGTTCGCCAGAACAGCTGCTTCAGCTGAGAAATTAGGATGAATGTCCCGGATCCTTCCAGCGGGAATGAAGCGAACCGCGGTCGCTGTGACCGACTTGCGGAATGCGCGTTCGCCTGCGCGCACACCGGTGGGGATGAGGAGAGTGGCGAAGATGTCTTCAGTAAATTCTGCGAATCTACCCTAGTGGGGGCGTCGTCGTTTACAGTGCTGAATGTGGAATCGTCTATCTGCTCTGCCAATAGCTGTCCCTTACGATCATTTGGCAGGCTTTAATGCCAAAGATCGTGATGCGCATTAAAGTCACCTACTACCAATCGGGTTTCACCCCTGATAAGCGCACCAGGCAGCAGGTGACAAGGGGTATGTAAATATTATAGATTTCGAGCTCGGCATCGCCTGACCAGACAGCTATCCCTTGACATTCTAAGGCCCTGTCCCTGCGGTCGATGCCTTCATCGATGAGACGATACTGCTTTGTATGGTGGACTATAAACGCTAAGCCTTCACCGTCCCTGGTAATCAAGGTGCAGTTTTGCCTCTTGAACCGCAGCTATTTTGACACTGTGTCGGCTCACGAAGCCAACTATCTCGTCGACCATGCTCGTAAGTCCGTTGCAGTTCAGTTGTAAGAGTTTAAAACTCGTCGGGAGTGTGATCGTCACTCGGGGGGTGAGGGACGCGTGGGGTTGTCAGCGTTGGTCCTGCTTTGCGTTCTGCAAAAGTTGTTGTGGCCTGACGTTGACGGACGGCCGCGTCGCAGGGGTGGTTGCGGGTGCAGAGCTATGCAGCAGGGGGCAACGAAGTCGCGTGCCCACTCACGGGTGGTGCGCAGGCCAGAGCACCTTTGAAAGTGGTACCAGCCATTGCAAGAACTGCACTGGACTGTTGTCAGGTTCCGAGGGACCCTGGTCACACACGGAGCAGACGGTTCAGACCAAGGGCTGCTGGTTTGTCCCCGCACTGGGGTAGAAGCAGGAGGGTTGTGGCTCAGTGGGGGAGTTGTGTTGCGCCTGAGGGCTCCTTACCGTTGAGGTTTTGTTGGTGGCGGCAGTTTGAAGTGCCGGCACTGAGGATGGTAGCGCCGTTGAGGCAGGGGCCGCCTGGTGGCGGGAGCAACACGTGGCCACATATCTTGTGGACCACTCCCTATGAGTCTTAAGGCCTGAACAGGTCTTAAGATGGCACCACCGTTGCACTTATTGCTCTTAACCGAGGTGGAGTTCGTTTGTGGCCGATGCAGCTGTCAAATACCTCTTGTCCAGGGTTCGGTTCGACACCAGCCCTGAAGAGAAGTATTTGGGCAAACGTGCTGCAAGTGATTGCTCCTGTGACGAGAGATTGGGGGTGGGATACGGTGCACTAGACAGGGCAAAAACAGGTGTTATCTATCGCTGTCGAGAGATGATTAACGATTTTTAGTGCTGGAATCGGATAAATAACAGGGAACCTCAGAGTACAATAATGTCCTTGCAAAAGTATCATTCTGACAAAGGTGGAAAAAGGCAGTCAGGGTGGTCTTAGGAGGAGATAAAATCCTATCGAGAAAGGTATTTTCATCAAAAAAAAACCGCTGTCCGTTTTCTAAGTGTACTGCAAGATGTATAACAGTGGGATGTCTTCCATGTAATGGAAAGCCAAGCAGCCGCCATGCTGTACAACACATTCATTACGCAACTTGAAGATCGCCTGATCGCTTCCTGTATTGATATACTTCCAAATATATTTAATCGCACGCACAGAATTGCAGGCTTCAACATTAATGTGGGCGTTGAATAATTTACACAAAATCGGCGAATAGGGCACAACCCAGCTATTATCAAAACTCTTGATTTCCCCACTGCGAGTTCGAATGTCAACCTGTTTACCACCATCAGCAAGTGCCCTTCGTCTATATAACGGGTAACCCTTATCACTGTGAACTGGTTCTTTCACCAGTTCTCGAGGATAGTTTTTTGTACACTTGCCATTTTGCATGCACGGTGATGCTGGATTGCGAGCTCCGTAGGGACCGTGAATCATGTTTTTAATAACTGTGTCATACAGATTTTTATCTTCTTCTTGATCTGGAATTTCACCGCTAATTATGATGTCGATTTGATTAGGAAGTAGCTTCTGTTTTAGCCAAATTAATATGTGCACATGTGGTAGACCTCGTTTCTGCCATTCAATCGAGTATATATGGCACTGGACGTCTCGAAATACTTTTCCTTTTGTCACAACGTTAATTAATTTCTGAATCTTTACACGAAATACGCGGGCAACTATGTCATGTCGATCAGTGGTTTTTTGTCCAGACATAAGCTCTTGAGTTATATCCTGCCACGAAGGATTACAGGTAAAAGTTACGAAGAGGTCAGGCTTCCGTAAGTTCGTACATAAGTAAATGCGTCTTGAGTGTACTCTTGGAAATAACGGGGACTGTTCACGAAAGTGGACGGTAAAATAACCATTTTGCCAATGTTGTTAGGTCTAATATTATCATCTGCGCTAATCGCATCTTGTAGATGTATATAATTTTCAGCTCGTAACTTTTTCTGGTTTAGGGAAATGAAACGAAGACGTTCGCTCTCTGCTTTAATATACATGTCTACCAAGAATTGATGGAAAATTTGCCTTGTACGCAGAAGGAGGTTGAAATCATTCTCTCGAATCATGATGTAATATGCATAGAAGTCCATACAGGAAACTTTTTTATTTGAAATTGGCTGTTTTGTTGTTGGATTAATGACTGGAATATTAAAATGATATCCTGATTCACCTTTACTGAAAATTAATGGGTACTGCAAAGCATCGTAAAATTTATGAGTGTCGGCAACACGCTGTAGCGTATTATCATGTGCCCGTAACACTATGTCTCGTGGAGAGCACGGGTCACCAGTGACCAAAACAGCAGCTTCATTGACCATCGGGGCATTATAACGCCTCTCATGTTCACCACGTGGAGTTCGATCAGCATGAATGACAACTTTATAATTATCTGAAGGCCAGTTGTCTATTGCACTTTTGAAGATCTTCACCAAATTATTGTGACTGTGTAACATTTGTTGAATTTTCAATACCGTTTCTCTTCCTACTCCTTCAATATATTGGCAACGACGGTTGACTTCATTTTCTTCATCAACCATAAAATAAACTTGCAAAAATGTATGCTGATAATTTTCTTCCGGAAGTAGTGATCCAATTTGATGATATATCTGCCTTTGTACAGTAAAAGTTGGTGAAAATCCGGGCATTCTTATCACTTTATCAACTCCAAAGGATGTCATTTGAAAGCAAGAGTTATACTTTCTTATTTTGCTTAAGAATTGCTTTGACTCATTTGTGACATTTAACAATAAAGTTTTTAAAGGCTCTTCCGGTTCACCAAGTACTGGAAGTGAAACTTTCCACTGGAACAACACATTCCAGTAGTTTCATCTTTCCACTTGAAAGCATCGCAATACTGACATTTTTATCCATTGTGCCAATAACAATTAAAGGATGATTATGATATTCAATTGAAGGATCATATTGAAATCTAGTACCATTAAATACAGACCAATCCTTACTTATAAAATTTCTACGGCGCGTGCTCTGCATTTCTGCATTATGAATTCTTCTCACCTGCGATTGCTCTGGGGTTTATATTGCTCTTCTAGCTGCTTGCAGCTCAGCTTGTCTTTCTGAGCGAACTTGTGCTTGAAAAGGCGTTTCAGTTGCTCTCAAAATCCTTTGTCGCTGTGCTTGTTTTTGTTTTCTCAGCTCTGCGTGAACCGAAGACTCTTGATTTCGTGCAACTTTTGCCGCACGGAGCCGCGACGAATTTTTGGATAGATGAGATTTTCGTTTCCGAGGCATTTTTAAAGAAGAACAGAGTAAGAATTAAAATCAGTGGTAAGATTTAAAATAATCAAGTGACATCTAACCACAAAAATGACACCAAATTCAAAAATCAAAATTTTATATATTTTATATAAAAATGACAGAATAATACCAAATATCAGATCAATCTGTCATCAAGAAAAGGGTAAAATTTCAATTACTTAATTTGACCCAAACAAACAAATAAATAAACTGGGCAAACTAGATAAAACTGTTTAATAAAAAAACAATATATATAGAAAATTTTCAAACAGCTGAAATTTTGAGATTTTTTGACAAAAAATTTTTTATCATTCAAAAGAAATAATTTTTTTTAATAAGAAGAATCCTATGTTACTTCTAACACCTCTAAAAACATGTGTACAAAGTTTCATAATAATCGGTTAAGTAGTTTTGGCGTGAAAGCGTAACAAACAAACTTACATTCACATTTATAATCCCTGGTAGGGATGGTAGGGATTGTATATATATTATATTATATATGTATATAGATATACAACTTATTAGAAGATTATCCGTTCATTTAAAACCATTCCAATATACATATTGTACTAAATTTGCTTAATAAATTTTCTTGTAGAATTAGAATATTTATGTATTCTACCATTTAATTGTATATACACCAACCAGAAAAAGTATCCGTACACAAAGAAATGAAAGCGACATATTAAGAAATTCATTGTAAAAAAACTAAAAGATTTTAAACTTTTATGAGAAATGTTTAGTCAGTAATTTTTCACCAATTTCTAAACATTTTTTCCTAAGTACATCATTAAAATTAAATTTTACAAAACAAAAAACTTCATCAAAACAGAAAAAGCATTCGTACATTGCAATTTAAAAAGTATGCATATTTAACACACAAAAAAAAAACAATAAGGCGTTAGTAACTTGTGGGATAACCTTTCCGCTTGAGGACCTCCGCAAGTCGATGTGGCATGGCATGGACCAATTTAGATGTATCATCTTTGGTAATTTTGCTACATTCATTAATTATTACGTTTTTAAGCATCTACTTGGAGGTTATGCTGTGCTGACGGATCCCGCGCTCCAGTAAATCCCACAAATCCTCAATGGGTTCGAGGTTTGGGGATTGAGGAGGTGTGTGCCATTGGTGATTTGTGTTACACAGCAACCAGAGCTTAACATACCGAATGCTTTGGATCTCTATCAGGCTGAAATCAGAAATCATCGCCCAGCTCCAACTGTTGAACGCTTTGGATCATGCTAGTCTTCAAAATATTTAAATACGAACAATTTATCCATTGTTGAGTATATAAAAACAAGTTTGCCAACTCCTTGCGCCGCCATACACTCCCAGCTCAAAACACCTTCTACGCCATGCTTTACAGTTGGTACAAGATTTTATTTTTCGAGCACAGTACCGCTCTTACGTTACACTAGTTTTCTTCCTTTAAAGCCATATATGCCATATTTGATTTCATTCGAAACTAGAACATGTTACCAAAATTTTGGAGGCTTGTTAACATATTCCTTTGCAAACTCCATGCGTTTTTTCTGATAATTTCGGATATGTACGGCTTTCTACGTATTCTAAGTATTTTACGAACAGTATCGTCGTGCACATGCTTTCCAAAGGAATTTGAAAAGAGAAGCTGTAATTATTTTCACTGATTGCAATAATGTTCGTTTGTCACGTACGGCCAGCTTGCTATGTCAATCAGAACGTGGCTTTGACAAAATTGAACTAGTTGTATTGTATGTTTGCACGACATACTGCACAGAACAGTGACTTCTTCCTATCATTTCTAAGTTACAGAATAATTTTTCTCTCGCTAACACTAATTTCCTTAGCTTTCAGGGCCATTGTACACAATAATTTTAAAATAACTCCAAAGTAATGTAGTCACAGCAAAATCAATTACAAACTAGTCCATGGCAGCCGGTTCTACGACCAAGGGCTGCTAATTGGGCCGGCTTCACGGAATTCACCGAGGACACCTTCGCCGCTCTTCCCATCCCCACTGATGTGCGCGCGGGCGAAAGCGCATTCCGCAAGGTGCTCACAGCTGCTGCGGCTCGCTTCATTCCAGCTGGAAGTTATAAGGACATCCGTCCTCATTCCCCAGCCGAAGCAGCCAGTTTAGCAAACGAGCGTGACCACCTACGCCAGGCCGATCCCGGGGATCCCCGCATAAGGGATCTCAATTTGGACATCCGGCAACTGGTAAATCAACATAAGCGGACCAAATGGGTTGAGCACCTGAAGACCTGCAAATTCACCTCTGGTGAGAGCAAGCTCTGGTCCACCGTAAGGTCCCTGTCGAACCCGACGAAGCATAACGACAAGGTGGCTATCACCTTCAACGGTTGTACTTCGTCGGACCCGAAGAGATGCGCGAGCTATTTTAGCCGGCTGTTTACACTGCATCCTCCGGGCGACAGAACCAAACGTCGTGTTACCAGAAGGCTGCACAAACTGACGAACGACAGAGCGCCACTTACTTTCTCCGGTGATGAGGTTCAGGGGGCCATCAACAAGTCGAAATCATCGAAAGCCATTGGCCCTGACGGACTAAACGCGCTGATGCTGAAGCATCTGGGACCCCTGGGAGTAGGATTTCTCACAAGGGTCTTCAATTTGTCCCTGGCCACTCTCATCATCCATGACAAGTGGAAAGCAGGGAGAGTGGTCCCACTACTGAAACCTGGGAAACCCGCCAACCAAGGGGAGTCTTATCGGCCGATAACTCTCCTTTCCTCAGTAGTGAAGACACTTGAATCCCTCCTACTCCCACTCTACACGAAACACCTGGCCCCAGCCCCACATCAGCACGGCTTCCGACGAGTGCATAGCACCACCAATGCACTCACCGCCATAAACGCCCAAATAAATCGCGGGCTTAACCAAAACCGCCCCTGCGAGAGGACTGTCCTAGTAGCGTTGGACCTGAAGAAGGCTTGCGACACAGTCAGCCATTCCACGCTACTAGATGATATTTATCAGTCGACACTCCCGCCAGGGCTGAAGAGGTGGTCCGCAAACTACCTGAGCGGTCGTCACTCGTCAGTGATTTTTCGAGATCAAACATCAAAGCAAAGGAAGATTAAGCAAGGTGTACCGCAGGGTGGTATCCTTTCTCCCTTTCTGTTCAACTTTTCCATCTCGAAGCTCTCCCCACCACCAGCGGGAGTTATCGAAAAAACTACCTTAATTATTGTAAATAAAAGCGGTAGAGACTAGTCAAATGCGAGACAAACTATGGGAAATAAAACAATAGAAGGAGTAATAAACTTTAACTACCCATGAAATAAGCGGTGGAATAGAAACTGCTAGAGTGGCCGTCATGACGATTAGTAAACTACTAACACGCCGAGGCCTACCAATTAAATTAAGGACACGATTTTTAAAATGCTATGTATGGTCGAAACTGTTATAGGAATGCGAGGCGTGGACGTTGAAAACTGCAAGCATACACCGACTAGATGCCTTTGAAATATGGTGCCATAGAGTATAATGCTAAGCTCGACTGAAAAGTATCAAATGACATAGTGCTAACTAGGATGCAAATTTCAATAACATACTGACATTCCCAAAATAAGATAAAGACAATGGCCTGGAACGCTACGCTAATGGCATCATTAAACACAAAGATGAGCTCAAGCTCTTACTTACAGAGTAGAAAATTGATATTTGTTTGAAATCTGAAACTCATTTAACTACGCAAACTTATGTAGACCTCAAAGGGTATAATGTGTATTGCTCAAATCATCCGTTTAATAATGCTATTCGTAAAAAAAAAAATTGAACAACATGAAGAAGAAAAATTTAGCACATCAGAGTTTCAAGCTACATCTGTTGCAATTAAATTATTATTAGCGGCGATTTCAACGCGAAACATGTGAACTGGGGATTGTGGTTGGGAATTATAGAAAGCCACACAACAATGTGGATAGGAAGTATTTTCAATAGGCAATCCTAATACCTGGCGATCAGATGTTAATAGAACTGCAGATCTGATTGACTTCTTTATAGTAAAGAAAATTTCACATAACATAACCATTCTACAAGACGGCTTAGATCTTAATTCCGACCACTCGCCAATATTTATGAAACCAGAATCATTGAAAACAAATTAAACAATTCATATCTCTCAAACAAACTCACAGATTAGACATTTTTTAAAAGCAAACTGGACATCTATATAAAAACTTCAAACAAAATCAGCAATGTCGACGAAATTGAAGACGAAACAGCTAAGCTGACAACACAGATTCAACATGTTGCATGGTTGAGTACTCCATTAACTGAGCGAAAAATTTATCAACACAGATTTCCAGTAGATATAATTTAACTAATAATAGAAAAATTAGAAAAAATTGCAGACAATCAGGTCTCCATCTCTTAAAACTGAATTAAACAGGTTGGTCAAAGAGATGAAATGCAACAAAAACTAGAGCACCAAAATAAAACATTAAATACAAAACTGTGAAACTTATCTGCGAGGAAAACTTCGGATTACTTACTTTAGAAAACTTTGGCTTGCATGAAATGACCATTCTTGCACAATCCCCCAATCAAACATCTTAGTGATAACCAAGCATGGGCAAATAGCGATCTGGATAAGGCCGAGTTATTCACACAACGCCTTCAAAACATCTTTAAACCAGATGAAAAGGAAAACAGTTTCTCTCCTCCTCCCACTGTCCAAGAATCTCTTGAAATTGAAAATTTTACAATTGATGATGTCGCCAAGGAAATTTCAAAGTTTAAATTAAAGAAAAGTCCAGGTTAATTAATCACAGCCGGTTTGCTAAAAAATTATTTTCCAAATGCCTAAAGCATAATAAAATACCATAATAGAATATAAGCAACTAATATTCCACGATCGATCAGATACATCGTTTAATATACACCACTGAAGAAGCTATAGAAAACAACCAAGTTTGTTCAACAATATTTCTTGATGTAGCTCAGGCATTCGAAAAAGTGTGGCATGAAGACTTGATCTGCAAACTAAAACCGATGTTGCCATATCAATACACCGAGTTACTCGAATCATATATTGCTGATAGGTATTTTCGAATAAAACGAAATCAGGCTTACTCAACCATTAAAAAATTCAAGCGGGTGTACCTCAAGGCAGCATTCTTGAACCAGTATTATATTTACCCTATACAGCAGACTTACCAGTTTTTACTACAAGCAGATTAGCCACGTTTACTGACACATGTATACCAGCTGTTGGCGACAACTAGCACGATTCAAACCGAAAGTTACAAGCATCGGTAAATGAAATTATAATGTGGACTAAAACCTGGAACTTTAAACTAAACGAGAGCAAATCTGTACACGTTGACTTCACCAGTAAGAAGATTACTTATTATCCGGTGAAAACATCCTCCGTTACAGAACCCTATAGTAACACTACTAAATACTAAGGAATGACATGGGGCATGAGGCTAAAATGGGTGGAAATGTTAAAACAAAAGCAAACAAAATTGACATAAAATCAAAAAAGCTTAAATGGTTGATTGGCAGAAACTCTAAACTGTCAATTCAAAACAAATTACTTGTTTCGAATCAAGTTTTAAAGCCAGTATGGAATGCATCAAACAGCAAAAAATAAGGTGCCCAGAGGTATGGTCAATACTTAGAGAAGCCATCATTGCCATACCTTGTCATGTTGGTCTCCTTGCCGCGGGGATGAGGCTTAAGTGGTGAGTTAACCCCTTGCTATGGAGATTAACTTACCACGAACTAAGAGGGCAGCTCCATATAGGAATTGGGTATCCACTCATCCGCGGAACGGCGGAATTGGTGGCCACCCAAGTACTATGTGGAGAGTACCGTACCGACAACTTGGCAGGAGGTATAAAATGCATTTTCCCACAATGTGGAGGCTAACCAAAGATCTCTCTGCACGAGGTAACCCACTTTCGGGAAATCCTCGCAATCGACGGCTCGGGCATCGGATGTGCAGGCCCGAGCCCCACATTCCCCTATGACCGGAACTGACACCCAGGGTTCCGGAGGAAGCGCACTACTAGTGGTGAAAAATGGCACATTGGCTATGCCAATGGAGAGCCGAGTGAGTGTGAGCGATATACCGTCGTCGAAACGATCTGAAGCAACTAAACAAGTTGTGGAGGATGTGCGGACAATCTCTCAGTAGACTCAGACGGATCTCTGGTACCGAGTAAGTCTGTTACAACGGTTAAACCTGGTGCGAATCAGGTAAGTACCGGTAAAAAGTTGAAGTTATTGGTGAGTCGAACGCAGGTGTTGGTCTAACCGCAAGGCAGATCTAACGAAGGAGACAGAAGGCGAGGCAAGCCGAAGCACTAGCTAAGGCAAGGACTCAAGCTCCGTCAACTTCGACACCTGTAACGGAAACGGGAAAGCGTGGCAGAACAGAGGATTCCTCTGTAGCGCTGCGCTCTTCCGGAAACGAAACGGGGTCTGTGCCAATGACCGGGAAGAGGAGAAAGGCAAAGAAGAGGAAAGTCGAGAGACGGAGTTCGGAAATGCCGGAATCCTCGAAGCAATCCCAGGCAGACAAACCTTTGCCTGACAGGGCAAAGGCTAAGGGACCTCAAATGCCGAATGACACTCTTCCGTCAACGTCTGGCGAATCATTCGCGAGAATGGCGGCAAAGGCAATGACGGTGGAGATACATACCGACAAACAAGACGGTCTACTGTCGAAAGGGCAACAAGACTAGCTTGACAGCTATCTTTGGAAAGCTATCGGTGAGTCGAAAGACGCGCCGACTTTCGAGGGGAAAAGCGTGGTGGACGGCATCGTAAAGGTGCACTGTTTTAATGCTTTTTCCCCGAGAATGGCTGGAAAAAGCGATAGCAAAGGTTCCAGCCTGCGAAAACAACAAGTTCATTCTTGTAGCAAAGAAAGCCTGGTACGAGCGAGTGTTTGGATTCCGGGTCCTTCCTGTAATTCAGCAGAACTTCTCACACGCATCCGTGTTCAGAACAAGGATCTTGACACGACTCTCTGTAGAGTATACTCGTGCACCAGGCAGAAATCCGCTACCACTTCGGAGGCGGGTTCCTACCTGGTACTGGGTATCGATCTTGGGTCCCTCAAGGTTCTTAAGTCGAAGTATGGGTACCGTCCTCACCTACATCTGGGGCGAATCCCCTTCCGTGTCCAGGATATGGTGGAGGACAAAGCGTAAATATATTCAGTCTCATGACTGAAGTAATATTTACACAGATAAATCTGAAGCATAGCAAAACGTCTACGGCTCTCCTGTGCCGTAGGCATGCATAACTACAAACAAACCCACACATAATACTAATACAAGAACCATTGGTATGTCACAAGCGTATCTGTGGTCTATGTGCTATGTCGTGGGGACAAATACTTCATTGTGAGGGGAATGTGACACCGTGAGCAAGTATTATCATGACAAGGTTGATCGAACATACGATGTTAAAAGAGCTATGCTCCGGAGATATCGTTGCTGCAAAAATAAAGTTGAAAAGTGGGAACAGTGTCGAAGCTATCATAGTTTCGGCCTACCTACCCTAAGACTCTTTACAGCCACCTTCTTCGAGGGAGCTAAGAGAAGTGGTCAAGTACGCAGAATCCAATAATCTGGGGCTAATAGAGGGCTGTGACGCAAATTCACAGAACATTGTGTGGGGAAGCAGCAAATGCAACCCCAGAGGTCTCAAGTTACTGGATTTTATCCTGTCATGCGATTAAGTCATTCAAAACACTGGTAACAAACCAACTTTTGTGACCAGAAGGAGACAAGAGGTGATTGATTTAGCACTTACCAATAGGTCAGTTGGAAATCAAATCAACCGATGGCGAGTTTTGGAAGAGGACTCTCTTTCTGATCATCGTCTTATCGAATTCCGACTGAGAATTGACACAATATCAATACCTTCCGGTAGGAATCCTCGAAATGTGGACTGGGACAGGTATGGTGAGCTTGTAACAGAGCGATTACCAAACCTGAAAACACTCAAATCAGTAGAAATGATTGAAGATGCTACTAAGAAATTAGAAGGTACTTTAATCAATTGCTTTGAGGAACTGCGTCCACTCAGGCAAATCAGACAGGGGAAAGCGGTTCCTTGGTGGAACCCTGAACTATCGAAGCTTCGTGTACGGTCCAGGAAACTTCTTAATAAGGCCTTGAAGACCAAAACAGAAGAGGACTGGGCTAATCATCGACTTACACAGAGAGAATATAAGAAAAAAGTACGGAGAGCCAAACTTGAATCCTATAGAAATTTCTGCAGTAACGTCGAAGAAATGAGGGAAACAGCGAGACTTTGCAAGGTCCTTCATTTAGACCGCTCAGTAAGGCTGGATTCCATACCTGATGGTTCATACACCATTTCCAAATCGGAAACGTTTAATGCTCTACTCGAAACAGAGAGCAGAGAGTGGCATGAACAATAACGGTACCAACGGTGGAACCTCTAGGTACAGCTGGTATATTGGTAGTCGGATAGTGACAAGGGAATCGATAAGGTTTTCCTTGGGGAATCGATAAGGTTTTCCTTGTCTTCCTTTGAGAACTTTAAGTCTCCTGGACCTGACGGAATATATCCAGCAATGCTTAAAAAAGGAGGAGACTGGCTGATTGAGGCCCTGAAAAGGATCTTCACAACCTGTCTTGCATTTGGTTATGTACCATCCCAATGGCGACGCGTAAGAGTAGTATTTATTCCGAAACCAGGAAAATATGACTATTCCCTAGCAAAAAGTTTTAGACCAATCAGTTTGACATCGTTCATGTTGAAAAGTCTGGAGCGAGTGGTGGAGAAACATATTCGAGTGGGGGTATTGCCGAGAAGTCCACTTAGTAGAAATCAACACGCTTACCAGAGTGGAAAATCATGTGAATCAGCCTTACACGATCTTGTTAGCAAGATTGAAGCCGGGCTGGGAGCTGACGAATACACAATGGGCGTGTTCGTGGACATTGAGGGGGTTTTTAATAATGCCACCTTCGGCTCGATATGTTCTTCTGCCGAATGACACGGAGTTAATCAAGCCATTATAAAATGTATATATTTCATGCTCTCTGAGAGGCTGTTAACCGCTGGTGGGAGCGATGACGAACAAATCACAGTCAGGGCCAAGCAAGGATGTCCCCAAGGGGGTGTTCTTTCTCCGCTGATGTGGTGCTTCGTCGTAGACTCTCTATTAATGGAGATGCAGAAACTCAGCTTTCATGTCCAAGCATATGCGGACGACGTCTGTGCGCTAACATCGGATAAATCCTTAAGGGGTTACGCCACTCTAGCTACTGTAAAAAAGCAGTTTTTTAAGGATTTTTTTTTACATTGAAAGAAAGGTGCCAGGAAAAAACTTTTTAAGTATATTATTAAGCATGTATTTAAGTGTAATTACAAATATTTTTATTGAAAAATATTACAAAATGGCGCCTTTGGAGTGAATCTCTGAACGCGCCCTGCGAAAAAGGCACTTCACGGCAAGCAGTACAACTGACGTAAATGTCCACCTAAACCAAATTAAAAACATTCTTCTCAATCGACGTGAGTATAGCTATAGAAATACGTACGGGATTTTAGAAATATTGAAATTTGTGTATTTTGCAGATGTTTGAAGTCAAAAGTAGAATTTTTCGTCTAAAATGGAACCGTTAATTGTTTATAAAAATTTTTCTAATTAATTAATAAAAAAATCCGTACGTATTTCAGTGCGGAATAATGTTCTAAAGATCCTTGTACAATTACAAGTGAAAATATTAAAAATTGTTTTTGTTATGCTGCTTGCCGTTTTGAAAAATCACGTTTTGAGATAAACACGGTTTAAATTTGAATAGTCGGTTCAGAGACGTCAGAGGCGCTCGCGCAAAAGTGCGAAATATTAGAGATAAACATTTTTTTCACGCATAGGACTTTTTGTTTTATATTCTAAAGAGTTTAAAGCATCTTTTAAGCAAAAAAAAAAAAATTTCGATATTTTGAAAATCCTAGAGTGGCCTAACCCCTTAAGGAGGCTTTGCACGAAAGTGCAGAGGATTCTTGACAAAATCGATGACTGGTGCATGAGACAAGGTCTTTCCGTTAATACGAACAAAACAACCATAGTCTTGTTACGAGAAAAGGGAAATTGGATGGACTCAGCCTTCCAACACTGAAAGGTGTGACACTTGGTCTTTCCAACGAAGTTAAATATCTAGGAGTAATCTTGGATAAGAAGCTGACTTGGGAGACACACGTTTCACTGAAGGTGAATCGTGCATTGAAGATTTTTCAGCAATACCGTAGAGCCTTTGGTAAGGCCTGGGGTCTGAAACCTGCTGTGGTTCTATGGATATACACAGCACTTATCAGACCAATCATCACTTATGCTTCTGTGGTCTGGTGGCGACAGAGCATGGTTAAATCCACAATCCGGGAACTATACAGGCTGCAAAGAAGTGTATGTTTATGCATCCCGGGTGCCATGAGTACATCCTCTGGTGATGCCCAAAATAAAATGCTTTGCTTGATTTGCTCCCCCTGAATCGTAAGATGCAACAGGAAGTAATAAAAGCAATGTGTAGACTCCATAAATCTGGTTTCTGGCACGAAAATGGATTTTCGGGAGACAGAGAAATCTTTAAGTTGCTGTCGGAGCAGTATCCACTGTTTCTGGCACCTAAAGATGACCTGATACCCACAGTTTCATTTCGAAGGAAATTTGATGTCAGATTTCCATTGCGTGAGCAATGGAGCAATCCAGAATGCATGCAGGGAGGTTTGAGGGATATTTTCTTTACCGATGGGTCCAAGACTGAAATAGGGTCTGGAGCCGGATGGTACTTAAACGATAGTAATAAGTATCACTATGCTATGGGGGGAATGGCAACTGTTTTCCAAACAGAAGTTTTTGCCATCCTAAAAGTAGCCGAATGGATAATCGAGAGGAGATGGAGCGGGAAACAGATTGGAGTCTTCAGTGAAAGTCAGGCTGCATTGAAAGCCCTGGAGAACGCGAAGCAAACCTCAAAGATTGTTCAAGAATGTAAGAAGAAGCTTAATTCTGTCGCAAGACAAAACAGGCTTGTACTTATATGGGTTCCGGGACACTCCGGTGTTCAAGAAAACGAAATTGCCGACGAATTGGCCAACCGTGGATCAACGGTGCCCCCAGAGCCAATAATCGGAATCAGTCCCGCAGGAATCAAGAATTGGATCAACGATTATGTATATGCGATGGATATTCGGTTGATAGTCGGCATCATTACAGGACACAACCAATGGGGTCAGCATATGACCACCATTGGAATCATTGAGGACCCGGTATGCCTGTCATGCTTGGAGGTGGCGGATAGCACTGAGCACTTTCTCTGTGAGTGTCCTGCCTTTGCTAGAGCAAGGCTACGAGTATTGGGTTCCGATGTCATGAGAATGAGTAATATTCGTTCTCTAAAACTGGAGGATATTTACAGATTTGCCAAAGAATCTGGAAAATTCTCACAGGACTAAATATCTCTATCTCTGTCTCTATTCTTTCCTATCTCTTTCTCTGATACTTTTCTCCTTCCCTCCTTGACTATCTACCCCCCTTTCCGGAGCTATAAATACAACGGGCTCTTTAGCCTGAGTGTTTTAGGAGCTACCAAATCTCCTGGTGCTCCTTGGCTCGACCTTTTCAAATTTCAAATTTTTAGAGAAGCCATATACACAAAAAGACTACGAAAAACCAAGCCTCGAGACTTAGTGGCCAACGCGTTATAGTTATGTTCTACAATTTTAATTGTTTATATGTTATCAATTAATTATATCGAAAAATATTCCTTGCTAGCTTTGCTAGGTGCAATACTATGAAATCTGAAGCTATTTTTGTTACATTTGAATAACAAAGGGCTGGCATTGAGCCTAACCCTGGACCCGAAGTATTCTTCTGCGGCTTTTACTAAAAACGACTCCACCCAATCACCACATCGGTTCGATGCAATCAGACGCGCATTCCGCAAAGTGATTGCCGCTGCTGCCCCCTAACCACGGCGATAACTTCTTTCCCCTAGTTGTGCAGACTTTTGAGTTCGTCCTATTCCCACTTTACACGATACACCTAACTCAGCCACACATCAGCATGGATTCTGCAGAGCGCACTTCACGCTGCTAGATTATATCATGCAGTCGACCCCGGCGCCGGGACTGAAGAGGTGGTCTGCGAACTATTTGTGTGGTCGGCATTCGTAAGCCATCTTTCGATACCAAAACTCAAAACAGAGGAGAATAAAGCGAGGTGTCCCACGTTTGCGTGCGTTTCAACTTCTATATATCGAAACTGCCCCAATCACCAGAGGGAGTCTGACTTGGTTCCTATGCTGACGATTGTTAAGTAATTGCGTTAGGCAACGACATCGAAGGCTTGTGTTCCAAAGTGAACGATTATCTCACAGGCCTTTCTCCAACCCTCTTTACTACCTGGACGAAGAAGGTGAAACTACAACTAAAGGTAAAAGTCGACGACACACCAATACCGACAGTAAACAACCCCAAAGGTTTCGGCGTCACCTTTGATAGTTTGCCCTCTTTTTCTGGGCCCACAACCGCAATTGCTACTAAGGTCCAAATCCACAACAAGGTCCTTAAATGGCTTGTCGGCAGCACTTCGTGCAAAGCCAAAAAATGTTGCTGTATTATGCTGGACCTGACATCAGTGATACGCAGTGGATAAAGCTACAGACATGTCAGAATACTGCAATCAAGACAGTTACGGGATGCTTCCTGATACCCTCCCAGCAACACTTTTACAACGAGGCCACAATGCTCCCAGTCAAGAAGCACAACAAAATGCTCAGCAAGCAATTTCTTCTAGGAAGCAAACATTTGCTACAGCCTGAGCCAGCTCCCAGGCATGTCAGGAGCTATCTCTTCAACTACACTGACAAGATCCAGGAAAAAAACACAACTACAATCACTGGAACGGACATTATACAACCATTAAACGGCATTTATCGGTAGACTCTTACCACCTTCCTTAACTCCCGACTCTCGAATGCCGTTATCGGAGTCCAACCATTTGCAGACGAAGACCTTCAGCTGCCTCGTGAGACACGCGTAACTTTGGCCCAATTACGTTCTAGGCCACTTATCCTACTTATCCAGAATAGACCCTGACATACCGAACATACGTCCAGCATGTGAAGACACACCGCACGACACTAACAACGTATTCACATGCCTTATCCAACCTACTCGCCTAACACCCCTCTCCCTTTGTACCCAACCTATTGAACCTACCGTTAGATGAGTTAGGCGAAGACGACCGGTAACTACGAGTACATCGCACTGACAGGGTTTATAAAGTTGCTAAATCAACAATCAACTATTAAGAAGCAAATGTAATTTTCCAACCTTTTTTTCGAGTTAAAGTGCTTTTTTGTTTTAAATATTAGTAATGCTTGAAATAAAATTAAAATAGTCTCTTTTTTTTCCAACCTATATTGGCAATTTAAGTGTATCGATCGTGCTTCTCTTATTTTTCATTGAAAAGCTACATGTTATGCTCCTCCCCTAAATCGAAAAGAGAGTATGGATTTATGCCTCTAAAATCTACTTGCACCAATCTTACTGCAATAGCTTATTATTATTATTGATATTATTTATACAGTTTTTTTTCAAAGCCTTCGACGAAGTAGATTATGCTATTAATAAACTCGTTGCCTTCGGTATTAAGGGGTTATAACCCTTGTGTTAAACTAAAAACTCGAAAAAATGTTTATGGCATATTCTAAAAGTACATCACCTTAAAAATATAAATTCAAAATATCATAAAGATCTGAGCACTAGAACGAAAGTTACAGACCGTGGAAGCGTACGACCTTATCCATAAATGAAGTGTACGCAAAACTTTACACGCGATTAACTCGAAGTCGTGTTTTTTGAAAATTACCGTCGCGGTGATCATTATTTATCAAAAACTATTTGACCGATTTGCACAACCTTGGGAATCTGAACGGTTCACTTTTTAAAAATATTTGCATAGTTCGCTGGAATTAATTTTTTTTTAATTTTTCAACCCCTCAAAACCGTTTTTTTGGTGCAAAGCTGTTTTCATATTGAAAAAACATTTTTTTTGGTAAATAAACCGTTCAGATTCAGTAAAAAACATTTTTCTACAATAATCTTTTAATTATTTTGATTTCAGTTGAGCTGCTCAAGCGCTCCCGTGATCACCGCAAGCCTCTTCTAAAAAACGGCATTTCGGGGGAGGGGCGATATCAACAATATATAATAAATTTTTTTTAAATAAAAGCACCAAAATGTATTCTTCGAGAGTTATCCTTCAGTATGATATATGCCTTATTCGAATAAAAGTTCTAAGACATATTTAAAAAAAAATATGACAATCGTCCACTTTTTCGGGCTCACAAGGTATATAACCCCTTAAGGGTAAGATATCAAAATCCTTTCAAACTTTTTTTAACATGAGTTGAGCCTAAACTAACTTTTTTAATGCACGTATACCATATAGTTCCTAAAGTACTTCGCAACTTTGGGGATTTTTCATCCAATTATTGTACTTTAACAGCGTTATTTGTTTCGTAGATAGGAAGTCTCCTAGATTATTGCTGTATAATTTGGAATCCGTACTACTTAACTTATTAAAATAAAATATAATAAGCGCAAAAAAATTTCACAAAGTTCGCGTCATCCAAACTCCAATAACTAGATAGAAAACTTATTTGATAGAAGTTATCAAGATGCATTCGATTACACAATAAATATTCCAAATTTATTGACTTTAATTTAAATGTAATACTCGTACAACTTCAAAATTTATTTATTTAGAATGTTTAATTAGTCTAGTAGTCTGTAAGAATTTCTGAAAGTGAATAAATATATAAAATAACCCCACTACCTGTACAGAATAGACTCTAACATATTCATCATAAGTCCAGCATGTGAATATACCCCACAAGACACTAATCACCTATTCACGTGCACACTTAAACCTACTCAACTAACACCCCTCATTCCCAGGACCCTTTCCGACTAAACTAAATATTTCCTGGGCCTACCGCTATATTGTGACAACAACAATAACGGCATTTAAAGTTACCGGGCGGCCGGTTTTAAAATATGTCTACCATGACTTGTTACCAAAAATAAACTGCAAGTTCTTGCGACCCCCAGTAAAAGACTGGCTGAATATCTAGTCTCCGATTGGGAGATTTCCTCCGAGCGCTCCCTGTCTGACCAGAGAATCGTCAAGTTCGAACTGGGGGCAGAGACCACTCATGAGAATCTTAAGGGGTTAGGTGGGTTTCAGAGGTTGAAAAAAAGAAGATTTTGGCAATTTTTTATTTAGTATATAAAATCAAATATTTTATTTAAACAATTCACTATATCTAAGATACATATATAAACCGTATTTTGTGAAATTTTTATATAAAATTTTCGAAAACTCAGCCGTTGGTACCTCATCTTCCTTGACGTCTCAAAAAAAATGCTCTTGCCGTGGACAGCATAACTCATTATTGGTTCATCTAAAATCAAAAAACCAAACGGATTTAGTTAGTACATGGATAAATCTCGTTGTTGTACGAAGAAAAAAAAAATCAAAATTTGAATTTTTGACAGGCTTTGAACCAAAAAACACATTTATAGTGAAATTTTCAACATACATTGGCTCAAAAAGAAATAGTTGTAATTAAAAAAAGAAAATCCTTCGTTCAATAACTAGATAATGTTATTTCAAAGATTTGTACAAAATTTGAACTAAATCGCTTCATAACTTTTCGAGATATCGTGTCCACCGACTTAAAAAATGGAGTCTTGAGATAAACACGCTTAAAGCGAAGCGCTTAACTGACATGGCCTAATGGGCGGAACTTCTGAAGGGTCTATCTCTTAGAATTTTACTCGGATCGACTTAAAATTTTAGGAGAGTATTTTAAACATACTGTACTATTTAATGAGACAAAACCAAATTCGATGTTTTTATATTTTCAAACCCACCTAACCCCTTAAACGGAACCCCATTAATACGGGATAAATTTAAGAATCTGCTAGGCTGAATTTACCTAGCACAAGTGACCTTCCTACAATTATTAACTATATGGAGTTGGAAAAAAGTGTGATCAGATTCAACAGCTCTTTCACTGTTGCCTTCGAAAGCAGCTGTCCTGAGAACAAAGAAGAAGGCAAACCAACACGTGGTCGGAGAAACTCCAAGTGATTCGTAGTTTTTTTAACCCTAGAACACACACCCAGAAAATACCACGTAAACGCACACCCGGGATACGTTTGTACCCGGGACCTTATTTTGCGGTTTTTTTAATGCTTATTCAACCGATTTCTATGATTTTTTTTTTTTGAAATGTATATTTTAATATATAACAAGTATTTTGTCTTTTGTTTCATTCGAATGTTCCTACTGGTTCCAGCGATATGGGCAAATAAAGTCAGGACATGCAACAATGGATTTTTGTTTTTGTTGTTGTCCTGATAAATGCAAAACAAAATAATATAATTTATAATAATATACTTGTAGGGTAACAACGAATACACATTTTGGTTTTTATTTCATTGAAAAGGTCGCGCAAGGTATGGGTACGTAGGTAGCAAATACACTGGTATAACTGGTTTTTGTATTTTATATGCAGCTGCAAGGGTTGTTTTCACACGAGGTGTTGTTATAAATGCTGCCTGTTGATATTTTCATTATTGTTTTGGTGCTCAAAAGTGTAAGAAGTGAAAATATAAGTGAAAATAAATATAACTGAAACTATAAATAACTGGATACGAAATGACTTCAAGAAGAAACGAATATTTATCAAGTGCAGCATATAGAAGGTAAAAAATGTAAAATAAGCAACAATGTAAACATATACTAATTTTTTTTATTATGCAGGCTAACTGAGGAACAGCGAGAATCATATATACAATCTTTATTTGATGAAATTTGTGACGATGACGCTCCCTATGACTTTGACACAGAAGATGAAGAAGAAATTCAATTCAATGACATTGAAATTGCTGATGACGATGCTGAAGTTTCGCAAAGTGCCGCAGAAGTATTACCTGATTATGCGGACTATGAGGATGATGAAGAAGACGATGAAGAAGAAGAAGTAGAGGAAAATAATGAATTACCTGCTAGTGGCGAAAAATTTGTTGCACGTGATGGTACTGAGTGGATGAAAGAACCAAATGTAAGTCGTCAGGTACTCAGACAAAATATTATAAGAGAACGTTCTGGACCAGCTAGATGCACTGAAATGTTGTCAATAGAGCAAACATTCAAATGTTTCATGAACGTTGAAATGGCTGATATAATTATGCGCCACACAAATAAGTTAGCAAAAGAAACTTATAATGCTTACAACAATGCGCATCCAAACACAACTCCTAAGTCATGGACGCAACTCCACTGCATGGACAGAAACTGGTAGGGAAACGAACCAAGGCGAACGAGTGGTGAAGGATTTGTCTGCCAAATACCAAGGAAGTGGCCGAAACATTACAATGGACAATTTTTTTACGACCTTGCCAGTTGCAGAACTGCTTCTCACCTGGAAACTCACGATCGTTGGAACTTTGCGCAAAAACAAATCATATATTCCTCAAGAAATGAAGCAGAACAAAAACAGGACAATTGGTTCAACGACATTTGGCTTCAAAAATAATGTGACAATGTGCTCTTATGTTCCCAAAAAAAATAAAGCAGTAATTTTGTTTTCGACCATGCATAATGATGCTGAAATAGCTGACAGTGGGAAACCTGAAATAATTGAATCTTATAATCGTACCAAAGGTGGTGTTGATCGAATGGACCAAATGTTTGCGGAATATCCAACACAAAGACAAACAAAACGATGGCCACTAGTGATGTTCTTCAACATGTTGGACATTACAGCTCTTGCAGCCTACATTGTCTACGATTTGAATAACCCTATGTTGCCTTGGAGAACAAACAACAAGCGTAAGCAGATCCTGCGCAGCTTGGCTGAAACATTGTGTATGCCCATTATTGAAGCCAGAGCCATAAATCGTCAAGTGACACGAAATTTTTCGACTAAAATTGCTATTGAAGCATATTTCAACCGACCGCTGGAATCAATGGTGTCAACAGCAGCATCAACATCTGCCGCAGCGCGCACGCCAAAACCTGTGTTCGGATCTTGCTATTTATGTTACACACAAGAGGAAAAACGCCGTAGAAAAACCAGAAAGCTGTGCGCTAAATGTAAGAAGCCAATGTGTCTTGAACATTCGGTCACATCAACAAATTGCTCTATTTGCCATGATTTTCCTTAGATATAAGATGCATTTTTATAATTTTTATAATAAAAGTCAATAATATAATGTGTTAAATGAATATTTTTAATTTTTCAAATAAAAAAATAATATAAAAAATGTATTTTTTTGATTATTATGAGGTTTTTTACTATTGGGGTACAAACGTATCCCGGGTGTGTGTTTACGTATATAATGTGTTTGGATGGCTGTAGCTCCTGAACCAATAATTCGATCTGGTTCAAATTTTGAATTTGAACTCAAAACTAAATAATCTTCCTAGATCCGAAGTTAGCGGTATAGAGGTATAGCGGTTCAAAAGTTACAACACTTCAAAGTTTGAAGTGGAGACATTTGTACCCGGGTGTGTGTTCTAGGGTTAATAAGGCCACACGCACCGGGTCCTTGTATAAACGTACAAGTCTGCTAACTAAATATAGTAAGGAGATAAGAAGAGCGAAGAGGGATAGTTTCGAAAAAATGTTTAAGCAGATTACCTTTGATTCCTTTTTTATCCTTATCGCTAATCCAAGATAAGAAAAAGTTAAGTTTTATTCATTTAAATTACAATTTGTTTGTACAAGTTTTGAGATTAAGTATAACTAGTTTGTAACCCCCGAAAATCGGGTGGGATTTTTTCCCACGGAAAGTAAACAGCATATGTGACACTTTTATATATTAAAAGTTATGATGATTAGAAAAGTGTATATTTTTATTCATATGTAATATGTACGAACTTATTCATATAACATTTTTTGTCTCTCTCTCCTCATTTTTTAATACTATTTAAAATTTTGAGTTTTGCAAAAAGGATCAAACGCACACAAAATGTTTAAATAGATACATACGTTTATATATTGCAGTTCAATTGTACCATATATGAACGAAAACAAAAGTGGATGCTTCTACCAATCATATCCAATACGTGACGTTTCAAACATTTATCACTAACTTACCTGCTCTATTCCTCCACTTAAAGTAGGAACTCTTCCACGAACTCTTCTTGGTCGTCCTCTAGGCATATTTTAAAATTAAATATGGATGTACTTTTTTCTTAAAATAAATTCTATTTTGCGTCTGTCCAAAACTCTTTCTAATTTGCACTGTTACCGTTGTTTTAAGTGAATTGACACATTTCAAGTCAATTCATACCAATTATTGCCATCACAACAAAATTTTGAAAAAAATTCGCTGCACCCGTTGGGACTATGTTCATGAATACATATTTATTAGTAAAGAGAACAAAACAAAACAATTAAAGAGTTCTTTGCCCATACAATGCTGTGCTCATTAGAAACAGAGCTAAACAAAGCAAACGTACTCATATATATGCGTATATTTGTGTGTCATCCCGCTTTGCATAGACATCGCTGTTATTAGAAAGAGAGCTAAACAAAGCAAACGTAGTCATATATATGCGTATATTTGTATGTCATCCCGCTTTGCATAGACATCGCTGTTATCAATATGAAAATTTTGATAACTTTACACGCAAATATTTCATGAACAAATTAACCAATTTTAATTTTTATAATTTTCCGGAAATATGCTCCTCAAAACTTTCTTTTGATATATATTTCATATCTGTACATATTGTAGTTTAGTCAGAATAAGCGCCATGTTTTAAAATAATACTATAGATAATTGAAATCAAAATGGAAAATATTCAGATATATTTATGTAATTGGCACGTACACCCTTCTTGGGTGTTTGGCCGAGGTTCTCCTCCAATTAGTGGCGTGCGTCTTAATGTTGTTCTACAAATGAAGGGACCTACAATTTCCGGCTCCGAACGGCAGACATTTTTTAACAGGAGCTTTTTCATGGCAGAATACACTCGGAGGTTTGCCATTGCCTGCCGAGGGCGACCGCAATTAGAAAAAACTTTTTCGTCATTTTGGTCTTTCACCGAGATTCGAAACTATGTTCTCTTTGAATTCCGAATGGTGGTCGCGCACCAATCCATTCGACTACGGTGGCCGCCAAAATATTTAGATACAAAGTACATATATAATTTGACTCCAAAAATACAAGGCTTACGAATGGATACAAGCCGGGTTAAACTTGTGTCTAATAATTAATATTAATTTAAGTTAAAAAAAAAAAAAAAAATATTACAGCTTGAATAGTCTGCATTTGTTATGACATTTTTGTGACAGCCATTATGTCAAATGGCGCGACATTGCACAGAGAATATTTTGTATCGCTCTCGAGCGCAGTTATAACCGGGGCAGCCTTCGAGAAGATGCATCACTCTTCAAATATGTCTGACTAAATATGACGCAAGGCATAACTCAGTGGGGACAGAGTGCTGAGAGCGTCTTTTAATTGCTGATTTGCACCTTCATTGCCTCAGAAAAAATCAATAAGATGTCCTTGACGAAGGTGTTAAAGACGTTGATGAATCGACAAAATCAACGGCGTATGATTGCTCGATAGATCGGAATAGCGTCCAAGCAAGAACGACTACCGGAAGAGATGCACAGTTAAAGCATTTTCCGTGCCGATTTAAAGTTACTTTTTGACAGAATCGAGCCCATCACACAAAAAGATAAAATAATACTTTGCCAACAATTGGGATTCAGGCAATAACATTAAACCACCCAGCAAATTCGCAGAGTTACGAACAAAATTGTTGAAGACATCGATACAAAACGAACGTGTGAAGCAATATATCTCGACGTAGCCAAAGCTTTTGACACAGTATGGCATGCAGAATTTCTACAAAGCAGAGTGGTATATACTAAATGATAATATCCATCGAGACCTTAAAGTAAAAACTGTCCATGAAGAAATACGTAACAACAGCTTAAAACACTCAAATCGACTACTAGAACATTCTAAAAGGGAAATTCGGCAACTTCCATTAAAAGAGGAAACCGAAGAGGAGACCGAGGAGACCGAGGAGACTTCAAACGAACAACTGATGGTGTCACACTTTTATGAATAAATATATATTTAAATAACGAGTTAATTTTTTTCAATCAATGTATATAGTGGTATTGGCATCTAAATATTACTGAAACCCAAAAAGAAAGAAAAATTTTAAATATTTTAAGATAGTATCTAATCGGTGCAACACAACCCCCTAAACACTGACCAGCGGCTCTTGGTCGCCCACAGTCTGTTCCGCATGTCAGATCATTCTTGCAAGGGCTGGTGCCACTTTCGGAGGTGCTCGGGCCTGCGCACCCCATACGTTGCCCCCTGCTGCAGAGTTATGCACTCGCAACCACCCCCTGTGGCGCGGCCGCCCACCACCGTCAGGCCGCAACAACCACTGCGGACCAACGTAGACAACCTCACGCGTCCCTCGCACCCTGCGTTAGGACAATACACCCGGGGAGCTTCAAGCTTCTCACATTCAACTGCAACGGACTCCTGAGCAAGATAGACGGGATAATCGACTTCACGAACCTTCATGGAATCACAATAGTTGCGGTCCAAGAGAAAAAACTGCCAGGGATGGTTATAACGTGAACAGAAAAGAGCGGGACAGTGGTTGTGGCCTAGCGTTTATAGTCCACCACACAGAGCAGTATCGTCTGACTGTAGGGACATCACCTCAGCCTACCAAACGATCGTAGCGGACAAAACTTGGCAGAGCAGATAGACGACTCAACATTCAGCATAGTGAACGACGACGACCCTACCAGGATAGTGGCCAGTTGCAGCAGCTCGCCTGACAACAATTGCTGGCGCTGGTCTGATAAATAGTATTGCGACCTATGCTATAGCTTGCCTCCGACCACTTGCTTATTATTGTCTCGATTTGGAGACCTTATATTAACCTTAATAAAGCTAATTGGGCCGGCTTCGCGGAATTTACCTACGACACCTTCGTCGCTCTCCGCATCCCCACAGAAGTGCGCGCAGGCGAACGCACATTCTGCAAAGTGCTCACAGCTGCTGCGGCTCATTTCATTCCCGCTGGAATTTCCCAGTTGAAGCAGCCGTTTTAGCAAACGAGCGTGACAACCTACGCCAGCCCGATCCTTGGGATCTCCGCATAAAGGATCCCAATAGAAGGATCGGCAACGGGTCACCCAACATAAGCCGGCCAATTGGGTAGGCCACCTGAAGATCTGTAGCTTCACCACTGGTGTGGGTAAGCTCTGATCTACCTTAAGGTTACTGTCGAGCCCGACGAAGCACAACGATATACATATCACCTTCAACAGCTGCTCTTCGTCGGACCCAAAGGGATGCACGAGTTATTTTAGCCAGAAATTCGTACTGAATCCTCCGGCCGATAGATCCAAGCGTTGTGCCACCAGACGGCTGCACAAACTTCAGAATAACAGTGCGCCACTTACTTTCTCCAATGATGAGGTCCAGGGACCCATCAAAAAAATGAAAGTGTCAAAATCCATTGACCCTGACGGACTTAACATGCTGATGTTGAAGAACCTGGGTTTATTGGGCGTAGAGTACCTCAAAAGGATTTTTAAATTGTCCATAGCCACTCCCGCAATTCCTGACAAATGGAAATCAGGGAGAGTGGTCTCAATACCGAAACCGGAGAAACCCGCCTACCAAGCGGATTCTTATCGGCCGATAACTCTCCTTTCCCCAGTAGTGAAGACAGTTGAAGCCCTCCTACTCCCATTCTACATGAAACATTTGACCCAGCCACACTTAAGCACGGCTTCCGAAGAGTGCACAGTACCACCACAGCACTCAAGGCCATAAACACCCAAATCAACCGCGGGCATAAAAAAAAACCGCCCCTGCGCGAGGACTCTCCTAGTAGCACTGGACCTGAAGAAAGTTTTCGACACTGTCAGCTATTCCACGCTACTAAATGATATTTTACAGAGGTGGTCCGCGAACTATCCGCGAACGAGACCAAATCTCTGAACAGAGAAAGATAAAGCAGGGTGTTCCGCAGGGTAGCGTCCTTTCACCCTTGCTTTTTTAATTCTTCATATCGAAGCTCACCCAGAGGGAGTCTCCCTGCTCTCGTAGCCGACGACTGTAGGCATCGGGAAATGACATTAATATGTTAGGGCAATTCACCATATTATTACTGGGTAGGGTTCTTGGGCACGAAGGACACGAGGGAAATGAAATAGCGCATCATCAAGCAAAAAAGGACCATGCCCCTAATTGGTTTTGAGCCTTTCTGTGGTCTTACAAAGAGAAATATCAACGAAATCCTCGGGAGGTAGGAGGTGAAGAAGTTCGCTGAACACTGGTGAAACTCTATCGGTCAGCGACAAGCGAAACAATTACTAACGCCGGACAGAGGAATTTGTGATAAACTACTTTCCCTTAAAAGTGTAGACATAAGACTTTTATCTGGTTACTTTACAGGCGACTGTAGCCCGAGATGTCACTTAAACAAAATTTACCTCTCTGAGACGATTATCTGCCGATTCTGTGAAATGGACACTGAAAATTCAGTACATATTCCTTGTATATGCTCTGAACTAGGCAGAAAACGGCTATAGCACCTTGGTGGTACTGCCGTAGCTCCATATAACCTCTGGAACAGTAAACCCAGAATGTGCTAAAATTTCTAAAAAGCCTTAAAATATAGCGTACCTCAGCAGGCTTTGCCCAATAGATCTATTTTGGTCGCAGTGAGCTGTTGCGTAATAATAATAAGGCTAGAAGGAGTTTCCAAAGAGCAAGAAACAGGCCTAACTTCTTAACAGCCAGAAAAATGTACGAAGCTGCGGGACATAACTCAAGACAGAAAAAAATGAAAGCAAACGACAAAGAGCTTTGCGATGATGCTGAAAACAATCCTTGGGTGACAGCATACAATGTGAGGACCAAACAGCTGAAGTCTGCTAAGGAATCTATAGTAACATGCCCATCTTCTTGAAAGAAGTGTGAACACACACACAAAGGAAGTTGGTTTCCTTAATCTCGGAACCAACCGCCCATCAGTGAGTATTGCTTAGTAGTAACTCCGGATTTAAAAATGCATTCAATACTGCGAAGTTGGCCACATTTTGGACGCACTGGACCAGATCGAAGTATAACTACTACAAATGGTACCAACATTATCGGGTTTGCTGGGTTGGCAATCACAGCGTCACAACATTACCAGCAGTAAAATATCTGGGAATAATAATAGACAGGACGTTATCATTTAAAATACACCTGGAGTGTGCGACCGGAAAAGCATAAGTGACTGTAGCAGCATTAGCTCGAATAATACGTAGCGCGCGCGGGACAAAGTAACGGCGATGCCAACTTTTAGTAGGCGTGGTGAAGAACCTAATATTATCCGATTACGCAATATTAGTCTTATTTCCACGGTCTGTGTCTTCTTCGTCCTTAAAACTGTATTGGAAGAAGCAGCACTAGTTATCACTGGAATGCATCTAGTGTATATACTGCCAAACGTTGGCTGGGAGTGAACTGCAACGCTTCATAGCTCCATATAATATAGGGCAAATAGTACCCATGGATGGTTCCATGTGTAGAAGTCCACACATGTGCGGAAAGTTACTGATCGCCATTCACTTGGGAATGGCCAGGACCATTCTTCTGCATATAGTTCAAGCAGCTCACAACGGCCGGGATTAGCCCACGTATCCTCTGGGTAACGGACAGAGGCTGATCGACTTCGTCGGGGCCCGAAACATGGTAGTCTGCAGCACCAGATTCCAGCATAAGAAGATTCACCAAACCACCTGGATGTCTCCTGATCGAAAAACACAAAACCTGATCGATCATGTTGTAATAGATGGAAGACACGCTTTTAGTGTATTAGATGTACGTACGATCCGAGGACCCAACATCGACTCGGATCACTACCTTGTTGCAGCCAAACTGCGCACACGCCTTTGTGCAGCAAAAAAACGTACGTCTACCTACGCAAAGAATGTTCGACATCGAAAAGCTGCAATCACAACAGACAGCCAGAAGATTCGCCACTCGACTCTCACTCCTGCTCTCGGAGAGTACTGCCCAACAAACCGGCATGCACGAACAATGGAGCAACATTTCTCGTTCTCTACGTACCACCGCCGAAGAATAAAACGGATTCCGGCGAGCCCGAAAAAACAATTGGTACGACGAGGAATGTCATGCTGCCGCAGAAAGAAAGGATGCCGCCTATAGAGCTACGCTGCGATCGGGCGCAACGCGAGCCATGTGGGATCGCTACAGAGAGCTGAAAAAGGAAGAGAGACGTATTATACGACAGAAGAAACGAGAGGCCGAAATACGTGAGTGCGAGTAGCTTGAGATGCTGGCCAATAGGAACAACGCCCGAAAATTCGACCAGAAAGTTCGGCGGCTTACAGAAGGTTTTAAGACCGGGGCGTTTTCCTGTAAGAAAAAAGACGGCGATCTGGTGACTGACGTACAGAGCAATCTTAAATTATGGAGGGAACACTTCTCGAACCTATTAAACAGTGACAGCTGCGCATGTCACCGAGAATGTGAAGATCCCGATACCCCAATCGTTGACGACGGAATTGTCGTTCCGCTACCCGATCATGACGAGGTGAGAATAGCGATAACGCGACTAAAGAAAAACAAAGCCGCGAGCGCCGACGGACTGCCGGCTGAGCTATTCAAACATGGCGGCGAGGAGCTGGTAAGGTGTATGCATCAGCTCCTATGCAAAATATGGTCGGAAGAAAACATGCCTGCCGATTGGAATTTAAGTGCGCTCTGCCCAATCCATAAGAAGGGCGATCCTGTAATTTGTGCCAATTACCGCGGGATTAGTCTTCTAAATATCGCCTATAAGGTTCTAGCGAACGTATTGTGTGAAAGGCTAAAGCCCACCGTCAACCAACTGATTGGACCTTATAAATTTGGCTTTAGACCTGGAAAGTCTACCGTCGACCACATATTTACAATACGCCAAATCTTGGAAAAGACCCATGAAAGGAGAATCGACACACAGCATCGTACGAGCCGCAGAACTGAATCGCACAGGCACAATATTTTATAAGAGCGTACAATTTTTGGCGTATGCCGATGATATTGACATAATCGGCCTTAACAACCGCGCTGTTAGTTCTGAGTTCTCCAAACTGGATAAAGAGGCAAAGCGAATGGGTCTGGTGGTGAACGAGGACAAAACGAAGTACCTCCTGTCATCAAACAAACAGTCGACGCACTCGCGTATCGGCACCCACGTCACTGTTGACAGTTATAATTTCGAGGTTGTAAAAGACTTCGTGTATTTAGGAACCAGCATTAACACCGATAACAATGTCAGCCTTGAAATCCAACGTAGAATCTCTCTTGCCAACAAGTGCTTCTTTGGACTAAGTAGGCAACTGAGCAGTAAAGTCCTCTCTCGACGAACAAAACTAACACTCTACAAGTGTTTGGGAGAAAGTTTCTGCGCAAGATTTTTGGACCTTTGCACGTTGGCAGCAGCGAATATCGCAGGCAATGGAAGGATGAGCTTTACGACGACATAGACATAGCGCAGCTAATAAAGATCCAGCGGCTACGCCTGCTGGGTCATGTTGTCCGAATGGATACAAACGCTCTGAAAGTATTCGATGCGGTACCAGCTGGTGGTAGCAGAGGAAGAGGAAGGCCTCCTCTGCGTTGGAAAGATCAGGTGGAGAAGGACTTGGCTTCACTTGGTGTGTCCAACAGGCGCCGATTAGCACGAGAAAGAAACGACTGGCCCGCTTTGTTATAAACGGCCAAAATCGTGTAAACGGTTATAGGGCCAATTAAGAAGAAGAAGAAATAGTACCCAAACTTGCCAGAAAAAATTAGTCAACACAGCGAAGTGCAGCTTGACACATCACTGCATTTCAGATTTGCGAAGCTGGGTCGAAGGAAAACCTCTGTCAGTTTTTAACCGGGCATGGATGCCCATTGGTTCACACCCGAATCGGATCCCAGTTGTGAATACTGTGAGGAAAACGCGATGGAAGAAATCCACCAAATTACGACCCTGAGTCATTCGGGCAATCCACGCTACATAGCAAGAAAAAATGGACGCAGCATACGACGACATAGCAGAGATGATGAAGAAACTAAGGACCCTTGAAATACTATGGCGTAGGAGTGGCGACTAATTCACCTTCCTTCCAGAAAGAGCAAGATCCCACCATCATAAATAAGAAAGTTCGAACCTCCTAGGGTCACTATAGAGCACCAGGAAAAGCTTAAAAATTACATTTTTCACGACCGTATTTTATTGTTGTACTGAAATATCGTTGAAAAGAAACGTATAACTCACATGTTAACACAGCAAGCGTTTAACTAAGGTTTTATAATTCGGGTTAGGTTAAATGGCTGCCCTTGCGAGGGGCCCTTTTGAACAAAAATTTTAAATTTGTCCGTTGTGATACCATATATGAAGATGGTAGGGGAAAAGGAGAGGGAGAGGAGCCAGACAGGTGGAAAAAGGAAAGAGGGGCTTGGATAAGAGGATGACGACGAACAGCGTCGATTTACGTTTGTATTAACCGCTTCAAGTTACTGATGAATTTCACCAGAAGTGTGAAATTCAAACCCGCAATATCTGCCGGTGTAGCGAAAAAGTAAGAGCCTAGATGTTTAAACTTTAGTCCGAAGAGAGCTGGGCAGCTGAGAAGAAGGTGCTGAGATGATTCTACCTCGTCCTCCAGACAGCTTCTGCAGAATGGGCTTGAAGCCTTACCTTGGTCTTAATCCTTACCGCATGGACACCTAACGGACAGTGTCCGGTGAGGATACCTACCAAATTGGATAGCTATGGCTTTGTTAGCTTTAGAAGTTCTCTCGAGCGCCCCGATATACCCTCATTCAGAAGGATCTCGCGAATTTGCCCGTTTGCGCAGTAGACTAGCGCTCGCTGAGTTGGCGCGAGTCCCATCTTTCCAGTAGCATATCTTTTCATATTGCGATAAAGCCATCTCAAGTGTCCCCTCTCTAGCCAGCCCATCGGCCGAGCAGTTTCCCTCTCTGCCGGTGTAACCGGGAACCTTAATGGACCGAATATCAAAGTATTCCGATGCAATCGAGAGCGAAGTCAAGCATTCCGCCCGACTAATTTCAAACGCACAAACAAACGCACGAAATTACAAAAGCGAGTAACCAATACACTGCTTCCGTAATTGCGGCTACTTCTGCTTGGAAAACACTACAGCGGCCTGGAACCCTAAATTAGAGCTTGAAGGGGAGCTCCTCGCAGAATACTCCCCCACCAACTTTTCTGTCCAACTTTGAGCCATCCGTAAACATATTTGCCATGCCCTGCTTCTGTATGTTGCACCTCGCCCACTCTTCCCTTGAAGGAATAAATGAAAAAATTCAATGAAGGAGACTGTACAGCAAAAATTGGTTTTATAATTGTGTTACCATACAAGTCGACCGTTGCCTTCCGAGTTCTCTTCTCAATAACGGGCTTGTATGTTATCCTCTGTCAAGGACTAGCCCCAGGTACTTAACCCTGTCGCTGAAATTCTTAGGGGATACAGGTGAGATTTTACTTCTTTTCATACCCACAGCCCTCCAGGATTACCTGGAGCATGTACCTCCTATATATGCAGCTCGCGTAGATAGGGAGAAGCCAACGATAAGATACCTCCGCAGATTTCAGCAGTTGAGCAGGTGTAATGCCATCGGCCCCAGGTAACTTAAGGGCTTGAAAGAGCCAATCGCCAAGCCAGGCGCTTATTCAGCAAATTGGGAAATGTTTTGCACACTATCCCACTAGAACCTCACGGACTCATGACCTTTGCAAAATCTTTTCCATGAGTCTCGCTTCGCGTTCCTAATTTCGGACTTGTAGATTCCAAATCTTCCTTTGTACAGAATTTGCGTTGATACCAATGATGACGCCGGTTTTGCTTCGTCGCGTCTCAGCTAGGGCCTCCCTTAGCATCGGAGGTGGCTTCACCTTATCGTCTTCCGCCATATAGGCTGAGATCAGGTAGAGTTTCCGGGTAGTACTTTCCAGGTTTATGGTGATTATGTTCTCATTGCTGAAATAAGGGAGCTTCCTCTACCGTGGGCCCAGCCCCTCCCAGCATATCTGGAACGGCAGGGACATCGCCCCTGGCATCAGTTTGGTAGACCTTAACGACTACCCTCTCGAAGCCATATGTGATGACCCCTTTAGTTTCATTCCCATGGCAGCCGGTTCTACGTTACCGGAATGACTCGACCAAGGGCTGCCGCCCAGTAAACTAGCCCTGTCTAGTGTACCGTATCCCACACCAAATCTTTCGTCACAGGAGCAATCCCTTGCAGCAGGCTTGCTTCAAACACTTCTCTTCAGGGCTGGCGTCGAACACAACCCTGGACCAGAAGTATTTTACTGCTGCATCTGCCACAAACGGTTCCACCCGAGCTCCACCTCGGTTAGGTGCAATAAGTGCAACGGGTAGTGCTATTTTAAGACCTGTTCAGGCCTTAAGACTCATAGGAAGTGATCCATAAGGTATGTGGCCACTTGTTGCTCCCGGCATCAGGCGGCCCCTGCCTCAACGACATTACCGTAATCAATGTCGGCACGCCAAACTGCCGCCACCAACCATACCTTAACTGTAAGGAGCCCTCAAACGCAACACAACTCCCCCTCTGACCCACAACCTTCCGGCTCCTACCCCAGTACGGGGACAAACCAGCAGTTCTGATGCGAAAATTTGTATTTCTTTTCAATTTCAAAACTCATTCTTTACATACCGTATATCATAAAATAAGTATGATATTTAAGGCAAAATCTTCACTATTTGCTAAAAAAATTGATTTATCAAAGGCAAATTTAACTCTATTCAAACCACAACAGTTCTATCGGACCTCAGTTGAGGATTTTTCTTGCGAAACAGTGCACGTTCTTTACTTATACCTGAAAATATTAATTAAGTGTAGAATATCAACACAATTTTTCCTCTAACCGCAGTATATTGGACTGCAATTTTCATTTTTTTTTTTTTTTTTTTCTAAAATAAACAATATAAGAATTGTTTCGTTTGGTGGACTGGGTTTTTTCTTGTTTTCTTTTTTGCCTATCGTTCCTTTGACATTTTGTCCCACACATTTATTTTGCAAGGTAGTACAAACGTTCAGAAGAACATTTTAATTTAGTATTATTTAGTAAAAAATAGGTTCAAATCAAATCTTCAATGAATAAAGAGAGTTATAAGTGAATATTGTTACTTTTCGGTGATTGTATTTAAGTAAATTAATAAAACATTTTTAACGTTAAATATTGCTATTAATTCTTAATGGTAATTTATAAAAAGTACATACTAAAAAGCACAAGGTTGATATAGTGACTAACTTTGTGTGTAATAATTTTTAAATTCGGTCCACGTTATAAGCAAACATTTAGTGGTAGTAATGAAAAGCCAACCCAAAACGAGCACCAACACTATTCACTTAATAATAGCACAGGCCTGCGAAATTTAACTTTTTTCAGTTTCTAGAATGGCTGTACTTGTTTCTTGTAGTTTTGAAAACGAATCTGCCCTTCAAAATGCTCCATCACGTCAGGATTTTTGGTAAATGAAGCCTAAAAGGTCAAAAAATGGCAATTTTAGCCATTTTTGATAATTTTTTTTGGGGTAGAAATTTTTTTTTTTCAATTTTCGACGAAAAGGTCGCATAGTACAACTCTTTAGCTTTAAAACCCATTTTTTAAAATTATTGTACGATTTTAAAAAAAAAAGTTATAATATTTTGAAATTAACAGTTTCAGTTACGCCAATAGTATATATATAGTAGGTATAACGTCTATTGGCGTAATTGAAACTGTTAATTTCAAAATGTCATAACTTTTTTTTTAAAAATCGTACAATAATTTAAAAAAAAGGGTTTTAAAGCTAAAGAGTTGTACTATGCGACCTTTTCGTCGAAAATTGAAAACAAAAAAAATTTCTATCCCAAAAAAATTATCAAAAATGGCTAAAATTGCCATTTTTTGACCTTTTTGGCTTCATTTACCAAAAATCCTGACGTGATGGAGCATTTTGAAGGTCAGATTCGTTTTCAGCGCATAAAAAACCACAAGAAACAAGTACAGCCATTCTAGAAACTCACCCTCGCAGGACTGTGTAGTTTTTATATTTGTAATATAAATTCACTTTTCACATCATATTTAATTTAATCATTATTACAACTGCGTAACACACACACACGCTTCAAGCACTTTTCATTTATATACACAATAAATTAACTATTTAAATTGCAAAACTTCTGACGCCCCAGCCGCATTAACAATAACTGAAAAGCTTGGCTGAAATGGAGTGCTGCCAGAAGCAAGGAAAATAGTATTCAAGCGAATGAAAATAGAACAATATAGGAAAACAATTTCCATACACTCTTTTATGTTGTGTGACGATAATTTTGTTATTTTTAAAACAATGGATCAAAAAGAACTTCGTGTTTTAAATTGACACTGTTTCTTGGTAGTTCAAGCGAAGCAATGTCTTGGAAAGTGTTATGGATACTCCGCTCCATTTGAAACAACTCCGCTTTATTTGTTCACATCAAACGTGGTCGTAGAAATACCGATGATGCACAAGGAAGTTTACATCCAAATGAGGCGGTAACACCAAAAAACATTAAAAATATCACAAAATTGTTTTATATCATCGAAAAGTGAAGTCACATGAGTTAGCTGACATCGCAAAGATATGAAAAGAACGTGTTGGCTTTATGAGCATGAGCATTTACTATGAAGAAGCTCTGTTCCATTTCAATAACAAGAACGTGTTGATGATTCTGAGTAATGTCAACACTACATGAATTGAACTTTGAATTGCTACAACATCCACCATATTCGGCAGATTTGATTCCAAACGACTACTGGCTGTTCGCAGACCTACAAAAAATGATCGCCGGTAAGAAATTTCGCTCGAATGAAGAGGTTATCGCTGAAACCGAGGCCTATTTCTACAAAAGTGAAATGGTCCCCTTATGACGGGACTGACACCAAGGGTTCCAGGCTATGGCTATGTCAATGGAGAGCCGAGTGGGTGAGGGCAATATATCGATGTGGCAACCATCCGATGCAAGTCAACAAATTGTAGAGGATGTGGAGATAGCGGACAATCTCTCAATAGAATCAGACGGATCTCCGGTGCCGAGTAAATCTCTGACAACGGCTGAAGTTACGGGGGGTTCGAATGCAGGTGCTGATCTATCCGAAAGGCAGATCAAACGGATAACACAGAAGGCAAACTAAGTCGGATCATTAGCTAAAGCAAGTATTTAAACTCCCTCAACTTCAATACCTGTAAGAGCAACGGGAAAGCGTGACAGAACAGATAATACCACTGTACTGTTGCAATCTTCCGGAGACGAAACGGGGTCTGCATCAACGGTCGCGCTGAAAGTATAGGCCATTCCCATGGCAGCCGGTTCTACGATACCGCAATGACTCGGGTTTTTGCCGACCAAGGACTGCCACCCGAATAAACTAGCCCTGTCTAGTGAACCGCATATCATCCCACCTCTTACGTCACAGGAGCAACTCCTCGCAGCAATCTTGCTCCAAAAACTTCTCCTCAGCGCGGTTTTTGAATCCCAACCTGAGCCAGAGCTATTCTACTGCATATGCCATAAACGGCTCCACCCGAACTCCACCACGGTTAGATGCAATAACTGCAACAGGTGGAGCTACCTTAAGACCTGTTCAGGCCTTAATTCCCATAGGGAGTGGTCCACACGGTATGTGGCCATGTGTTGCTCCCGCCAGCAGGCGTCCGATGCCTCAACGACTACTACCCACCTTGATAAACCGGCACTTCCAACCGGCCCCACAACCCATACCTCTACGGTAAGGGGCCTATCGGAGCAATACAACTCCCCCATCACAGCTGCACGCTAGCTCTTCTCTGATCGCCAGGAATGGCTATAATGTGCACAGACATGATCGCGAGCGAGACAACGGTGGAGACCCAGCGTTCATAGTCCACCACACAGTGCAGTATCGTCTCATCAATGAAGACATCGACCGCAGGGACGTCACCTTAGAATGTCTAGGTATAGCTGTCCGATCAGGCGATTCCGAGCTCGAAATATTTAACATATACATTTCCCCTGTCACCTGCTGCTCGGCAGGATACCACCTTGATATTGGTGCGCTCATCAGAGGTGAAAACCGATTGGTTGTAGGTGTCTTCAATGCGCATCACGATTTTCGGCATTCAAGCCTATGAAACGAACGTAGGAGACAACTATTGGCAGAGCAGATAGACGAATCGACATTCAACACTGTGCACGACAACAGCAGCAGCTCGCCTGACATAACAATAGCTAGCGCTGGTCTGATAAATAGCATAACCTGGCGACCTATGCTATCGCTTGCATCAGAACACTTGCCCATTATCGTCTCGATTGAGAGACCTGGCGCTTTGTTTCCGCGAACCAACCGTCCTATTTTAAGTTTAAAACAGCTAATTGGGCCGGCTTTACGGCTTGGCAAACGAGCTTGACCACCACCAGCGGACTAAATGGGTTGAGCACCTGAAGACCTGCAACCTCACCTCTGGGGTGAGTAAGCTCTGCTCCACCGTTAGGTCCCTGTCGCACCCGACGAAGCACAACAAGGTGGCTATCACCTTCAACGGTTGTGCTTCGTCGGACCCGAAGAGATGCGCGAGCTACTTTAGCCGACTTTTTATACTGCCTCCTCCGTCCGACAGAACCAAGCGTCGTGCTACAAAAAGCCTGCACAAACTGACGAACGACAGTGCGCCGCTTGCTTTATTCGGTGATGAGGTTCAGCGGTCGTTTCGGTAACGTAGAACCGACTGCCGTGGAAAGGAACTGCCTTCATCGATGAGACGATACTGCACTGTATGGTGGACTATGAAAACTAAGCCTCCACCGTGGTCTCGCTCGCGATCCGTTCTGTGCACATTGTAGCCGTCCTTGGTGATCAGGGGGGAGCTAGTGTGCAGTTTTGTCTCTTGGACCGCAGCTATCTTGATACCATGTTGGCTCATAAAGTCGACTATCTCGTCAATCTTACGCGAAAGTCCGTAAAGTTTAAAACTCCTCGGGAGAGTGATCGTAACTCGGGGGGTGAGGGACGCGTGGTGTTGTCTTCGTTGGTCCTGCTGTGCGTTCCGCAAAAGTTGTTGTGGCCTGACGTTGACGGACGGCCGCGCCGCAGAGGGCACTTGCGGGTGCCGAGCTCTGCAGCAGGGGGCAACGAAGACGCGTGTCCACTCACGGGTGGTGCGCAGGGCAGAGCACCTCCGAAAGTGGCAGCAGCCATTGCAAGAATTGCATTGGACTATTGTCAGTTTCCGAGGGATTCTGGTCTGATACACGGAGCAGACTGTGCGGGGGACCCAGAGCTGCTGGTGTGTCTCCGCACTGGGATAGGAGCAGGAGGGTTGTGGGTCGTTGGCGGAGTTGTGTTGCTCATGGGGTCTCCTTACCGTTGAGGTGTTATTGGTGACGGCAGTTTGAAGTGCCGGCAGTGAGGGCGGTAGCACCGTTGAGGCAGAGCCCGCTTGATGCCGGGAGCAACACGTGGCCACATACCTTGTGGACCACTACCTATGATTCTTAGGGCCGGAACAGGTCTTAAGATGGCACCACCCGTTGCACCTAACCGAGGTGGAGCCGTTTGTGGCAGATGCAGCAGTAAAACACCTCTGGTCCAGGGTTGGGTTCGACACCAGCCCTGAAGAGAAGTATTCGGAGCAAACGTGCTACGAGGGTTTGCTCCTGTGACGTAAGGGGTGGGGTGATATACGATACACTAGACAGGGCTAGTATACTGGGGCGGCAGGCGTTTGTCGAGAAAAACCCGAGTCATTCCGGTAACGTAGAACCGGCTGCCATGGGAATGCGTCGTCGTTTACTACGCTATACTACTATCTGCTTCGCCAATTGATGTCCCCTACGATCGTTTGGTAGGCTTGAATGCCAAAGATCGTGATGCGCATTGAAGCCACCTACAACCAATCGGTTTTCACCTAAGGGCGGTAGGTGACAGGGGGTATATATATTAAACATTTTGAGATCGGCATCGCCTGACCGCACAGCTACAGCTCCGTTTCCACGGCAGTCGGTTCTACGTTACCGAAACGACCCGGATTTATATCCGGCCAAGGACTGTCACTCCAGCAGCATTCCCCGTATGTAAATATGGGGAATGTTAATGCTGCTACAACAACAACAACAGCTATAGCTTGGCATTCTAAGGTGCTGTCCCTGCGGTCGATTACAGTTCAGTTGGAGTAGCTTGAAGCTCCTCGGGAGCATTGTCGGAACTCGGAGAGTGAGGTTGTCTGCGTTGGCCCTGCTGTGCGTTCCGCAGTCGTTCCGTATCTTGTCAATCTTACGCGTAAGTCCGTTGAAGTTTAGTTGTAGAAGTTTAAAACTCCTCGGGAGTGTGATCGCAACTCGGGGGGTGAGGGACGCGTGGTGTTGTCTTGTTGTTGTTGTTGTTTTAACAGCATAGTTAGCCCTGTCAGTGTAAGTATATCATGGGTCGTCTTCGTCTTGCTCATCTAGGGGTAGGCCCAGGAAACATGCTGTTTCGACAGGTTGGGTCCAGAGGGAGAGGGGGGTTAGATGAGTCTGATTGAGGGGGCATGTGAAGAGGTAGTTAGTGTCGTGCGGGGTACCTTCACATGCCGGACATGTGTTTGGTATGTCGCGGTCAATTCTGGATAAGTAGGAGTTTAACCTGCTACAATATCCAGAACGTAATTGTGCCAATGTTACACGAGTCTCACGGGGAAGCTGGAGCTTTTCATCTGCAATAGGTGGTGGTTGGACTCCGATTACGGCATTCACAGGACGGGAGTTCATGAAGGTGGTAACGGTCTCCCGGTGAATGTCGTTTATTGACTGTCTAAATACTGTCCGGTCCAGTAGGTTTCGGTCAGTTTTGTCCTGGAGTTCGTCAGTGTAGTAGAGGAGGTGTCTCCTGACGTGCCTGGGAGGCGGCTCAGGCTCAAGCAGGTGTCTGCAGGGGTGAAACCTGCGGTAACATCCCAGCAGGAACTGCTTGCTGAGCAATTTGTTGTGCTCCACTACTGGGAGCATTTGTGCCTCGTTGTGTAGATGTTGTATGGGTGACATCAGGAGGCACCCGGTCGCTGTCCGAATGGCGGTATTCTGACATGTCTGAAGCTTTGTCCACTGCGAATCACTAGTACCAGGCGACCAGACAGGCGCAGCATAGTTTAGAACCGGCCGGCCAATTGCCTTAAATGTCGAAAGCAACAGTTCTTTGTCTTTGCCCCAAGTGTTGCCGGCCAGCGATTTGAGGACCTTGTTGCGATTTTGGACTTTAGTGGCAATTGTGGTTGTGTGCGCAGAGAAGGAGAGCAAGCTGTCAAAGGTTACACCCAAAATTTTGGGGTTATTCACAGTCGGAATTGGTGTGTCGTCGACTTTTACCTTAAGGGACAGCTTGACCTCCTTTGTCCAGGTGGTGAAAAGGGTCGCCGTGGACTTGGTGGGGGAAAGTTGGAGATTCCTCGCAGTGAAAAAGCGAGAAAGGTCGGTGTGGTAGTTGTTCACTTTGGAACACAGGCCATCGATGTCACTGCCCGACGCCATTATCGTGCAATCGTCAGCGTATGAGATCAGGGAAACTCCCGCTGGTGGTTGGGGGAGCTTCGAGATGTAGAAGTTAAAAAGCAAGGGTGAAAGGACACCACCCTGCGGTACACCTTGCTTAATCTTCCTCTGCTTTGACATTTGATCTCGAAAAATCACTGACGAGTGCCGACCGCTCAGGTAGTTTGCGGACCACCTCTTCAGCCCTGGAGGGAGCGTCGACTGATAAATATCATCTAGTAGCGTGGAATGGCTGACTGTATCGAAAGCCTTCTTTATGTCCAACGCTACTAGGACAGTCCTATCGCAGGGGCGGTTTTGGTTAAGCCCGCGATTTATCTGGACGTTTATGGCGGTGAGTGCAGTGGTGGTGCTGTGCACTCGTCGGAATCCGTGCTGATGTGGGGCTGGGGCCAGGTGTGTCGTGTAGAGCGGGAGTAGGAGGGCTTTAAGTGTCTTCACTACTGGGGAAAGGAGAGTTATCGGCCGATAAGACTCCCCTTGGTTGGCGGGTTTCCCAGGTTTCAATAGTGGGACCACTCTCCCTGCTTTCCACTTGTCAGGGATGATGAGAGTGGCCAGAGACAAATTGAAGACCCTTGTGAGGTATCCTACTCCCAGGGGTCCCAGATGCTTCAGCAGCAGCGCGTTTAGTCCGTCAGGGCCAATGGCTTTCAACTTGTTGATGGCTCCCTGAAATTCATCACCGGAGAAAGTAAGTGGCGCACTGTTCGTCAGTTTGTGCAGCCTTCTGGTAACACGACGTTTGGTTCTGTCGCCCGGAGGATGCAGTATGAACAGCCGGCTAAAATAGCTCGCGCATCTCTTCGGGTCCGACGAAGTACAACCGTTGAAGGTGATAGCCACCTTGTCGTTGTGTTTCGTCGGGTTCGACAGGGACCTAACGGTGGACCAGAGCTTACTCACTCCGGAGGTGAGGTTACAAGTCTTCAGGTGCTCAACCCATTTAGTCCGCTTGTGTTGATTTACCAGTTGCCGGATCTTCAAATTGAGATCCCTTATGCGGGGATCCCCGGGATCGGCCTGGCGTAGGTGGTCACGCTCGTTTGCTAAACTGGCTGCTTCTGCTGGGAAATGAGGACGGATGTCCTTATAACATCCAGCTGGGATGAAGCGAGCCGCAGCAGCTGTGAGCACCTTGCGGAATGCGCGTTCGCCAACGCGCACATCAGTGGGGATGGGAAGAGCGGCGAAGGTGTCCTCGGTGAATTCCGTGAAGCCGGCCCAATTACCTTTTTTAAAGTTAAAATAGGACCGGTGATTCGCGGAAACGAAGTCGGCAGGTCTCTCAATCGAGACGATAATGGGCAAGTGGTCTGATGCAAGCGATAGCATAGGTCGCCACGTTATGCTATTTATCAGACCCGCGCTAGCTATTGTTATGTCAGGCGAGCTGCTACAATTGCCCACTACCCTGGTGGGGGCGTCGTCGTTCACAGTGCTGAATGTCGAGTCGTCTATCTGCTCTGCCAATTGCTGTCCCCTACGATCATTTGGCAGGCTTGAATGCCAAAGATCGTGATGCGCATTAAAGTCACCTACAACCAATCGGTCTTCACCTCTGATGAGCGCACCTATATCAGGGTGATATCCTGCCGGGCAGCAGGTGACAGGGGGTATATATACGTTGAATATTTCGAGCTCGGAATCGCCTAACCGGACAGCTATGCCTTGACATTCTAAGGTGTTGTCCCTGCGGTCGATTCCTTCATCGATGAGACGATACTGCACTGTGTGGTGGACTATGAACGCTAGGCCACCACCGTTGTCTCGCTCGCGATCGTGTCTGTGCACGTTATAGCCATCCCTGGTGATCAGAGATGACCTAGCGTGCAACTTTGTTTCTTGGACCGCAGCTATTTCAATACTGTGCCGGCTCATAAAGTCGACTATCTCGTCGACCTTACTCGTAAGTCCGTTGCAGTTAAACTGGAGAAGCTTGAAGCTTCTCGGAGAGGTCAGTGTAATCCGGAGGGTGAGGGACGCGTGGGGTTGTCGACGTTGGACCTGCTGTGCAATCCACTGTGGTGGTTGCGGCCTGATGGTGGTGGGCGGCCGCGCCTCCGGGGCGGTAGTGGGTGCAGAGCTCTGCAGCAGGGGGCAACGTAGGCAGTTGTCCACTCATGGGTGGTGCGCAGGCCGGAAACATCTCCGAAAATGGCACCAGCCACTGCAGGAATTGCATTGGACTGATACCAGATTCTCAGGTATTACGGTCTGACACACGGAACAGACTGTACTGGGGACCAGGAGCTGCTGGTTTGTCCCCGCACTGGGGTTGGAGCAGGAAGGGATGGGAGGGGTTGAAGGGGAGTTGTGTTGCTCCGATAGGCTCCTCACCGTGGAGGTGTGGGTTGTGGTGGCGGTTGGTAGTGCCGGCCTATCAGGGGGTGTGGTAGCCGTGAAGGCATCAGACGCCTGTTGGCGGGAGCAACACGTGGCCACATACCGTGTGGACCACTCCCTGTGCGACTTAAGGCCTGAGCAGGTCTTAAGGTGGCTCCACCCGTTGCACTTATTGCACCTAACCGAGGTGGAGTTCGGGTGGAGCCGTTGATGGCAGACGCAACAGTAGAATACCTCTGGCCCAGGGTTGGATTCGACTCCAGCCCTGAGGAGAAGCATTTGGAGCAGGTTTGCTGCGAGAGTTTGCTCCTGTGACGTAAGGGGTGGGGTGATATACGATACACTAGACAGGGCTAGTGTACTGGGGCGGCAGCCCTTGGTCGGGAAAAACCCGAGTCATTCCGGTAACGTAGAACCGGCTGCCATGGGTGTTGTCTTCGTTGGTCCTGCTGTGCGTTCCGCAAGAGTTGTTGTGGCCTGACGTTGACGGACGGCCGCGTCGGAGAGGGCGGTTGCGGGTGCCGAGCTCTGCAGCAGGGGGCAACGAAGACGCGTGTCCACTCACGGGTAGTGCGCAGGGCAGAGCACCTCCGAAAGTGGCAGCAGCCATTGCAAGAATTGCATTGGACTATTGTCAGTTTCCGAGGGACTCTGGTCTGATACGCGGAGCAGACTGTGCGGGGGACCCAGAGCTGCTGGTGTCTCCGCACTGGGATAGGAGTAGGAGGGTTGTGCGTCGTCGGCGGAGTTGTGTTGCTCATGGGGGCTCCTTACCGTTGAGGTGTTATTGGTGACGGCAGTTTGAATTGCCGGCAGTGAGGGCGGTAGCACCGTTGAGGCAGAGCCCGCTTGATGCCGGGAGCAACACGTGGCCACATACCTTGTGGACCACTACCTATGATTCTTAGGGCCGGAACAGGTCTTAAGATGGCACCACCCGTTGCACGTAACCGAGGTGGAGCCGTTTGTGGCAGATGCAGCAGTAAAATACCTCTGGTCCAGGGTTGGGTTCGACACCAGCCCTGAAGAGAAGTATTCGGAGCAAACGTGCTACGAGGGATTGCTCCTGTGACGAGAGATTGGAGGTGGGATACGGTACACCAGACAGGGGTAGTATACTGGGGCGGCAGGCCTTTGTCGAGAAAAACCCGAGTCATTCCGGTAACGTAGAACCGGCTGCCATGGGAATGCGTCGTCGTTTACTACGCTATACTACTATCTACTCCGCCAATTGATGCCCCCTACGATCGTTTGGTAGGCTTGAATGCCAAAGATCATGATGCGCATTGAAGCCACCTACAACCAATCGGTTTTCACCTAAGGGCGGTAGGTGACAGGGGGTATATATATTAAACATTTCGAGGTCGGCATCGCCTGACCGTACAGCTATAGCTTGGCATTCTAAGGTGCTGTCCCTGCGCTCGATTACAGTTCTGTTGGAGTAGCTTGAAGCTCCTCGGGAGTATTGTCGGAACTCGGAGAGTGAGGTTGTCTGCGTTGGCCCTGCTGTGCGTTCCGCAGTCGTTGTTGCGGCCTGATGTTGACGGGCGGCCGCGGCACAGGGCGCGTTGCGAGTGCAGAGCTCTACAGCAGGGGTAACGAAGTCGCGTGTCCACTCACGGGTGGTGCGCAGGCCAGAGCACCTCAGAAAGCGACAGCAGCCATTGCAAGAATTGCATTGGACAGTTGTCAAGTTCCGAGGAACTACGGTCTGACACACGGAGGAGACTGTGCGGGGACTAGGGCTTAAGGCCTGAGCAGTTGTGAAGGTCGCTCCACCTGTTGCATTTATTACATTTAACCGGGGTTGGTGTCGTTTGTGGTAGACGCAGCTATAGAATAGCTCTGGTCCAGGGTTGGATTCAAGTCCTGAAGAGTAGAATTTGGAGCAAAGTTGCTGCATAGGATTGATCCTGTGACGATAGATGAGGGATAAGGTACGGTGCACTAGACAGGACTAGTTTACTGGAGCGGCAGCCCCTGGTCGTGGAAAACCCCGTGTCATTCCGGTAACGTAGAACCGGCTGCCACCTGCTCTTTTTAGCTTTTCATCAAGGTCAAAAGACTGCCCAAGTAGCCCGGGACATTTGCGACGTGTATGGAGAAGGTGTCATAGGCGAGTCTACAGCTCGAAAATGGTTTGCAAAGTTCAAAAATGGCGACTATGACGTCGATGACACGTTCCGCAGCGGAAGGTATAGTGAATTCGTTGAAGAACGTCTCAAATTTCTTTTGAAGGAGAACAGTCGTCAAACCTGTCGTGAATTGGAGGAAAAAATTAACTGCGATCATAAAATGATTCTGAATAACCTTCATCCAAGCGATTTACCGAAAAATTGGAGCCTGGGTGCCTGTTGAGCTCAACGAAAAACACAAAAGTCGCCTTCAAATTTCTTCGCAGCATCTAGCCTGCGCTGGAGCAACAGCGCTTTTCGTACCGAATCGTCACGGAAGATGAAAAATAGTGCCCATATATCAATATGGAGCAAAGAAAGAAGTTCGTGTCTCCACGATACGCCAAAGACGAGTCAATCCAGATCTTCATACAAAGATCATAATATGTAGATGTTCGGATGCTCCAAAAAAACGTCATGGTCAACAAGGAGCTCTACATCGCCAAGTTGCATCGCGTGAATGAGGCTATTCGACTGAAAAGACCTGATCGACACGGTCAAACCTTACTCTTTCACGACAACGCCGGGCCCCATGCTGCACAAGTCGTTAAAACCGCACTCCAAGAGCTCGAATGGGAGGTATTTCAACACCCGCCGTATTCTCCGGACCTTGCCCAGACCGATTACCATCTTTTCTACTCCCTGTCGAACGATATGAAGGGCATTACCTTCGATAACAAAGAAGTCCTTAAAAACTAACTCAACAACTCCTTTGACACCTGACCAGGCGATTTTGGGCGGAACGGCAATAATCTTCTTTGGACGAGTACTCCCCAAATTCTATGCATTCCTGTCATTGAAACTTCTCTATACATTAACGTTCTTGGAATGATGCCCACAAGTGAGTGTTCTTTCCCTGCTGTTCTGGTGCTTTGTCGTAGATTCTCTGCTAACGGAGATACAGGAACTCGGATTTCATGTCTAAGCATAAGCGGACGATGTCTGTGCACTATAATCGGGAATAACCAAATTATGCGAATTTTGCACAATTTTACAAATATGAAATCAAATAACTTAAAAACTATAACTTCACTTAAGGTGGATTTCACACTTTTAGAAACTAGGCAACTCCCTATCTTTTATTAATTTATTTATTTAATAATTAATTTCTTGCTATTTAAATTTGATAATTGTATTGATTTCATAAAGTTTATCGCTTTTTGTGTGGTTTGCTTATTGCTACATATGAAATTATTTTATACAATATTTTCTTTAACATAATCGATCAATAAATAACTTTCTATATATAATATTTTTCCGCTATATATCTCTTTTTTTTCAAAACACGGGCCAACAGGTGGAGATTTTACCGGAATAGTTTCAGACTGAGGAATTCGATATAGTGTTTTGGAATTCACATTACATGGAATGACATACCGAATTTAACGAAATACATAATTTAAAAGTACTTTAACGACTGATAGCGGTGATGATGTGGTTTACGTACATATCAATACATGAACAGAAATGTTTCCCAGAATCACTTTACGCGAAGTTAGGTTTGCTTTGTTGTTGTAGCAGCATAGGGAAATCCATGATGCTGGAGTGACAGTCCTTGACCAGATATAAATTGGGGTCGTTCCGGTAACGTATAACTGACTGTCGTGGGAACAATATTTGCTTTCTCACAAATGTGCTACACTGCATATCTATGTAGCCAGACAAAAATGATTTAGAAAAAGCCCCGTATTTTCATAAACCGTCATTAGATACTCTTCTTCCAAACATTTTAATTGCGAGCTAATTAGTGTACACGTAAAATATACATATATGTATGTGTTAATATATGGCATCACATACATTACTAAATATTAAACTTCAGCCTATATTTACAGAGTTTTTTCATTTTGTATAAATTGCCTTATGTTTTTTATGTACTTCCTGCTAAGAAACTGCTACTATTTTTTTATTTTACCGATAACAATGAGACAGGAAACCAAGATAAAAATTCATCCCATTAACACTTTAAAGTTTTGACTGCAACATATTAGTAGTTATGTAGATACATACCGCTTTCCACACAAAAATACCTCATCAGTGATACCGGACTGGTTGAAATATAATAGGGGCCGTACATTGAGGAATATTTGATCAAATTGTATGTCCATATTTCAATAACCTCTGTGTGACTTTTATAGATACAAGAAAATCAACATGAAGATGCTTGCTTTGGATATATATATTACGTTGGCATGTTACGAAATCAATATTGATAAATAACTAAAAAATAAACGTAAAAGAATATGGGTGAATGATTGGTATAAACAATAAAACCAGTACAACAATTTTGGTGCACTTCTATGCTTTATTACGTCTGACTTAGAATTAACTATTCTACCCAACTTATTGGTAAGCCTCAGCCCTAGCTACCCTCATTGGCGCCGCTGTTCGCTGACGTCGTTGTTGTCGCGTGCAGTGTCTTCTTACGCTGGATTTGGCTGCGAGTATGCTGGCTCATCGAACCCTATAGTTTCAATTGTTTGTGACTTGATAATTGTAGCCAACATAATATATGCAGCTGATTTTGTGGATAGTAATACCCATGGCATTCCTTGCGGTTCGTTTCTTATAATTTCTTAGGACTAATCTTATTATTATGAGCGCGATAATAGCCCTCACTGCAAGAATGAAAACCACCGTCTTTAATTTATTTATTGTCGCAATGCATTAACATCAACCTTCTCCATATTAATTTCCTGGAGGTAGTTCAGACTCAGGGATCATAAATGCCCTATGAGGTTGATCTTTTGGACAGTGGATATTGCAGGTGTGCGTTTCAAAGCCATGTTGCTATATCGGAATTATGTTGTATTTATAGTACCCTGCTGATCAAGGTTAACAAGTAAGTCTCTCTAACGACTCTGTAGTTTCCACTTTCGCCCTTGACCTCGACTGGGACGTTGTTAATCACAATTTTTCTGTCAACGATCTCATTGATGGCTTTATTGTGGTTAAATTGCTCAACCCGTGGGAAGCTGTTGCCCACAAATTACGGTTTTTAATTTTTTACATAAGGTAGCGAACGCCGCCTTTTCACATTTTACGGCATGCGCCTCACCTTCGCATTCACCAAGGCTACTTTTTACCCCAAAGTCTAGTACTCGTCCTTAGTATGGCACGACGAAGAGACTAAATTTTGTTCAAACTCTTTAGGTATAGACTATTTTATGATAAAATACATAAGGTCTTTATTTTCTAACGCCTTAATTTAGACATTCGTAACATTTATATATGTATTTCATACATTGGTGAGTGTTCGGTTTATTTTTAATTAATTATTTTCTTATATCGCTACTGTCTAATATTACAGGACTAACAAAATTTTGTTTAGTTAACATTATTGAAATTGTGATAGCTTGTAATTCGGGAGTAATAATCCTATTTCGTGGTAGTATGGTTGCATATAAGTGGACCGTATGTATTTTCCTTATCTGTGGTAGTAATGATTTTGTTATTTTTTGTGTGAATAATAGTATTTTTTGTGGGATGTGCGTGTTTATCCATTATTGTTTTTTGCTTGAATCATATCCTGTCTCATATGTATCCTCTTTTAATCGGCAGAGTCAGGTGTGGCAGCTATAACATTCAGTGCTGTGTCCAAAAAGCTAACATTTCGTACTTGTCGATGGTGAATGTCAACAGTTCCGGTAGTGTTTCAGAGTGTATATGTCCGAGTTTAGTAGTAGTAGGAGGGTATGGCAAGCAGGGCACGTGCTATGGGCGCCACTCTAGCGGGGGCGCAAAGTGACACCTCAACTTTGTATATTCAATCGCGATTGGAACTTCAATTTTTAAATAAAGATACTAAAAGTACGGGTAGTCGACTCCGTAATCTGTATACTTGGCAGCGAGAAAATCTGAAACGTATACTGTCCGCGCCCCTCTACGCTGTTTAAAGTCAAAGCCGGTTTAGCTCATGACTGCCCGTGACTCCAAAAACTCGAACAGCGTAGAGCGAATGCGACGGAGAAAGCAGTATGTGTGATCGAGAGAAAACACCGAGGTGGGAAGCGCAGGACCGCTCCCTTCGGGATATTTTACGTCTTTGCATGTAACTAACTTGCTACGTCTCGGCACTTCGGTGTAAACATGACCTTCGCTCAGTGTTCTTCATCCTCTTTTTCTCAATTCAGTGAAATATTGTTGAAAGGAATCGACACACACCATCTTTTCACGAAAGGAGAATCGACACACACCATCTTTTCGTCGATTTCAAAGCTGCATTCGACAGTACGGAAAGGAGTTACTTGTATGCCACGATGTCTGAACTTGGTATCCCCACAAAACTAATACGGCTATGCAAGATGACGTTGCTCAACAACAGCAGCGGCGTCAGAATTGGGAAGAACCTCTCCGAGCCGTTTGATACCAAACGAGGTTTTAGACAGGGTGACTCGTGTCGTGTGACTTCTTTAACCTGATAGTGGAGAGCATCGTACGAGCCGCAGAACTTAATCGCTCAGGCACAATATTTTATAAGAGGGTCCAATTGTTGGCGTATCCTGATTATATTGACATTATCTGCCTTAACAACCGCGCTGTTAGTTCTGCCTTCTCCAAACTGAATTAAGAGGCAAAGCGAATGGGTCTGGTGGTGAACGAGGACAAAACGAAGTACCTCCTGTCATCAAACAAACAGTCAACGCACTCGCGTATCGGCACCCACGTCACTGTAGACAGTTATAACTTCGTGGTTGTAAAACACTTCGTTTATTTAGGAACCAGCATTAACACCGATAACAATGTCTGCCTTGAAGTCCTACGTAGAGTCTCTCTTACCAACAAGTGCTACTTTGGACTAAGTAGGCTACTGAGCAGTGAAGTCCGAAGTCGACGAACAAAACGAACACTCACAAGGCTGTCATCATGCCCGTCCTAACGTATGGCGCAGAAGCTTGGACGATGACAACATACGATGAAGCGACGCTTGGAGTGTTTGAGAGAAAGATTCTGCGTAAGATTTTTGGACCTTTGCACGTTGGCAACGGCGAATATCGCAGGCGATGGAACGATGAGCTTTACGACGGCATAGACATAGCGCAGCGAATAAAGATTTAGCGGCTACGTTGGCTGGGTCATGTTGTCCGAATGGATACAAACGCTCTGAAAGTATTCGATGCGGTACCAGCTGGTGGTAGCAGTGGAAGAGGAAGGCCTCCTCTGCGTTGGAAAGATCAGGTGGAGAAGGACTTGGCTTCACTTGGTGTGTCCGATTGGCGCCGGTTAGCACGAGAAAGAAAATCGCGTAAGTGGTTATCGCGCCAATTAAGAAGAAAAAGTTTGATTGTTTGCCACATAAAGATAAAAATTGTGTAATATTGCCCATCGCGATCAAATGGCAGATATTGATATTGGATATTGATTTTGAAAAAAAAAAACAGGTGAAGGAAACCTTTCTTGCCTTTATTGAAATTACCATGAAGACTGCTGAGGGACTGGCGAAAAGTATTTTAGAACAATTAAAGAGAGATGAAATTAATTTTCAAGATTGTCGGTCACAGTGCTACGATAATGCTGTTGTAATGGCTGGGTACAAAAATGGCATGAATGAAAAACTGACAGAAATATATACACGTGCATTGTTTGTAAACTGTGACAATCACTCACTCAACTTAGTTGGTGTACATGCAGCAAAACAAAATGTAGCAATGGCGACTTTTTTTTGAACGAGCGAAAGTCTGTATGAATTTTTTTCTCGTTCAACACAGCGTTGGGAAAAACTTAAGGAAGCTTTACCAGTTGTTATGAAATCCAAATCTGAAACCAGATGGAGTGCAAACGAAGAATCAATAAAGCCAGTTAGAAACCATTTGGATCAAATTCTGAAAATTCTTGGAGAAATGACCGAAGACAAGAATCAAAGAAGTGAAACAAGAAGTGATGCTCAGCAAATAAACAACCGAATGTTGAAGTATGATTTCCAGATTTTGCTGGAATTTTTGAATAAAGTACTAATCCGCATTGACCGCGTTCAAAAGAGGCTGCAAGATCCCACAATCAATTTTCACGATGCTGTTCAAGATTTGAAGGCTCTTCAAATTATTTCGAAAATGAAAGAGAGGCCATCGTTGATAGTTCACTCAAGGAAGGGATAATTTTATGTAAAATATGGAACGCTGCAACTGAAAGGGGCCGAAGATAAAAAAAAATATGGATAATCGAATGAATTTGCGTCAAAAAAAGCAAGAAAAGTACAATTGTAATTTTTACAAAGCTTTGAGGGCAGTAACAAGTAAGTTGATAAAATATTATTGTACCGATGCGAGATCTCTCAATAAATAATTTAAATCTAAACTTAAACGTGTTACGCAACTATTGATTATGATAGTGAAACAAATTACTAATACTTCTCATTAAATAATTATACATTTTTTTTAACTCATAAGAATTAAAAACGAGTTCTACAGATCAAATACAACACATTCATAACTTTATAGAAAGAAGAGGTGTGGGGGGCGCAATCTTTTCGCTGCCGTGGGCGCTACGTCCTCCAGGTACGCCTCTGCTCATGTGCGACTGGGGTAATGGGTCGACAAGGTTTTTATTATGTTTGTGATACTTTTCATTATACTTATAATACTTGTTCATTATTAATTACCATGTCAAGTTAGTGGTAGCCGTACTGTTCCCACACTTGTGCGTTTTCGTCCAATATTGAAATTTAGTAGGAGTTACTATAGTCCGTTAGTGTTTGCGTTAATGTGGTCGTTAAAAGGAATACCAACACTATCCTAAATAGAATAAGTTAAATACTTAAGCAGCTCGTTACGATTGACGGAGGTTGGGCTTTTGGACCCTCCTCCTCTTTACAAGAACGGTGGAGCCTAGGTCCTTTTCAACTATTTCTTCTGCGTATAACGGTGAGAGGTTATTGGCTTATATTTCTTATTAATCAGCGCGATAACCGTTTACACGATTTTTGCCGAGTTTAACAAAGCGCGCCATTCGTTTCTTCCTCGTGCTTACCGGCGCCTGTTGGGCACACCAAGTGAAGCCAGGGTCTAATCAGACCTCCTAGAAGATGATGCATGCACCTTACCAGCTCCTCGCCACCATGTTTGAATAGCTCAGCCGGCAACCCGTCGGCACAAGCGGCTTTATTGTTCTTTAGCCGCGTTATCTCTATTCTCACCACGTCATAGTCGGGTAGCGGAACGACAGTTCTGTCGTCAATGCGCAGCTGTCACTATTTAACTGGTTCAAGAAGTATCCCCACCATAAATTAAGTATGCTCTGGATGTCAAACACCAGATCGCCGTCTTTGTTCTTACAGGAACATTGGAAATGGGTAGAGTCTGGAGTAAACCTGTTCATCCGTTTTTGCTGTTACTGTAGCAATTATATTAGTGTTAAAGGCTAGAGACTCGTTAGGGTTAGCGAACATCCTATTTTTATTTTTAATCATTTTACAAAACCGTTCACGAAGGGAAGAAGGAATATCTGCGCATCTTATGCCTATAAAGCTTATGTTTTTAAGTTCGTAGTCCCGTAGTTTTTCAGTTCCAAAATCATGTCTTATTGTTCCTGTACTGAGGTCTATTTGAGCGTTCACTTGATTAAGCACATCAAGCGCTATTGTGCCAGCGAATATATCATACTTGACAGTATAAAAAATTTGCACTCCCGCCAAACATCTTAACTCGACTGTGTTGTCTAACAGGACTGTCGCCGTACAAAAGTTTCACTACAAATTTCGTGGCCGGGATAATATTTTTCAACTCGGGTATTGGTTTGATGGAATTTTTTGATGCTCCCGCGTCCGCCAGTAATTTTATCTTTCTTCCTTGATGTCCTATTATACGCTGAATTCACGGGAGTAGTAATTACCCTCTAAAAAATTCAATTGTTCTTGTTCAAGGTCTTCAACTTCCTTCTATAGGTAGCTTATTTTCTTGATTTACAGTACTAATTGCATTTTCTGCCCAGTAGCCCCATCAGAATCTGCCTGTCGTTTTATCAGTTATTGATTTAAACTAAAATCCGGCATATAATAATTTTTTGGGTACTGCTGCTGCCTTCGGGTTGTTGTATGTGATGGTTCTCTACACCAATTTGTCATCTGCCGTAGCCTAGAGTCCGACGGATCAACATCAATGGGAGTAGCTTGCTCCTGCTTGGCATTCCTATTTTCATTAAGTCTACGCTGTTTGTTTGCAAAGTGGGGATTTCTCTGTTGCTGCTGCACCTTTTACTCCAGGTTAACATTTCTTCTTAGTTTATTTTGGTTTTAAATAAATGTTGCGAAATTTAAATCAAATAACTATCTTCCCCTATTTGACACCATGGGCTAAAGCTAGAGCGCTGCCACAAAGAGGCCTTTTAAGACCTGATACGAAAACTCTCAGGGCATCCACTCTAAATTTTTCACAAAGTGATTCTGCTACTCTCTCATGAGTTATTATAGTCTCATTAGTGAGCAGAGTAATTTTTTTCTGAACCTCGTCGAAATACTGAGGTTACCCTGCGTAGGAGTTGTTATTTAATTAAATATATCGGACGTTAATCCGCGTTTGTAAAGTTCAGTCTCCGGTTATCGCGTCGAAATTCAAAATTGTATTAAACGGTGCCATAGAGGCATCAGCAGAACCATTTACTTTATTGCTAACGATACCAACGGACTGATAGTGACTAGAGCTGCCCTAATAACTCTTAAGCCCTTCATATATTGTCGCCAAGACACATATGCACTTATTTTCCCGTCGAATTCTGGCAATCAGTTTACCAGATCTAGGGGCTCATCACATATCACGTAGGATAAAATTTTTACGGGTTTAAATGTTCTTAACGATTTCCCGGTGGTCGAAGCGGTCATTTGATTCTCCAGGCGTTGAAATTCAAAAGTCTGTCTTTGATGTTCGACAGCACTTGAAATGGCTGTAACTTGCAATTTAGCTATTTTTTCAAGAAGTCTTCTAATTCCGAATCACTCATAGACTAAAAATCTGTAGCTCTGGGTGTATTTTTTTTTTTAAATCAATCAGTTACAATCGTTTTACAACATCGGAAGATATTTTCTGAAAAATTTGCTATCGTAGAATAACTGAACTGAGAATTCTTTCAATATTTCCCTGAAAAAATTTAACTGTATTTTTACTTCAGAAACAATTATTTAATTTAATTTAATTTATCCAATCTCGTAGAATCACTCAAAAACAATATACTTTGTGCTTTTCTTTTAAAGACTTGATCTTTTATATTTATTTAAGGACCACTCTACTAACAATTTTAAAACATTTTAGAACATACGAATCTCATTCCAAGATATTTATTTTAATTTTAACGTTAGAAGATTCGTAATAGTATATATTGTTACCAATTGTCTTGTGATAAAATTCAAATAAATCACTTACAATAACTCTCTGAGTTCGATCACTGGATTGTCGAATAAAACAAAAAAATTAATGGCAATACACTGGCCTTACTGCTGCGATTGCCTACTACCCTGATGGGGCGCCGTCGTTCACAGTGCTGAAGGTCGAATCGTCTATCTGCTCTAACAATTGATGTCCCCTACGATTGTTTTGCAGGCTTGAATGCCAAAGATCGTGATGCGCATTGAAGTCACCTACAACCACTCGGTTTTAACATCTGATGAGCGCACCAATATCAGGGTGATATCCAGCTGGGCAGCAGGTAACAGGGTGTATGTAAATATAAAAAATTTCGAGCTCGGCTTCGCCTGACCGGACAGCTATACCTTGACATTCTAAGGGGCTTTTCTTGCGGTCAATGCCTTCGTCGATCAGACGATACTGCACTGTGTGCACGTTCGCGATCTTGTCTGTGCCCGTTATAGCCGTCCCAGGTTATTAGGGAAGAGCTAGCGTGGAGCTTGGTTTCTTGGACTGCAGCTATTGGGATTCCGTGTCGGCAAAGTCGACTATTTCATCTAATGAGGGATGCGTGTGGTTGTCTATGTTTGGCCTGCTCTGCGTTCCGCTGTTGTTGTAGCGGTCTGATGGTGATGGGCGGCCGCGCCACGGGTGCGGTTGCAGGTGCAGGGCTCTGTGTGGACCTTCTTAGGACGCTTGTAGTTTTAGAGAAATCCCCTTCTTTCTTTGCGGATTATAAAGAAGTACCAACTTCTTTCACTAAATCCTTCGGAGTTCACACCACGGTCAAATCTGTTTTTCATCTTGATACTTTTTAGTTGGGTATGGTGCAATTCTTCCATGTCATCCTGCAGCGGCTCTTCCAAACGATAAATCCACCGGAAGCCTTAAATAGCTTCCGAAAATGGTAAAAGCAAGCGATTGGCCAGTGGTTTTATGTACAGCTGAGCGATAGGCCAACAGGAACATTTGTATGTGTTTGTCCCAATTTCGTTTGCACTTTCCAAATAGCTTTCGCATGTGCTCCACCAGAGTGTGGTTTAATCTTTCGACCATTCCATCTGGTTGGGGGTGCTAGGTGCAATTCCAAAAAGGCAACACATTTTTCAAAGTTCCTTCCTTGTTTTGAATGTAATTCAATAGGCATTCCAAACCAAGTCTCCAAATGCTGCACAAAAACCTCAGCAATGGTTTCGGTTGGCTCGGTTCTTGGTTGGGTAGAGCGTACACTTCTGGCCACTTACTGAAGTAGTCCTTAAAAACGAGGACATATTTTTTGAGAAGGACCATTTCCGTTGAGAACGACTTAAGCGAGGCAAGAGAGAGGAAAAACAGATGCTTTTTCAACTTAAAAGAGAAATTCGTGACATTGGTGCATCCCGGAAGATTCAAGTATTGGGAAAGAGGATGAAAATAGAAAATAAATGCTTTAAATGGGATCAACACAAAATATGGTGAGTGGTGAAGAGATGGCAGCAAAAGTATTAAATAATAACTATGGTAATAAATTTGACGATACAAGTCTTAATTTTTAATAATTTAGCATTGAAAATGAGAAAATATAAACTAAACTCAAAAAACTAAGAAATTGCGAAACAAAGACATTAAATAATCAAACGAGAATTACTTGTGAGACAAAAACAAATGTAAAGGCATAATTAGTGAAAGATATCCAAAAGAAATGAAGAGCTCAAGACTGATCTAAATATACTCTCGTATAAGAGGAGCATCAAGAGATTTAGTGGCTCCTAAAACACTCAGGGTAAAAGACCCATTGTATTTAGAGCTCTGGAAAAAGGTGAAGATAGTCAATGAGGACAGAAGAAAAGTATCAGAGAAACACATAGGAAACAATAGAGGCAGAGACAAAGGTAATTAGTCCTGTGAGAATTTTCCAAATTCTTTAGCAAATCTGTAAACATCCTCCAGTTTTAGAGAAACTCGTAATCTTGCTCTAGCAAAGGTACGACACTCACATAGAAGGTGCTCAGTGCTATCCGCCTCCTCCAAGCAAGACAGGCACATTGGATCCTTAATTATTCCAATGGTGGTTATATGCTGACCCCATGTGTTGTGCCCTGTAATAATACCGACTATGAACCGAACGTCTTTACTTCCAAGTTTTAACCGAACGTCTTTCCTCCAAAGTTTGACATTTTTCTGCTCGGATTTATCACAGAACACTTTGCAGTTCTGCAGCGTTCTAGACCGGAACATCGCTCTTTATGTAAATTGCATACATAATCGCTGATCCAATTCATGATTCCTGTGGAACGGATTCCGATTATTGGCTCGGGTCCTTGTGTGGGAACCGCCAATGTACGTCTGGCTAATTCTTTGGCAATCTCGTTTTCTTGAACACCTGAGTGTCCTGGAACCCATATAATACAAGTATGCTGTGTATTGCGACAGAATTGAGCTTCTTCTTACATTCTTGAACAACCCTCTGGTTTGCTTCGCGTTCTCCAGGGCCTTCAGTGCAGCCTCACTGTCACTAAAGACTCCAATCTGTTCTCTCCTCCGTTTGGAAAATTTTTGCCACTTTCCCCATAGCATAGTGATACTTCTTACTATCGCTTAGGTACCATCCGTTTCCAAACCGAATTTCATTCTTGGACCTATCGGTAAAAAAAATATCCATCAAACCTCTCTGCAACCATTCTGGATTGCTCCATTGATCACACAGTCTAACATCAAATTTCCTTCCAAAGGAAACTATGGGTCGTCTTTAGGTGCCAAAGTGGATACTGCTCGTATAGAAACTTAAAGATTTCTCTGTGTCCCAAAGTTCCATCTTCGTACCAGAAACCATATTTATGTAGTCTACACATTGCTTTTATTGCTTCCTGTATTTTAAGATCCAAGGGGAGGAAATCAAGCATAGAGCATTTAGGGCATCACCAGAGTTTGTACTCATGGCACCCGTGATGCATAAACGTACACTTATTTGCAGCCTGTATAGTTCCCGGATTGTGGATTTAACCATGCTCTGTCGCCACCAGGCCACTGAGGCGAAAGTGATGATTGGTTTGATAGGTGCTGCGTATATCCATAGGACCCCAGTAGGTTTCACCAAACGCTCTGCGGCATTCTCTCTGCCATTCACCTTCAGTGAAACGTGTCATCGATTTTATGCAGAATCCTCTGCACTTTCGTGCAAAGCCTCCTTGGGGATTTATCCGATGTTAGCGCACAGACATCGTCCGCATATGCTTGGACAAGAAATCCGAGTTCCTGTATCTCCGCTAGTAGAGAGTCTACGACCGTGGTGCTTGGTCAGGGGAAAAAGAACACCCCGTTGAGGACATCCTTGCTTGGCCCTGACGGTGATTAGTTTGTCACTGTTCTCACCAGCGGTTAACAGATTCTCAGAGAGCATGGAATATATTCATTTTACAATGGTTTGATTAACTCCTTGTCATTCGGCAGAAGAACATATTGAGCCGAAAGTGGCATTATCAAAAGCCTCCTCAGTGTCCATGAACACGCCCACACTCGTCAGCTTCCAGCCCGGCTTCAATCATGCTAACAAGATCGTGTAAGGCTGATTCACATGATTTTCCACTTGGTAAGCATGTTGATTTCTACTAAGTGGACTTCTCGGCAATACTTCCACTCGAATATGTTTCTCCACCACTCGTTCTAGACTTTTCAACACGAACGATGTCAAACTGATTCGTCTAAACCTTTTTGCTAGGGAATAGTCGTCTTTTCTTGGTTTCGGAATAAATACTACTCTTACGCGTTGCCATTGGGATGGTATATGACCAAGAACCAGACAAGCTGTGAAGATCCTTTTCACGGTCTCAATCAGCCAGTCTCCTCCTTTCTTGAGCATTGCTGGATATATTCCGTCAGGTTCAGGGGACTTAAAGTTCCCAAAGGAAGACAAGGAAAACCTTATTGATTCTTTTGCCATTATCCGACTAGCAATATCCCTGCTGTACCTAGAGGTTCCACCATCCCTACCGTTATTGTCAATGCCTTTCTCTGCTTCAGAGTAGAGCAATAAACGAGGTATCGATTGGAGCATTAAACTTTTCCGATTTGGAACTGGTGTATGAGGTTTTCGAATGGAATCCAGACTTACTGAGCGGTCTAGATTGATTTGAAATTTTTTAGGTTTGGTATCCGTTTTGTTACAAGCTCACCATACATGTCCCAGTCCACATTTCGAGGACTCCTACCGGATAATTGGCGCGTACACCATTTTTGGGTATTTGGCCGAGCTCCTCCTCCTATTTGTGGTGTGTGTCTTGATGTTGTTCCACAAATGGAGGGATCTACAGTTTCAATCCGACTCCGAACGGCAGATATTTTTATGAGGAGCTTTTTCATGGCAGAAAAAGGTTTGCTATTGCCTGCCGAGGGGCGACCGCTATTAGAAAAAACTTTTTCTTAATTTTGGTGTTTCATCGAGATTCGAACCCACGTTCTCTCTCTGAGTTCCGAATGGTAATCACGCATCAACCCATTCTGCTAGGGCGGCCAAGTGGCCTATTGGTAAGTGTTAAATCAATCACCTCTTGTCTTCTTTTAGTCACAAAACTAAAACACTGGTAACAAGTCTTGAATGACCAAATCAGATGACAGGATAAAATCCAGTAACTTGAGGACTCTGGGGTTGAATTTGCTGCTTCCCCATACAATGTTCTGTGAATTTGCGTCACAGCCCAATATTAGACCCAGATTGTTGGATTCCGCATACTTAACTACTTTTCTTAGCTCCCCTTTTGCTATCTCCTTTTCCGGCCATTTTCGGGAAAAGCACTGGAACTCTTTTACAATGCCGTCCACCACGCATTTTGTTTGTCGTCCTGCGTTCGAGTCTCCAATAACTTCAGCCTTTTTTCCGGTACTTTTCTGATTCGCACCCGGTTTAACCGTTGTCAAAGACTTACTCGGTACTAGAGATCCTGCAATAACGGTTGGTGCAATCAGATCATGTCCTAGAGAGGCTCTCAGTGCACTGACAAACGTTGTTCCAATAGACCTACATATAAAGAAGACGGCAAGCGTGAGTGCATTTAGGTTAAATGAAGCGTGTCGCTGGAAAGAAAAAACTTATGGTCACGCTAGTCTATTATTGCGACAAGCTCATTTAACCACGGTGAGGACTGACTACATCGTCCCGATGGTAACTTTCAATAGGTATTTTGCCACTCTCTTTCCATCTAAGGAAGAATGGAATAAGGGATTCTCTCTAAAGAACTTCGATACTACAGTCTATACAGATGGCAGTAAAATAGATTGTGTTGTTGGAGCTGGTATATACTCGCATAGACTTTGAATTGAAAAATCTGTGCGTCTCCCTAATACCAGCAGTGTCTTCCAGGCGGAGGTAATGGCAATTGGGGAAGCTTGAAGGCTACTAATCACGGAATTCTCTTTTAAGGGTAGTATCGCTATTCTTTCGGATAGCCAAGCTGTAATCCAGGCACTGGACTCGGCTACAACAACCTCTAAAGTGGTGGAGCAAAATACGAGTAGCCTCACCACCTTGAGTGAAAACCATAAAGTAACCTTTATTTGGGTCCCGGGACACCGGAACATAGAAGGTAACGAAAAAGCCGATGAACTGGCAAGAGGGGGATCTGCCATGAATAGCGTTCTTGCAGTACCGGTAATCACACCATTAGGTGCAGTCAAGAATGCAATTTCCCTAAAATACTTTCGAATCGCAGATTGTAGATGGAGAGACCAGACGAAATGCAAAATCAACAGGAAGTTATGGCCCACCTACAACCTCAAGCAATAGTCGAAATTGACAAACATAAAACGACGGACGCCTGTAGACTAACGCCAGTCTATCGGAGAACAAGCAGCCAAAATGGGCATCCCTCACAACACATACTGTCATAGTTGTAAACAACCGGAGAAAAAGGAAACAATCTTCCATTTCCTCTGTGAATGCCCTGCCCTATGGAAGGACAGAATGTTAACCCTGGGCAAACCGCTGATCGAGAGTCTGGAACAACTGTCTGGCTTAGACGTCAACAACCTAATAAGGTTCCTAAACCGCACAGACTGGATATAGTCTTGCTGTAAATAAATGTTAAATAAGTTGGTAACGATTATGTGGCAACAAAATGGTGCGGAAGCGCTAGTTGGATTCTGGATGAATCACCACTCTAACCAACCAACCAACTAGAGATCCACCTGAGTCTATTGAGAGATTTTTGGCGATATCCACAACTTGTTCAGTTGCTTCGGATCGTTTCGACATCGGTGTATCGCTCTCACCCACTCGGCTCTCCACTGACATAGCCAATGTGCCATTTTTTACCACTAGTAGTGCGCTTCCTCCGGAGCCCTGGGTGTCAGTTCCGGTCATAAGGGGGTTATGGGGCTCGGGCCGACACATCCGAGCCGCTGATTGCTCGACGGGAGGGTTTCCCAAAAGTGGGTTACCTAATGTAGACAGATCTTTGTTTAACCTCCACATTACAAGAAAGAAATGCATTTTATACCTCTTTCCAGGTAGTCCTTCGGTAATCTCCGCATAGTACTTGGGTGGCCACCAGTTCCGCTGTTCCGCGGAAGGGTGGATACCCAATTCCTACACGGAGCTGCTATCTTAGTTCGTGGTAAGTTAATCTCCATCACATGGGGTTAAATCACCACTTAAACCTCATCCCGGCGTCAAGGAGACCGACACGATAAGGAAAAGAAATTATTGCAACCTGAATTTTTTCAATATGTCATGTCTTTTGATATTTTCACATTATGAGAAACACATATAACTGCAGATAAACTTGAAAAGTATAAAAAATATTTTGGGGGTTCGAAATATTTTGGAAATCTTCGAGGCGGATTAGTCTTTTTGGAAGAGGTAGTTGTATGTAGTATAAAAACGAACTTAAAAACACGTAACTGTCAACGGTTTTTTAAAACCCTGACGGGTGTAGATGTATTAATAATTAAAACCGAAGCTGAGGAACTTACACTTATTTCCACATATATAAGACAAGATGAGTGGTGGAACGAAGTAAATAATATTATTACATTTTTCCTTGAAGATAATAGTATTAATCTCATCGGGGAACAACAACAACCCCAAGACTTGGTAGGGGGCAGTACATGGTTCGAAATAAGAAATTCGAAGGATAGGATAAAGAATGGAATGAAATAAAAGGGGATTTCAAAAAAAATTTCACTCTCATCATACAAGTTGAAGAATCGACACTAGATTATCATATAATCAATAAAGATGTGTTACAACGCTTAATATCTTTGAAGTTGATTTTAGAAGTTGGTCAGACCATTTGCCAACTAAATTGAAGTTGGGTTTAAGAGTCAGCAGAATGTCGAAATGTTGTTTATTGCCAAAGTTGAAATGGAATATCCAAGAAACGGAGAAATATCAAGAGAACTTAAATAAGAATATAGGAATCATAAGTAAGAGTAAAAGAAGTACCTATATATTCAAGATCTCCAAAAAGCAATAGATCAGTCATCAATTAAGGAACCAATGGAAATCAAAAAGGTTAGGCAAGAATGAGGGGTTTAACCAAGAATGTGAAAAAGCAAGAATCTCGTGATGTCAGTGTTTAAGTGTCCTTAGGGAAAGCTATAATGAAACAAATAAATTGTTATACTTAAGTTCATGCGTTGATATAGCGGTGTTATACCATTCTTCTCTACTCCTTTTACATACTTCTTTAAAGTATTTATTTGATACTTTCATTACGGCTTTGGCAAGTTGTTACACAAATCTTTATAAAAAGGCAAAGTAGATGAGGCTTTTAGAACAAGCGTAGTTTTTTCTATCTTCAAAAAAGGGTATCCTGCCCTAATAGGAAACTAAAGAGGAATTCCATTTATGGACTGCATCGCTGAAGTTAAGATGGGCATAATTAACGAAAATATAACCTCATGGACTGAAAGGAACAGTATTTCAAAGGAGTATCAGGCCGGCTTCAGAAATAATTACTCACAGTCGGCAATATACCATATTCAATTTAAACGTTATTGTCCATTTACAATTCTTGCAACGAAATTAGTGAAGTCAAACATTGCTGTTTTTTGCTGCTTATTGTCGCTAATACTATTTGCTCTTACATAAACGTCTTACGTGAAAGCTTAAAAGGAGGTTTAAACATAGAAGGGAAAAATATTAGATTTCGACTGTATGCGGATGAATTCATTTTGTTATCATTTTGAAAGTTACTGCAACTTATGGAACCTTGAAGTAAATCGCTCAAAGTCTCAAATAATGGTGTTCAGAAAAGGTGGGAAACTTAATAAAGAGGAGAAAAGGTATTATAGTACGAAAGAAATACAGACTGTGCCTCGATATACCAACTTAGGAGTGGAAATAACACCTCAGATGAATTTAAAAAAATATGTTGAAAACAGAACAGCTGTAGCAAAAAGTTGTATTTATGCTTCTGACTTGTCTTTTAAAGAAGAAAGCATAGGTGTGGGGATTTGGGTGGTTTGAAGAAGTTGATATACTGCAAATGTATTTTGTAAAGTGAGTTCTGAAGCTACCATCACATAAGCCAATATACATACTTTTTTGGATACCGGCATGCAAGAAAATCCTTTGTTCACTTTAGAACTGTTGCTTAAGTATCATATATGCACAGAACTTTGTTTGTATTCTCACAAAATCGGCTGTCACATTATCTATCCAAACTTGTTATAAGGAAAGAAGTCTTTTGGTTTAGAGAAAAACTTGTTTAGTAAAAACGATGTAATATGGCGAATATACAACAAACAATCAGAAAGCTGGATAGAAGATGCAAAATTGCTTTTAAAAAACCACAAACAGGCAAGGATGAATGTGTAAATAAAAAAAGCCTCAAGTACTAGTAGGATATATAAAGAATTAGATTGGTCAAAAGGTCTGGTTTATTGAAAAAAATATGATTTAGAATCAAGTATGTGGATAATGAGGGCTAGAAGTGACATGGTAATTTTATATAACAACAGATTTCACACAGAAAATAAAACTTGCTCAATGTGTAATTTAGGCGAGCTTGAAAACATAACACATTTCCTGGCGCGCTGCTCAATATTAAGAGAATATAGAAAATATTTTTGCGGAAAATTGACCTTAAATAAGGCACAACTGATTGAGATTGTCAATGGCGAAAATGATCATTCCTGTAAACTTTTGACAGCGCGTGGAGGCAATGCGCTGAAGAACTTTTTTCAAATTTTTCAGATGGTCGTGAAAACTTTTACCCATGATGATGATGTCATCCAGATAGACCAAACACGTTTTCCAGTGGAGTCCCCTCAGCACATGCTCCATCAGGCACTCAAAGGTTGCTGATGAGTTACAGAATCCGAGAGGCATCACAGAAAACTGCCACAAACCATCCCCTATGCTGAAGGCTGTCTTCCCACGATCGCTATCCCTAATTTCCACCTGCCAGCAACCACTTTTTAAGACAAGCATAGAAAACCATTTCGCGCCGCAAAAAGTGTTTAAGTGTCATCTATTCGTGGTAATGGTAGCTGTACTTTTTCGTGACTTCATTTAGCTTTCTATAATTCACATAAAATCTGGTGCATCCACTTATTCTCCAGCACAACCGGCGAGCTCCACTGGCTTATTGATGGCTGGAATAGCCCCACTTTGCTGCATATCCTGGATTATCTGATCTGTTTTTTCGCGCTTTCCAATGGAACTTGTCGTGGAACTAAGCGAATTGGCTTTCTATATCCTCTATATATTCGATGTTTTCCAAAGGCAGATTTCCCAAAATCGCTGTTGAATATGTAGCCGTATTTCTCCAGCAATTTCTTAGCTTTCAACCTCTCTAGCCCTCTTATATCTTGCAACTAAGTCCCTATGAAATTGGTGGTTTCTCTTCCTGCTTCGTGGAACTCTTCCCGTTTCTGATGTAGTCCACTGCAGTTTACTATGGCTTTTACAGCCTTACATTTCCTAATTACATATCCTTTATCCAAAATAACTGGTGTCTTGAAATTATTTTGACCCTTACTGGAACCCTTTTGTCTTTTTCCGTCTTCATAAGTGTCCTTCCCACGGTTATGATTCCATGACCAACACTTCGCCTGTCCCAGAGTCTCCTTCCACATTTTATCTTGGCAGAATCCGTTGACGGTGAGGCTCACTTTTCTGGACTGTACACTTGGCTCATACCCGATGCTCGACCATTTACAGTTCCGCTTATCGTCAAGTTGCTACTTTTCCGTCCAATTTCCGAGACAGTGACTGGAGGTATTCAGTTGTAGGAACCAGTTCTCGCCCCTTAGAGCTGGTACGTTTTAGTTTAACGCCTGCTGTGTATCTGGAGCGCCATTGTCAGTTTCAGCGCTTCTCTTTCTTCCTCCTGGGCTCGGCTTCAGTTGGCTTCGTGATATACTGCAATCGCGAGCAATATGTCCGGACTTACCTCTGTTGTATCCTTTCAAATCCGAGCTTCTTCGTGTAAGCTGAGGAAAGGTTTCCTCCATCGAGGTAGACTCTTTAGCTTTGTGTACCAGTTTGCTCAAGAGATCTGCTGTTTCCTGTGTCAACACAAATGACACTGTTTCAGCAAACATTCCCTTTGGTGTTGAGCATGTTGCCCGTTTTGACTCCGGATCTCGTATACCTCTAATGAATGTCTGGCACTTCATCTTCTCGGTTTCTTTCGTATACGCCGAATATGCCAACAGCTCAATCTCTGTCGCGTATTCCTGCAAACTCTCATTGGTCTTCTGATAGCGTTTCGTCAGTTCCATCTGGAACATTTGTTGCCTGTGGTCACTCCCGTATCGTCCATCAGACTTTCATAGTTGCCTCAATCGGCTTTTGGAACTGTCTGCAGTATTTTGGTGGCGGAACCCTTGAGCGAGACAACCAATACATCAACGTTGTCTGCAGTACTCCAGTGATTTGTTGATGCTGTTGTTTCGAAGTGGAGCTTAAGTGGTGCTTTTACTTTCGGATCACTGGTAAACATATTTGGTAGATTTAGTTGTAGTTCACAGAGACGAACCTTCACCATATATGAGTCTTCTCTGCTTCCAACTTCGATATCCTGTTTCTCCAGCTGCGCATCTATCTTTGACGACAATTCCGTTGATATTTGTGACATCTGTGTTGAGATCTGCGATATTTACAGCCGTACTTGTAACTCTGCCTTGTTCCCAGTAATTAACAAGCCACGTTGTTCTAATTCTTTCTTAAGCTGCACTTTGAGTTCGCCTAACTTTGCCATTTTCACGATCATGTCCTTGGGACATAATTCAATAATCCCAGTTCTGTCACCAATTGTTACAAATTTGCTAACGTTAAAATTCAAAGAAATCTCTTACAATATCTCAGTGCGTTCGATCACTAGATTGTTGAATAAAACACAAAAATTAATGGCAACACACTTGCTTTACCTTATTTCCATCACTTTACTTTTAAATGTACACGTTCAGCTATTACTTTTCGTTTTTCCGATGACAAGTTCAACTATCCAATTGAGAACCCTATGCGCATGCACCTCGGCTTATATACCTATGCTTAATAGCTACCGTAGTTTTTAGATCTGGCAGCTCGTATCTTTTGGCGAGTTGTAGCAACAGCTGTCGTCTTCGTCTAATTCATATAACGGTAGACCCAGAAAGCGTGCACTGCAGTCGGTTCGCAAAACTTCGCGATTGTAACACTATTATTAAATTGAGCGAGTGAACGTAAATAAAATTGATTAAGCATTGAAATTAAATAAACAAAGGAAGATATTGCCATTTGTTTGTGACTTCTATTTAGCAATCCAATGATTGAAGTCAGAGGAAATATAAAGATACATTTGTCTGAAGTGGAATTGTAGCATAAGGTCCCATAAAATAGGATTTTAAAAATGGCAAAATTGAGTGAAATTAAGATTCTGCAACTTAACAAGTTGAGTTGCGATCACGGCTGCGCGAGACTATGGGGGCAGAGGACGTCAATGTAGATTACGACCAAAGTGGAAGAGAAGTCATAGCGTCCAGGACCATCACCTTGAGTGCGCTGATGGCTGCACTATTAAAAATGTCGTCAGGAATATCATTGCAAATATCATGTAACATCAATATTATAAACTTTTGTACTGTGCGTATCGGACGTGTTTTACTGTCGATCCGTGTTTATAAAAGATTTTTCAACAAATTCAGAGCGCAATATTGCTAAAAAAGAGATAAAGCCTCATAGCAAATTGTATAGAAACAGCAAAGTGCTTCATCAAGTGAAAATTGATAAACCAAATCATATTTAAATTAAAAAAAAAAAAGAAAAAGAAAACTCAAACCAAACAATGCAACCCATTTGCTGCCTCTAGGTAACCAGCGACAATAAAAGATCAACCTATAACTAAAAGAGAAACTCACCTATAAAGATCTGAACCTCGAATACCATATACCATTAAAAAAAACTTAAGGAACATCAACCCTGAGCCAAGGTAATCTGCCAAATTACTGGCTGACTGAAACTACTTTAACAAACAAATTTGCAGCTTTAGATGTGGATGATGAAGAAGAACTTACTGAAACTCCAACCAGTGGGCAAATTAAAGATACTCTGTCACAAAATGTAAATAAAAACGATGAAGAAAAAAAAATATAATAAGCCTCCTCCAATATATGTTCAAGGTGTAAAATATATATATATTGTAAAAACCTTAAAGAGTACATTAAATGAAGTAGGAAATAACAGCTTCACTCTTAAAATCTTAGCAAATAGTGAAGTTCGTGTTCAAGCAGAAAATTTGCAAATATATGACCAATTACACCACATGCCAAGAGCGAAATTGTATTAATTTAGGCCAAAAAGTGAAAGGGACTTAAAGTAGTTTTACGTGACATGCACCACTCTACAGACAAAGAAGAAATCTAAAAAGGACTAAACGAAAAAGGCTGCAAAGTCCTTAACATTACTAACATAATACAAAAAAACAACTAAAAACCACTCATTATTTTTCATTGGACTTCAAGCAAGAGATAACAACAATTATAATATAAGCAAGTTAATGAACCGCATAGTCCTCTTTGAGGCACCACACCATAAGTGCACCATTTCACAGAGCACGAAATGTCAGAAATATGGGCACACAAAAAATTACTGTACAAGAGATCCAGTATGTGTGAAATTCGCTGTTAGACATCTATTTATAGAATGCAAAAACCCAATAAAGGAAGTTAAATGGGCATAGTTTCGCAAACCGACTGGTAACAATAGTGAACGAGAGGCCAAACCACAAACATAAATCAGCTATATGAGTGAGATGAAGGCAAGAGCTGACTACATCGCATTGACGGGATTAACTGCTGCTACAACAGAACTCGCTAGAAAATACGATCTGATAGATCTAGAATTATGATAGTTATTAATCACATGTATGAGCTAAGGTGCATGCGCAGTCTTAAGCTAAACGTGCACATTTAGAAGTAAAGTGTTGTAAATAAAGTAAAGCAAGTGTTTTGCCATTAATTTCGGTGTTTTAATCAACAATCCATTGATCGAACTGAGAGAGTTATTGTAAGAGATTTATTTGAATTTTGGCGTACGAAAATTCGTAACAATTGGTGTCAAAAGTGGGATTGTTGAATAAAGTCCCAGGAACGGGATCGAGAAGATGAGCGAACTCAAAGTTCAGTAGCTTAAAATAGAATAAGAGCAGCGTGGCTTATTTACTACTGGGAACAAGGCAGATTTACAAGTACGGTTGCGCGAGGCTATGGAAGCAGAGGGCGTCAATGCAGACGAAGATGTGTTCCAGCTAGAAGCTGAGGAGTAATCGACCAAAATGAAGGAGATGGCAAAGCCTACAGGACCTTCATCAGCTATAGCCATGGGAGTGATTATAACTGTACACATGGAATCGAAAACTTCTAAAATGTCATTGAAAAAGTCATCGGAAATGTCATCACACATTTAATCGAAAATGAGATCGTATTCTTTGCAAATATAATCGAAAATGTCACAAATATTATCGGAAATGTCATCAAAGGTGTTATAAATGTCAGCCTAGTTGTCGTTGAAGTTAGATGCGCAATTGGAAAAACAGAGTACACGGATTTCAAAGTTAGAAGCAGAAAATACAGATATGGCCTCGCAACTATTTAGAAACGATTGAGGCGAATGTACATGCAGTGAAGACTCTTCTCAATGAATTGCAATTGAATGGTCGGAATATGTTAACCAGTGGTCTGAAAGTGAAAGCACCACACTTCGACGGCACAGTCCCATTCCCGATATTTAGGAGAAGGAGACTGTGGGACAGGCGAAGTGTTGGTCATGGAATCATAATCGTGGGAAGGACAGTAGTGAAGACGGAAAAAGACGAAAGGGTTCCAGTAAGGGTCCTAAATAATTTCAAGTCACCAGTTATTGTGGATAAAGGAGATGTAATTGGGAAAGGTAGGGCTGTAGAAGCAATAGTGGACTTCAATGGACCACTAGGCAGCGAAGGTTACTGACAGGGGGAATTTAGGGTTAGGGATCTTGAGAAGACAGCCTTCAGCATAGGGGATGGGTTGTGGCAGTTTTCTGAGATGCCTATCGGATTGTGTAACTCATCAGCAACCTTTGAGTGCCTGATGGAGCATGTGATGAGGGGACTTCACTGGAAAACGTGTTTGGTCTACCTGGATGACATCATCATCATGGATAAAAATTTTTACGACCATCTGTAACATTTGGAAGAAGTCCTTCAGCGCGACGCCTCCGTGGGATTACGATTGAATCCGAAAAAGTATGCCAGTATGCCTTGTTCAAAACGGAAGCCACGTCTCTTGGACATAAGGTAGCAACCGAGTGTAATAAGTTGGCCACGACCAAAAAATGTGCACGAAGTGCGAAGTTTCCTAGAACTGTGCACGTATTGCCATGGTTTTTTTCCAGGATTCTCAAGTGCTGCCACTCACTTAGAAGAATTGCCCGTTTGTGTGGCACAAAGAACAGGAGGAAGCGTTCTAGCATTTGAGAGATCTTATTTGTAATGCGCCTATCTTAGTTTATCAGGTCGGGGGAGAAAAATTCATTGTGGATACAGATGCCAGCGCATACGGAATAAGTGGAGTACTGTCACAGATCATCAATGGGCAAGAAAAAATGATCGTATACTAAGTACTGCGTGACCAGACGAGAACTGTTAGCTGTGGTTGAGTGCGTTAAACATTTACAGAATTACTCGTATGGTCAACGACTCCAGTTAAGAACCGACCACGCAGTATTGAGATGGATAAACCAGTTCAAGCATCCGGAAAGAAAACTTGCACAGTGAATCGAAAGACCGCAAAATTACGGCTTCCAAAAGGGGAACACCATGGAAATGCTGATGCACTATTTCGGCGACCTTGTGCTATAGAGTGTAAGCATTGTTCCAAAGTCGAGACATCTGAAGGGATAGTTGTGGTCGAAGAATGCTGTTGCAACCCGATGATGAGTGGGAACCAAGCGTGATAAGAAGAAGTCAATTGAATGATGCTGACCTGGGAAAGATGAAGGAAGCAAAAGAAGCTAAAGAGACACCATCTAAATATTAAATGGCGAAAGAAAACCCTGCGACTAAGACGTATTGAGTACAGTGGACTGGACTTAAAGAAATCGATGGAGTTCTACATCGCATATGGGAAAGTGAAGATGGAAACTATTCCCGTGATATAGTTATAGTTCCTAAATCCAAAACTCCATCTGTGTTAGAGGAATTCCACAATGGGTCAAGTTTAGGCCATTTGGGTATCACTAAAACGCTGGAGAAGATTAAGCAGCAGTTTTACTGGGTAAATTGCATAAAATCAGTAGCCAAATTAATGCGAAATTGCGCGGAGTGTATGGCAGCGAAAGGTTCAAACGGGAGAAGTCATGAAAGACTGCAGCAATATAGTCCGGGCTCACCATTTGAGCGAGTGGTTATGGATGTTGTAGGCCCGTTTCCAAAAAATGATCACGGCAACAAATATGTTATGAACTACTTCAGTAGTGGCCAAAAGTATACGCTCTACGCAACCAAGAGGCCGAAACCATTGGTTTTTGTGCAGCATAGGGTGACTCGCTTTGGAGTACATATACAGTTCCTTTCAGACCAAGGAAGGAACTTCGAATCCCAAGCATTTAAAGAGACGTGTTGCTTTCTGGGAATTAAGAAAATGTCTACATCCTCTTGCGCCCCCAATTTTAAGGAATGGTGGAAAGATTCAACCGCACTCTGGAGGAGCACTTGCGAAAGGTAGAGGGAAAGTGCAAGCGAAATTGATTCAAACACATTCAAATGTTCTTGTTAGTTTATTGCAGCCAATCACCTGCTAGGACCATTTCTGGAAACTATTCGAGGCTTCCGGGTGATTTATCGCTCCTACAATGGAAGAAGTTAGACATTGGGAAACAGAGCATTATGACATGCAAGAAGTACACCTTCTTGTGAGGCAGCATGCCCAACTAAAGATCAGCAAAATGAAGGACAGATTTGACGGTGCTGTGAGCTCCGAAGGATTCAGGGAAGGTAGTGTGGTGCTTCCTTATAATGCACAAAGAAAGAAAGGGATTTCTACAAAACTGCAAGCGTCATGAGAAGGTTCATGCAAGGTGATTAAAAGATTGAATAATGTGGTGTATCGTATACATCAATACAAACCTAGACAGGAAAAAGTTAAAATAGTGTATCTGGAAAGGTTGGCTTCATTTAGATCGAAAGTTTTGGTATCTAATCGGGACGATCAGACTTAAGCGGAGGGCAGTGTTACAATCGCGAAGTTTCGCTAACCGACTGACAACAATAGCGACCAAAAGCATGAATTAGCCTCGATGGCTGCAGCAGATAGCAAGACAGTGAACGCTTTCTGGGTCTACCGCTATATGAGTTAGACAAAGATGACAGGTGACTAGTAAGCTGCTGCTACAACAGAGCTCTCCAAAAGGTACCAGCTGCTTTTGGTGTTTTGTTCGATATTCCAGTGATTAGAGAGTTATTGTAAGAGATTTATTTGAATTTAAGCGTAAGAAAATTCGTAATAATATTTATAAAGTAGCAGAAGATCTTCGTAGTGAAGTATGTTTTCTTAAAATTGGCTCAGTATAGTCAAGACCACTGTGTTTGAATGACCTAGAAAGCTAAATGCGAACAGCGGGTTACCCATTTCTTGCTCGTGCATTTTGACAATATGTCTCAAGCAAATAAAGCACTTTTGTAATAGGGGCGTTCCATGAAAGTAGTACCAGTTGGTCCTTCAATTTTCTTTATACTTTGGAATTTTGTTGTGTTTTTGACTCTTTGGAAGCATGCCAAAGGGTTTTGCAAAATTTCAATTATTTTGCAAGTTATTGTTTATTGAATTTTTATGCTAAATTTTTTTCGATAATTTTTATCTTGAAATTTATTAGTGATACAAAAAAAAGTCGTTTATAAAAATTATAGGGAAAAAGTTGAATTTTCATAATATATTTTTTAAAAAATAAAAAAAATTATTTTTAGCTAATTTGTTTAAACAATAATTTTTTATTGTTGGTTTTTTACTCGAAGTACACTGTGGAATTTTGTAAAAAAAATTTTTTATCAAAGTTTGAACCCTTCTTAAAAGATACTGCAAATTATAGAGATGGGTTTTTTTTTGTTCTCGAGAAATTAATTTTTGAATTTTACACTGCATGACTCGGCCTATTAGCCGCGCGCGGCAGCTCCCGCAGCATGCTTTATTCTTTACCAATACAGTATAGAGAACACAGCCCACTATGAATAAGTTTTTAAAATTGTCACTCCGCACTGTGTTAATGAGCTTTTAACGATAATTACATTTTTCTTTGTGAAGCGAGTGACTGTGTTTCAAATTCAGTTAGATTGAATTTTACTTTTGAGTGAACAACGTCTCTTAGATTTTGTTAGTGCTCCAAGTTTAAAATTTAATTTTGCAAAGTAATCATCATGCCGAAAAAAGTTTGTTGCAATCCTTTCAAGTTACCCAATCATTCTTGGATCGAAAAGAATGTTGCTAAATCGTCTGCATCACTGAAAGAAAAACATCCAGGTTTGGGGGAATATATTTGCTTAGCTTGCAAGATGCTGTTATCAAAGGGAAAGGAGCCGTCGGAAAATAGTTTCGAAAGCATTGATTCTAAAGCTAAATACACACCAGGCAACCGTTGAAGCAACGGTTGCAGCAACGTGTTGCCTTTGTTTAAGAAACACGTTGCGACCGTTGCTTCAATCTCAGTGTTGTGTATAACTGTGGTGCAGGAAAGGTACAAGCGGAAGATACGTAAAATTAAATTTTTTAAATGATCGACGAAATGCGTAAAATTACTTCTCTTATTATAATTGACGAACTTTTGTACGAAAATGAGGTAGAAGAGATGCAACAAAAGAAGAGAAAAAAAATTTGGTCCAAAAATTGGCTTTTAAAAAAAGCGAACTTTCGAACGAGAGGCTGCTGAAAGAACTGAAGGAAAATGAGCCAGCGGACTACAAAAATTACATGAGGATGGACGAGGCCCTGTTTAGAAAATTGTTGGACTTCGTAAAGGCCAAAATAACGAAACAAGATACCATTATGAGAGAGGCAATATCAGCAGAAATTAGACTGGCAATAACTTTGCGGTATCTTGCAACAGGAAACGCTTTTGCGGACTTGAAATGTTTATCAATTTTATTGTATTCATTTTTTAATTGTTCGTATGCTCTTTTTCTAAAATTTTTATTTTTATATTTTGCACTACTTATGTATATCCCACAGCTCTCTCAAATTTTTATATTCGTTAATAAAATTAACATAATTTTCATTATTTTCAATTGCCATTTTTTCCTTTTTCACTTTATTTTACTCCGCACCAACCTTCTTCTTTGCTTGTGTTCAACGAACTGAACGAGTAAAAGCAGTAAACAATGATACACACGAAGCAACGGTTGCAGCAACCTATCCCAAAAATCAAATTTATTTGATACTAGCAAACCCGACCCGTTTCGCTGGGCAAAGACACGGTGGGTCCACGTTTTGGCATATATTTCGAGACCCTAGTCATCAATAGGTATGAAAATTACCCCAAGTTAAAGCACTTAAAGCTTTCATTTGATGCCCATATTGCACATCCACAACCAAAGGTTACCCGGGCCCACGTTTTGACCTATATCTCGAGACCCCAGTCACGGAGCGGCATGAGAAATACTCTGTACTAAAGCATTCACCAATAGCTTCCAATTGCTATCCATATTGTACAAACACATTCTAGGGTCCACGTGTTGGACTCTATCTCGGGACCCTAGTCACGGAGCAGCATGAAAAATACTCTGAACTAAAGCATTCACCAACAGCTTCCATTTGCTACCCATATTGTACAAACACATCCTAGGGTTACCCGGGTTAACGTTTTGGCCTATTTCTCGAGACCCTGGTATCCGATTCTTAAAATTTTAAAACACAAACCATCTACTGAATAGTCCAAACAAAGCCTAAAAATTTGGTTTGGATAGGTGAGCCCGTTCGCGAGTTTTAAGCGAATATAGGGACAGATTTTCACATTTATATATATAGATGATGTGTGTAAGTTTGGTTTAATTCGGTGGAAAGACACGGCGGGTCCACGTTTTGGCATATATTTCGAGACCTTAGTGATCAATAGGTATGAAAATGACCCCGTATTAAAGTACTTATCAACAGCTTTCATTTGATACCCATATTGTACATATACAACCAAAGGTTACCCGGGTCCACGTTTTGACCTATATCTCGAGACCCGAGTCACGGAGCGACATGAAAAATACTCTGTACTAAAGCATTCACCAACAGCTTCCATTTGATATCCATATTGTACAAACACATTCTAGGCTCCACGTTTGGGTCTCTATCTCGGGACTCTAGTCACGGAGCGGCATGAAAAATACTCTGAACTAAAGCATTCACCAACAGCTTCCATTTGATACCCATATTGTATATACACATCCGAAGGTTACCCGGGCCCACGTTTTGACCTATATCGTGAGACCCCAGTCACGGAGCGGCATGAGAAATACTCTGTACTAAAGCATTCACCAACAGCTTCCAATTGATATCCATATTGTACAAACACATTCTAGGGTCCACGTGTTGGTCTCTATCTCGGGACCCTAGTCACGGAGCGGCATGAAAAATACTCTGAACTAAAGCATTCACCAACAGCTTCCATTTGATACCCATATTGTATATACACATCCGAAGGTTACCCGGGCCCACGTTTTGACCTATATCTCGAGACCCTATCTACCAATAGGTACCCAAACTATACGGAAACCATCTTCAATACCTCCTTAACAATGTGTGTAAGTTTGGTTTAATTCGGTGCAAAGACACGGCGGGTCCACGTTTTGGCATATATTTCCAGACCCTAGTCATCAATAGGTATGAAAATTACCCCGTATTAAAGCACTTATCAACAGCTTTCATTTGATATCCATATTGTACAAACACATTATAGGGTCCACGTTTTGGTCTGGGGATACCACCTTTTTTTTAACATTTTTTTTTTTAAAACGCACTTGACGTACTGTACCTCCAGGGTGGTGTGGAAAACGGTATTTATTTAATAAAAAATGTTAATTTAGTAAGTTGGAATAATATGATGTAAAACTGTGTTCTTTATACTGTATTGGTAAAGAATAAAGCATGCTGCGGGAGCTGCCGCGCGCGGCTACTAGGCCGAGTCATGCAGTGTAAAATTCAAAAATTAATTTCTCGAGAACAAAAAAAACCCATCTCTATAGTTTGCAGTATCTTTTAAGAAGGGTTCAAACTTTGATAAAAAATTTTTTTTACAAAATTCCACAGTGTACTTCGAGTAAAAAAACAACAATAAAAAATTATTGTTTAAACAAATTAGCTAAAAATAATTTTTTTTATTTTTAAAAAAATATATTATGAAAATTCAACTTTTTCCCTATATTTTTTATAAACGACTTTTTTTTGTATCACTAATATATTTCAAGATAAAAATTATCGAAAAAAATTTAGCATAAAAATTCAATAAACAATAACTTGCAAAATAATTGAAATTTTGCAAAACCCTTTGGCATGCTTCCAAAGAGTCACAAACACAACAAAATTCCAAAGTATAAAGAAAATTGAAGGACCAACTGGTACTACTTTCATGGAACGCCCCAATACTGATCTTGTCAGACTTCGAGATGATAAAATCCAAAATCGTATGCAATCATCAATTGAACGCCACCGTGTATAGTTTGATGATGAGCATCTTTATATACATATAAGTAACAAAAGAGGGTTGCACTTAGTTAGTTAGTAGAATTGGATGTTTGTTGTGAAATGTGATATAAGTTTTTCAAATTCGGCCTCCGACTCTAAGTATAGATTATTTTCATCAAGCAACGGTGCGAGTTCAAGAATTCGATTATATTTACTTTGATAAGAAGTTTATTTATTTTTTTGCGCGTTGAGCGAGTTTAACAACTTCAAAAACCTGTCTCGATTCCTTTGTTCCTTTCGTTGGTATGTGTGAACACCGCTGACTTAAGAATGTTGTAAAATCGAAGTATGTACGCGGCAGAACGAAGAAGTTTCGAAAGGCTGGAATAGTTTTTTATCAAATAGTAGTATTAAATACCGTTGGGTGTTATAGAGGAGTGCACGAATTTTAGAAGGAGTTAAACCTTGAGTTAGACAGTCAGCTCTATTTTCGATTGCCGGAAGGTATTTCTACTCTATTGGCGACGTATTCTGCCCATCCATTGAATTTGAAAAGGTCGAGCCAAGGAGCACCAGGAGATTTGGTGGCTCCTAAAACACTCAGGCTAAAGAGCCCATTGGCTGGAAAGGGGGTAGATAGTCAAGGAGGGAGGGAGAAAAGTACCAGAGAAAAAGATAGGAAAGAATAGAGACAGAGATAGAGATAGTTAGTCCTGTGAGAATTTTCCAGATTCTTTGGCAAATCTGTAAATATCCTCCAGTTTTAGAGAACGAATATTACTCATTCTCATGACATCGGAACCCAATACTCGTAGCCTTGCTCTAGCAAAGGCAGGACACTCACAGAGAAAGTGCTCAGTGCTATCCGCCACCTCCAAGCATGACAGGCATACCCGGTCCTCGATGATTCCAATGGTGGTCATATGCTGACCCCATGGGTTGTGTCCTGCAATGATGCCGACCATCAACCGAATGTCTTTCCTTCTAAGTTTTAGTAGAAAGTTTGACAGTTTTCTGTTCGGACTTGTCACAAAACACTTTGCAGTTCTGCAGCGTTCTAGACCGGACCATCGCTCTTTATGTAGATTGCCTACATAATCGTTGATCCAATTCTTGATTCGTGCGGGACTGATTCCGATTATTGGCTCTGGCCCCTGTGGGGGCACCGCTGATCCACGGTTGGCCAATTCGTCGGCAATTTCGTTTCCTTGAACACCGGAGTGTCCCGGAACCCATATAAGTACAAGCCTGTTTTGTCTTGCGACAGAATTAAGCTTCTTCTTACATTCTTGAACAATCTTTGACGTTTGCTTCGCGTTCTCCAGGGCCTTCAATGCAGCCTGACTGTCACTAAAGACTCCAATCTGTTTCCCACTCCATCTCCTCTCGATAATCCATTCGGTTACTTTTAGGATGGCAAAAACTTCTGTTTGGAAAACAGTTGCCATTCCCCCCATAGCATCGTGATACTTATTACTATCGTTTAAGTACCATCCGGCTCCAGACCCTATTTCAGTCTTGGACCCATCGGTCTGACATCAAATTTTCTTCCAAATGAAACTGTGGGTATCAGGTCATCTTTAGGTGCCAAAAACAGTGGATACTGCTCCGACTGCAATTTAAAGATTTCTCTGTGCCCCGAAGTTCCATCTTCGTGCCAGAAACCATATTTATGGAGTCTACACATTGCTTTTATTGCTTCCTGTTGTATCTTCAGATCCAGGGGGAGCAAATCAAGCATAGCATTTAGGGCATCACCAGAGTTTGTACTCATGGCGCCCGTGATGCATAAACATACACTTCTTTGCAGCCTGTATAGTTCCCGGATTGTGGATTTAACCATGCTCCGTCGCCACCAGACCACAGAAGCATAAGTGATGATTGGTCTGATAAGTGCTGTGTATATCCATAGAACCACAGCAGGTTTCAGACCCCAAGCCTTACCAAAGGCTCTACGGTATTGCTGTAAAATCTACAATGCACGATTCACCTTCAGTGAAACGTGTGTCTCCCAAGTCCGCTTCTTATCCAAGATTACTCCTAGATATTTAACTTCGTTGGAAAGACCAAGTGTCACACCTTTCAGTGCTGGAAGACTGAGTCCATCCAATTTCCGTTTTCTCGTAAACAAGACTATGGTTGTTTTGTTCGTATTAACGGAAAGACCTTGTCTCATGCACCAGTCATCGATTTTGTCAAGAATCCTCTGCACTTTCGTGCAAGGCCTCCTTAAGGATTTATCCGATGTTAGCGCACAGACGTCGTCCGCATATGCTTGGACATGAAAGCTGAGTTTCTGCATCTCCACTAATAGAGAGTTTACGACGAAGCACCACAGCAGCGGAGAAAGAACACCCCCTTGGGGACATCCTTGCTTGGCCCTGACTGTGATTTGTTCGTCACTGCTCCCACCAGCGGTTAACAGTCTCTCAGAGAGCATGGAATGTATCCATTTTATAATGGTTTGATTAGCTCCGTGTCGTTCGGCAGAAGAACATATCGAGCCGAAAGTGGCATTATCAAAAGCTCCCTCAATGACCACGAACATACCCATTGTGTATTCGTCAGCTTCCAGCCCGGCTTCAATCTTGCTAACAAAATCGTGTAAGGCTGATTCACATGATTTTCCACCCTGGTAAGCGTGTTGATTTCTACTAAGTGGACTTCTCGGCAATACCCCCCCCTCGAATATGTTTCTCCACCACTCGCTCCAGACTTTTCAACATGAACGATGTCAAACTGATTGGTCTAAAACTTTTTGCTAGGGAATAGTCATCTTTTCCTGGTTTCGGAATATATACTACTCTTACGCGTCGCCATTGGGATGGTATATAACCAAATGCAAGACAGGCTGTGAAGATCCTTTTCACGGCTTGCCGTACTTTTTTCCTATATTCTCTCTGTGTAAGTCGATGATTAGCCCAGTCCTCTTCTGTTTTGGTCTTCAAGGCCTTATTAAGAAGTTTCCTGGACCGTACACGAAGCTTCGATAGTTCAGGGTTCCACCAAGGAACCGCTTTCCCCCGTCTGCTTTGCCTGAGTGGACACAGTTCCTCAAAGCAGTTGATTAAAGTACCTTCTAATTTCTTAGTAGCATCTTCAATCATTTCTGCTGATTTGAGTGTTTTCAGGTTTGGTAATCGCTCTGTTACAAGCTCACCATACCTGTCCCAGTCCACATTATGAGGATTGCTACCGGAAGGTATTGATATTGTGTCAATTCCCAGTCGGAATTCGATAAGACGATGATCAGAAAGAGAGTCCTCTTCCAAAACTCGCCATCGGTTGATTTGATTTCCAACTGACCTATTGGTAAGTGTTAAATCAATCACCTCTTGTCTCCTTCTGGTCACAAAAGTTGGTTTGTTACCAGTGTTTTGAATGACCAAATCGGATGACAGGATAAAATCCAGTAACTTGAGACCTCTGGGGCTGCATTTGCTGCTTCCCCACACAATGTTCTGTGAATTTGCGTCACAGCCCTCTATTAGCCCCAGATTATTGGATTCTGCGTACTTGACCACTTCTCTTAGCTCCCTCGAAGGAGGTGGCTGTAAGGAGTCGTAGGGTAGGTAGGCCGAAACTATGATAGCTTCGACACTGTTCCCACTTTTCAAGTACTTGATTTTTGCAGCAACGATATCTGCGGAGCATAGCTCTTTTAACATCGTGTATTCGATCAACCTCGGCATGATAATACATGCTCGCGGTCTCACATTCCCTTCACAATGAAATATTTGTCCCCACGACATAGCACTTAGACCACAGATACGCTTGTGACATACCCATGGTTCTTGTATAAGTATTATGTGTGGATTTGTTTGCAGTTTTGCATGCCTACGGCACAAGAGAGCCGTAGACGCTTTGCTATGCTGCAGATCTGCCCATCCATTACAATAGCTTCGAATCCAACCTAAAATAGTCGCGCTATCTGTCCACTATTAATCCTACAGCTCCAGTCGTGGAATTGATAGAACCTTAAGCTGTGGTACCTTCGTTCTCGATTGTTTCAAGGTTGCAGACGTAACGATATCTGAATAAACGACGGCAGACACTACAGCACTAGCGATATGGGTATTTTGATTCGTTCTAATTCTTTCAAAGTGTCATGATACCTACTCCATTCTGAATGAAGCTTAACACATGGGCTGAAAAGTCCCGGGCCTAACAAGGAAAACATTTTTGTTTTTGTTCGAAATCAGCTTTATTCATCAAGAACAGCCCAATCATTCCACCGCCGCTCTAACAGTTCAGTACTACTTTTGTAGAACGATTTATCTTTTGCCTCAAAATAGTTCTCAGTGTCAGCGATAACCTCTTCATTCGAGAGTAGTTTCTTACCGGCGAGCACTTTGTTTAGGTGTTACCGCATCATTTGGACGTCCACTGCATTGTACATCATCGGTGTCTCTACGACCACGTCAAGAAGTCAGTAAATCATCATTTTATTTTTGTTTCTGATGGAGCGGAGTCCTAATAACACTTTTCAAGCCATTAGATTAGATTAGATTCTATAATACGTTCGCACTTCGACCTCATGTTCTTTTGTGCCCTCTAGTCATCAGATAGCGGCCGCCGTAGCCGAATGTGTTGATGCGTGACTACCATTCGGAATTCGGATAGAACGTAGGTTCGAATATCCGTGAAACACCAAAATGAAGAAAAAGTGTTTTCTTTTTTTCAGTTGCCTTATTACTTTAAGGATAGAGCTGGGTTGGATTGAGCATATGGGCCCTTCCTCTGGTTACAGTTGGCCAAGATGTCTCAAACTTCTCCGCGTTATAGGGGCTGAATTCCAGGAGAAGGTGCATTGAAGTCTCCTGAAATTGGTCGCAGAAACAACAAGAGTATGTTGACCCAAACTCGATCATGTGTATTAAGGGTTTCGCCTTGCTTAGCCCCATAGTTTGGTGCCAGCAAACCTCACTTAGCCCTATCCCTTCACTCGAGAGCTTCTTCTTGATGGTAAGTTCCTATGTGAAGGAAAGGTTCCGGTCCTATTAAAGGCGATGTTGCAACCTCTCTCGCCAATGCGTCCGCTATTTTTTCCCAGTTATGTCCTTGCGTCCTGGGACTCAAATTAGCCGGATGCAATTGTAGTAGATTAAGTTTCTCAATTTACTCAATGACCAGTAAGGATTTGATCTCACAGGACGATAGAGCCATGAGTGCCACCTGAGTGTCATTCAGAATGACAGTTCGCTCATTCTTTACGTTTCTGTCTAAGTTTATCTCTGCATATAGACGAATGGCATACATCTCCGCTTGGAAGATCTTGGAAAATTACCCATCGGCACAGAGCGCGTGGTTCTGGGGTCTTCGAGCCATCTGTGTACCAGAGCAGGGTACACTCCTCGAGTTTCTTTTCAAATGCAGGTCTACTGCAGTTTAACTCATTGTTGAATTCAATTCTGAATTTTTTTTCGAATTCGATCACCTTAGTGATATCATCTTTGGGTAGCCGGGTAAACGGGAGCTGCGGCCTTAGCACTTCCATGTTATTAAATGACATCATTTTTCCTCTTCCGAAGCCTTTCCTGGTACTATTCAGTAGAGTACGCGTGGATGATTGTTGAATGACTAAAGGGAGCGGTGTCAGCTCAAGCATCACCTCCATAGCAGCGGACCTGCCGCATCGCTTCCATGATGCCCACGCATGCTAAGCGCTAAAGCTTAGTTAGTCACTCTTGACGCCCAAGCGACCGCTCCATATGTCACCATTGGTCTAATTATCATGACGTACATCCATCTCAGGATTCTTGGGCTACAGCCCCAAGATTTTCCTGCTAGACGTTTGTAGATCATGAGAGCTTTGGTTCCTTTGTACAAGGTTACGTCAACATGCCTCTTCCAGTTAAGCTTTTTCGTCTGGGACAAGGCCAAGATACTTAACTTCGCTGACGAAAAGAATACCAACCCCGATCTCTGCTGATCTCTCTCATTCCCGGCAAGGCTCTTTTCCTGGTGAAAGAGATAATGACTGTTTTGGACGGGTTTATATCCAGACCCACACCAGCTTTATGTCAGGTTTAAAGCTCTTTGCAGTGCGTCAGAAAGAGTGTTCTCGAACCAGCCTCTCGCTATAATTACAACGTCATCAGCATATCCCTGACAGCGGATTCTATTGTTTGTCAGTAAGTGAAGCAGGTCGTCTACTACTGATAAGACTCCCCCTGTGGATACCCTTACTAGTTTGTAACACGTTTCTCTTTTCTAGTGCGCGACATACCCCTGAGTGAGAGGCATTGCCGAAAGCTTCCTCGAAATACTGTCGCGCATTACTCGAACTAGGTGTGGCGCCCTGCTGTAGTACTACCGGGCGGATTCCATCAGCCCCTGGGGTCTTATATGGGCTGAAGGAACTAACGGCCCATCTAATGGATTGTGAGGTGATTTCCTTCTAAAGCTACCCTTTGCTCTCCTAATTTCCTTACTATATGCTGTTAGAAAGGTAGCGTATTCGTCCCAGGACCCGGTGCGCCTGGCTTTATCAAATTACCTTCGCACCGTCTTCCGAAGTGCTAAGACTTCCATCGATCACTATGACGTCTTGGTTTGGTCTCAGCACAGTTAAATTCTAAAGCTGTGGTAATGGAGTCGTTTAGACTTTCTACCTTTTCTTTTATTATCATATAGTTTATAGTACCTGACCGCTTACTCATGATGGGTAAATTTATTCCTAGGTTACGTTAGGTTTGGAAGCCGCATTGCACATAGGGACAGCGATGCCACTTAGACCACGAAATGGATCCGTTGTGAGCCGCAGGGGCTAGGCTATATTTCCCCTTCCAGATTCAACCATCCTGAGCTTTGGACAAAGCGTAAAAGGTTGTTGATACCTAACGTGTATATATTATATATATTAATTAAGAAGTAGGTTTTAAATTTCGGTTCCTGCTTCTGGCTGGAGGCGGGTATATGGAAAAATTTTGAATTTTTTCCAGCTCCTCCTCATTCCAAGGGGTACGACTGAAATCATGCATGTAAACGGCTAACCTTCTTGCGTGATTACCCATGAAAGATCCTAATTTGAAGTCTACTCAATTTTGTAATATTCTTGGACAGACGTAGATTTAGCCTTGGCCATGTTTACCTAGTAATTGCACAGGTATTGGCACTAATCCATATTTGATTTACATAATATATTAGTGCGTTCATAGTAAGAAGCTTAGAAGTTGCGAGAAGTAATTCCATAAAATTATTTATGTTTGGCGTACAGGTACCCTCTCTTACAAGTTAGTTAGCTCTACAGTTCCCTGGTATATCTCTATGCCCTAAAACTCAGCATAAGATAATACGACACTGTTTAGCCATCTCATGAAGAGATTGGCGATAATGTAAGACAATCCTTGATGTTATTTGGAATGTAGAGCCGTAGGGTCGCTTGGCTGTCTGATAGAATGCAGAAATCTGTTGATGATGGTTGGTTGGTTGGTTAGAGTGGTGATTCATCCAGAATCCAACTAGCGCTTCCGCACCATTTTGTTGCCACATCCTCGTTACCAAATTGTTTAACAGTTATTTGCTGCAGGACTATATCCAGTCTGTGCGGTTTAGGAACCTTATTAGGTTGTTGACGTCTACGCCAGACAGTTGCTCGAGACTCTCGAACAGCGGTTTGCCCAGGGTTAACATTCTGTCCTTCCACAGGGCAGGGCATTCACAGAGGAAATGGAAGATTGTTTCCTTTTTCTGCGGTTGTTTACAACTGTGACAGTATGTGTTGTGAGGGATGCCCATTTTGGCGGCTTGTTCTCCGATGGACCAGAAGCCAGTTATGACTGCCGTAAGTCTGCAGGTGTCCCGTCGTTTCATGTTTATTAATGTCAACGATTGCTTGAGGTTGTAGGTGGGCCATAACGTTCTGCTGATTTTGCATTTCGTCTGGTCTTTCCATCTACAATCTGCAATTCGAAGGTATTTTAGGGAAATTGCGTTCTTGACCGCACCTAGTGGAGTGAATACTGGTACTGCAAGAGCGCTATTCATGGCAGATCCCCCTCTTGCCAGTTCATCAGCTTTTTCGTTACCTTCTATGTTCCGGTGTCCCGGGACCCAAATCAAGGTTACTCTATGGTTTTCACTCAAGTTGGTGAGGCTATTCCGACTTTGCTCCACCACTTTAGAGGTTGTTCTAGTCGCGTCCAGCGCCTGGATTGCGGCTTGGCTATCCGAAAGAATAGCGATATTGCCTTTAAAAGAAAAATCTGCGATTAGTAACCTACAGGCTTCCCCAATTGCTAGTACTTCCGCTTGGAAGACGCTGCTGGTATTAGGGAGACGCACAGATTTTTCAATTCCAAGTTTATGAGAATATATACCAGCTCCGACACCACAATCCATTTTACTGCCATCTGTATAGACTGTGGTATCGAAGTTGTTTAGAGAGAATCCCTTCTTCCATTCTTTTTTAGATGGAAAGAGTGTGGCAAAATTACTATTGAACGTTACCATCGGGACGATGTAGTCAGTCCTCACCGAGGTTAACTGAGTTTGTCGCAATAATAGACTAGCGTGACCATAAGTTTTTCCTTTCCAGCGACCCGCTTCATTTAACCTAAATGCACTTATGGTTGCCGTCTTCTTTATGTGTAGGTCTATTGGAATAACGTGTGTCAGTGCATTGAGAGCCTCTCTAGGACATGATCTGATTGCACCGACCGTTATTGCACAGGCTGATCTTTGTATTCTGCCGAGTAATTTGGTATTGTACTCTCTCCCTAGAGCTTTCCACCAAACTACCGAACCATACGATAAAATGGGTCGTATAACCGCCTTATACAGCCATAATGTATGCTTAGGTTGAAGACCCCAACTTCTTCCAAGCATACGTTTGCAGGCATATAAAGCAATTTCTGCTTTCCTTACCCGTTCTTCGACGTTTAACTTCCAGCTAAGTTTGGGGTCCAAAATTACCCCTAAGTACTTTGCACTGGTTGATAAAGCCAGAGTTTGTCCGTTGATATTTGGTAGGGTAAAAGTTGGTACCTTGTATCTGGTGGTAAAAAGCATAAGTTCTGTTTTACGCGGGTTTAAACTTAGCCCACATCCTGTGGCCCAAGAGTTAAGCTCGCCTAAAGCCCTTTGGATGATCCCACTGATCGTATTTGGACACAGTCCTGACACCATTAACACCACATCATCAGCGTACGCGACCACTTTTACCCCACCTCCGTCAAGTTTTGTTAAGATTTTGCTGATCACACATAGCCAAAGAAGTGGAGATAATACTCCCCCTTGTGGAGTGCCCCCGTGGACCTTCTTGGTTATGTTGATATTACCCATATTAGCTTTGATGATCCTCGTTTCTAGCATGGAGATGACCCAGTTACTAATGCAACTGTCCACCTCCAGGTCTATCAACGCCCGTTGGATGGCATCTGTGCTAACATTGTTAAAGGCGCCTTCGATATCCAAGAATGCCGCCATGGTATAATGTTTGCCCTCTAGAGAGCCCTCTATTGTTCCGATAACCTCGTGAAGCGCCGTCTCCGTAGATTTGCCTTTAAGGTATGCGTGTTGTGCAGTTGATATACCAGAGCTCTCCAAAGAGCTTCTGAGGTGCGTATCCAAAAGTCTTTCAAAAGTTTTTAACAGGAAAGACGAAAGACTGATTGGCCTGAAGTCTTTCGCTGATTCATGTCCTCTTCTACCTACTTTTGGTATGAAGACGACCTTGACTAGTTTCCAGCTGTCTGGAATATGGCCTAAGTTTAAACACGCTTTAAAAATTTCCTCTAGCCATGGTAGGATACAGTCCAAGGTTTCCTGTAACATCTTTGGAATGATCCCATCTGGCCCCGGAGATTTAAAGGGTGAGAAAGATTTGATTGCCCATGCAACTTTTTCTTTCGTAATGATTTCATTTGCAAGATGCTGTGGATTATATTGGCTCCGCCTAATGTTTTCCCTCTCCCTTTCGTAAGGGCTGCATCCCGGAAAATGCGTGTTTAGCAGAAGCTCTAGCGATTCTTCTGCTGTAGCAGTCCAAGTTCCATCAGGTTTCTTGACCCAAGAAGCCATAGAGTGGTCTTTGGAAAGAACCCGGCTAAGCCTAGCAGAATCCCTAGTGGATTCGATTGACGAACAAAATTCCCTCCAGCTCTCTTTTTTGGCGGCCCTGATTGCCTTCTTGTACTGTCTCCGACTTTCTCTATACAATTCCCAATTTCCCGTCGAGTAGCTGAGGTTAAACGTTGATCTAGATTTTTCCCTTATTTTTAAGAGCTCACTGCTCCACCAAGGAGGGTGAGTTTTTTTGCTAAATTTTATGGGGCAGGACGTTTTGTAGGCCCTACTAAATGCCTTTTCCAGTGTTATGACCCTACTCTCAAGGCTTTCCGTGAGAGTGATTTGAGGGATAGGAGTCCCTCCTATCCTCTTGTTTACTGCATTTTTGAACCTCTTCCAGTTGGTTCTTAAAGGATTTCGATGCGGTAGGGGTGGATCTACCTTAAGATCCAAATCGTAGAGGATCCAACTATGATCAGAAAAGGACCTTTTATTGGATACCCTCCAATTATCTACCCTTACTAAGCTATTTTCAGACAGTAGAGTAACATCAATCACTTCCTCCCATCCTCTGAAGTACTCCGTACTAGGAAAGGTGAAAGTGGGAGTGTTACCCCTGTTACATACCGATAAGTTAGTATTAATAATAAAATTATATAAAGACTCACCTCGGTCGTTTGTCTCGGAACTTCCCCACAGCGCATGCCTCGCGTTGGCATCGCATCCGAGCAGCAGGTTCTTGTTTCTGGCTTCACACACCAGCCGACGAGCCTCCTCGGGTGGTGCTGGCCGATCATGTGCCATGTAGATGGAAGCCAGTATGATGCCGACACCGTCAGCGGCTTCTACCTCCACAGCCGTCACATCCTGTGAACAATATGATGGGATTAAAAATATGTTCAAATGTTTCTTAGCTACAATACAAGATCTGGGGTTACCTTCAGTCCGTTTATAGAAAAGGTTGTGGTTGTTCCCAGTGAACCCCTTCACCTCGGTGCTCCGCACCCAGGGCTCCTGGATTAAAGCGATGTCGACATCCTCCTCCGACAGGAGAACGGTTAGGTTGTCCGTTGCATTCCGCGAGTGCTGCAGGTTTATTTGGACAACCTTGAGACCCATGCTGCTGGTCGCTTTACAATTTGACAGCGTCGCTAAGCTGCACTCCCGGGTGCTGCTCATTGGCGCCATCGTTTTCGGTAGACGCGGCGTCGTCAAGTTGCATGCCTGTGAGCAACTCGTTGGCGCCGTCAACCTCGTCCTGTTCATCCTCCGGATTAGCAGATCGGAATATCTTCAGTTGCGTTTTCCTGACGCCGAACCGAAGTTTATTGTCCACTTTCCCCAATGGCTCGATACTCTCCTCCGATATTTGGAGAAGGAAGGACACACTGTTCTTTTGCGGAGCCTCCGCTTTGATGATGCTCCAGTCACCCATCGGAACAGTGCGGTTGTGTGCCTGCAAGTATGGAATAAGTTGCTTGGCTTCGAATTCCATGTTCGGGATCCAGATGCGAGCCCTCGGCCGTCGAGGGATTTCGCTGGCCGGGATTAGTTTGAGCCTCAAACCTTCCCAGTCGTTCTGGATCTTGCCCACAACTGTTTGCAGGAAGTTAAGGGAGAGTTGATCATCGCACTTGATCACCCTGTATCCGCGGACCACCTCCATTGAATCAAATCCTGGCACATGACCCTCCGGGTTTGCCATGACATGATCGACGACAATGCGGGACAGCCGTGCCTCGATTTCGGACCACTTATCCGATGCAGGTTTACCGCGGTTCGTTATTTCATCAACCAACGCCATTTGCAGGTGATCCCGTGCCACCTCATTAAATGAGCGTTTGGTTGGTTTTGGTATTGAAGCAGTGTGGACCGCCACTTTGTGCTTCTTTGTTGGTTTGTCGCTTTCGTCCTGCGAACGATTGCGTTTCACGGCTTCTGCCTTCTGGGTGGCCTGGAACGCCAGGTACTCATCGACCACCTTTTGGCACCTTGCCTTATCGGCCGCGTCCTTTGGATGAGTTTTACCTTCAGCCTCATTTTTATTTATTCTTCCGAGAATAGTCAGAGACCTCTGGTAAAGCTTATACCTGGACGGGCCTTTTTTAACGTTTAGACGCTTTTGCCCCTTGGCATCAGCGGATGTGGATGGTTGATTAGTGGTTGATGGCGTGCTGTGGCCCACAGCTTTGCCATCAACCGTCTCTTGGCTGGAGGCCAAGAGTTCGTCCTCTGAGGAAGTTCCCAACTTCCTCAGTTCGTTGGTGTCGGTCCGAGTTGTCCATTTGTCCATCTGTTGTGTCAATGGGTGCGTCCGTTTATCCGTTCCTTTTGGGTCTGTGTCCGTCCGTTTGTCCGTCTTCTTTGTAACCTTATCCGAAATTTTTTGTTTATTTTGTTTGTTCATTCTGTTTCGTACGGTCACCTGCCCTTCCAGAAGGCTGCACATGTCGCCATGTGCGGTGACCAATGAGGATATAGGGGAAATAAACAGTCCGCCATGGCAGCGCCCCATACCATGGTAAGGCCACCGTTACAACCTGAGGCGGCCTGGTGTCAGGAGGGCTCCGTTAAAAGACAGCCTTGTTTTATCCCCCAGCTGCCAAACCCACCCAGTAGGCACGGGTCGCGTTACACCTTGGGTTGAGGGAGTTTTTTTAACGAAGTTTACGTCTTCGACCTGTGTGGTTCGCGGGAGACCTACTCTCCTACCTTCCATATCTGGGAGGCGTTCCCCTATCCACCACCTGGGGACGCGCCCTATAGGGATTACAGGTTCCCCCAAGGGCTGTTGATGATATTCTGTTTATTTCTAACCATCTTAAGGCTTCTTGAAAAGCATTAATTTCCGCTTGAAAAACACTACAGTGATCCGATAGCTTTAAGGATTCACTTATAAACAGCTTTTCACAATTGGTTTAACTCTGATCCTACACCGGTATCCATTTTAGATCCGTCTGTGTAGATATTAACGCGTGTTTTGGGTGATGGATCTTCTTCAAGCCATTTCAGTCTAGAAGGGATTTTCATTGAGAAATTTCTTGCAAAGTAGAGAATGGAAGGGTGATAATCACAATCACATACAGGAGTCTAAGATGGTTGAATCTGCTAACAGTCTTCCATTGTGAGATTCCTCTGAGCCTTAAAGTTAGACCGACCTCTGAGTATTTGAAGAAGAGATTCAGGGGCGGCAAATGTAACATGATGTCCAGAGCTATGGATGGTGTGGTTTTCTTTCTAATTTCGCTGATCTGTGCACCTTGTCCAATAAATTATATTATTTATTATATATTAGAACTAGCAAACCCGGCCCGCTTCGCTGGGCACACTAAAATAGAATAGAAATGGTTTAGAACAGAAAATATATGGTTTTCCTATTATTTATTTCTTTATTTTTTATTCAAGAGAAACAATATTTTTTGTTTTTCTATTTGTTTTTGAGTAAATATAAAATATAAATTGAAAATCAGGAAAAAAGAAGATTGTTTTTAAATTTCAAATCAACGCAAATGAATAACTAAGATGCAAAGACACGGCGGGTCCACTTTTTGGCATATATTTCGAGACCCTAGTCATCAATAGGTATGAAAATTAACTCGTATTAAAACACTTATCAACAGCTTTCATTTGATACCCATACTGTGCATACACAACCAAAGGTTACCCGGGTCCACGTTTTGACCTATATCTCGAGACCCGAGTCACGGAGCGACATGAAAAATACTCTGTACTAAAGCATTCACCAACAGCTTCCATTTGATATCCATATTGTACAAACACATTCTAGGGTCCACGATTTGGTCTCTATCTCGAGACCCCAGTCACGGAGTGGCATGAAAAATACTGTGTACTAAAGTATTCACCAACAGCTTCAATTTGATACCCATATTGTACATACACATCCGAAGGTTACCCGGGTCCACGTTTTGACCTATATCTCGAGACCCCATCTACCATAGATATCCAAACTATACGGAAACCATCTTCAATATCTACTTAACAATTTGTGTAAGTTTGGTTTAATTCGGTGCAAAAACACGGCGGGTCCACGTTTTGGCATATATTTCGAGACCCTAGTCATCAATAGGTATGAAAATTACCTCGTATTAAAACACTTATCAACAGCTTTCATTTGATACCCATACTGTACATACACAACCAAAGGTTACCCGGGTCAACGTTTTGACCTATATCTCGAGACCCCAGTCACGGAGCGACATGAAAAATACTCTGTACTAAAGCATTCACCAACAGCTTCCATTTGATATCCATATTGTACAAACACATTCTAGGGTCCACGATTTGGTCTCTATCTCGATACTCTAGTCACGGAGCGGCATGAAAAATACTCTGAACTAAAGCATTCACCAACAGTTTCCATTTGATACCCATATTGTACATACACATTCGAAGGTTACCCGGGTCCACGTTTTGACCTATATCTCGAGCCCTATCCACCAATAGGCATCCAAACTATACGTAAACCATCTTCAATACCTACTTAACAATGTGTGTAAGTTTGGTTTAATTCGGTGCAAAGACACGGCCGGTTAGCGAACACACACAAAAAGTTGACTTTTTTTTATACTATGTAGCTTATACCCGTGGGTTTCAATCAAAAAGTATGCTATGTAAATAAAACAACTTTAACTTTTTTAAGTCAGTTTAGGTATTATTTAAAACGATCGGATATACGACATTTTTTGTTATATTATTTTGAGTATAAATAAAAAGGTTTTTCGGTGCGCCAACTCTGGAGCAGGCTACATATACATAATTGGCCATGAGTTGGTTAGATTGCTAGACTGTTTACTTACCGATAAAGCTTTACCAATAAGAGAATGCATTCAATTCAGCAATACCTCTATCGTTGATAATATAACTTCTTTTCTATATCAAATGGTCTAACCCCCATTTTTCTCTAAGCTCATATTTTTTCTAGGACTACTAAATACTAACTTCATTAAACTTTTTACCAATTTTTGGTATTCTACCATAAATGCATCCAGTGATATGCAGCATGAAAAATCCCATTTGTATAGGAGGTGTAACGCCCCATTTCTAGCTATCACCAGTTTTCATGCAGGTGTTAGGTATTAACCTTATATAATCTCTTACCAAATTTCAGTTGTCTAGCCCAAATACTTCCGGAGATGTGGACAATGAAAAATTGCATTTATATGGGAGGTGCTAAGCCCCCTTTATCGTTTTTCTCAGTTTTCTTGGAGGTGTTAGGGATTAACCTCATATAACCCCTTCCCAAATTTCATTGCCCTAGCCTAAATACTTCCAGAGATATGGACTATAAAAAATTCCAGTTGTATGGGAGGTGCCACGCCCTCTTTTTCGTTATACGCAGTTTTTCTGGATGTGGTAAGGATTAATGTCATATAACCCCTTACCAAATTTCAGTGGTCTAACGTAAATACTTTCAGAAATACGGACTGTTAAAAATTCCAGTTGTATGGGAGGTGCCACGCCCCCTTTTTCGTTATACAGTTTTTGTGGATGTGGTAAGGATTAATGTCATATAACCCCTTACCAAATTTCAGTGGTCTAACGTAAATACTTCCAGAAATACGGACTGTTAAAAATTCCAGTTGTATGGGAGGTGCCACGCCCCCTTTTTCGTTATACAGTTTTTGTGGATGTGGTAAGGATTAATGTCATATAACCCCTTACCAAATTTCAGTGGTCTAACGTAAATACTTCCAGAAATACGGACTGTTAAAAATTCCAGTTGTATGGGAGGTGCCACGCCCCCTTTTTCGTTATACAATTTTTGTGGATGTGGTAAGGATTAATGTCATATAACCCCTTACCAAATTTCAGTGGTCTAACGTAAATACTTTCAGAAATACGGACTGTTAAAAACTCCATTTGTATGGGAGGTGCCACGCCCCCTATATATATCAAAATATTTTTTAGCCTATGACCATCCCGGTAAGGTATCCAGTTCGGGTTTCAAATTTGGTTACGATCGGTTTATGCGTTTAGGACGCAAGTCGATCTATAGATACATACATAATTTGAATTTTATATACATATAGCTTATACCCGTGGGTTTCACCCCACATTTCTATCAAAAAGTATGCAATGTAAATAAAACAACGTTTAAAATTGAAAGGTATATCCGTCAGTATCATTGGAATTCTTGGTATGAAAACTTTGTGGTTTTCAAAATTTCGTGATAAAACCATTGCTTCTATAACATTCGGTAAAAATTTCGTGATGATTAGCCTTGAGCCATTGCATAAACATGTAGGATCCAAATTACGCAGCATAATTATCATGGCCCCCTTTTTAAGCATCAGTCGATGAGGAAGAATTCCTGATGGGTCCAAGGAGTTAAGAAACTCAACGGGATAATGAACAGCCTGGGATTCTTCGACGACTGTGTCAATGGAATGATAAGTTGTGACAGTTCCTGGTAGTATTTCTTGAATTTTGGAATTTATGACTTTTACATCGTCATTCTTAGGTGCCAAAATGGCCCTTTCTCGAAGCCATCTATAGCTTGTGTGATTGGCTGAAATATTTGGAAATGCGCTTTCTATTAAAGCATCGACTGATAACATAAGTTGACAAAAACCTGGAGGAAAATAACTTAAATTTGGTGGTAAAGAAACTGGTATTTTTCCATTGCCTATTGTAAGTAGTTGTTCAGAAAAAATTTCTGCTGAAGCATCTCCTCCCAAATGTGCTCTCATATTTGTAGAAAGAGTCAATTTTTGAACGTAGTCCCATATGTATGACGATTTTAAGCAGGCATTCACTTCATCTGCGGCGGTTCCTTTCGGAATAACTGGAAGAATTTGTCGAAAATCCCCTGCCAGTAAGAGTAAGGCACCACCCATGGGTTGATCATTACCTCTCAAGTCTCTCAGAGATCGGTCTAAAGCTTCCAGCGACTTTTTATGGGCCATTGTACACTCATCCCACACGATTAGCTTACATGTCTTTAGAACCCTACCTTGACCTGAGTTTTTGCTTATATTGCACATCGGTGTGTCAGATATTTGCATAGACAGTGGTAACTTAAAAGCTGAGTGAGCTGTTCGTCCGCCACACAAAAGGGTAGCCGCTATTCCTGAAGAAGCACCTGCCACATCAATTTCTTTCTTTTCTCTTACATCAGCCAATATCAAATTAAGCAGAAATCTTTTGCCGGTTCCTCCAGGCGCATCCAAAAAAATCAATCCTCCCTCGTTTTCAATAATCATTCCTTGAATAATTTCGTATTGACTTTTTGATCCGTAACCAATAGAGGTTTGCTTTTGCTTATAAAAGTACGAAGAGCCTCGATATCGTAATTCGTCTCCCGGGAGATATCTTTGTCCGCCAAATCGATTCTGTCTCGAACGGGAGAAGGTAATCCCAAATGCTCCAAGGATTTGCTATTAATTTGAAATACATATATTTTCTATGTCGATTAGCGCTTGGTTGTAAATTTGCAAAGAGCAGTTCAGGTTTGTATTATTGTCAATTGTCTAGCTCAAATACTTCCGGAGATATGGACAATGAAAAATTGCATTTATATGGGAGGTGCCAAGCCCCCTTTTTCATTTTTCTCAGTTTTCTTGGAGGTGTTAGGGATAAACCTCATATAACCCCTTCCCAAATTTCATTGGGAATAAATACTTCCAGAGATATGGACTATAAAAAATTCCAGTTGTCTGGGAGGTGCCACGCCCCCTTATTCGTTATACGCAGTTTTTCTGGATGTGGTAAGGATTAATGTCATATAACCCCTTACCAAATTTCGGTAGTCTAACGTAAATATTTCCAGAAATAAGGTCTGTTAAAAATTCCAGTTGTATGGGAGGTGCCACTCCCCCTTTTTAGTTATACGCAGTTTTTGTGGATGTGGTAAGGATTAATGTCATATAACCCCTTACCAAATTTCATTAGTCTAACGTAAATACTTCCAGAAATATGGACTGGTAAAAATTCCATTTGTATGGGAGGTGTCACTCCCCCTTTTTAGTTATACGCAGTTTTTGTGGATGTGGTAAGGATTAATGTCATATAACCCCTTACCAAATTTCAGTGGTCTAACGTATGTAAATACTTTCAGAAATACGGACTGTTAAAGACTCCATTTGTATGGGAGGTGCCACGCCCCCTATATATATAAAAATATTTTTTGGCCTATGACCATCCCGGTAAAGTATCCAGTTCGTGTTTCAAATTTGGTTACGATCGGTTTATGCGTTTAGGACGCAAGTCGATCTATATAAAAAATTCCAGTTGTATGGGAGGTGCCACGCCGCCTTTTTCGTTATACGCAGTTTTTCTGGATGTGGTAAGGATTCATGTCATATAACCCCTTACCAAATTTCAGTAGTCTAACGTAAATACTTCCAGAAATACGGACTGTTAAAAATTCCAGTTGTATGGGAGGTGCCACGCCCCCTTTTTCGTTATACGCAGTTTTTCTAGATGTGGTAAGGATTAATGTCATATAACCCCTTACCAAATTTCAGTGGTCTAACGTAAATACTTTCAGAAATACGGACTGTTAAAAACTCCATTTGTATGGGAGGTGCCACACCCCCTATATATATCAAAATATTTTTTAGCCTATGACCATCCCGGTAAGGTATCCAGTTCGGGTTTCAAATTTGGTTACGATCGGTTTATGCGTTTAGGACGCAAGTCGATCTATAGATACATACATAATTTGAATTTTATATATATAGATATAGAAGGTTGGTTGGTTGGTTAGAGTGGTGATTCATCCTGAATCCAACTAGCGCTTCCGCACCATTTTGTTGCCACATCCTCGTTACCAACTTGTTATTTACGGCATGACTATACCCAGTCTGTGCGGTTCAGGAACCTTATTAGGTTGTTGACATCTAAGCCAGACAGTTGTTCGAGCTCCTCGAACAGCGGTTTGCCCAGGGTTAACATTCTGTCCTTCCATAGGGCAGGGCATTCACAGAGGAAATGGAAGATTGTTTCCTTTTTCTCCGGTTGTTTGCAACTGTGACAGTATGTGTTGTGAGGGATGCCCATTTTGGCTGCCTGTTCTCCGACAGACCAAAAGCCAGTTATGACTGCCGTTAGTCTCCAGGCATCCCGTCGTTTCATGTTTAACAATATTGATGATTGTTTAAGGTTGTAGGTGGGCCATAACGTTCTGCTGATTTTGCATTTCGTCTGGCCTCTCCATCTACACTCCGCCATTCGGAGGTATTTTAGGGAAATTGTACTCTTGACTGCGCCTAATGGTGTGAATACCTGTTCTGCAAGAGCGTTATTCATGGCAGATCCCCCTCTTGCCAGTTCATCTGCTTTTTCGTTACCTTCAATATTCCGATGTCCTGGGACCCAGATTAAGGTAACATTATGTTTTTCGCTCAAGGTGGAAAGGCTATTCCTACTTTGTTCCACCACCATTGAGGTTGTAGTCGCTGAATCCAGTGCCTGGATTGCAGCTTGGCTATCCGAGAGAATAGCGATATTGCTCTTAAAAGAGAAGTCTGTGATTAGTAGCCTACAAGCTTCCCCAATTGCCAGTACTTCCGCCTGGAAGACACTGCAGGTATTGGGGAGGCGCACAGATTTTTCAATTTTAAGTCTATGAGAATATATACCAGCTCCAACACCACAATCCATTTTAGAACCATCTGTATAGACTGTAGTGTCGAAGTTGTTTAATGAGAATCCCTTATTCCACTCTTCCTTAGATGGAAAGAGAGTGGCAAAATTCCTATTGAATGTTACCGTCGGGACGATGTAGTCAGTCCTCACCGAGGTTAACTGAGTTTGCCGCAATAGTAGACTGGCATGACCATAAGTGTTTTCTTTCCAGCGGCCCGCTTCGTTTAACCTAAACGCACTCATGGTTGCCGTCTTCTTAATATGTAGGCCTATTGGAATAACGTGTGTCAGTGCGTTCAGAGCCTCCCTAGGACATGATCTGATTGCACCGACCGTTATTGCACAGGCTGATCTTTGTATTCTGCCGAGTAATTTGATGTTGTAATCTCTCCCTAGAGCTTTCCACCAAACTACCGAACCATACGATAAAATTGGTCGTATAACCGCCTTGTACAACCATAATGTATGCTTAGGTTGAAGACCCCATCTTCTTCCAAGCATACGTTTACAGGCATATAGAGCAATTTCAGCTTTCCTTACCCGTTCTTCGACGTTTAATTTCCAGCTAAGTTTGGAGTCAAAAATTACCCCTAAGTACTTTGCACTGGGTGAAAGTGAGAGGGTTTGTCCATTAATATTTGGTAGGGTAAAGCTTGGAACCTTGTATCTGGTGGTAAAGAGCATTAGTTCTGTTTTACGCGGGTTTAAACTTAAGCCACATCCTGTTGCCCAAGAATTAAGCTTGCCTAACGCCCTTTGAATGATCCCACTGATCGTATTAGGACACAGTCCTGACGCCATTAGCACCACATCATCAGCGTACGCCACCGCTTTTACCCCTCCTCTATTAAGTTTCATTAGGATTTTGCTAATCACACATAACCAAAGAAGTGGAGATAGTACTCCCCCTGTGGAGTACCCCTGTGGACTCTCTTAGTTATGTTGATGTTACCCATATTAGCTCTAATGATCCTGGTTTCTAGCATAGAGATGATCCAATTGGTGATACAATTTTCCACCCCTAAGTCTATTAACGCCCGTTGGATAGCATTCGTGCTAACGTTATTAAATGCGCCCTCTATGTCAAGAAAAGCTGCCATCGTATACTGTTTGTTTACTAGAGACCCCTCTATTGTTCGGATTACCTCGTGAAGCGCTGTCTCCGTCGATTTGCCTTTGAGGTAAGCATGTTGTGCAGTTGATATACTAAAGCTCTCCAGCGAACTTCTAATGTGCATATCTAAAAGCCGTTCCAAAGTTTTAACAAGGAAGGACGACAAACTGATCGGCCTAAAGTCCTTCGCTGATTCATGTCCTCTTCTGCCTGCCTTTGGTATGAAGACGACCCTAACAAGTTTCCAGCTGTTTGGAATATAACCTAGATTTAGACACGCTTTGAAAATTTCCATTAGCCATGGTAGAATACTATCAAGAGTTTCCTGTAACATCTTAGGAAAGATCCCATCAGGGCCTGGAGATTTGAAAGGTGAGAATGATTTGATTGCCCATGCAACCTTCTCTTTCGTAACTATTACATCGACAAGATGCTGTGGGTCATATCGGCTCCGCCGGATTCTCCCAGCATCACTGTCATGGGTGCTACATCCCGGAAAATGTGTATCTAAAAGAAGTTCTAGAGACTCTTCCGCCGTAGAAGTCCAAGTGCCATCCGGCCTCTTGACCCAAGAAGCCATTGAATGGTCCTTGGACAGAATACGGCTAAGTCTCGCAGAATCTCTGGTAGATTCGATAGAAGAACAGAGATCTCTCCAGCTCTCTTTCTTGGCGGCCCTGATTGCCTTCTTGTATTGTCTCCGACTTTCTCTATACAACTGCCAATTACCTGTTGAGTAGCTGAGATTGAAATTTGATCTGGCTTCTTCCCTTAATTTTGAGAGCTCAGTGCTCCACCAAGGAGGATAGGATTTTTTGCTATATTTAATTGGGCATGACGTTTTGTAGGCCCTACTGAATGTCTTTTCCAATGTTGTGACCCTACTCTCAATGTTTTCTGCGAGAGTGATTTGATGGATCGGAATCCTTCCTATCCTATTCCCTACTACATTTTTGAACCGTTTCCAATTTGTTCTAAGTGGGTTTCGATATGGTAAGGGTGGATCTACCTCAACATCCAGGTGGTAGAGGATCCAGCTGTGGTCCGAAAAGGACTTTTTGCTTGAGACTCTCCAATTTTCTACCCTCACTGAAGTATTTTCAGACAGTAATGTCACATCTATTACTTCCGCCCATCCTCTAAAGCTTTCCGTGCTTGGAAAGGTGAAAGTCGGGGTATTACCCCTGTTACATACTGTTAGGTTAGTATTGATGATAAATTCATATAGGGACTCACCTCGATCATTCGTTTCGGTACTCCCCCATAGGGAATGCCTCGCATTGGCGTCGCATCCTAGTAGCAGGATACTGTTTTTGCAGTCAAGCACAAGCCTACGAGCCTCGTCAGGTGGTGCTGGTTGGTCGTGTGCCATATAGATGGAGGCAATTTTGATCCTGACGCCGTCAGTAGCCTCCATTTCGATGACCGTCACATCCGATGAGCTGTAGGATGGGATTAAAAATATATTTAGATGTTTTTTTGCTACAATACATGCCCTGGGGTTACCCTGGGTCCGCTTATAGTACAAGTTGTAGTTTTTGAGAGAGAATCCGCTTACCTCAGTACTCCGCACTCTGGGTTCCTGTATCAGTGCGATGTCTACGTCCTCCTCCGATAGGAGAACGGCTAGGTTGTCCGTTGCAGTCCTGGAGTGCTGCAGATTGATCTGGACAACCTTTTGAGACCCATACTTACTGGTCGTTTTTAGGGGCGTCAAGCTGCATGCCCGTATGCTGCTCATTAGCGCCATCGTTTTGGGTGGACCCGGCTTCTTCCAGTTGCATGCCCATGAGCAACTCATTAGCGTCGTCAACCTCGTCCTGCTCATCCTCCGGATTTGCAGAACGGAATAACTTCAGATGCGCTTTCCTCACGCCAAACCGAAGTTTGTTGTCCACTTTTCCCAGAAGGTATAAGATAAGTTTTTTTCTGCAAAGCACACCACCAGACAACATTTCTATATAGAAGAATGGGTCTGTCCACAGCAGTGTAAAACCAATGATCAACCTTAAGTTTAATTCCCCAAGTTTTACTTAAAGCTCTCTTACAGGCATAAAAAGTTAGTCTCACTTTCCTAACTCTTTGTAAGATGTTTGACTTCCAAGTCATTTTCCTAACAATAACAACATTATCGGCGTAAGCTACCACTTTACAACCTACTGATTCTAGTATTAACAGAAGTTTATTCACAACTGCGTTCCATAAAAACGGTGAGAGGACTCCACCTTGCGGTGAACCTCTACTCAACAATCTCCTGAGTACAGATTCTCCTAGATTCGCTTCAATGATTCTGCTATTTAGTATTTTACTAATGAAGCCTCCCAAGCCCGGTTCAGTGAGAGCTGCAGTGATTGCCTCTCCTTCAACATTGTTAAAGGCTCCTTCAATATCAAGAAAAACAGCAAAAGTAAATTTCTGTTTGTGCAATGAGCTCTCTGCCGTATGAATAATGTTGTGACGTAGAGATACGATTTTTATATATGGTTAGGCTTAAGTGAAATTCTATCAACCGCTCCAAAATTTTCAGTAGTAAAGAAGAAAGAGATTCTACAGGATAAATATTATCTGGACCGGGTGTTTTAAAAGGTGTGAAACTTTCAATCGTCTATAAGAGTCGGTCCTCAGCGTCAATTCTACTCTTTACTAGTTTTAGTGAATGTACCATCACTTATCGGTAGCAGTTCCCTAATTTTGGGAATTTCTGGCTAGTATCTTACAAAGTCTGGAAGTCTTCAGTGCCCCTCAATCTCTTCGCAAAGGGATTTCCAAGATTGCCTTTGGGCATTTCTGATTTATTTCTTATAGATTCTCAGAGCATCTTTATAGCCTTTCCAATCTTCTGCGAAACATGTTTTCTTTGCCTCATTAAAAGCGCTTCTGCTTGTTTTTTGAAGCTTGCTCAGTTCAACCGTCCACCACTCAGTCATCTTATGAGACAGACTTCAGCAAAGCTGCATTCATGTTGTAGGTAATCTTGCCAACTCAATGTTTTTATTCCTTGTATGCTTTGTGGTACAACAGATGGAGAAGTTCCTATGGAACACCGTTACAATGTCTTCCCAGTCTATTTCCTGATATTTTAAACAGGCTTAGGTATCAGTCGATTTTTACTAACCACAAACGATATATATCTATGATCAGAGAAGGAATGTTCTTCCAACACTTTCCAGCTCCTAATTTTATTAATAATGGATACAAAAGCAAAAGTAACGTCTAACATTTTCAGTCTATTACATATGACAAAAGTAGGTTTTATTACCTTTATTACAAATCTGTAGTTTAGTTCCCATCCGATAATCAAAGAGACACTCACCTCTAGCGTTAGTATCAGTGCTGCCCCATATTATGTGATGCGCATTTACATCTGCACCAATAATTAGTTTTGCGCCAAGTTCCTGCGCCTACGCTAACAGATCTTTGAATATTAATCTTGGTAGCTCCTCATGGTCATGTGCGAGATAACGGAAAGATAGCCATATCCATTCGTCTCCTGACTCCAGGTTAATGGTCAATTGATCGGTGTCACTGTAATTAGAACGCATGAAAGCATTTATCCCTTTTCTTATTAGCACACACGCTCTAGGGTTACCTTTGATGCGTTCATACATAAGCTTATTTTTTTGAGTCCCTAGTCCGCACACAAGTCGATGTGAGGATTATGAGGTTGGCGGACGCAACCTTTGAGTGGTGAAGATTAATTTGAAGAACCCGTAACATCATGGTTACTGGACTTTATCTCCACCACCGTTTTATTAGCGTATTCTTCCTCATCAGTGAGAGTAGTATCAAGTACTCTATCTAGCAAGGAAGATATACTGTCATCAGCAGATGCCCTTCGTATCGCGTACTGAAGGAGGCAGTGGATGGGCACGCTGCCTCTTAGTCGGGGTGCCTGCTTGGTGATCTGCCTACTTCTCCGCCTTGTGGGTTCAGCTTTTAGTTTCCCACTTCCCTGTTCTGGAGGCGGGTGTAAGTGCAGTTCTTTTCCTACCTGCCCCGTAGTGGTATTAGTCCCGTTGCTTCACAAGTTGGTGAGCTGCTTCTGGGGTTTTGCCTTCCTCCAGGTAGCGCAGGTACCATTTCATCTCTGCTCAACTCCAACTCAACCCCGTCCTGTAGGAGTCATCCAACAGGACAGGAGGGGAGGTGACGGTAGAGTCGGGCGTTTGCTCCTCTTTCGCCTACATTTTCCCCTGCTTGAATCATACAATTCCCGGACTCTGATTGCCAGAGAGGTTTGTGGTTACTGCTTGCTGGAGATGGCTCCCCATCGCGCTGCTAGACACCTCCGGTCGGTTACTAGCCCGACAGGTACCCTTCCTTATACTAAGCAGCAACGGCGATGATGTAATTTTAATGAGTCTGTGGTGTCTGACCCACTCGTTCTCTTATCATCTAGAACTTGTTCGTAGTACACCCCATTGCTGGTGCATGAGTTTGTCATCCTTCCGCCTCTGAGGGTTCCGCGAGGAGAGGTTTGCCTAGCTTTTTACTGTTCTTTTTGCTGTTGCATGTTTTATTTTTGTTTTTGATTCCGTTTTCGTTGTTTATATTAATCGGATTGTTCGTACGTCCGCTTGCTTGACAAGGCAAGCTCGGCAATCTTCAAATTTTATAGGGGTCTCAATAGGCCAGCGCCCCTTGTCCCGCTAAGGCCACAGTTACTCTTCAATTCGGTCCGGTGTTGAGGAGGCACGGTTATAATACAGACGAATTTAGCTCCTGAGTGCAAATCATCCAATGGGCACGGTGACGTATAACACCCTAGATTAGGAGGTGGCATCACTTGGTCATGGTTCCCAAGCGGTACCAGACCTCAGGGTGAGTTATCGTCTCAACGACAATTCCTCCCGTTACCTCGATCCATTTTGTGATTCGATTAGGTATCAAGGTACCTGCTGTAGCAGGAGGGTTTTCCAGCCACTGCTTCGCTTGAATGGTATTTTCCCATCGAGATATATATATTATATATAAATATATAATTTCTTTTAACTGCTATTTGGGGCGTAGGACCAGAACAAAATTATTGAAATCATGTCGATTGTGAGCAAGTTGTTTTAAGGCATTCCAAGTAGAGTTTGAGTTTGATAGATCCGTATCGCCAGGAGGTTTTTGGTCTTCCACGGTACCTTGCATCTTGCGGACTCCAACACAGAGCAGACCGGCAAACTTCGTCGGCATCTTTGCGCGAATTGTGACTTATCCAGTCAAATCGTCTGCGTTTGATGATGAGCTCGATTGGGAGTTCGTTGTTCGAAATAAGCAAATCCTGGTTTGAAATAACACGAGGCCACCAGATTCTCAAAATTTTGCGTAAGTACGCGTTGACGAAAGATTGCAGTCTTCGGACGAGCACGGATGTAAGCGACCAGGATTCGCAGCCATATCGCAACACCGATTTTACGTTGGAGTTGAAGATTTGTTGCTTAGTTTTGACTGATATGGAATTTGAAATTCATATGCTGTACAGCTGTGAAAATGCTGTACGACCTTTGTTGATACGGTGTGCGATGTTTTTAATCTACCCGCCTGCTGGTGTGATTTTACTTCCGAGGTAGCAAAATTCCGTCTTACGATTGATCTGTTCTCCATACACAGTAAACCAGGGGGTCTCGAGTTGCGAACAATTTGAAAAGAATTCAGTCTTGTCAACGTCTATTTTAAGGTCAACTTTGCTTGCGGCGGCGCAGAGCTGTTTCAAATGTGCTTGCAGATATAACCTTTTGACGGACAAAAGCGCTATTTCATCTGCATACTCTAATTCTTCTTAATGTTCATGGAAATTCCAGGGTTCGTCGCGTTTGCTTGTTAGCGCTTTATTCAGCACATCGTCGAGGACCATAGAAATAACGACAAGATGCAACCATGCTTCACACCGGATTTCAAGCGTATCGCATCAGAGAGTTGTTTGTTGTGTAAAATTCTACATTCAAAACACTTGAAATGAGCTCTGATAATGCTGATGACTTTTTCTGGAAAAAATATAACGCCGAGAGAGCTGAGACAGCTTTGAGGATTTCACGAGGGATCATATAACCACCCGGAGCTTTTCCGAGTTTGAGCTGTTTAGTGACACATTCTATGTCTTGTAAAGTTGGAGAAGAGGATGATATCGATGATGATGGAGAGTTGGAGAGTGTAAATTTTGTAGGTGATGGCGTAGAGCTCGATGATTGAATTGGAGAGTAGTGCCGGAACCATCTAGCCATTTGCTCTACATCAGATTACCAAGGTTGTTCTTGCGGGCGGCATTCTCTGCTTGACGTGCTGGATTAGAGGTATTATTTTGCTCTGTACGGCAAGATCGTTTTATGTCTTTATGGAGAGACCTGTATTGGCTATCAAACTTTATTTTTAGGGCGCACGTATGCGCATTGTCTCTAAGAACTTTCATAACTCTCACTTTTGCGATTGCTAAAACATGATCCGAGCCAACGTCAGCGCTTTTAAAAGTTCAGACGGCCAGGAGGGTACTGCCCCAAGTTCTGCTGATGCAGAAATGATCTATTTGGTTTTCCGTTCGAATGTTTGGAGATCGCCAAGTAGTATTATGCCGAAGTTGCAGAAGTCAACCAAAAGTTCGCCACTTTCATTCAGGTGACCGGTTCCGTGTTTTCCCGTTACATGCAGAAGAGCCGTGTTGATATTGCCCATTTGAGTGTTAAAATCACCCATCACAATTACAACGTCTTGTTTTTTTGATGGGTACAAAAGCTGCCGCAAGTTGACTGTCGCGTTTTTTATTGCCGCCGCTAACTTCCATTCGGGCATACACTTGTAATACGGTGATTTTCCGCGCACGAGATTTAAAGCGGGCCAGCAGAAGTCTAGAGGATATAGGTTTTGTATAAAGTTTGTATATTCCAGTACCAAATTCGGGTAGCCTGTTTCATAATAAAGAATTTCGTAGGACTCGATTTAGTTTTCTTTACTTTGTTTCTGGTTTCAGCAATCGGTGTAATTCGGTAAGATAGGGGACCAGCCCAGGTTTTCTAGACCAATGGCGTGGTTGCTACCTTGATAGCATAAACATATTTGGCCTCTTGATACAAGGCAGACGGCCGCTGTAGCCGCCATTAACCTGTGGACAGACACTACATTGTGCCCTGCGATAGACTTGGGTTATGTTGATTGTTCTTAGCTTCGGTGCTCATCCTCAACCTTACCGACTTAGCTACCGTCGGTATCGCTCTTGGGATCAGTGCACTTACTGAGTCATCTCAGCACGGCAAGATGACAATCCCCAAGGAGGCCCTGTCGTAGAGTTGTGTTGTGTTTATTGTTCTTAGTTTCATCAAGAAGCAGTGTAAAATTAAAACACGAATTTCTTTTTGATCCACTGTTTTGAAAATAACAAAAATTGCGTCTCTTAGCACAATAACTCGCGAAATAATGAATATAATATCATTAAATTTTAACAGCTGTATTTTAAGGTTAGTATCATACTAACTGAGAAAGAGGAGGATTCAATAAAACTAGTGTCATCTATGTGTGGGACTTTTCAGCCCATGTGTTAGGTGGAAGGGGAGCTTGGCAGTGTAATCCTTCTTACCACTATTTTATAATATAATTTTTTCCAGGCAACCTAATAGATCAATGAGTTTGGTTACGTCTAAAAGAAGGCTGCTTTTAGTTATCGTAGGGGCAAATTTAATCGAGTTTAAAGCAAAACTGGTCTTCTTTTGTATCTAAATACACTCCTTGCGCTTTAACAAGATTCTCAGAAGTTAATTAGAATGAGTTAAACTTATCTCTGTTATTAGTTGAACTAATTTTCAACAAGTCTAGGGAGTTAGAGTTTCATTTTCTGAAATTGAACCGTGAGTACCAGGTGGTTTTCAAGCCACGTATGATTTTTTGATTGTGAAAGCTCTTTCAATGCCACAGACTTCACAAAAACACTTCCAAGATTTATTTCGATTTGACTTAAGTAACAATTGTACCAGTTTACGAGCCACTAAGCGAAACATGTTGCCAGTTTTGGCTCGCCTTTTCGATCTTCTTGGTTTACTTGCCCCAGTAGATACCAAAGTAAAAATCGTATTACAAGAAATTGGCCTTCAAAAGCTGTAGTCGATTCCATTGTGCCTCGTAGCACTGCTTGCATTGGAATGCAATAAACATTCCTCGATTTGTAAATATCATACATGTGCAAGCTGCCAAATTCATGGCTTCGAGAACGACTAAATACGAACGTTTGGCTGCTGCGTATACATATGTAGCCAATCGGCTAGTGGAACGAAATGTACGCTGTTTACTGAAAAGTCTAAAGTGGCTGCGCTGAAAACGAAATCCCTTTCATATCTCGAGCACTCGGCAGCCTATCTGTTGGTGAAATTATGTTGACGAATAGCGCCAATATTGAACGACCATTGCAAATATAAACTTCAGGACATGCTATAAAAACGTTCTGCATTGAAACATTAACTTTCTACATTAAAACGCATCTTTCTGTACTACAGACTTTTATTGCAAATTGAGTGTCTGAAATCTAAAAGTTGACGGGTAAAGCTACTTGGCGACATATGCCAACTAAGCAAAAAGGCGCGAATCAAGGGTTTCGGAGCTTTCATGTGGACGAATTGAATGGCTCTATCTGGTTTAGCGGTCCACGGGGTCCTCTAGAAGACCTGCATTGTGGTCGACAAATACCCACTTCGAGCTCTCTTCAGAAGACTAAACATTTGAGAAGAAAATAAACGCAACTATTTTAGTTACTTAAGGGACTGAATGGCATCTAATTATGAAACTTTCGTAAAGAGCATATTCTCAGCAAAAATTTATTCGTATTGTCGCCTACATAAGATGGATCAGACGCCTAAGTGACCCATCTGCGTTATTTACACTAATGGCTGAGGACCTTATTTTGAGCTTCCTCAAAACCATTCAGGTTGTTCAACATATTAAATTTGGAGAAGCAAATCCGAAACTTACAGTTGGTGCAAAACTACCCACCAGCTTGCAAAAACTGAATCGGTTTTGCACAACTACTCAGAACTGTCGGTATCATTTAATTTACTCAGAGTGGGACGCCGTCTATTAAATGCACTTCTCCCATAAAACGCCGAAGCCGCATTCGGCTGGCCAATACTCGAGAAGCCTGTAGTTATACCTTTCAAAACAGCTGCAAACCCAAATAATGGGGAATTTCCTTGCTGATAAGCCTCGCGATAGACCCCAGTAAAACCATACATCGAAGTGTATGTACTTGTTTCATTTCTAAGGCAGCACATTTAGAGCTAGTAAGAGACTTGTCCTTTAATTGTTTTATTTTTGCCCTGAAAAGTTCCATTGGATGCCAAGTGATCCCGCAGAAAATTTATAGTGACAACGCTACTACCTTCGTCGGAGCCGATCGCCAACTTGGCGAGCTGAAGGAAGCATTCATGGCCCAACACGTAGAAGTGGGGAAGTTCACAACGGTCGAAGGATCCGCCTTAGCCTTTATACCACCCTGGGTGACGCCCTTCGGCGGGTTATGGGAGGCGGCAGTGAATTCCACTAAACATCTGCTCGTGCGCGCAATCGGCAACGCGCTGCTTATCGCCGAAGAACTGCAGACGCTGCTCGTCGAGGTTGAGGCGATACTCAACTAGCAACTCCTGGTGCCACTGACTCAGGACCCGATCGACGGAGAAGCCTTAACACCAGCGCACCTACTAATTGGGTCCCCCCTTAGAGCGCTGCCACCAGCACAGGTGTCGATGAACCCAATGCGCTGTTGGGACAGATGGAAACTCGTTTGCTGTCTGAGGCAATAGCTCTCTGAGTTCGATCACTGGATTGTCGAATAAAACACATACATTAATGGCAACATTCTTGCTTTACTTTATTTCCAACACTTTACCTCAAAATCTACACGTTCATCTTAAGACTGAATAATTTTATTGCTTTTCGTTTATTCGCTTACACGGTTAACCTCATGCGCATGGGGTATCATGCACCTCGACTTATATATGTACATGTGCTTAATAACCGGAAGCCTTAAATCGCTTCCAAAAATGGTCCTAGCAGGCGATTGGCCAGTACTTTCATGTACAGCTGAACTATAAGACAACAGGAACGTTTGAATGTGTATGTCCTAATTTCGTTGTCACTTTCCAATTACCAGAGTGCGGTTGAGTAAGAGACTTATAGGTCTATATGATTATGGTTTATATGATGATGGTTTCGACAATGCTATTATATCTGAAACTTTTCATGGAAGGGGGAAATATTTTTGTCTAATGGACAGTGGCGGCGCTAGGCGTCGGCGACGTCGGCCACCGCCGACGGCCTCGCGCCTGAGGGGGCCTCGCAGAAAAACGAGTTACCTATTTATTTTCGTTTCACCAATCATCCTGGCTTCACCCTAATGAGCGTTCTCACACACACTGCCCAACACGATATCAGTATTGGGTGAAAATTTTTGTAAGTAATGTGTGTGGCATTTATCATTTATTTATTTATTGAATTCATGGGTGTAGGCAAACCTTTGAATGCAATAAATAAATCAGTTATACGTGCAAAAGATCTAAAATTAGCATATATACAAACATAATGTGTGTGTGTGCTCTTCATTATGAGCGTCCGATACCAATATCGTATTATCGGGTAGTGCGAAAACGCTCGATTTCGCGCACGGCGCACGAATCTCTGGACGAGGAATCCCCGTGTGGTTTAATTTATTTACCTATATTTCATTTGTCTGTGAGAGTAATTTTTTTCATACGGCAACTTGCAGACTCGCAAACGCAAAGTTTCATTTTATTGTATTTTAAAGTCATCACCCGGACGTTCTAGTGCATAGTTCTAATGGATAAAAGTTTTACGTTATTTGTTATTAATTTCATACCTAATGTTAAGTTAAGCCAACTTTTAACTTCAACTTTTTAACGACTTTAACGATAGTTTATTACAACCCAAAGCAAGAAAGTTGGACTTCCACGGCTTCGTCTCGGCCACCATCTCACACACGCTAAGATATCCAAAATTCTGGCCGTGGGTAGTATACTACTTTTCTTGATCTCCCGCCGAAAGTACGTACTAGCAAGGATTTACAAACGTGAGGGAGGGGGCGAAGCCGAGGCGTAGCCGGGGTACGTAATAGTAACAATATCACATTCTATACTTAGTTAAGTTGTTATCTAAATATGATCCGACATTACGGGAGCATATGCTAAGTATTAATGAAAAACAACTTAATCAACATTATCTGAGCCACGACATCCAAAACAAATTAATTAATTAAATGTCTAAATTAGTTATTAACGAAATTATACACAGGGTTAAACAAGCAAAATACTACGCCATCTTGCTCAATTCTACCAGGGACGCAAGCCGTGTTGAACAAATGCCAATAATATTAAGATTTTCCAATTTGTCAACTGGAACTGTAGAAGAACATTTCATTGGGTTTATTGACGTCGCAGAAACAACAGGAGAGTATTTAACAAAATCAATATTACAAGAACTGGAAAGCAATGATCTAGATATCCAAAACTGTCGAGGATAGGGATATGATAATGGCGCCAATATGGTCGGAATTAACAAAGGTATCAGAACAAGAATACTCAATATAAATCCAAGAACATTCTTTACACCATGCGGATGCCACAGTTGGAATTTACTTTTGATAGATGCAGCAAACTCTTCAACGACAGCCAAAATATTTTTCGGCTTTATCAATAAAATCTATGTGCTGTTTTCAAAGTCAAGCAAGCGTTGTCAGATAGTAAGAAATAAATTAAAATTGACTTTACAAACTCCGTCTGAAACGAGATGGGAGAGTAGATTTGGAGCAGTAAAATCAATATTTTTACAATTTGATGATATTATCGAATGTGTGAATGAACTGAAAAATAAAACTGATGATTCCAAAACTCTAAGCGACAGTGAAGCAGCCCTAAAGGAAATGTTAACTTTTGATTTTTTTGTTGCATTACTCGTGTGGTATGAGGTTTTGCTATGTGTAAACAATATAAGTAAACTATGGCAAACGGTTCAAATCAACTTGCAAGTCGCTATTGATAGTTTACGCTCATTTTGTAGCTGGATTCACGAATTCCGAAATACAGGATTTGAAAAAAGCGTAACAGAAGCTAGATTATTTGTGGAGAAAAGTACTTATGAAAAATGGTAGATGCTATAATAGTCGATACTGAATGTCGATTTACAGCGCTCAATGAATATTTTGAGCAATTCGGTTTTGTTTATGATATCAATTATTTGAAATCTATGCCAAAAGAGGATCTTCTCAAACATTGTACTGATTTAGGTACAAGACTTCGGGAAGGCGCAAGCAGTGACATACAGCCTTTCGAACTATATGAAGAACTTCAGCTTTTTAAAACTAATTCACTAGACTCTATCAATGACGCGAAACAACTCATCCAATACATTTTAGAAAATAATTTAGAAGAAATATATCCAAATGTTTATATTACAATTAGAATCATGCTAACAGTTCCGGTCAGCACAGCTTCCGCTGAGAGAAGCTTCTTAAAGTTGAAATTGATAAAAACCCATTTGAGAAGCACAATGAGCCAAGACAGACTATCCGCGTTATCAGTTCTGTCAATCAAAGCTGAAATAGCGGCTAGACTTAACCACGACACAATCCTGAATAAATTCAGTGAGGCTAAAAGACGAAAAGTTCGACTATTTTAATTTCTGTGTGTAATTATTTTTTGTCATCATTTTATTAACAATAAAACTCGTTATACTCATAAATTATTTTAAAATTTGGTTCACTTAATTTTACGTTTTCTTTCACTGCGAAGTAAAGAGGCCTCGCGAAGTTGATGTCGCCGACGTACGCATTTGGTCTAGCGCCGCCACTGCTAATGGATGAGTTAAAGATATTTCTTAAGTATATTATTCCATTTTCATGTAGCTCTTTTAATATTTGTCCACTGATTTTGTCATATCCAGAAGATTTTCTGTTCTTTATGGCCTTGATTTTGGGTCGAATTTCTTTCGCACTTACTCTCTTGATTGGTTGGTGGCTGTGTCAGATGTAGCAGACAGACTATAATTTTGTCTTTTCTAGTGGTGTTTTGGAGCATGTTGTGTTTTCGCTTAAAATTGCATGTTGGTGAGGTGTTGTTTTCTTGATCTTCGATGTTGTCCGCCAGAGTGAGTAATTGCTGCATTTTGTTGGATCTAGGTTGTACAAAAAGTTCTGCATTTTTTTGTCCTCGAAGTTCTTAAGTATTTCTTTAATGCCCTTTGTCATCTTGTTAAGTTGTGTATTATCTGCGGGATGTCTTGTTGTTTGCCACTCTTTCCTTAGTCTTCTTTTCGATTTTATTGCCTGTTTTATGGAGTTTGGGATGTGATTTTTCTTATTTTTAGCCTTGATTAATGTCGTCGACTTAGATACCGCATCCATAATTGAGTCCGCAAAGTGCGCAACGGCACTATCCATCTGCTTTTCAGTTTTAAGTGAATCATTGTGGTTAAGAGCAAGTCGTAGTATTTCGCGGAAAGCATTCCAGTCGGTGATTTTATTATATGGTTTTCTGTAGTTTTTTTCGATGTCAGGTGTGGTGAGAAATGTCAGGAATATTGGTGAGTGGTCGGATGATAGATCATACTTTGATTCTATTGTCAAGTAGTATCGGTTTACGTTTTTATAGATATAGAAGTCAATTAGTTCTGGCTTCTTCTGGGCCAGTAGGTGGGCTCACCAGTGCTTATATGGTCGCTTTTGTTTGTTTTAATGGCGTCGAGTAATTCGTTGTCTTTTTATTTATCAGCCTTGATCCCCATGCTGTGTTTTTGCGTTGTAGTCGCCTCCGGCAATAAACCGACTTCTAATAAGAGTTCTCAGGTAGTCAATATATTGGGTAGACGTGTTGTTGTACTTTGGCGGGCAATAGGTGCTGGATATTGTCAAGAATCCGGATTGATCTTCAATTGGAATCGTCGTAGCTTGAACGTTGTCTCTTTTGTAGGCGTCCATTTCGATGCATTTGATTGTTTGTCGTACAATTACGGCTGCGGGACCATGCGCTTTGTTGCCTGGATGATTGGTGTAAAATAATTTATAGCCGATAGCCCTGGTAGCTAGTGCTGTTAATATATTACTTTATAATTTTAATTTAAATAAATAATAATAATAATTTATAGTCAGGAATTTTAACGTAGCTTTTACTTGTCAAGTGAGTTTCCGCCAATAGTAGGATATCTATTTCGTAGTCAAGTAGGAAATATTTGAGTTCGTTAATATGCTGGCATAGGCCGTTGCGTTCCGTAGTGCGATTTTTAATTTATTTTGTCTGTTCATTTAGTTTTGTAACGAGGAGTGTGATTATGGATATCATGTTCGACATTTGTGCTATTAGTTTTTTCATCATATCTTTAATTTCGTGGATTTCGTTGTTTGTTGTTGTGAGTTCAGGTGGTGTCTGGTGTGGTGTGGCGATTAAAGCTGCTGCTGAGGCGAATGTTAAGTTAGGTGTCACGGTTGATGGTTGCGATGGCTTGTCTTTTGTGGATTGTGTGGATGGTTGCATGTTGTCCTCTATATTGTTTGTGGACAACGTTTTTGGTCGTTGCGCTGGAAAACGTTGAATTCTTCGTGTTTTGTACACCATACATCCTTAGTAGTTTGCAGTGTTATGTGAAGGAAACATAGGGCACATTTGGTGTTGTTGTTGTCCGTACTTAGCTTGCAGTCACTTGTTTTGTGTTCTTCAGCGCATTTAACGCAGGCTGGCATCTTAGTTCAAAAATTTTGTGTATGACCATATTTTTGGCAATTTGTGCATTGTGGTGTCGTCCTTTTTTGATGAAGGGGTTCAAAATTTATTTTACAATGAACCAAAGATGTTACGGAGTATATGTCATTATTATTTGATTGAGGAATAGTTAGTCCGTTGTTTTACTTGTATTTTTATTTCGTTGTTGCTCAAAACTTTAAGCACATATTTGTTATTTGGGAGTGAATTAGTGCAGTAATCAGTTTATTTATATTTTTGACGTTTTGAACATATATTGGTGGTGGTTTCGATATATTCTTTGCGTTTATTTTTCATTGTGCTGCCTTTTGATTTGTCCCACTGTCGCCAACTGATGCAGTTTTTTCGCTATGCTCGATATCAGCGAGAGGTGCATATCTGTTAGCATCGCTTAACGTCTGCTTCGTTGTTTGGGTTTTATGCTTTTTGTTTGTTTTCGCGCCTTCTTCTAATTTACTAGGAGAGTTGCGAGTGCGCTTTTGTGTGTTGTTCTCGTGTAGAGTTTGTTGCTGAGTAAAGCCATGTCAAGTGATCCTCGAAAATTTCACTAAGTCACGGATTTTAAGGCAAGATGTCTCGTTGTGTAGTCAAAGTCATGTTAACGCTGTTCTATTAATATTTCGCGCAAATTCCAATTTTAGCAATTGTTTTTAACAATCAAAGTTTTAAGCAAGATAAAATTGAAAAATTAATTGATCCAAAGCTACAGTAGATAATGACGTGAAATTTTGCATACCATTTAAGTATTGTCTGTACTATTTTTCAAGTGTTAATAACTCTTTTTATTGTGACAAATAGATATATACACAATTGCATTTTCTCATGCTTTCTTCACGCTGTTAAACAATTGCCTTTGGCTGATCGGCCGCGCAAACGGAAGTAGCGTACAACTAAACTCTTCTTCTTCTAATTCTTTTAGTATAGGTTTTTTACCTGTATTTCTTCACACAATTGCAGAGTTATAAATTACAAAGTATTTTTAAAATTCAAAATGACGAAATGTTATTGTCCTTCCGCTGATGTCGAAATCCATCTTTCGCGCCATCTCTTTGGTGGTCTTCCAGGTCCGCGCTTTTCATATGGTATATAGTCCCTCGCTATTCGGATAATTCTGTCATCACTAGCTCTAGAAACGTGATCATTCCCAGCTCGTCTTCTTGTTCTTATAAACTTCACTACGTCATTACCGCCAGTTTCGTCACGGATAACCTCGTTTCTAATGCAGTCAAGACGTGTTTTTCCTACGATGGATTGTATAACTTGCATTTCAGCTGTACGCAGTAGCTGTTTTGTTTTTGCGTTTTCAGCTCGTGCTTCGGCTCCATAGGTCAGGATTGATCTTATTACAGTATTGTATATACGCGTCTTGCTTTCAGTGGTCATATATTTCTTCCACCATACAACATCCCTAATGCAACCTGCAAAACGTGCGCCCTGCATAAATCTCTCTCTGACTTCCTTAATAATGTCGCGGTCACTGGATATTTCTATCCCCAGGTATTTAAATTTCATAAATTGCTCTATCATCGTCCTTTCTATTTCAAGTTTGCATCTGATCGCATTCTTGGCAACTACTAAGCTTTTTGTTTTTCTCTTGATACCTCCATATTAAACTGTTTCGCTGTAACTACAAACTTATGTAGTAATCTTTGCAAATTGTCTTCAGAGTCCGCAATTAATATTGCATCATCTGCATAACATAAAATTGGTATGCTCATGTTATTAAGACGATGCTCATCTAATACCTTGTCTTCTTTTATTATTCGTTGATATATTTTCCATCTATTCTTATTTTTGTTTTGCAATCACAGGTCAGGTTTTTAATAACGGTAAGAATTTCTGCTGGTACACCTTGTTTGGCCAAGTTGTTCAAAACATCTTGCAGTTTGACTCGGCCTTAGGCTGGCGAAAATCCTCCATTGAACCCTCCCCGAGGGTGCCAGCTGGTAATAAGTACCACAGTTTTCCTATTTTCAGGAGGTACTTAGCTAAGTTAAGGGTACTATGGGAAGGGTTCGTTACTCCTCAATAGTACAGCACTACTCAAAGTACTTTTAACGTGGTCGGGGTACTTTTAACGCGGAAGGGTTGGATTAAGGTGTGATACGACCCGTGCCGAGAATCTGTCAGGCTTGGGGCCCTTCTAATAAATAACCAAGCCTCGAACGGAGCTTACGGATAACTGGCGCCCTCCGTAATAACTAGCCTTACCCGTGTAGTTCGGAGCTATGCACGGGTGGACAGGGCTTAATAAGTCGATCGAAACAAATAGCGACAGCCACAGCGAAAGCGAGGCCAGTTGCTACACAATCAGCACTGGACGCAGGTCCAAGTACAAGTAGAGGTACACTAGCCCGACAGTCAACTGCGATTCAGCCCCCAAAAACGGTCCCGACCGGAAGCACTGCTACTGCTAGCTCCGGTACCGAAGGATGGCCACTTATGATGGTGGTAGACCCAGCGAAAGCGAGCTACCAGGATCGCAGAAACGCAGCTAGGCTCCTAAGAAGGGTGTACGAAACTCACCCAAAGGAAAGTGAAATGTCACAGGAGTTGAAAGAGGCGATTGAAAGAGCGAAAGCGATCATTCCTGATTTCAACCCCGACTTCAAACCAGTACAATCTGCTCCAAAACGACAACGGTCCTTGCAAGAAAATAAGCCAAGCGCAAAAAGGCATAAATCAATGGGCGGGACGCCCAGAAGATCATTTGCGGAGGTTGCAAAAGACCGCATTATCATAGGAGTTCTGGACGAGAACCATCCTGAAGCTATGATGCCCAAGGCCCAATGGAAATGGATCGAGGCCGAGCTAACGAAAGTGGCACTGAAGATTATTCTGGAGACCCCGGCCCTCCGCCTGCGTGTGAAGATGTAGGCTGGCACCAAGGCCAGATAAAAATATTAGCGTGCGTCGATGAGAGATCGGTTCAGCTGTATAAAGAGGCCATTTCCAAAGTCGGCGAAGTGTACCCAAATGCCAAGCTAGTGGTCGTGGACAGGAAGGATATTCCGTCCAGGCCGCGAGCAAGGGTTTGGTTACCTTCAACTGTCGAAGACCCGGTAGAGATAATGATGCTCATTCTGCAGACCCGAATATCCCAACGCAGGAGTGGAGGTATGTTAAAACACTAACTAACAAGAACAGAGTGCAAGAATCGAAAGAACAGGAGCGCGCCACCATGCAGGCTCTCCTGCTCCTGACAGAAAACTCAATTGAACCGTTAGCGAAATGCGATGGGCAATTGAGATACAGTTTTGTAAAGGTAAAGCTTTACATCTATAAAACCGATACGGAAGCAATAGAGTTCCTCACCACGAAGGAAAGTGCAAAGCCCATGAGCGAACTAGAGCCCATGAGCGAAACAAAGCCAATGAGCTTAGGGAGGTTGTACTTCGAACGGGAGGGTAAGTATTCCGTACAAAAGCGTAAGTATTCCGAAAGGGAACTTTTGTGCGAAAATAAAGAAGACCCAGACATAACGCTAAGAGCTGATGCATCTTCTTCAGATAAACCTACCCCACTGTAAGGAAGCCTGCCTTGCCCTCCTGGATCGTCTGGCAGAAGATCAGTCGGATGTAGTCCTCGTCCAGGAACCCTGGGTACGGAATGGCGAAATCTTCAGTTTGAGGACATCAGGTTCTCAGCATCTGGCTAACCTCGTTCTACTTTGCCGGAGACGACACAGGTCCACTGCCGTCGCCGCTAATAAGAAACCTTGTGGAAGACTGCAAAGCACACAACCGCGAACTAGTCCTAGGAGGTGACGCCAATGCCCACCATACCGTATGGGGGAGCTCGGATACAAACGAACGTGGTGAGTTTCTCTTTAATTATATTATGTGTAACAAAGGCAACGAACCCACATTTATTACGCGCAATAGACAAAAAGTTCTTGATATTACGCTAGCATGTCACACCCTCTACGGAAAGATGACGCAGTGGAGGGTTCTGAATGAACACTCTTACTCCGATCATCGCTGTATAGAAATAAAATTTGGGGGAAACAGTTCACGGGCCCCGCCCGCCAGCAGGAACTTGAAAAAGACCAACTGGCATATATATAAACGGGAACTTAAGGAAAGACTTCCAAATTCCCAAAATATTACTATTGAAGACAGAGAATCATTGAACGAACACGTACAAATCCTTACGGAGGTCTGTAGAACTGCGCTAAACAAGGCTTGCCCTTTAATTAAGAAAAAGGGAAAGAAAAAGCCGCCCTGGTGGTCAGAAGACCTGTCTACATTAAGAAACGACAGCAGAAGACAGTTTAATAGAGCGAAAGCGACACGAGAGAGTAAAGACTGGGACTGGTATTACAGTAAGCTAAAAATTCCTTGTCATGTCGGCCTCCTTGCCGCGGGTATGAGGCTTAAGTGGCGAGTTAACCCCATTTTATGGAGATTAACTTACCACGAACTAAGAGGGCAGCTCCATACAGGAATTGGGTATCCACTCAACCGCAGAACGGCGGAATATGGTGGCCACCCAAGTACTATGTGGAGAGTACCATACCGACAACCTGGCAGGAGGTATAAAATGCATTTTCCTACAATGTGGAGGCTAAACAAGGATCTCTCTGCACGAGGTAACCCACTTCTGGGAAATCCTCCCGTCGAGCAATCGACGGCTCGGGCATCGGATGTGCAGGCCCGAACCCCACATTCCCCTATGACCGGAACTGACACCCAGGGTTCCGGAGGAAGCGCACTACTAGTGGTGATACATGGCACATTGGCTATGCCAATGAAGAGCCGATTGAGTGTGAGCGATACACCGCCGTCAAAACGATCTGAAGTAACTGAACAAGTTGTGGAGGACGTGGAGATGGCGAACAATCTCTCAGTAGACTCAGACGGATCTTTGGTACCGAGTAAGTTTTTGAAAATGGTTAAACCTGGTGTGAATCAGGTAAATACCGGTAAAAAGTTGAAGTTATTGGAGATTCGAACGCAGGTGTTGGTCTAACCGCAAGGCAGATTAAACGAAGAAGACAGAAGGCGAGGCAAGCCGAAGCACTAGCTAAGGCAAGGACTCAAGCTCCGTCAACGTCGACACCTGTAACGGAAACGGGAAAGCGTGGCAGAACAGAGGATTCCTCTGTAGCGCTGCGCTCTTCCGGAAACGAAACGGGGTCTGTGCCAACGACCGGGAAGAGGAGAAAGGCAAAGAAGAGGAAAGTCGAGAGACGGAATTCGGAAATGCCTGCATCCTCGACCCAATCCAAGGCAGACAAACCTTTGCCTGACAAGGCAGAGGCTAAGGGACCTCAAATGTCGAATGACACTCTTCCGTCAACGTCTGGCGAATCATTCGCGAGAATGGCAGTAAAGGCAATGACGGTGGAGATACATACCGACAAACAAGATGGTCTACTGTCCGAAGGGCAACAAGACTATCTTGACAGCTATCTTTGGAAAGCTATCGGTGAGTCGAAAGACGCGCCGACGTTCGACGGTAAAAGCGTGGTAAACGGCATCGTAAAGGTGCACTGTTCCAATGCTTTTCCCCGAAAATGGCTTGAAAAAGTGAAAGCAAACATGCGAAAACAGCAAGTTTATTCTTGTTGAGAGTAGCAAAGAAAGGCTGGTACGAGCGAGTGTCTGGATTCCGGGTCCTCCCTGTAATTCAGCAGAACTCCTCAAACGCATCCGTGTTCAGAATAAGGATCTCGACACGACTCTCTGGAGAGTATACTCGTGCACCAGGCAGAAATCCGCTACCACTTCGGAGGCGGGTTCCCACCTGGTACTGGGTATCGATCTTGGGTCCCTCAAGGTGCTTTAGTCGAAGTACGGGTGCCGTCCTCACCTACATCTGGGGCGGATCCAGTTCCCTGTCCAGGATAAGGTGGAGGACAAAGCGTAAATATACTCAGTCTCATGACTGAAGTAATATTTACACAGATAAATCTGCAGCATAGCAAAGCGTCTACGGCTCTCTTGTGCCGTAGGCATGCAAAACTGCAAACAAACCCACACATAATACTTATACAAGAACCATGGGTATGTCACAAGCGTATCTGTGGTCTAAGTGCTATGCCGTGGGGACAAATACTTCATTGTGAAGGGAATGTGAGACCGCGAGAATGTATAATCATGCCGAGGTTGATCGAACACACGATGTTAAAAGAGCTATGCTCCGGAGATATCGTTGCTGCAAAAATAAAGTACTCGAAAAGTGGGAACAGTGTTGAAGCTATCATAGTTTCGGCCTACCTACCCTACGACTCTTTACAGCCACCTCCTTCGAGGGAGCTAAGAGAAGTGGTCAAGTACGCAGAATCCAATAATCTGGGGCTAATAGAGGGCTGTGATGCAAATCCACAGAACATTGTGTGGGGAAGCAGCAAATACAACCCCAGAGGTCTCAAGTTACTGGATTTTATCCTGTCATCCGAATTGGTCATCCAAAACACTGGTAACAAACCAACTTTTGTGACCAGAAGGAGACAAGAGGTGATTGATTTAACACTTACCAATAGGTCAGTTGGAAATCAAATCAACCGAGTTTTGGAAGAGGACTCTCTTTCTGATCATCGTCTTATCGAATTCCGACTGGGAATTGACACAATATCAATACCTTCCGGTAGGAATCCTCGAAATGTGGACTGGGACAGGTATGGTGAGCTTGTAACAGAGCGATTACCAAACCTGAAAAAACTTAAATCAGCAGAAATGATTGAAGATGCTACTAAGAAATTAGAACGTACTTTAATCAATTGCTTTGAGGAGCTGTGTCCACTCAGGAAAATCAGACAGGGGAAAGCGGTTCCTTGGTGGAACCCTGAACTGTCGAAGCTTCGTGTACGGTCCAGGAAACTTCTTAATAAGGCCTTGAAGACCAAAACAGAAGAGGACTGGAATATAAGAAAAAAGTACGGAAAGCCAAACTTGAATCCTATAGAAATTTCTGCAGTAACGTCGAAGAAATGAGGGAAACAGCGAGACTTTGTAAGGTCCTTCATTTAGACCGCTCAGTAAGGCTGGATTCCATTCGAAAACCTGATGGTTCATACACCATTTCCAAATCAGAAACGTTTAATGCTCTACTCGAAGCCCATTTTCCGGGTAGTAGAACTCTCTCTGAAGCTGAGAGTGGCATGAACAATGACGGTGGCAATGGTGGAACCTCTAGGTACAGCTGGTATATTGCTAGTCGGATAGTGACAAGGGAATCGATAAGGTTTTCCTTATCTTCCTTTGAGAACTTTAAGTTCCCTGGACCTGACGGAATATATTCAGCAATGCTTAAAAAAAGAGGAGACAGGCTGATTGAGGCCCTGAAAAGGATCTTCACAGCCTGCCTTGCATTTGGTTATATACCATCCCAATGGTAAGAGTAGTATTTATTCCGAAACCAGGAAAAGATGACTATTTCCTAGCAAAAAGTTTTAGACCAATCAGTTTGACATCGTTCATGTTGAAAAGTCTGGAACGAGTGGTGGAGAAACATATTCGAGTGGGGGTATTGCCGAGAAGTCCACTTAGTAGAAATCAACACGCTTACCAGAGTGGAAAATCGTGTGAATCAGCCTTACACGATCTTGTTAGCAAGATTGAAGCTGGGCTGGAAGCTGACGAATACACAATGGGCGTGTTCGAGGACATTGAGGGGGCTTTTGATAATGCCACTTTCGGCTCGATATGTTCTTCTGCCGAACGACATGGAGTTAATCAAGCCATTATAAAATGGATATACTCCATGCTCTCTGAGAGGCTGTTTACCGCTGGTGGGAGCGATGACGAGCAAATCACAGTCAGGGCCAAGCAAGGATGTCCCCAAGGGGGTGTTCTTTCTCCGCTGCTGTGGTGCTTCGTCGTAGACTCCCTATTAGCGGAGATGCAGGAACTCGGCTTTCACGTCCAAGCATATGCGGACGACGTCTGTGCGCTAACATCGGATAAATCCTTAAGGAGGCTTTGCACGAAAGTGCAGAGGATTCTTGACAAAATCGATGATTGGTGCATGAGACAAGGTCTTTCCGTTAATCCGAACAAAACAACCATAGTCTTGTTTACGAGAAAACGGAAATTGGATGGGCTCAGTCTTCCAGCACTGAAAGGTGTGACACTTGGTCTTTCCAACGAAGTTAAATATCTAGGAGTAATCTTGGATAAGAAGCTGACGGAGACACACGTTTCACTGAAGGTGAATCGTGCATTGAAGATTTTTCAGCAATGCCGTAGAGCCTTTGCCAAAACTTGGGGTCTGAAACCTGCTGTGGTCCTATGGATATACACAGCACTTATCAGACCAATCATCACTTACGCTTCTGTGGTCTGGTGGCGACGGAGCATGGTTAAGTCCACAATCCGGGAACTATACAGGCTGCAAAGAAGTTTATGTTTATGCATCACGGGTGCCATGAGTACAACCTCTGGTGATGCCCTAAATGCTATACTTGACTTGCTCCCCCTGGATCTTAAGATACAACAGGAAGCAATAAAAGCAATGTGTAGACTCCATAAATATGGTTTCTGGCACGAAGATGGAACTTCGGGACACAGAGAAATCTTTAAGTTGCTGTCGGAGCAGTATCCACTGTTTTTGGCACTTAAAGATGACCTGATACGCACAGTTTCATTCGGAAGGAAATTTGATGTCAGATTTCCATTGCGTGAGCAATGGAGCAATCCAGAATGCATGCAGGGAGGTTTGAGGGATATTTTCTTTACCGATGGGTCCAAGACTGAAATAAGGTCTGGAGCCGGATGGTACTTAAACGATAGTAATAAGTATCACTATGCTATGGGGGGAATGGCAACTGTTTTCCAAACAGAAGTTTTTGCCATCCTAAAAGTAGCCGAATGGATAATCGAGAGGAGATGGAGCGGGAAACAGATTGGAGTCTTCAGTGACAGTCAGGCTGCATTGAAGGCCCTGGAGAACGCGAAGCAAACCTCAAAGATTGTTCAAGAATGTAAGAAGAAGCTTAATTCTGTCGCAAGACAGAACAGGCTTATACTTATATGGGTTCTGGGACACTCCGGTGTTCAAGGAAACGAAATTGCCGACGAATTGGCCAACCGTGGATCAGCGGTGCCCCCACAGGGGCCAGAGCCAATAATCGGAATCAGTCCCGCACGAATCAAGAATTGGATCAACGATTATGTAAGCAATCTACATAAAGAGCGATGGTCCGGTCTAGAACGCTGCAGAACTGCAAAGTGTTTTGTGACAAGTCCGAACAGAAAACTGTCAAACTTTCTACTAAAACTTAGAAGGAAAGACATTCGGTTGATGGTCGGCATCATTACAGGACACAACCCATGGGGTCAGCATATGACCACCATTGGAATCATCGAGGACCGGGTATGCCTGTCATGCTTGGAGGAGGCGGATAGCACTGAGCACTTTCTCTGTGAGTGTCCTGCCTTTGCTAGAGCGCGACTACGAGTATTGGGTTCCGATGTCATGGGAATGAGTAATATTCGTTCTCTTAAACTGGATGATATTTACAGATTTGTCAAAGAATCTGGAAAATTCTCACAGGACTAACTATCTCTATCTCTGTCCCTATTCTTTCCTATCTCTTTCTCTGATACTTTTCTCCCTCCCTCCTTGACTATCTACCCCCTTTCCAGAGCTTTAAATACAATGGGCTTTTTAGCCTGAGTGCTTTAGGAGCCACCAAATCTCCTGGTGCTCCTTGGCTCGACCTCTTCAAATTCAAGCTAAAAATTAAAAAAAAGTAGTTAGGAAAGCGAAAAGGTCTGGTTTGAGAACGTTCTTTGGAGAAATCGAAGGAACCACAGAGGCTTCCAGACTGCGTAAAATTCTTTCAAAAAAACACTATTTCTCCGGATACCTCCAAAAACAGGATAAGAGTTGGACTATTTCGAGCAACGAAACTCTGAAGCTGCTAGTGGTTAGGTTAGGTTGATATGGTTGCCCAGGGAATGGGCACACTTGGACGAAGGAGGATTCGTCCTTTGTGATGCCATTACGGAGGGGTGAGGCGGGAGAGAAAGACCGATCGGATACAGGGAGAGGGCGGGGAGGGATGGAGCTGGGATGGTTAAGAGCGTGTGGATTACGAACGATGACTATATTTGCGTCGACCGCTTAATGCTGCTGATGAAATTCATCAGGTTTTTAATGTCAGCACCAGCTATATCAGCAGGCGTGGCAAAAAAGTAGGAGCCAAGATGCCTAGATCTTAGCCCCGCCAGAGCAGGGCAGCAAAGGAGAAGGTGCTGAGATGATTCCACCTCATCCTCCATACATCCGGCGCAGAAAGGACTCGAGGCGATTCCAAGTCTCACAGCATGCATTGCTCGCGCATTGTGTCCTGTGAGAGAGGCCACCAGATTAGAGAGCTGATATTTTGTCAGCCTCTGAAGCTCGCTTGAGCACCTCCGGTCCACACGTGGCCAGAAGGATTTCGCGACCTTACACTTTTGTGTACTTGCCCAGCGCTCGCTGAGTTGGAGCGATGCCCATCTTTCCAGAAGCGGACCGCAGGTAGTCAGGGGGATCCCGATTCTCTCCCTTCGCGGGGAAATCACCTCGCATGTCCCTTGTCTGGCCAGCTCATCTGCCTCACAGTTTCCAGTAATGTCGCAATGTCGCTGTGACCAGGAACCCAGATGAGGCTGATGTTAAAGAATTCGGACGCAGTTGAAAGCGAGGTCAAGTATTCCTTGACGAATTCCGAATGCACCGTCATAGACCCGAGGGCCCTTATTGCCGAGTGGCTGTCGGAGTAAATATTTAATTTCTTGACTGTTAATACGCATTTGAGCAGCCAATCGGCTGCCTCCTTGATTGCAGCTACCTCTGCCTGGAACACACTGCAGGGGTCCGGTAGCCTGAATTTGAGTCTGATGGGGGCTCCTCGCAAAAGACTCCTCCGCCAACCTTTTCTTCCAACTTCGATCCATATGTTGCTAGTGGACACACACATCAACAATAGTACAGAAAGACCTAACTCTGACATTGAAGAAATAATCACTGAATCCAGGATAACCTGGGCAGTGAACACGTTTAAACCATTTGAATCACCGGGTCCAGATGGATTATTCCCGGCCCAAATATAACATTCACTCAATTACATCATGGAGTGGTTAACGGTTATATTCAAGGCTGCTCTGAAACTTAAAAGTGTCCCATCAGTATGGAAAGAGGTAACAGTTGTCTTTATTCCTAAAGCGGGGAAAAGTTCACACACAACACCTAAGGATCAGGCCAATCAGCCTATCCTCCTTTTTGCTAAAAACATTAGAAGGAATTTTAGAAGAGCATATTAGGGCTAACATCAGCCCTAATAAGCTTAGTATCTCACAACATGCGTATTGTAAAGGGAAATCTACTGAAACAGCACTTAACTACTTGTTACAGAAATCGAGAAGTCAATTTATAATAAAGAATTCACACTGGTAGCCTTTCTTGATATCGAGGGCGCGTTCAACAACATCCTACCGGATACCAATAATAAAGGCACTGACGGATTTCGGGATCTCTGGCGCTCTGGTTGAGTTCATCAAAAACATGCTCTTGAGCAGATTTGTGATCGCAACCCTAGGGGCCTCAGAGACCAAGAAAAAAGTTAGCAGAGGAACACCTCAAGGCGGTGTGCTGTCCCCTCTCCTATGGGTGCTGGCATTAAACTCCTTGCTAAAGAGCCTAGAAGAGAGAGGACAAGACGTCGTAGCATATGCGGACGATGTTGCAATGGTAGTAAGAGGGCAATTTCCCAATACACTTAGAGAAGTCATGCAAGATTTACTAAACATGGTTGAAAACTGGTCAAAAGCAAATGGGCTAAGCGTCACCCCTAATAAAACTGGACTCATCCTATTTACCAGGAAACACAAAATTCCAAATATAGCTCCCCCGACTCTAGGTGGAACGGCACTGTCATTTAGTGATGAGGCCCGCTACTTAGGTCTAATACTAGATCGAAAACTAACTTGAAAGGCAAATGTCGAACATAGAGTAAAAAAGACGACAATAGCCCTATACTCTTGTAAACAGCTGATAGGACTAAGTTGGGGTCTCTTCCCATCTATCGTATATTGGCTTTACACAGCAATTGTCAGACCAATCCTAACATACGGCATATTAGAATTGGGGCCGGCTTTAGATAAATTATATATTAAAAAAACCATGGTACATATACAAAGAATGGCCAGTCTTTGCATCTGCGGGGCCCTTAGGACCACACCCACAGATGCACTAAATATTATGCTTAACCTTTTACCAATAGAGCGATTCGGTAAGCAAACATCTGCCAAAGCAGCTCTCACACTAAGAGAAATCGGCCTACTCAGAACGGAACAAAGAGGATACTCTTCAATTTTAGAACAATTCCTCTGCATTTCCAGCACAACGGATTTCTGTAAGACCAAGGACATCAATTTTAATAAATCCTTTGTCACAGTATTTCCTTCCAAAGAGGAATGGAATAACGGGCTTATTGTTAAGAAAAATGATTTAAACATCTACACAGATGGCTCAAAACTGGACAACAAAGTAGGTGGAGGGGTCTACTCCGATACTCCAATCATTTCGCTTAGCTGACCATTGCAGTGTATTTCAGGCGGAAGTCACTGCCATAAAAAAGGGACTTACAGAAATAAAAACGAGAGTATTATCCACAAAGGAAGTCTTCATTTATTCGGACAGTCAAGCGGCAATAAGGCGCTTGAATCAAAAGCGCACTCGTCAAAAACAGTTCTAGAATGTTTTAAACTACTAAATGACGTATCTAAGTGCTCCAAGGTGCACCTTATCTGGGTGCCAGGCCACAGGAATGTTGCAGGAAACTGTAAGGCGGATGAACTTGCACGAATCGGTACAACGCTCGATCTCGAACTGGATAAGGCGCTGATACCCATGCCCAAAGCCACTTGTAAATTACTTATAGACAGGGAAACCATCGACAAGGTAAATACAAGCTGGCAAAACCTCACAACATGCGAACTAAGCAGACAGACATGGCCGAACTGGAACAGCGGTCGATCGAAGATTTTGCTAAGATTGAACAGAGAACCTATAAGAAAAATGATAGGTGTATTAACTGGTCATTGTTTAATAGGTAGCCACGCTAGAAGGTTAGGACTCCCGTACTTCGATTTCTGTAGAAGCTGTCTTAATACAGAAGAAGAGGAAACAGTCAGACACCTTTTATGTGAGTGTGAAAGCCTAGCTATGAGAAGGCTGCGCACTCTTGATACAGCATTTCTAACCCATGTAGCGGACATAGCCCATCTAAAACTAACGAAGCTCTGCTCATTTATTAAATCTACCGGATGGTTTGAAAAGGAACACGTAGAGTAAGGATAAGCTCCAGTAGTATCACAATGGAACCGCGAAAGGTCTAAGTGTGTCTTTATGACAACCACCCCACACCTACCTACCTACCTTGACTAGGTCGAATGCTTTTGATAAGTCAACAAAGCACATACCTATATGCTGGTGCATTAAATTCAATTGACTTTTCCACTATCTGTTGAATGATATATATTGCATCTACAGTGGATCTATTTACTCGAAAACCTTGTTGTTCCTCCTGTGCGTCCAAGTACGAGTTTAGTTTGCCTAATAATGTATTTGAGAAGAGTTTTTGCGTTGATTAAAGCAATGATATACCTCGATAATTTTGTGGATCTTTTTTGTCACCTTTTTGAATATGGCTATCGTAATGCTGGTTTTCCATCCTTGCGGTATTTCATTAAAATAATTATATTGTACCTATTATAGATATCAAGTAGGGAAATAAATTGCATATTATTTATTTGTTATTATTTTTGAAAAATATGCAAGGGTACAAACCATACAAAGAAATACATGTTAGTATAATGAAATATCAACTTTGTGACTTTGAGTGAAAAAGTCTATAATTTTGTTTTATTTAATAGCGTTGCATAAATCGGCTAAACAGTTAGACTCATACAAAAAGCATCACTATTATTATGTAAGAACAAGGATTTATTGGTTAATGACTACATTAATACATTCCCATTTAATTGATTTATTAGAAACATGCATTTGAGTAATTTTCTGACATTGTTGCAAAATTTGACATGCCAATATAGAATATTGTATAGTTATATATTACTCGTTAAAAGTCCGAAAGACTCCAACTATAGTACATTTTTACCATAATATAATATGACAGTTTTATTTACTTTCCTTACTTATATTTGCTGATAGTATTTTCAAACAAAGAATCGTCAGTTACCGGTCAGTGTTCACCCACTGACTGTATGTGATTTGTTTAACTTTATTTTCGGTCAAAGCTTGTTTAATGGAACACATTACTTTTGATACTCCTGGACATGCTTTGCAATCACGCAAAAAACAATGAGGCGTCGAATTTTCGCAAACACACTGTTTTATCAAATCGCCCATATTCTCCTTGAAATTTATTTAACATTTTTTTAGTTCAGGCCTGATTCCATAAATTTTGAAAGCCACATTCTGATGCGTTTTACACATGCAAACATTATGCGTCTCACTTTGCCCAGCGACAATGCATTCGCGAGGCTGAAGTTCTTTGAATTTTGATAGACCAATTAATGCCTCATTCTAAATTGATCGTGTAGATAATTCAGATTAAAGAGTAACAACCTTTTTGTTGCTGTACCGTTGTTAAAAAAAGGTTTTGCAGTCTTGTATTCCAGGTAACAGTCTACTTGAATAATCAGACAAGTAGAAATTACGCACTTTTTCGACAGTCAAGTCTGAAATTTTTTTCCCCCGTTTTTTAGCTGGCACAGATGCAAAGCCATTTATTCTTCTCAATTTTTTAGATTCGATGCCGATCTTTTTAAAACAGAAAATGTATCGCAAATTTTTGTCACGGTCCAATTGCCTGGAATTGTTGTGAGAATTTGAATTTTATCGTTGATACTGTTCTTTTCAAGTAAAGCGTCTTTAATATTTTCCACAAAAGCTGAGTATGGATTTTCTGTTTTTTATGATTTTTCAATTCTGCATTCTCTGTTCCTTTTCCGGAATTAATGAAGTCTGCAACAATTTCTTTGAGTTCCTTATCGCATTAATCAGAATACCGTTTTTTTAATTGGTGGCTAGGCTCTTCCACAATTTTGTTCACTTTAACGAATTTCAAAGAATGATCAATGTTCTTCATTTCGAAATTTTCATTATCCGTATCGTCAAAAGAATCTATAGAGCTATCCGAGGTCTCACTTTCTGCACTTTTACTGAAAAAAGAAACGTGGCGGTTTACACTGCACTCTCAGATTAACAGATTCTCAGAGAGCATGGAACACATTCATTTTACAATGGTTTGATTAACTCCTTGTCATTCTGCAGAAGAACATATTGAGCCGAAAGTGCCATTATCAAAAGCTCCCTCAATGTCCATGAACACGCCCACACTCGTCAGCTTCCAACCGGGCTTCAATCATGCTAACAAGATAGTCTGAGGCTGATTCACATGATTTTTCACTCTTCGTACCAAAAACCATATTTATGTAGTCCACACATTGCTTTTATTGCTTCCGGTTGTATTTTAAGATCCAGGGGGAGGAAATCAAGCATAGAGCATTTAGGGCATCACCAGAGTTTGTACTCATGGCACCCGTGATGCATAAACATACACTTATTTGCAGCCTGTATAGTTCCCGGATTGTGGACTTAACCATGCTCGGTGGCGTAAGTGATGATTGGTTTTATAAGTGCTGTGTATATCCATAGGACCACAGCAGGTTTCACCGAAAGCTCTGCGGCATTGCTGAAAAATCCTTAATGCGCGATTCACCTTCAGTGAAACGTGCGCCTCCCAAGTCAGCTTCTTATCCAAGATGCTTCCTAGATATTTAACTTCATCGGAAAGACCAAATGTCACACCTTTCAGTGTTGGAAGACGAAGTCCATCCAATTTCCGTTATCTCGTAAACAAGACTATGACCGCTCCCACCAGCGGTTAACAGCCTCTCCGAGAGCGTGGAATATATCCATTTTACAATGGTTTGATCAACTCCGTGTCGTTCGGCAGAAGAACATATCGAGCCGAAAGTGGCATTATCAAAAACCCCCTCAATGTCCTCGAGCACGCCCATTGTGTATTCGTCAGCTTCCAGCACGGCTTCAGTCTTGCTAACAAGATCGTGTTAGGCTGATTCATATGACTTTCCACTCTGGTAAGGGTGGTGATTTCTGCTAAGTGGACTTCTCGGCAATACCACCACTCGAATATGTTTCTCCACCACTCATTCTAGACTTTTCAAAACGAACGATGTCAAACTGATTGCTCTAACACTTTTAGCTAGGGAATAGTTATCTCTTCCTGGTTTCGAAATACTACTCTTACCATTGGGATGGTATATAACCAAATGCAAGACTGGTTGATCCTTTTCAGGGCCTCAATCAGCCTGTCTCCTCCTTTTTTAAGCATTCCTGGATATATTGCGTCAGGTCCAGGAGACTTAAAGTTCTCAAAGGAAGACAAGGAAGACCTTATTGATTCCTTTGCCACTATCCGACTAGCAATATACCAGCTGTACCTAGAGATTCCACCGTTGCTACCGTTATTGTTCATGCCACTCTCTTCTTCAGAGAGAGTTCTACTACCCGGAAAATGGGTTTCGAGTGAAGCATTAAACGTTTCCGATTTTGAAATGGTGTATGGACCATCAGGTTTTCGAATGGAATCCAGCCTTACTGAGCGGTCTAAATGAAGGACCTTACAAAGTCTCGCTGTTTCCCTCATTTCTTCGACGTTACTGCAGAAATTTCTATAGGATTCAAGTTTGGCTTTCCGTACTTTTTTCTTATATTCTCTCTGTATAAGTCGATGATTAGCCCAGTCTTCTTCTGTTTGGGTATTTAGGGTCTTATTAAGAAGTTTTCTGGACCCTACACGAAGCTTCGACAGTTCAGGGTTCCACCAAGGAACCACTTTCCCCTGTCTACTTTGCCTGAGTGGACACAGTTCCTCAAAGGAATTGATTAAAGTACCTTCCAATTTCTTAGTAGCATCTTTTGTCATTTCTACTGATTTGAGTTTTTTCAGGTTTGGTAATCGCTCTGTTACAAGCTCACCTCATTTCGAGGATTCCTACCGGAAGGTATTGATATTGTATCAATTCCCAGTCGGAATTCGATAAGACGATGATCAGAAAGAGAGTCCTCTTCCAAAACTCGCCAGCGGTTGATTTGATTTCCAACTGACCTATTGGTAAGTGTTAAATCAATCACCTCTTGTCTCCTTCTGGTCACAAAAGTTGGTTTGTTACCAGTGTTTTGGATGACCAAATCGGATGACAGGATAAAATCCAGTAACTTGAGACCTCTGGGTTGCATTTGCTGCTTCCCCATAAAATGTTCTGTGAATTTGCGTCACAGCCCTCTATTAGCCCCAGATTATTGGATTCTGCGTACTTGACCACTTCTCTTAGCTCCCTCGAAGGAGGTGGCTGTAAAGAGTCGTAGGGTAGGTAGGCCGAAACTATGATAGCTTCGACACTGTTCCCACTCTTCAAGTACTTTATCTTTGCAACAACAATATCTCCGGAGCATAGCTCTTTTAACATCGTGTGTTCGATCAACCTCGGCAAGATAATACTTGCTCACGGTGTCATTTTCCCCTCACAATAAAGTATTTGTTCCCACGACATAGCACTTAGACTACAGATACGCTTGTGACATACCCATGGTTCTTGTATTAGTATTATATGTGGGTTTGTTTGAAGTTTTGCATGCCTACGGCACAGGAGATCCGTAGACGTTTTGCTATGCTTCAGATTTATCTGTGTAAATATTACTTCAGTCATGAGACTGAATATATTTACGCTTTGTCCCCCACCTTATCCTGGACACGGAAATGGATTCGCCCCAGATGTAGGTGAGGACGGCACCCATACTTCGACTTAAGAACCTTGCGGGACCCAAGATCGATACCCAGTACCAGGTGGGAACCCGCCTCCGAAGTGGTAGCGGATTTCTGCCTGGTGCACGAGTATACTCTCCAGAGAGTCGTGTCGAGATCCTTATTCTGAACACGGATGCGTTTGAGGAGTTCTGCTGAATTACAGGGAGGACCCGGAATCCAGACACTCGCTCGTACCAGCCTTTCTTTGCTACTCTCAACAAGAATAAACTTGCTGTTTTCGCATGTTTGCTTTCACTTTTTCAAGCCATTTTCGGGGAAAAGCATTGGAACAGTGCACCTTTACGATGCCGTTTACCACGCTTTTACCGTCGAACGTCGGCGCGTCTTTCGACTCACCGATAGCTTTCCAAAGATAGCTGTCAAGATAGTCTTGTTGCCCTTCGGACAGTAGACCATCTTGTTTGTCGGTATGTATCTCCACCGTCATTGCCTTTACTGCCATTCTCGCGAATGATTCGCCAGACGTTGACGGAAGAGTGTCATTCGACATTTGAGGTCCTTTAGCCTTTGCCTTGTCAGGTAAAGGTTTATCTGCCTTGGATTGGGTCGACGATGCAGGCATTTCCGAATTCCATCTCTCGACTTTCTTCTTCTTTGCCTTTCTCCTCTTCCCGGTCATTGGCACAAACTCTGTTTCGTTTAAGGAAGAGTGCAACGTTACAGATGAATCTTCTGTTCTGACACGCTTTCCCGTTTCCATTACAGGTTTCGAAGTTGACGGAGATTGAGTACTTACCTTAGCTGATGGTTCGGCTTTCTTCGCCTTCTGTCTTCTTCGTTTGATCTGTCTTGCGGATAGACCAACACCTGCTTTCGTATCTCCAATATCTTCAGTCCTTTTTACCGGTACTTACCTGATTCGCACCTGGTTTAACCGTTGTCAAAGACTTACTCGGTACCAGAGACCCATCTGAGTCTACTGAGAGATTGTCCGCCATCTCCACATCCTCCACAACTTGCTCAGTTGCTTCGGATCGTTTCGGCGACGGTGTATCGCTCACACTCACTCGGTTCTTCATTGGCATAGCCAATATGCCATGTTTCACCACTAGTAGTTCGCTAGTGGGGGCTCGGAGCTGCACATCCGATGCCCGGGCCGTCGATTGCTCGACGGGAGGATGTCCCGAAAGTGGGTTACCTCGTGCAGAGAGATCCTTGTTTAGCCTCCACATTGCAAGAAAGAAATGCATTTTATACCTCCTGCCAGGATGTTGGCACGGTACTCTCCACATAGTACTTGGGTGGCCACCAATTCCGCCGTTCCGCGGATGGGTGGTACCCAATTCCTATATGGAACTGCCCTCTTAGTTCGTGGTAAGTTAATCTCCATAACATGGGATTCAATTATCACTTAAACCTCATCCCCGCGGCAAGAAGACCACCATGACAAGGACAATAATATTGAAATATGCAAATATGCTCTGTCACCAGTCACCACTTAAATCGAACTGACACAAAGCAGTGTCGAATTCCGTCAATAGGCAATAAATCCTGTGCGAGCAGGTTCAAACGTGCACGCAGCTTCAGTTTGCGCGGTTCCTCTAGCCGCCGCTCGGCCGATCAGCAGATGGCAGCAAAAAATGCAATTGTGTACAAAAGGTTATTGTGTATTTATCTATTTCTCACAATAAAAAGAGTTATTAACACTTGAAAAATAGTACAGTTACTTGAATGGTATGCACAATTTCACGTCATCATCTATTGGAGTTTTGGAGTAATTAATTTTTCAATTTAATCTTGCTTAACACTTTGACTGTTAATAACATCCGTAAAGGAACCACAAATGAAACTCCAAAACCTGATGGGAAACAAGCAGTCGAAGCAAATAAGAGAAGAAACCGCAGGCGATAGAGACCGCCCCGTATAGACGCTATAGTTGTCAAAAGCGTTGGAAATGTCTCATATGCAGACATTCTTAAACGTGCGAAAACCGAGCCATGTTTACAGGAGCTCAATCAGAAAGTACATGGTGTTAAAAAAATTGCAAGTGGAGACTTGCTACTGGTGCTCGAACGATCATCTGATCCAAACAAATTCAAACTCAACAAAGCAGTTAAAGCTTTCCTAGGAGATGTAGACACTAACCGAACTACGGGAAATCGAAATTCGCGATCTCGACCAAATCACGACGAGAGAAGAAGTACATGAAGCCATTGGACACCGATTTAGGGAACTGAATGTGCCTTCGTCTGCAGTCGTTAATCTGCGAAAAACTTACGATGGCCGCAAACGGTGACCCTAAAAGTTACACCAGAGACTGCTACTAAGCTCACAGCAGCAGGAAAAATACGGATTGACCAATTATTATATTTGCCTCTTTAGAGACAAACTTGCTCCGAAATGGGGTTTTAAGTGCATGGATTACGGACATATCGCAGCGAGATGCAAAAGCACGGATGATTTCACCAAGACCTGCTTTAAATGCGGCAGTAAAGATCACCAGGCGAAGAATTGTACCCAAACAGCAAATTGCAAAACCTGCAGAAAGAAAAAATAAGCGAAACCGCATACGCGATGACTAGCAGCAAGTGTCCTTTCATCAAAGAGCACTCACGGAACTGCGACATAAATAAAATTTCTCCAGCTGAATTTGAATCACTGCGAAAAGGCACAAAGCCTTCTCGAGCAATCTGTACGAGACCATAAAATAGCAATACTCAGGAGACCCTATAAATACGGAAATGGCAACGATTGGGTCTCTGACACAACGGGCAAATCAGCTTTCTGGAATTGGGGATTGAATAGGTCACAGATTACGAACATAAGCACAACTGACGGCTTTGTACGACCTTGTGTTAGAAATCTGTTTGTTATCTGTGTGTTAGAAATCTGTGTGTTAGAAATCAGTTTGTTATCTGCAGCTCCAGCTCTTGCGAGCTCATCAGCTCGAATCCACTGTGACCCGGTATCCAGATAACTTGAACAGAATTCTGAACACTTATTTCGTTAAGAGATAAGAGACAGATCGAACCACATCTGAGTGGGTATAAGAGGATGTGGCAGCACCGCTGCTCAATTAATTTATGACAGTTCGTCATTTGACAATAGTCGTTAGCACGCACTCTCTAAATACCTTCTTCTCTTCTCAACCGGCGACAAGACAACATAATTCGCAATTGTAAGAACAGTATATTCAAAAGCCGAATCATATTAAAATATTTTACTCCATAACGAACGGCCGCTTGACTGTCGGTGAAAAAGCGGATATCCTCTAGTGATGTTCTATTTTCTAAGAGAGTTTTCGCAGCATACCAGATAGCGCATACTTCCGCTTGGAATACACTACAGTAGTCGGGTAATCTAAATGATAGATGGATGGATGGTGGATTAATAAGTGATTAATGCATATGTGAACGTATTTTAAGATTGATACAGAGTCTGTAGTATATGACTTACTTTTATCGCTGGGTGACGATAAGCTAATTTCAATTGCGAAGTTGTTTTACATAATCATGGCGAAGGTTGATCCCTCTACTCGGTCGAAGTGCGAGAAGCAACTTGACTTTGGGCTGAATGTGAAGCTATGATCAATAAGAGATACCAGCATTTATCAGCTGAAGAAGCTTCCTCATGCCAACAAAGTCTAAACAATGAAAATACGTAGCAGAAAACAAAAAATCAGCAACTGGGTAAGACTCCGTCAGAAAATATGAGATTTGCAAGTGGTCTTTCGATTTCTTTGAAACTTTGGGAAATATTAGTTCTAGGTAAGATACATTCGAGCCTAAAAGGATTTTGAAAAATTTTCAAAATTGAGTCATCTACGCCATGTTGAAAATCGGGACCGTGTTTTTTTCAAAAATCAATATTTCTTGAACCGTTGGATGGATTTCAATGCAATTTACAGACAATATAGAAACAAATAAGTAGTTTAAATTAGTATTATGTTAAAAAAAAAATTTCGAAATTTTGACCAAAAAAAGTCTAAAAAATTTTTTGAATCAATTTTTAGTTGATTTGGCCAGTTTTTTAGATTTTCTGTTATACACGTAACGATTCCTTATGATTTGACCTTTATTTTGAAAAAAAAAAAATTTTATGGTGTCTATAATAGTTCTCGAGATATTGCGATTTTAGTGGAAGCGCGCACACACGGTTCGCGCTGCGTTATGTGTTCCTGTATGAAGTGACTGGAGCAGACTGCTGCAGGTCTGTGCGCGTTTTTCTACTCCCGCGCTGCGTAACCGCGAACTTCACGGTGCGCGCTTCCACTAAAATCGCAATATCTCGAGAACTATTATAGACACCATAAAATTTTTTTCCCAAAATAAAGGTTAAATCATAAGGAATCGTTACGTGTATAACAGAAAATCTAAAAAACTGGCCAAATCAACTAAAAATTGATTCAAAAAAATTTTTTTGACTTTTTTTTGGTCAAAATTTCGAAATTTTTTTTTAACATAATACTAATTTAAACTACTTATTTGTTTCTATATTGTCTGTAAATTGCATTGAAATCCATCCAACGGTTCAAGAAATATTGATTTTTGAAAAAAACACGGTCCCGATTTTCAACATGGCGTAGATGACTCAATTTTGAAAATTTTTCAAAATCCTATTAGGCTCGAATGTATCTTACCTAGAACTAATATTTCCCAAAGTTTCAAAGAAATCGAAAGACCACTTGCAAATCACATATTTTCTGACGGAGTCTTACCCAACTGCAACACTCAAAGACAACATTTATCGCGACAAATTTAAAGCTGTCGACTTGCCTTCACAGTGGTTCGAAGGATCATTATTTAATAACTTGCCCGAAATTCCAAGCGCTCACTGCATTTAAAAGATTTGAATTCGGAAAATCGATTTCCCTGTGCATAAATTGCTTACGCAAGAGACAAAAGTGCAATGTAAACCGCTGTGGTGTGTGCAACCAATCGCATCACTAGAAGCGAGCCTGACTGAGTCATGCTAGCTACAGCCGTAGTTAATGTAAATGCCAGCTCCGGTGTTTACATGCAAGCGTGAACTCTACTTGACTCCGGCTCTCAAGTGTCCTTTATGACCGAAGAGCATGCCCAGAAATTTCGAATTCGGAAAGAAAAAACCGCTCTAAATATAGTTGGAATTGGCAATTCAAACCCAAATGTCTAGGACAATCTTAATACATAATTAATAAAACAAATGGCTGGAAAATTTCACAAAATATTGAACTAGCTGACCCAAGTTTCTACAAAGGTCAGAAAATAGACATACTTATAGGAGTTAAAAACTTCTTTGATCTATTACCGGTGGTTCAGATTAAAACCAGCGACATGACCCAGCCATCGTTGCCGCTGGATCTTTATTCGCCGCGCTATGTCTATGTCGTCGTGAAGCTCATACAGCTCTTCGTTCAATTGTCTGCGACATTCGCCGTTGCCAACGTGCAAAGGTCTAAAGACCTTCCGCTGATAATTAATAATATTATAGATAAAACAAACATAAGAACTAATATAATAAAACGATTAATATTTAAATCTCCCCCCATATATTCCTTTCTATAATAAATAACTAAAGAAGAAATTAATAAAACAAAAGATATAAATAACAAACTCATTCAATCAAATAAAAATGTAATAACAATTCTACACGCATTAAATTTAATTACTTCTCATTCAATAAATATACAAAAATCCTTAATTAATATTAATAATCTAAATAAAAAATGTATTCTAAATAAAATTAAAACCAAAAATCTAGTTCTACAATTAGATAAATACTTTCTCACGATTTAGAATGATTAAAAATCATATCATTGACACCACAAATCAATATTTTAAATAAACTATTTAAATAAAATTAAAGTCAAATTATACAAATATCACTCTTCAAAATTAATAAATTTAAAGGAAACCAATGTAAAAATAATAAATAATATTCCCGAATTTTGCCTTCTCTAAACGAATAAACCCCAGAAAATAATTTACCATGCTGACTATAAGCATATAAATATAAAGTATAAGCAGCTCTAAAAAAAGGTAATAAAGATAAAGAAATTATTGTTAATCAAGATCAACTAACAATTATATTTAATAAACAAATTTCACCTAATAAATTTAAAGAAGGAGGTGCAGCTATATTACAAGCTCTTAACAAAAATCATCATAATGTTATATAGGGTTATTCAATAGGTGCGCTTCAACTTTTTTCCGATAGGGAGGACGAACGACGCAATATTTTTTATTTTTCGCCTGTCATTTGTAAACTTCATTAGTATACATTTCATCATGGAACGCTACACACTTGAGCAACGAATGCAAATCGTGCAAATTTTTTATGAAAATAATCGTTCTGTTGCTGCTACTTTAAGAGAATTACGGCCATTTTACGGTCCATTTAACAAGCCGTCCCGTTTTGGGGTTATGTGAAGTCATTGGTCTACAGTAACAAGCCGGCGACGATTTGTGAGCTCAGAGCCATTACTGAACGCGAAATTGCTGGAATTTCGGCCGATTTATGCCAAAGAGTGGTCGAAAATTGAGTTCAACGATTGGACTTCGTAAAACGTGCACGCGGTGGTCATGCAAAAAAGATCGAATTTCATACTTAAATGTATATATTCAAACTCGATAATAAAACGAAAATTAGTTAAAAAAGTCAAACCGTTTGTGTTTTATTCAAAAAAGTTCAAAAGTTAAAAAAAAACCCATAGAAGGTATAAAATTTAATAAACCCCTATTAATTAATAAACTTCGGCTCGCTAACCGTTCATATGTAATATTAACTAAACAAAAAAGTCCAGTCTCAAACACTCCAAGCGTCGCTTCATCGGATGTTGTCATCGTCCAAGCTTCTGCGCCATACGTTAGGACGAGCATGATGAGAGCCTTGTAGAGTGTTAGTATTGTTCGTCGAGAAAGGACTTTACTACTCAATTGCTTACTTAGTCCAAAGTAGCACTTGTTGGTAAGAAATATTCTACGTTGGATTTCCAGGCTGACATTATTATAGGTGTTAATGCTGGTTCCTAAATATACGTAGTCTTTTACAACCTCGAAAATATAGCTGTCTACAGTGACGTGGGTGCCGATACGAGAGTGCGCCGACTGTTTGTTTCAAGACAGGAGGTACTTCGTTTTGTCCTCGTTCACCACCAAACCCATTCGCTTTGCCTCCTTATCCAGTTTGGAGAAAGCAGAACTAACAGCGCGGTTGTTAAGGCCGATGATATCGATATCATCGGCATACGCCAACAATTGTACGCTCTTATAAAATATTGTGCCTGAGCGATTAAGTTCTGCGGCTCGTACGATGCTCTCCAACATCAGGTTAAAGAAGTCACACGACAGCGAGTCACCCTGTCTGAAACCTAGTTTGGTATCAAACGGCTCGGAGAGGTCCTTCCCAATTCTGACGGCGCTACTGGTGTTGAGCAACGTCATCTTGCATAGCCGTATTAGTTTTGCGGGTATACCAAATTCAGACATTACGGCATATAGGTAACTTCTTTTCCTACCGTCAAATGCAGCTTTGAAATCGACGAAAAGATGGTGTGTGTCGATTCTCCTGTCATGGGTCTTTTCCAAGATTTGGCGTATTGTGAATATTAGGTCGATGGTGGATGGCAGGATCGTCCTTCTTATGGATTGGGCAGGGCACACTTAATTTTCAATCAGCAGGCATGCTTTCACCCGACCATATTGTGCCATGCTCGCCACCATGTTTGAATAGCTCAGCCGGCAGTCCGTCGGCGCCCGTGGCTTTGTTTTTCTCCAGCCTCGTTATCGCTATTCTCACCTCGTCATGGTCAGGTAGCGGAACGACAATTTCGTCATCAACGATTGGGGTATCTGGATCTTCACATTCTCTGTGACATGCGCAGCTGTTACTTTTTAACAGGTTCGAGAAGTGTTCCCTCCATAATTTAAGATTGCTCTGTATGTCAGTGACCAGATCGCAGGAAAACGCCCGGTCTTAAAACCTTTTGTAAGCCGCCGAACTTTTTGGTAGAATTTTCGGGCGTTGTTCCTATTGGCTAGCATCTCAAGCTCCTCACTATCACATATTTCGGCCTCTCGTTTCTTCTTTCGGATAATACGTCTCCCTTCTTTTTTAGCTCTGTGTAGCGATCCCACATGGATCGCGTTGCACCCGATCGCAGTGTGACTCTGCAGGCGGCATCCTTTCTTTCTGCAGCAGCATGACATTCCTCGTAGTACGAACAGCTTTTTCAGGGTTGCCGGAATCCGATTTTTTCTGTGGCGGGGGTATGTGGAGAATGGGAAATGTTGCTCCATTGTTCGTGCATGCCGGGTTGTTGGGCAGTGCTCTCTGAGAGCAGGAGTAAGAGTCGGGTGGCGAATCTTCTGGCTGTCTGTTGTGATTGCAGCGTTTCGATGTTGAACATTCTCTGCGTAGGTAGATGTACGCTTTTTGCTGCACAGAGGCGTGTGCGCAGTTTGGTTGCAACAAGGTAGTGATCCGAGTCGAAGTTGGGTCCTCGTATAATACGTAGGGCTAATACACTAGAAGCGTGTCTTCCATCTATCACAACGTGATCGATCTGGTTTCCTGTTTTTCGATCAGGAGACAGCTATGTAGCTTGGTGAGTCTTCTTATGCTGGAATTTGGTATTGCTGAGCACCATGTTTCGGGCCCCGGCGAAGTCGATCAGCCTCTGTCCGTTACCGGAGGTTTCGTTGTGCAGGCTGAATTTTCCGACTGTAGGACCAAAATTCCCTCCTTGCCCACCCTGGCGTTGAAGTCGCCAATCACAATCTGCTTTACTGGAATGCTTCGCCTTCTCACGTTAGCTCACTCCCGAACGGGTATTCGGAAGCACCAGAGGATACGTGGGCTAATCCCGGACGTTGTGAGCTGCTTGAACCTTATGCAGAAGAATCGTCCTGGCCACTTCCAAGTGAATGGCGATCAATAACTTTCCCCACTTGAGTGGACTTCTACATATGGAGCCATCCTCTAGCCCAAGGCAGCTAACGCTGCAAAAAACAATGCTAGGCTGGAATAATTTTTAAAAGTACGCTACATTTCATAGCTCCAATGCGCAGCAAATATCACATTATGTCAACTTGAAGAAATCGAAAATTTTGGGAATTGGAAGAAATACCTGCACAAGAAAATTCCACACGGTTGATTCCAAAGCAGGCTAAATGTGAGGAATTTTTTTTCGAAAACTACATAGGTTTTACCATGTGGAAGGTTTCAAGTTAAACTGCCTTTGAAAACCGACCGTAAGTTACTCGGTCATTAGTATGAAACCGCAACTCGGCGGTTTCAGGCGGTGGAGAGAAGGACGCTGTCGCACATCGACACAAGTTGCACCTTGATGGTCGGATCGATCGTTCAAGAGAAGCTTTTTTCGACATTCCTTCGCTTCGGATTGCTATATATGCCATGACTGCCGATATCACGAAGATATATCGCAAAATCTTGGTGCGCGAAGACGACAGGTACTTCCAGCTCATAGTATGGAGACAAGCAGCTGAAAAGAGGACATTTTTCACTTCACTCTGTTCAGTTTCATTGCGGCTCGACACTAGCTGCTAAAAATATACAGCCAATTTGCTACAGCTGCAGGTACAGAGTCAAGTGCCGGCTGCCAAATTCATGGCTTTTCTGATACTTCAATAAGAGCGAAGGGCCTCTGCGTATATATGCGTAGCCAATCCGCCAGTGGTACGAAATGCACGCTGCGTACTTCAAAGTCTAGAGTGGTTCCACTGAAGATTAAATATCTTCCGCGTTTAGAGCTCCCGGCAGACCATCTTCTTGCCAAATTATTGTCAAGAATTTCACCAATGTGGAGTCGACCAATAGAACAAACAATTTCTGGACATACACCGAAATAGTTTTGCATTGGATTTAAACGCATCCATCGACATTGCAAACTTTCGTTGCAAATCGAGTGGACCCAGAATGTGTCGCGGCGTCATGTGCCTACAAAATAAAATCCAGCGAATTAAGTGTTTCGGAGTTGTAACGTTCGCTCTTGTGAAGGCATATTTCCGGTTCCTACATTTTCGTTAAAACCATGCTGGTCCGAAAACATTGGTAGCGCTTCCGCCAGGAAAAATATGGCAGTTAAATTCTCGAGAAGCCCGTTTTCGCCTATAAGAGAATGAATTCACTGTTTCCGTTAAAAGTCAAAATCGCAGCCAACGGCCCTTTACAATATGTGGGGTAGACTACTGCGGGCCCATCCACATAAAATTCACGGCCGCCCTCCCGTGAAAATATATATTGTCATTTTCTTGTATTTCGCTTCAAAGGCAGTTCACTTAGAACTTGTATCTGATTTTATCTGATAAATTTGTTTTCGACTTCAAAAGGTTTATTGGACACCGGAGGATGCCAGCCAAAATATACTGCGACAACGCGACGAACTTTGTCGGGGCAGAGAGGAAACTGGTTGAGCTCCGGGAAGCCTTCTGGAGCAGAAGTAGGAGATTCTCTAATACGGCGCCGACAAAGGATTCACCTTTGCCTTCATATCTCCGAGGGCACCCCACTTCGGCGAATAGGGCTGAGCTTAGGCTACTGTGGGGGTCAGCAAGGTGGCGGATAGGTGAACGGCCTATAGATATGTAGGTTAGCTGCGAATACTTAATAAGCAGTCCCCGCCCAAAAGCGGCAGAAATGGAGGGCATAGTAGAAAAGGCTATTCTGCTCGGTGAAATCTCTGTGACGGGGTGAGCCGATGCCGCCCAGAAATAAGTGTCGCCCAGAAATAAAATCCTAAAGCGTCTGACTCAAATTGAGCGGCTTCTTAGGCAGCGTCTGCCTCTATGTTAGGAGCGGCTGAATGAGCACCTGTCAGTAGGTCTAAAATGATATGGGTAGGATCCCTGAATAATAAAACATGGATGGAAGTAGAATAGATGCTAAAGTTATGGCGCAGGGTGTAAAAAGCCCAGTGCCGGCGGTTTTGAGGAGTGAGCAAGCACGCTCCCGGTCGTCGATACCCAACGACTGCAATGATACGATGGTGGTGCACTTGGCTAACGTATCAGATAATACTACGAGGAAAATAGATAGCCCAGCCATAAATCCCTTTCAACGGTCATACAAGCTGGCACGAACCCCAAAGAAGACGTCACCTATAGTGCGTGATATAAGATCAAGGTCATCTCCACCCGCCTTAAGCGAAGACACCAGTCCAAGCCGAACGGGACTACCTTGCCAAACTAGGAGAGAGCATTAACAAACTCTCTGAATTGATGCGACATCCTCAGCGCTCGATAAATAATAGCATGCGAAACCTTCTTAGCACTATTACGAAGCTGCATGCATGTGCTAAAGTGGAAAACGCAGAGCTAAGGAAGAAAGCTAGCCAGAATCTGGTGACCAGAAAAATGGTCGAAGCAACACCAAAGAGGTCTCGTGAGGATAACTCTACACGTCGAAAGACGCCCCCAAAAAGGAGCAGAATATCGCAAGAACTGGCCAGAAAAGCTGACGTTATTACGCCCTGTGAAAAAGATTAGAGCCCAGATAAAACTGCAAGAGTGGAAACTCCAAGAGACGAGAACTGGGTGAAAGTCAAGTACAAGACGCGAAAGAGCAAAGACAAAAGCAAGAAGATGATGAGTCCCACTCCGAGACCTGATGCCATAGTTATCACAAAAACTGGCAACATGTCATATAGCGACATATTGAGGGCGGTCAAGAAAGATGATGGTCTCCAGCAGCTTGGTGAAAACGTGTCAAGAATTAGAAAGACAGCCAGAGGTGAGATACTGCTGCAACTTATAAAAGCACAGGTAGGGCGTGACCGAGAATACAAAGAAGGAATTGCTAAGTTACTGGGAGATCAGGCGGAAATAAAAGCGCTAACACACGAGCAGTCACTAGAAATACGGGACCTAGACGAAATAACCACGAAGGATGATATAGTCGATGCCATCCGCTTACAAGTCAAGGAATTCAGTAAGTTCAGCGAAAGCTCAGTTAAAAATTTAAGACTGGCATATGCAGGTACCCAAACAGCCGCTATACGCCTTCCAGCGCTAGAAGCAGGGTACTTACTGAACGCAGAAAAAATCAAGGTTGGATGGGTTGTCTGCAGAATTCGTGAAAAACTGAACCTAACGAAGTGTTATAGATGCCTAAAATATGGACATACTGCAACTAAATATACAAATCCTGAAGACAGGAGTGAGTGCTGTATGAAATGTGGTGGGAAAGGTCATTTCGCAAAAACGTGTGAAAGGGAACCTTTTTGTATCGTGTGCAATAAGGCCGGAAGGTCTAATTTCAAGCACCAAATGGGTAGTAAAAACTGCCCAATTTACCAGACGGCATGTAAAACAAAAAGAAAATGAGAGTGATCCAAATAAATTTAAATCACTGCAGGGAAGCGCACGACCTTCTAACGCAAACAATGTACGAACAGCACGCAGACGTGGCGGTAATATGTGAACAGTACAACAAGCCAGACGCTTGAATGTGGGTTTCGGATGCAACAAGGAAGGCAGCCATATGGCTCCTAGGAGATAAGACTACCCAAGTGGGGCAACTTGCAGACAAAACCAGCTACACTATAGAAAAAATTTCTGGTGTACATATATATAGCTGTTATATACCGCCGAGCCTACCTCAAGCAGCATTTGAAAAGATTCTTGACGAACTGGTTAGAGAAGCCCTGACAACAACGCCAAACTTAATAGCTGGAGACTTCAATGCATGGGCCTTAGAATGGGGAAGTAAGTGTACAAACCAACGAGGGAAAGTACTGCTCAAAGCCTTCTCCTTACTTGACGTTGTGTTATTAAGTACTGGAAGAAAGAACACTTTCGCGGAAGAAGCCGATCTCTAGCTTTAAGGACGAAACGGCAGATTTGCGACATTTATACCCACAGCGACCACTTGGCCATAATGATCGAAATAATGCAGCCGAAACAAAGTAAAGGAAAGAACAAGCCTGCTAAAAAAGCCCAGACAAAAGGGTGGAAGATCGAAACCATGGACGAAGAGATTTTTAAGCTTATGCTAAACGCTTATCCAACTAACATAAACGACGCGAATGAGTAAGCCCAACTACTGGTAACACGCCTGACCAAAGCCTGTGATGCTGCAATGATCAGGAAAAAACACACTCACATACGGAAACCGGCATACTGGTGGAACAGCGATATAGGTGAACTCAGAGGCGCTTGCCACAAAGCTAGACGTCAATACCAAAGAAGCAGAGGAATGAGTGAAAAAGAAAGGCTGCGGGAAATCTTCAAAATGAAACGCAAGGGCCTCAAAAATGCGATTAAAAAAAGCAAGGCTTCCTGCTTCAAAGAACTTTGTGCCAAAGCTGATGAAAATCCGTGGGGAGGAGCGTATAAGTTGGTGATGTCTAAGATTAGTGGTTGCAAAGGAAAAGCGCCGACTTGTCCTATTATCTTAAAAAAGGTTGTGGAAACCCTTTTTCCAAGACAAGAAGATGAGCAAGAATATCGACTAACAGCAGATGTATCTTTTATTACAGATATACCTACTGTTACGGAAGCGGAAGTAAATACATCCTTGGGTCGTTTTGGAAACACTAAAGCTCCAGCACTAGACGGAATACCAAACGGAGCTCTTAAACTCGCACTGAAAGAAGATGCAAAACCCTTCACGGAGACATATCAAAAGTGTTTTCGAGATGGTGTCCTCCCAAAAATTTGGAAACAGCAACGACTTGTCCTTTTGCCGAAACCTAATAAGACGCCGGGTCAACCAAGCTCGTATCGACCCCTCTGTATGATTGATACGTTGGGCAAAATTTTAGAACGGCTTATTGCTGATCGTTTGGAGCAGCACGTTACTGAAAAAGAAGGCTTGTCCGACAACCAATATGGTTTCCGCAGGGGGCGCTCGACAATTGATGCAATAAAAAAACTTACATCAATAGCGGAAAATGCCATTGAAGGAACAAGATGGATGCATGGTACTAAGGAGTACTGCGCCGTCATAACATTGGACGTAAAAAATGCTTTTAATTCTGCATGCTGGTCCCACATTATGCAAGTTTGAGGAAACCTGGACACGCCACCATATCTATTGCGTTTGATAAGAAGCTACCTGTCAGATAGAATACTACTCTATGACACAGACGAAGGAGTTACGCAATATAGAGTAACTGGGGGAGTATCGCAAGGCTCTGTGCTGGGAACTCTATTGTGGAATGTGCTCTACGATGGAATCCTCCGCATCCCTATACCAAAAGCAGTCCATTTAATCGGATACGCGGATGATATTGCGTTGGCAATAGTGGCAAAGAGCTTCATCAAATCAAGACTATATGCAGTGCGACAGTTCACAAACTAAAAAACTGGCTTAGATCGTCAAACCTACAGCTTGCGGGCCAAAAAACTGAAGCAGTTTTGATCACAAGTAGAAAAAAAATTGGTTGCTGCGGTTGCTTGCCACTGCTTGGGTAAATGCCAGCTTGTTTGCTCTCTAGCGGGTGTGGTCGAAGAGTTAGCTTTTGGAGCTTCAGTAGCGCAATTGATGGATGCCCCCGTAGCCACACGTCCAGCCAGGCCAACTCGTCGTCTTCCACCACGATAATGTGCCACCGCAGCACTGGGTGATGGGTCGAGTAACCACAACCATTCTTTGAGCGAATAGCGACATTCGCGTCTCAAACTCGCCGGTGGTACACAGAAATTGAAAGATGTTGGATTCCTTCAAGGTGGCTGGTGCCAAGCCAGATTCTGGCAAAAATTAATATAACATTAAACAGGTTGGAATTAAAATTTTATTTAAGAAATTATGTAATATATTAAATAACTTATAGAAGTATTGTTTGCACATTTAAATTAATAAAATTAAATAAATAAATATGTAAACAAATATATTAATTATACTTAAGCTGAAAATTAAGTTATTTATATATATATAGATATACATATAGATATATATATGAGTATATACATTGCTCTTTCTCGTTTGTTGACTTTATTTCTACAGCTAAATATATGTATATTCTCTCTATATGAATATTCTGTCTCTATTTACCTATCTACATATTTACTAACCTATACTTTCTCTAACTCTCCACTAATTGTTCTTTCATTTTTGCTTTTCTAATCTTAGTTGTCAGCATTGATATAAGGGAAGAAATTAATAAACATAACCTTTTGAATTGATATATCGAACGTGTGCGGTCTTTTAAATTCGCTTCCGGCAATATTCGGAAATTTCGCACTTCCCAAATTACAGTTTTTATAATTTTGTATCGCCACAAGCTAATGCCGATTTTTCGCCCATGATTTGGTGGGATCTGACGCCTATTAAGGTGGCAGCCGCTGACGGTCTCAGCATCAAACTTTCTTCAATCTACATGGCACAGGGGTAATATTCCTCCTATCACTTTTCCTAGTAGTGAGTACTTCAGGGGATAGGCGGAAGTTATTGATGTAACTTTACTGCCTGAAAACAGTTAAGTAAGGGTAGACAAGGGGGATGGTTCCATTTTTAGAAGTTCACGCAAGTGGAGAAAGTCACTGATCGGCATTCGCTTGTGAGTGACCAGGACTACTCTTCTACATACGGTATATTTTATTATTATTGATTGGCTGTTTGTGCACTGCGACCTGAAGAGATCTATTGTGCAGCCATGTAGCCTACTCGAACAGTTTTAGGCTGTTAATAAATCTTAAACCTGCTGTAGGCTTGATTTCTTCTAAGAAGTTGGGGTCTATAGCCCCATTTTCCAGATAATTTAGTCTGCGTCGTGCCACTGCTGGGCAGTCGCATAGAACGTGTTCTGCTATTCTTTGTGCTACTTTGCAGGGCCGACAAAAATCATTTTCTATCGCACCTATCTTTTTCATGTGATAATTAAGTTTACAATGTCCTGTTAGTAGTTCACTGTTAAGTTTTATGTCCTTTCTGCTAAGGTTAAGGATTGCTTCTGTCTTTATCCGTTCTGGGTCTATGACTCTTTTCGATTGCCACATGCCCGATTGGGCTCTCCAGTAGTCGATTAGGCCTCGTTGTTCCTGCTCACGTAGAAAGGCACTTTTGAAGCTTTCATTTACCACGCAGGACCTATGAAGGAAGTGTTTGCCCCATTTTTCGCAGTTTCATTCTCTTCATGCCCACCGTGTCCTGGAGCCCACATCAAGGTAACAGAGTTTCTTAATGCTAGGGTGTTGAGGATTTTAAAACATTCCCAGACTAACCTTGATTAGAATGAGAAGGTATCCAGGGATTTTTGACTGTCAGAGAGAATGTTAATATTGGCGCCCCACGTGCCTCTTTTTTGAAATGTGGTCCGACAATTTCAGCCCCGGTACTACCGTCTTCTATTTTGGACCCATCAGCAAAACAACACCTGTGCGCCCTGTTTTAAGAGTATTTCACTGTTTCATATCCTGTAAGATTGCCTTCTTTGAGATGGAGTAGATTAGAATGTCTTAGAGCTGCACTGACTGCCGACCCTTTGAAATGATTCCAGTGATCATTACTAAAGCTGCTGTGGGGCAGGTTCGCATTGCTCGCGTTACGCTCAGACAGGTTATTTTGTATACCTTGTTAAGTGTTATCTCAGTCTTAGTTTGGTCTACTTTTGGCCACCATACCAGAGAGGCATAGGCAATCATTGGCACTATTATTGTCTTATAAGACCATGCCATCATCTTTGGCCGCAGACCCCATGTTTTACCTTAAAACCTTTGGCATCTGCATATTGCTTTATTGGTGATGTCCCATAAGTAATTTTTCTAGGTCAAAGTTTTATCAAGGATTACTCCCAGATATTTCATCTCCCCAGTTGGAGTTAAGCGGAACAACCCTGGATATCTGGGTCCCAAGCTCCCGGGTCGGGTTAAGCGTTGGGCTTGAAACCCATCACATAAAACAAACTTTTCAGTGAAGAAAATTACCAAGTTACGGATAAGAAACCTCAATTTTGATGACAACATATGAGCGATGCCCCCGCCACGATGTAAAAATTGTACCAGGTGATTTCAGATCTAAGGTGGGATGAGAGAACATTTTTAGCCCAATATATATTCAGTATGTACGAACAATCTTCCGACAACGGAGTGAGATTGATCTAATTCGCCACAACGAGAAACATGGTTGTTAGTAGCAGTAGGTTCAAGCATCTCCGCCACTTGACTGTCCCCTGATCAAAGAACGCGCGACAAAAAGCGTGCGAAGCACAATACAGAGAAAGCCTTATGTGGAAATGCTACAATCAGAACGGACAGTCGAATGAAACTCGCCTCTCATTTCTGCTTTCACAAAGCCTTCCTCGTCTCTGTGATTGATCGCCCCTATCAAACTCAAAACCTGGGTGGTCTGTCAAAAACTGGAGAGTCCTTGCCGAAAATTCGTGCTCAGACCACAGGCACATTGAGTTTCAGTGACCGGACTTCCGTTCCTTGGTGGAATGGAGAGCTCTAGATGTTGAAGCGTGATTCGACAAAACTTCTTGTTGAGGACTGGGAGCGATACCGAGAAGTTCAGAAGAACTACAACAGGCTTATTCGGAAATTGAAAGAGGGAATTCTGCAGCGGTATTGATTTTCTGAGTGATACGGCGAAACTGGTTAAGATTCTTAAAAGTGACCCAACTGCTAGGCTGGGGTCACTTAAGAAACCTGATAGCTCCTTCACGAAGAGTCAATCTGAGACGATCAGCTTGCTGATGGAATCTCACTTTCCAGATAATCAGATAAAGGTCCGCCGACAACAGCCCTTATTAAAAGATTCTGAGGTCAGAGCTGCTACACCTTCTCGGCATGACCTCTTTCATGCTGAAAAGTTGCGATGGGCTAGATGAGTTGCATATGCGTCAGAAGTCATTGAAGATTCACCCACTCACTCCATTTCAGCGTGGAAAATCCTGCGAGTCGGCACTGCAAAACCTTGTTGCTAGGGTAGAGCAGGCTATCGGCAGGAGGAACTGCGCTAAGAGCACCGTGTGCTAGTGAATTGGATTCGTTCATTGCTGGTCCAAAGAATCGTCCCGTTACGAGCAAAGGAAGATCTGCTGGTGTCATCTGGGGTTAATAGAGGTTGCTTCAAAGGTGGTGAGCTGTCTCCATTGCTCTGGTTAATGGTGATCGATCCTCTGCTGAGCACCTTAAACGATTCGGAAGTCTACGCATATGCGGACGACTTAACCTGTTTGTGAACATCTGTAGCAAAGTGCAGAAAACTCTGGATATGATTGGCACTTGGTGCTGTGCGAATGGACTATTGCCAAACCCTACCAAGACTGGTATTGTCCTTTTCACCAGATGGAGGAAGCTTGATGGACTCGTTCTGCCCAACCTAAAAAGAGTCACAATTTAGCTATCCAAAGAAATTAAATATCTTGGAGTAATCCTCGATAGTAAACTCCTTTGGAAGTCACACGTTGAAACAAAGACATCCAAAGCACTGACAGCCTTCTGGCAGTGCAAAGGTGTTTTCGGGAAAACGTGGGGTCTTTCTCTTAGCAAGGTCCTATGGATCTACATGGCTACGAAATTGTAATCGGACGAGTGCGGTGTTCGTTTTTTAATTACGCGGCGTTACAGGCAATATACGTTTTATTTCGCGCTTCTGCCCTTACAAAGTGTTTTTTAAAAAATTTAATATAATACAATACCTAGTTTATCTTCTCAAACCAGTGAAGATTTTTCATGGCACCCGAGCAGGGACTTTAGTGCGAAATTCGAGAAATAAACAATAATTTGTGAACTAAAATCGGAAGTTATTTAAATAAAATACATTGATAGTGGCAAAAGACCACAAGTTGGCAATTTGTGCGCGCAAAATATTTAATAACTAAGAATTAAATTAAATAACCAACTAAATTAGTAAAAGAATATTGCCTGCGCGGTCCGTTGCAAAACAAAAGTCGTCTCGCAAACAAAAAACCAAATAGTGGAGTGTCTGGAGCGTTAAAAACGTTAAAACCTAGGATGTCTCAGGGACTAGATGAAATTAAATTATCTTTGCGAAAATGTGTTGTGAATAACATAAATAATAATCTCTACCTATTTAAAAGTTGTGCATTTGATTTTTAAATAGCAAAAATTTATGATTGCAATAATTTATGTGCTATAATGCAAATAACGTTGTAGAATTTATTGTTTTTGTAACAGAAGTTGAAGCAAATGAAAAAATAAATAGATTATGGATAATTAAATGTTAAAAAAAATATTATGTAAACTATTCGTTTATTTAAATAATTAGCATACAAAAAAAAAAAATAAAAAATTGTTTTCTGTTATTATAGCATAAAAGTAAAATCGAATTAATTATTAAAAACAAAAAAATTATGACTATTTAAAAGAAAAAAATGAATTAACAAAAAAATTTGTCTATTGAAAAATTTAAATTTTTTCAAATATCATCTTCAATTTCACTGATGTTAATCATAGGCGCTACATTTAGACAGCTGTCGTCGTTGCACTGTAGGCATGCTACACTGCAGTATAATCCACTTTTTCGGCATCCGCATGCAGCTCCACATCCTTTTTTGCAATTGCAAAATAACATTTTTAATAAATTTTCCGGAGCAGGTAATTGATTCGTAAATATTGGATGATAGGTATTATTGGAATAGTTCCATCCCCAATTTTCGATGATTAAATCATTCCCTAACCACATCTGGATTTGTAGGTAAACCCGTTTTAAGTGTTCAAATGCTGCATCAGATGTGGGAGGTAACGAAGATAAAAGAACACTTGTGTCTTTGCCAGTTGCTTTGATGAAGGAATTGAACCTGAATGGATTCAAATCTGTCATTTTTGCCGAAGCACCATACAGTCCCAAAATACATGTAATACCAGCTTGAAATATATTATTTGCATCTTCATGTACATTTTTAAATACTGCTGCTGAGTCATGTAGATCATTCCGCTTCTCAAAATTTTTGATAAACTTAATTTTTCCTTTGTTGTAAAACGCAGAAGTAGTATCACAGCCCGTGAAAGCATGTAAAAATAGAACATGTTCTTTACATGCTGGTAGAGATTTTTCTAAACTTTTCGATGAAAATATTTGTTGGTTAACTTTGCCTCGGGATGGTTTTAAAAAATATATTTCACGATCAGTAGGCGCCAATGCCGTTAACACAACCAAGACGTCAATGTCTTCAGAAATTACAACAATATTTTGAGATTCTAAACTAATTCCTGTATCAACAATTAATTTATCTGCATCGCTTTCCGCTTGGCATGTAAAAATATTGTTATCAGCTAATTTTATTCTTAACATTTCGATTAGGCGAGATTTATTTTTTTTATTCGTTAGAAATTTATCTTGAGCGATTTTTAACGGCATATTTTCATCAAATTCAATATCTGTACTTATATTTTTTAGTGCGCGACGATTCCTTTCAGCAGATTTAATACCGTCCTTCTTATATCCATCAAATACCACGTATGCGTTATTATAATTATTCCTCAAATACTTACGTAATGTTCGCATATCATTTTGAATGTTTCATTTAATTGCCATTTGCAACGATATAACAACATGCCTCCATCAATAACATAATGAACATTTTCTAAGCTTTTCAAATTAATCTGAATTTCTGGGAATAATTCGTAGAAAGTTGATTTTTTTGTCTTTCGCATTTGGCCATCTTCAAACAGAGCAAGTGGATATGGTGCCAGTTCATAATTCATATAAGTTTTTAGTTCATCATCTGTTTTTTTCAACACACAAATGCGTTGAAACAGCAACAATGGATCAACGGGAATAACATTGTTATGAATTTTAATTTTATTATTTTTAGCCAATAGAGAATTTATTTTATCTTTCCTTAAAAACTTCAATTCGCGTACATTTTTCCCTTCGATTTTCTTCATAACTTTTAAACCTTCTTCAAAAGCATTGTAACAATTTATACTTTTATCACCGGTAATTCCAGTGGCAATTGACATAATTGCATCTGTATCAGGAAAAGGACTGTGTTCTTTGAAAAAGTCTACCAATCTTTTTACATCGATACCATCCCTTTCTATTCTAGCATCTGTAGAATCACTGTGTTGATGACTTTTATTGAAAGATATGTCACAAAAATTGTCTATGCTTTGAATAATATTTTTACTATAAATAACTCCTCTGATCCATTTATAAACTACACTTTCAGTGGCACCTCGTTTAAAAGGACCCCCTTCGACGCTCATTCCTTTCATTAAAGTCTGCTCAATAGTCTGATCACTTGCAATACCAGAAAAAAATATCTGATCGCCTAGATGTGAAATATCCTGTTGTATATTTTTCGAACTCTGCTGGATCCATTATATACTGTAATTCCTTCATATCTTGCAGATAAATTTGTGCAGCCTTCGCATAGGGAAAATGTCCTGATGCGTGGAATAGTGGAATCATCAGCTCAATACTATGTAGATGTAAATTCCAATCCCCCATACGGTCGGCAGCAATGAAGTCTTTCAATATTGTTACCATTCGAAAATACGTAATCCATAGTTTTGATGTTTTATTTTTATTTTCAAGTTCAACTAACTTATCTTCACTATTACGTATTCACAACATTCGCTCAACACGTGTCACTTATAACTGATTTAGCCAGAACAAATTCATAGTACGCCGCAGCTGCCGTTCCCCTCTTCAAGTTTGACTACCTGCTCAAGGTCTCTTCGACCCGTCAAATAAAATGGAACGTTGGGAAGATGTTTGTCTTTATCTATTTAAGTAAAATTTAACGTAGAACTAAAAAAAAAATGTTTCCAACTCAATATTATGCTCCAATATATTAATTTTTCATATTTTTTTGTTTAAACAATGAAAAAATTAATTGCACAATATAATATTGGTAGAAGTTACAATTTAGAGCATACAAAAGAAAATCCTGTTGGTTACATAGCAATTCATTCAGTCCCTACGAGATCCGAGGTCAAAACCCCTGGGCACTCCACTAAAAGAAAAATAACAAAACAGACAGCTAAACTAATATATGTACATACATATGTAGATGCATATACAAAAACAAATGCAGTGACGTGGAAAAAGTGCACAGTGACAGTGAGGCCCCAAAAAACAAAACAAAAAAAAAAAGAAAAAGTAATATATCTATCAAAAACGGCTAAAATTATTTGAAAAAAAAAAATTGTTTAACATATAAACAAAATAAAATATTTATAGCCAAAAAAGTTAAAAAAAAAAAAAAACATATAGAACATATAGAACATCGCCAACGAAGGGGAGTGAAACTACAGCTGTAATATTCATCAGCCACCAACTGTTCACCACCAATACAAACCGTTACACCGTTACATAGGACATCGAGGGAGGAATGACCTGCAACTGCGTGGCCTGCCAAAGGGAAGTTCAAGCTGGAAACAAACCAGTCCACGATAAACAGGTATTGAGTGCGAAAAATTGAAGCTAGAAATTGGCTTTGTGATTGACCAAGATTATTACAGTTGCTAATAATCGTCTCACAGTATAAGGTCTTCAATTGTTGGCATCTCTTGTATCCACTTTTTATATGCAAATAAACTTATATACTTATATATATACATATCTATATACATATCTATATACATATACATATACTGCCTATGAAGTGAAGGATACAGTGGGACCCGAGGTAGAGGAACTTGTTTGTCGCCAAATAATTTGCGAGTACTATTTTTCGGTTTATTTTCGGGATTTTTTCAAAAAACCAAACGAAATTGCGGTTTGTTAATCAACCACAATATTTAAAAAAAAAAAATTTTTTTCTTTTCGACAATACAAATTTTGTTTGAGCAAAGACTCAATTGTTCGCTGCTTATTTTCGTCTCGTTTTCGTTGGTTCTGGTCAAGTTTGAGCTATTATATAATATATTTCAGTATTATCGCTTTCGTTTTCGTTTTCGTGCTGACAAACTTCCAGAACCGTTTTCATTTTACAAAAGCCACAGGCTAAAGCAGCGAACTTTAATCTCAAAACATGAGTAAACCAAAGACGGCTATTTCAAGTCTCTCTCCAAGTAAGGAGATGATTGACTTAAAGTCTTTAAAGCGCCAGAGAACTGTTGCAAAAACCAGCATAGTGCGCATAAAAACGGGTCTCTTTGAAAAGACCATGTCGCTAGATCCAATCGAATTGGAGTGCCGACTCGACATATTGAACTCCCACAGTGAAAAACTCATGAAATGTCAGTCGAAAATTGAGGAAATCGACGAAGAAGACATTGCCCGTGGAGAGTTAGAGGACTTAATTGTAGAAACAAAGCCCATTATAAAGTCCATTCTGGCGAGAAATAAATCGTCAATTGCCGAAACATCTTTTACTGCACCTCACAGCTCGCGACTACCAAAAATGTCGTTACCTACGTTCAAAGGAGAATATTTCGAGTTTAAAAACTTTATGAGTCTGTTTGAGAGTTTCGTGCATAATGATCCCACAATCCCGGATATTGAAAAATTTAATCATTTAGTATCATGTCTATCCGGTGAAGCCTTAGACACAGTGAAGTCCTTCCAAATGTCGGAAGAAAATTATCCAAAGGCGTTGGCAAGTTTGAGAAAGGTTTATGACAATAAATGCCTGATATTCTTTAATACAGTGTCTAAACTTTTTGAATTGTCAAAAATCCAAAGGCCTTCTGCGTCGTCTTTGCGATCAATGATCGATACAGTGTCTGCAGTATATGACTCCCTCTTATCGCTGGGTGACGATAAACTTATTTCAAATGCGATGTTGATTCACATAGTCATGTCGAAGGTTGATCCCACTACTCGGTCAAAGTGGGAGGAGCAACTTGACTATGATAAGCTGCCGCTTTGGGCTGAGTGTGAAGCTATGCTAAACAAGAGGTACCAGCATTTATCGGCTGAAGAAGCTTCCTCATCCCAACAATGGCCAAATAATGAAGATACGCGGCAGAAAACAAAAAATCAACAACTGCGACACTCAAAGACAACATTTATCGCGACAAATTCCAAACTGCCGACTTGCCTTCACTGTGGTTCCAAGGACCATTATTTGACAGCTTGTCCAAAATTCCAAGCGCTTACTGCACTTAAAAGATTTGAATTAGCAAAATCTATTTCCCTGTGCATAAATTGCTTGCGCAAGGGACACACGGTCTCAAAGTGCAAAGCAGATCGCTGTGGTGTATGCAACCGTTCGCATCACACCATGTTGCATCAATATCCGATCTCCTTTGAGACCGAGCCGCAACCTTCGACGTCACAGGCCATGCATATTAGCAGCCTGCCTGACCGAGTCATGTTAGCTACAGCCGTAGTTAATGTAAAGGCCAGCTCCGGTGTTTACGTGCAAGCGCGAGCCCTACTTGACTCCGGTTCTCAAGTCAACTTTATGACCGAAGAGCTTATGCAGAAATTGCGAATCCGAAAAGAAAAATTCGCTCTAAATATAGTTGGAATTGGCAATTCAAATAAAAAGGTCCAAGGCAAGCTTAAAACTTATATAAAATCGAGGATCAACAATTTTGAATTTTCGGCGTTGCAAACTTTCGTCGCAAATAGAGTGTCCGAGATCCAAGAGTGGACCCAGAATGTGTCGTGGCGTCATGTGCCCACAAAACAAAATCCAGCGGATCAAGTGTCTCGGGGTTGTAACGTGGACGAATTGGGTAATTCAATATGGTTTAGTGGTCCACAGTTCCTCCTAGAAGACCCTGCTACATGGCCAAAAAATGTCAACTTCAGTCTCTCTCCAGAACAAGAAGCACTCGAGAAGAAGAAGAACGCAATTACGTTAACCGCAATCAATGCCACAACGAATCCACTTCTCGAAATAATTGACAGGTTCTCATCTCACAGAAAAGTGCTTCGGATTTTCGCTTATATACTCAGATGGCTTCGAAAAATACGAGAGCGAAAAGCAGAATCTGAAATAATACCCACGGCAAAGGAATTACAATTGAGTTTCCTTAAAATTGTTGAAATAATTCAACATTTTGAATTTAGCGATGAAATGAATAAATTATCGAAAAATAACAAGTTTGCAGAAATTAACTCCATTTCTGCATGAACACTCGGAATCATCATTATCGTTTAAATTGATTCGAGTAGGTGGCCGTTTATTAAACGCGTCAATCCCCTATGATGCTAAGTTCCCTTTGCTATTACGCAAAGACTCGCACTTTGTGAAAGCATACATCCGGTTCCTACATTTTCGTAATCACCATGCCGGTCCAAAGGCATTGATAGCGCTTCTGCGAGAAAAAATATGGCTGGTAAATGCTCGAGAAGCCTGTAGTCGAACTGTAAGAGAATGTATTCACTGTTTTCGTTATAAGCCAAAATTACAAGGTCAGATCATGGGCACTCTACCCGCCGATCGATTACGCGCCCAACGGCCTTTCACAATATGTGGGGTAGATTACTGCGGGCCCATTCACATAACCTTAAAAATTCGCGGTCGCCCTCCCGTGAAAATGTATATTGCCATTTTCGTGTGTTTCGCTTCAAAGGCAGTTCATCTAGAGCTTGTAACTGATTTAACTGCTAATAAATTTATTTTCGCTCTCAAAAGGTTCATTGGGCGCCGAGGGATGCCAGCCAAAATATACTGCGACAACGCGACGAACTTCGTGGGAGCAGAGAGGAAGCTGAGGGAGCTCCGGGAAGCCTTTCTGGCACAGAAAGAAGAGATTCTCCAATACGCCGCCGACGAAGGATTCATCTTCGCCTTCATACCTCCGAGGGCACCCCACTTCGGCGGCCTGTGGGAAGCAGCAGTGAAGTCGGCCAAACATCTGCTGGTGCGCGCCGTAGGCAACGCGCTGTTAACCGCCGAAGAAAGCGCAACGCTTCTCGTCGAAGTAGAAGCGGTCCTGAATTCCCGACCGCTCGCACCACTCAGCAACGACCCCAACGACGGCGAGGCGCTAACGCCGGCGCATCTACTAATCGGTTGCCCCTTGCGAGCTTTGCCACCGGAGAAGGTACCCGTCAACCTCAGCCGCTGCTTAGAGAGATGGCAGATTGTTTGCTCTCTCAAGCAACAATTTGGCGCGCGTGGTCGAAGAGCTACCTTCTGAAGCTTCAGCAGCGCAACAAATGGGTGCACCCGCAGCCCAACGTCCAACCAGGCCAACTCGTCGTCGTCCACGAAGACAACGTACCACCGCAGCATTGGGTGCTCGGTCGAGTAACCGCAACCATTCCCGGAGCGGACGGAAAAATTCGAGTCGCAGACATCACCACTAGGTCGGGTGAAGTACGACGCCCTATTCACAAACTCGCCGTGCTGCCGGTGGAAAACAAGAATTGAAGGCTGTTGGATTCCTTCAAGGTGGCCGGTGTTAAGCCAGATTCTGGCAAACTATTAGAATAGAATAAATTAAATAATATTGAATTTAAAAATTGAAATTGTATTAAAGCTTAATATTAAGTTTATTTTATATTGTTTAAAAATTGTTTAAAAATTGAAATTGTATTAAAGCTTAATATTAAGTTATTTTATATCGTTTATTTATAAGTAGGTATGTAGTATACTTTACTGTTTCTCGCTGTCGTTATTTCTTTTTACTTCCGAACATTGACTTTATTCTACAACTATACCTACTTTCCGTTCTTCCTATTTCTATTTACTTAACTGCAAACTCTCTCTAACTCTCCACTTACTGTTCTTCCATTTCCGCTATTTCTCGTATCTTAGTTTTAGGCCTAATATAAGGACAGTACATGTGTAATAAACTCCACTTTTGAAATTGTAATCGGACGAGTGCGGTGTTCCTTTTTTAATTACGCGGCGTTACAGGCAATATACGTTTTATTTCGCGCTTCTACCCTTACAAAGTGTTTTTTTGAAAAATTTAATATAATACAATACCTAGTTTATCTGCTCAAACCAGTGAAGATTTTTCAACCTATGCATCAGTGGTCTGGATGAGTAGACTTCCTCCCTACAACGCACTGTGACCATCTGTTGCGTCGGAGTTTTTTCCGTTCCTTCAGGCCCGTCATTAGAAGCTCTGATTAGTCTACCACTACTTGATGTTTTCATCTAAGGACAGGCTTTGAAGGCCATCTACCGGCTGAAACACAATGGGAAATGGTACGACCCCTGTCCGGCATCCAACGAGCCTCGCCATGCCCCTTGGATCCATGAGATCACGAGTAGTACTGGAAAAGAGATACAGTGTGGTCCTGCGAGAGGCTGAATTGTGGTCAAACTCAGAAAATGAGCCCGGCAAACACTGTTTTCGCATTTTCACGGATGGCGTCAAGACCGAGCACGGTTCCGGCTCTGGAACACGCATCTGTGTCTCAAGCGGAGGTATATGCTGTTCGAGAAGCAATGAACTTTGTTGTGGAAAACAGATGGAGAGGCAGATCTATATGTGCCTGCAGCGACAGAAAAGTTGCGCTCATGGCCTTGGAAAGCGTTTCAATCACTTCAAGGACTGTTGAGTACTGTAAATCCAGGTTGAAGCCTGATCTACCACCCATTCTGCAGCCATCAACCCCTTGGTTAGCAAACCGGTTACTCTAACCTACAAGCGAACTTGACAGCTGTTTGCATTAAGGAGGGGTCAGTTTCTATGAGAAAAGCACATGGAAAAGGTGGACACCTCAGACAGTGCATTCTGCGTAGCATGTGGGGAGAAGGGTGAGACGGCGGACTTCTTTTTGTGCGTTTGCCCCGGCTTCGCTCGAATCAAGCTTGAGGTCTTTGGCACTAATGTGCTAAAAAGAGACCACCTGGGCTCCTTGGTATCATAAGATCTTCTCAGATTTCTTTGGAGGTCGAGGTTCGAAAATTAATACGGGAAACCGAGTACAGTACAAAGGACTTAATTGTGTCTAAATGCTGTACTTGCTAGTCTCTTTCCGGCAATATTTTCTATAAAAGTGTCATGGTGCTCGTTTACGCTGATCATATCGACATTGAAGGCATTAGTCAGCGGGCAGTCAGTATAACCGTTTCCAATGTTGAACAATAATCCCGTATAGTGAGTCTTGTGGTAACGAGGGCAAGACAAAGTATTCTGTGTCAACAACCAAGAAGTCTACGCGTATTGGACAATTGGACAGCAGGTTGCGATTGACAATTACGAGTTAAACATTCGTCCTGGACATTGATTAACACCGATGGACAATTATTAGGAACTTTCGAGAGAAAAATTCTTCGCAATTTCTAGATTTCATCGAATAAAACTTCTGTTAAACACTCATTTTCCGGGATGCAGCGCCCTAAAAAGTAGGAGCGGAAGTATTAGACGGGTCAATATGATCCACAACATCTTCCAGATGTAATAATTACAAACGGAGGAAGTTGCATGGGCAAACCATTCCTTTTCATGTTTTAAATCTCTTTTCAAATATGTTACAGGAAAGCCTAGACTGTATCCTTCCATGGATGGTGAACATTTTTTAAGCGTTTTTAAACTTAGGCAATATTCCGGCGGCCGCCGTAGCCGAATGGGTTCGTGCGTGACTACCATTCTGAATACACAGAGAGAACGTCGGTTCGAATCTCGGTGAGACACCAAAATTAAGAAGAACATTTTTCTAATAGCGGTCGCGCCTCGGCAGGCAATGGCAAACCTCCGAGAGTATTTCTGCCATAAAAAAGCTCGTCATAAAAATATCTTCCGTTCGGAGTCGGCTTGAAAGGGTAGGTCCCTCCATTTGTGGAACAAAATCAACATGCACACCACAAATAGGCGGAGGAGCTCGGCCAAACACCAAAAATTGGTGTACGCGCCAATTATATATATATATGGGACGTTCCACGTCAACCAGTACACTAGCCGGTCCAAAATTCTATGGGACCGATTTTGAAGTCCAAGGTCTCAAAATGATCGTCTGAATGTCCACTATTGAAAGCCGTCTGGCCCATTGAGAAATTCAATATGGCGTCCAAATTATGGCGTCTAAGCTGACTAAAAATTAGAGTTTATTTAAAATCTTGTGTGCTCCTAAGAAAACCAGGAGCAATGAAAAAAAAGTAATACTGATTCTTTATGTTCTTAGGGTCGCAGATTACGATTTCGGAAGCAGATTTCCAAAATTCAAAATGGCGGATCCAATATGGCGGCCGAAAATATTAATTTATTTCGATTTGTTTAAAATGTATTTCTAAGGGGTTTTTGGGGTCGCTGATTACGAATCTGAAGTCAGATTTATTAAATTCAAAATGGCGGATCCAATATGGCGGTCAAAAATAAAAAAATTATTTCGATTTTCTTGAAACCTGTTTTAAAAGGGTTTTTGGGGTCGCTGATTGCGATTCTGGAGTCATATTTCAAGAATTCAAAATAGCGGATCCAATATGGCGGCCAAAAATTATTTTATTTTATTTAATTTTTTTTGTTTTTTTTACCTTTTTTCTTGTTTTATAACGTTATTTATTTTTGGCCGCCATATTAGATCCGCTATTTGAATTTTGGAAATCTGCTTCCGAAATCGTAATCTGCGACCCTAAGAACATAAAGAATCAGTATTACTTTTTTTTCATTGCTCCTGGTTTTCTTAGGAGCACACAAGATTTTAAATAAACTCTAATTTTTATTCAGCTTAGACGCCATAATTAGGACGCCATATTGAATTTCTCAATGGGCCAGACGGCTTTCAATAGTGGACATTCAGACGATCATTTTGAGACCTTGGACTTCAAAATCGGTCCCATAGAATTTTGGACCGGCTAGTGTACTGGTTGACGTGGAACGTCCCATATATATATATCGACTTTTCGTATAAAGCCGACCTTAACTAGTTTCCAATTCACTGGAATATTATATATATAGTGCATTAAGAGGCTCTCTAGAACATGATCTTATTGCACAGGCTGATCTTTATATTCCGCCCCGTAATCTGACATTTTGATCTTTTCCTAGAGGTTTTCACTAAACTACTGTAGATAAAATTGGTAGTTATAACCACCTTGTACAACCATACTTGGTTCAACCCAGCCCCATCTCCTTCCGAGCATACGTTTACAGACATACACAGGTGTTTCCGATTTCCTTACCCGTTCTTCAATGTTTAGTTTTCAACTAAGTTTGTAGTACTAGATTACCCCTAAGTACTATTCGCGGGGTACCATGGAATGAGTTTTTCCATTAACGAGTAGTAGGGTAAGAATTGGTACCTTGTATCTAGTGGTAAAGGGCTTGAGATCTGTCTTGCGTGTGTTCAAGCTTAAAGCCGACCTTAACTAGTTTCCAACTCACTGGAATATTATATATATATTTTATATATATTATATCTTATATATATATATAATATTCCAGTGAGTTGGAAACTAGTTAAGGTCGGCTTTATACGAAAAGTCGATAGGAGGGAGGGGACATGAATCAGCGAAGGATTTTATACCAATCAGTCTTTCGTCCTTCTTATTAAAAACTTTTGAAAGGTATTATCGCTACTTCTTTGGTTATGTGATAAACTTTGATTAAACTTAATAGAGCTACAAGCTTTGGCTTAAGCTTGAACACACGCAAGACGGAACTCAAGTACTTTACCACTAGATACAAGGTACCAAATCTTACCCTACTACTTGTTAATGGAAAAACTCGTTCCATGGTACCCCGCGAATAGTACTTAGGGGTAAAGACCGGGACCTGACATAACGGTGTAACTCATCCACATTACTCTGGAGTGTTTTCTAATGACTATCTCCGTGCATTGCAGTAGTAGCGCCTCTTCCAAATGCTTAAATCGCTTCCAAATATGGTTTTTGTAGCTAATTGGCCAGTAATTTGATGTACAGCTGAGCGATAGGCCAACAGGAACACTTGGATGCGTTTGTAACGATTTTGTTGCCACTTTTGAACTACCTTTCGCAAGTTTTCCTCCAGAGTAGGTTTAATCTTTCGACGACTCCATCCGAATGAGGGTGCAAGGGTGTTAAACATGTTTGTTTTTTTAGTTCTCATCCAGTCGCCATTTACTGTTACAGTCCGACATTTCACAATTAGTACCCTTAAAGGAATGCTCGTGTCTTTTTCTGTCTTCACTAGTGTTTTTCCCCGATTGTGTTCTCCGTCATCTCAGCAGATTCCAAGCTTTATCCCATATAACTAACTGCTGATCAACCATTCCCTTAGCCGTTAAGTTGTTGATTTTGTAGGAACCAGTACTCGCCCCTTAGAGCTGGTTTACTTAAGTTTAATGGTTGCTAGGTATCGAGAGCGCCATTGTCAGTTTCAATGCTTCACTTCCTTCCACCTGAGTTCGTTTTCGGTTGGCGCCTGCAATTATAAGAAGTGCATATAAGAGGGGGGTTCAATAAGTTCAAACATTTTTTTTTTCAACATTGTCGCCTTGTAAAAAGATACTTTTCTCCAACAATTTTTTAAGGATTTGTCCAACTCTCCCAAATATGCCTCTTTCTCGGCGATGACTTCCTCGCTTTAACTAAGGTTTTTTCCCCGCAAGCCATTTCTTTATATTAGGGAACAAGAAAAAGTCGCAGGGAGCCAGATCGGGTCACTACGGGAGCTGAGGCAGCAATTCATAACGCAATTCACACAGTTTGGCGGCGACAACTCCGGATGAATGTGCTGGTATGTTATCATGGTGAAACAGCACCTTCTTTTTTGTGACAGCGTTCCGAGAACTGCTTTTTTTTTAATTTATGATCATGACGCCGTTTGCATCGCGAAAAGTCGTAGCGATGACCTTTCTGGAAGACGGGACTTTCTTCGCCTTCTTGAGAGCAGTTTCGCCGGCAGATTTGATTGTTGCTTAGTTTCTGGTGTGTAATGATCAATTCAGGTTTGGTTGTCCACCGTGAGAAATCGCGGCACCCATCGGCCAATTTATTATGTAAAATATTATTTGCCATTCCGGTCGGCACATCTATGACCTCTGTTAGGTACTTCGCGCACTTTCGTTCGTCGATCAGCGTTAATCACGTTGTGGACATTTTGAATGATCGGTAACCATCAAAACCGGATGTTCGCCAACGTTTAAATTCGTTAAACCAATGACCTGTGGACATATATGGCAAAGAGTCTCCATAGACATCAACCAACTTTGCTTTTATCTCCTCGCATTTTTTCCCACCCAAAAACCAAAAGCGAATTACTGAATGATACTGCTCTTTTTCCATCTTAACGAAAATCACGAAACAAGTTTTACTCGAATAGTTGCCAGATCCAAACTAACCTATCAATCCGTCTGAAATTTGTTTTACGGTGGTTTGATAATTGTTGTCAATGATTGTGAGATAAAATAAATAAATAATTGGCGCGTACACTTCTGTTAGGTGTTTGGCCGAGCTCCTCCTCCTATTTGTGGTGTGCGTGTTGATGTTGTTCCACAAATGGAGGGACCTACAGTTTCAAGCCGGCTCCGAACGGCAGATATTTTTATGAGGAGCTTTTTCATGGCAGAAATACACTCGGAGGTTTGCCATTGCCTGCCGAGGGGCGACCGCTATTAGAAAAATGTTTTTATTAATTTTGCTTTCACCGAGATTCGAACCAACGACCTCTCTGTGAATTCCGAATGGTAATCACGCACCTACCCATTCGGCTACGGCGGGTGATTGTGAGATAGTGACTCTATAATATAGACTAAACTAGCTTTCGTAACATGATATAATATTTTACCACAATGCCTTGCGTATGTGGGCAAACAGTTGAGCGAACGTATTCTATAGTGCAGTGTACTAAGTGTAGGTTCTCATTTACATTGCGTTAAGATTTTGCCCAGTGATGCTGAATTTTTGCTGAACTCTGACAAACCATTTTTTGTTCTTCTTGTGCCGCTATCTGACGCAAATCTATTCGCTCACCTCCTCCTCCAATGGTATTAGATGAGACGGTCAATGCTGCTCTTAGAGCCGATAATTCGCATATGCGGCCGCCGTAGCCGAATGGGTAGGTGCGTGATTACCATCCGGAATTCACAGAGAGGTCGTTGGTTCGAATCTCGGTGAAAGCAAAATTAATAAAAACATTTTTCTAATAGCGGTCGCCCCTCGGCAGGCAATGGCAAACCTCCGAGTGTATTTCTGCCATGAAAAAGCTCCTCATAAAAATATCTGCCGTTCGGAGTCGGCTTGAAACTGTAGGTCCCTCCATTTGTGGAACAACATCAACACGCACACCACAAATAGGAGGAGGAGCTCGGCCAAACACCTGACAGAAGTGTACGCGCCAATTATTTATTTTATTTTTTTTTTATGCCGTGATCAATGCACTGCATGAGGATAAAGAGCGCATAATAAGCAAAACTGAGTATCTTCAGTTGAAAATCACTCGCTGCCGAGAAAGCTTCGTATTGATGAGTTGTCCTCGGTAATTACTCTTCATATTGCGGAAATAAATTGTTTGCGAGAAAATGCTGTAAAAAACGGTTATTGCACATGTGTGAACTAGAGCCTAATGTAGAGAGTCAGATGTAGAGCGTTGCTGGTCCTGCTTTGACCGCGATTAGATTCCTCTGCCTCTGCAGTTAATGCAAGAGGCTATCTTTCTCTTGCTAATGCTGCTGCCGTCACCATTCCGACTTCGTAATCTGCTCTGTTCCTATCTCTAGCACTAGCGCTACTGCTAAGAGCTCCGCCGTTTTTTTTTTTCTTCCGCTGCCGATCAATCGCATACCAACGCACAGTGGGATACTGTGGATAATAAAAAGCCTAAAAAGAGAAAAAAGGCCTAAACTGTGGTTCGCGTGAACAAATATAATGAACTGGACGTAATTGCTACGAAAAAATGGATACACTTCACTCAAATCTTCAAACTTCAAACTTCCTATACTGTCAAAAATTAACATATAATAATACCAGATATCTTGCTTCAAACTTGTTAAAAGGATGTGTATATAAACTCTTTGAAAAGAACTTACTTTAAACTAGGAGTCAAGCCATCTCTTTATGATGAAGTTATGAATCCTTTCAAAAGAAAACATATCGAAAATCGTAGACTAACTGCAATCTCTAATTCCTGCCCATCTTTTGATAAGTTAAAGATATACTTTAAAATCATGGGTGGTATGCGTAATAAATACTTATTTCGTAGCGCCCATATGGATTATGATGCGATAATTTTCGTTGAGAAATGGATGAACTCAAATTTGTACGACAATGAATATTTTGATTTAAACTTACACGCACGGACAAAATTATTTACACAACCACTAATTTTTAATTCGTTTAGGTGTATCTTGAGAAAAAATTATTGTAATTAAAAATGTTATTCTAGGAGAAATACACAAATTTACTGTTTATTTTAAACTAACATAAACTTAACAAAATTTTACTCTATGAATGTAAAATGATCAAAATCACAGAATTCTCCAAATTTTTAAGGGACAAAATTATTCACACAATTCAATTTCACAAACAAAATATTAAGTTGAATGCAATTTTAATATTTAATAGGCATTCCTTTTTGCCTCATGATTTCGTTAAGTCTATTTGGGAGAGAGTTAACTATTTTTTTATCACATTTGGAATCAAACTTCGCCATTTCTCTTGATGTACCTAATTTAGTTGGGTTTTGACGTGATAACGTCTTATAATTCGATTTAGCCGGCTGCATGCACGAAAAAATGCGTCGTTATCTTGCTCATTCGTCGTTATCTTGTTCAATCGTCGTTACCTTGCTCATGCGTCGTTACCTTGCTTGAACTGCAAGCGAGAGCGCGGAACGATCGACAAAGAGCACCATCGGCCCCCGCGTTCGGCAACGTTCGACATCTGGCTCTCTCCTACTTGAGTGAACATATCTTTCATGAATTTGATAAATGTTTCGTCATTTTTCACGTTTGTGTAAATGTAACTTGACTTTTTCCATTGCGATTCCATTTACCTCCTTCTCTATATCCATACAAAATATCTATCAAACAAATAAAACTAAAATTTTGTTTTGAAAATTGCAACCATTACATTAGTATTTTCTTTGCCGTTCTTAACGTTGCCACGTTAAACTATCGTCAGTAAACCAACTTTACAGACAACCTCTTTACGTCTACCGAGTTCATTCCACAAATGTTCGATGGGATTCAAGTCTTTAGACTGTCGAGGTGCTGGAAGAATGTGAGGCACATGATGTATGGTCCTACTACACCACTGTACTTACTGTATTGCTTTTACCAAATTCGGTATTGGGTTTTCTCCATATTATTTATTTTATTTTTTATTTCTTTGCGAACTCTATCCTTTTATTTTTAGTAACTTCGCTGGTAAGTGGTTTCCTTCGAGCCATTCGCGAGCTATACCCGGCACGTTTCACGGTCCTGCGAATTGTTTTCGGATGGACTTCTTTATTAATCTCTTTAAGAACTCATGCTACCTCTTGCGTTGATGTAATTGTTGGCTATAAATAGTAAAACGACTTCAGTTCACCGTTTGACCGATATCTGCTCATAATTTGCCCTCCTTATGCATATGCAAAATTATTTTTCTTTCAGTTTCAGTTGTGTCTGCTTGTTTTCGACCCATGATGTATTAATAACGCGAAACAAGACTTGAAATGATCAAATGAGTTGAGTTTCGAATGATCATATTCCTTGCCTTGTTAGAAAAATTAAATTTAAAATTCATACTTTGTGTGAAAAATTTGGTCCCTTTAAAATATGAGGAATTGTATGATTTTTGGTAATATTTCATTTATGAAGTAAAGTTTTTTTAAGGTTATGTTGTGTTAAATAAACAATATGCTTGTGTATTTTTCTTATAATAAAATGTTTAATTACATTAATTTTTTCCAGGATACAGCTCCTTGAATCCAAAATTCGTTGTGGTGTTAATAATTTTGAACGTGTGTGTATATAATGCCATTTGCAAGGTCCATGAATCTAAGAGAACAGGATGCTCTTTGGGTGGTGGCGTTCTAATTGCAGTTCATCAGAAACTATCAGCAGCTCAAATTACGCTCAGCAACTGTGTATACACGTAAAAGGTTCAGCAGATTCTTTGTTCATATTAGCCTGGTTGTAATTTTGATTTATATAAAGCGCATACGATAATAATGTATCTCTTGCACATAATGATCTAATGGATGATCATTTATGTGTTTTGGTGACTTTAACCTTCCTAATGTTATGTGGTCAAATAGCTGAACTAGAAGTTCACCTCATTGATAATCTTTGCAGAATTAATTTAGTATAACTAATGTGCTTTGCAAACAAACTTTACAGACTTCTTGTTCCAGGAAAAATCACCAATGGCTCAAAGTACGAGGCTTCCTAAATTATAACAAACAACACTTTAAGTTCACTGGATTTTATTTCTTGTTAATGAAAATGTTTTATAAGTATATGAATTTAAAGTTTAAGAAATTAATAAAGTTTAACAAATTATATAAGTTGCGTTAAAACGGGAGTGAAGTTTTTATATATTTTCGTGCCTCGTACGCGTCTGAATTCCCGTAAGCAACTGGACTTTTAAAGCACGCTTCGGTCAATTCAAAGGTGTTTATAGTTTAGGCATAATTGCATTTTTTGGTAAAAATATTAGAAAAGAAATGTTTAGTATGAAGCGATAATTCAAGTTTAGTACATAAGTATTTGAGTACAATTTTTTCTAATTAGTGCAAAAAACAAGTTTAATATAAAATTGTAATAATAATCGGTAACATCCAGCCGCCCCCCCTCGTGATTCGCTTCACTCGTGAGAGAATCACTACCAACGTCGAGCACTGCAATTTTAGACGCTGGTCTCCGTAAAATTCCTGTTGAAGTTTTGACTAAAATAGATCTTACTTGACCATCTGGGGCTGGATTTGCTTCTGTTACGATACCCCGTTTCTAATAACCTCGTCTTTCGTTGTCGTCTCAAACTATAACGATGTCACCTACAGCTATCGGCTTCACCCTCTTAAACCATTTCGTACGCCGGGTCAAGGTAGGGAGATACTCCAGTATCCACCTTTTCCAAAAAGTCTGCTTCAGCTGCTGCGCTATGTGCCATTGCTTGCGTAAACATATCTTCTCTGACAGGGCAGGAAATTGTACATCATTCGCGCGGCCTAGCAAAAAATGATTGTGGGACAGAGGCTCGGCGTCGGCACTCTCTACCGGCACGTATGTTAATGGACGCGAATTTATTCAATTTTCTGCTTAAATCAGAAGACTTTGCAGGGTCTATAACTGTAGTGCTCATTCATTCAGCGTGAACATCAAAACTGGATTTACGCTTCTTACCATGCCCCCGGCATATGGGTTGGCAGGTGCATTGAAAACCCACTTTAAACCTCGAAAATCACACTCTGATTGCATACCGCTTTAAACGTTTACCCAATCTTCTTTGCTTGCGCCGACAAAATTTGTCCCCATGTCGCTTCGGAGCCGTACCGGTACACCTCTTCTTTTTATAAAGTTACGGCAGACAATTATAGCAGCCTCTGTTGATAGGTCCCTAGCTAGTTCCAGGTGAATGGCTCTAATAGTTAAACATGTGAAAAGTACAACCCAACGTAGTCAACGCCTGAATATGTGAACGGGCGAACAAACGGCTTAACTCGATCGCTAGGTACTTGGTCCACAATTGGTGATTCGGGAATAGCGGATAAATTTTTACATTTCTGGCACTTAGCTTTGATTGACCTCAATAATCCGCGCACACAAGGAATCCAAAACTTTCTAGGTAAAGCGCACAGCGCTGACTCATAGTGATACTGCTTAGCTACAAGACGCGATGTAGGATGACCCCTTGGCAATATTATTGGTCGCTTTGTTGACATTGGTACGCATTCGGCATAGTCTATCCAACTCCCCAGTCGTACAAGGCCCTCATTGTCCAACATCGGGCTTAACTTAAATCGAGAGCTGCATTTCGTAATTGGCGCACCTTTACGCGAAAATTCAACTTCGTCAGCAAAAACATTTTGTTGTACTAATAGGCATATCAGTAATTCAGTTTGTTTAATCTCATTGGTAATAATTAACTTCGATGCATATTTATTTCCGCATACGCCAACCTTACGGAATTTCATTATGGCATTTCGTACCCATGTCATCACCCTTAAAATTTTATAGTAATTTGAATACTTGTTAAATGGAATTCCTCTATCTGCTGGCGATATCATATATATTTTCTTGGATCGTCTCTCCTCTCGGCATTTGTTATTATCAAATTCGGCCAGCCATGCCCAACTATGTTCAGGCAATCTCAAAAAATGCGGACCATTTAACCACTTGTCCTTTTGAGAAAAGGTTTTTATGCGTGTAGCATCATAACTGGGTTTGCTTTACCTGATACCCACCTCCACTGACTGGCTTCGGATGATTGCAGGATCTCGGCTATACGGTGTGCCACGAACTGCTTGTAGCACCTGGCGTCAGACCTTATCCACTGGAGAACTGTTTTTGAATTTGACCAAAATGTTGACTTACGTGGCTGTACGTCATGGCTGTTGATGACAGCTTCCTTCAACCTTATTCCCAAGACGGCTGATTGTAACTCAAGTCTCGGAATGGACAATGGCTTCAGCGGGATCGGCCAGCAATGAATATGTCTTTATTATTTGTGTGATGAATTCGCCAAAAGGCGACGGCAGCAAAAGCAATCGCACTCGTATCAACAAAAATATGTAGGTGTATATCGGCATTCGGATTCAAGAATTGTACGCCATAACATCTTGGAATTTTAAAGTTTTCAACGTTTTGTACCACTGCAACCACTTCTTATAAATGTCTTCGGGGATTGGGTCATGGCAATCTATCCTCCTGGTCCACAGACTCTGCATCAAAACTTTTGCCCGCAGCACCAACCCACACGCGAAACCAAACGGATCAACCGTCTACTACAGTCTAAAACTGCTTTGGGCACTTTTCAAAACAGCAACTTGAAAAAAAATTAATCTTTGTTTGGGTCCCAGTGCATTCCAAGCACCTTCTTGGTAGCACTCTCCGCTCGGCATACGTAATTTCTTTGTAGCTTACACGGTTGCTCGTTGTGTAATACAGCTTGCAGAATGTCACACGAATTTGACGTCAACCCTCTTTACTGGAACCCGGCGTGGCTATGAATACCGATGACATCCTTGGTAACCTTAATGCATTCTTCGACAGTGTCGAAACTGTCCATATAGTCGTCGACATACATAGTGCCGATCCACAATGGCATTGACGGCTCTTGCATTCACATCACGATATTTTTCTGCATGGACGTTTTTTACAAATTGTGCAGAACATGGTGAGCTGATTGATCCAAATATCATGGCGAGCATAACGTAAACATCTGGCGGTTTTGATCGATCGCCCCTCTCCAAAGAAAGCGCTGCGCGTTTTTATCTTCGTGTCGAATCAAAGTCCGGTGAAACATCTCACATATGTCACCACATACTGCAAATTTGCCTTGTCTAAACTTACACAATATTGCCAACAGCGATATGCAGTGCACACATTTTAAGAGTGCGCATTATTGTACGTACTGTGTATCTGACAAATAAAAAATGTTGGATCTTTGTCTTATTCCTTTTCTTTCAAACCGCAATCTTTGTTTTTTCTCTTCATGACTTGAACTATCACCAGAATCTATCAGGAAAAACATTTACCACACAAAATCAAAAGGTACCGGATAAAATGCAAAGATCGTATTTATTTTTGTCAAGTTATCGATAACACGTCAACATCAATACAATGTTTTAGTAAATACCCATTCTGCATTGATGTGATGTTGATATTGATACGAAGTGATGTTGACAAAGAATTGACGTTGACAACCATAATAGGGGTGAATATTCGTTCGATCGAAATAATGTCCAACCTAACATTGTCTTGTGGATTACAAAGCCATCATCCAAATTCACAGTTTTTATTGTTCGTATAAACTCTGTATGCGACAATCCAATAAGTAATTGCGGCTCTGCACTATTGTAATCAGCGATTGGTATATTTGCCAATTGTTCGTGACGTTGTATTAGTCGTTCAAATTTAACGTCTCCGGCGGCAAATACAACTTTTTTGTTGTACGCACTCTCCCCTCTATTCATAACTCGTTGCTGCTTCTTGTGCGCCGGCAATTTCAAATGACACTTGCCGCGACTGTTCGCTCATGCTTTGATTCCCTTCAGCCGAAGTAAATTGGATTTGCCTGTGAGGCCGAGAATGTTTGCTATATTTCCCTCCAACAGGGATATTTTTGCGCCTTCGTCAATGAAAGTGAAAATGTTTATTCCCCCTTTGGGACCTTTCAGCTTGACAGGCAAATATTTGAAAAGTGTTTTGTAACGGTGTGGTGAATTTGATCGAGCGAGTGGATGTTGGGGATTTTGATACTCAGTTTGAATAGTTGCCACAGCTTTATCAGCTGATGAAATATGGTTTTTGTTATTGTCCCTGGAACTATGAAGCAGCCGATTGTGGAATTTATTAAAAATAAAATATAAATAAAATATGGCTTTGGTCACACACTAAACACTTTTTCTCTTATTTTGTTACAGTCAGTACGGGCTTGGACGACATTTTAGGTTTATGGTACACAAAATCGTTCGCCATGTACTTTGTTGGCATAACATCTATTGCCATGGACACATACATGGCGGTGTGTTGCAACCAATTGCTAAATTCACACACAGTGGGATATGGGTTTTGCATTTCGAATACGTGGCGAGTACACTCTTCCCTCTTGTTCAGTGGCAGTTTGCTGATTAATTCATCGAGTAATATTGGATTATTTAAATGTGGTATCGCACCCGAATTTTCTAGAAAGGCAGCTAAGTTTGATACCATCGAGCTAAAATTGAATATATCGGCGATTCGTCCTCCGGTAACGGGTTGAAACGCTCGAACTTTCGCTATTTGGCTTCTAATAAGTAACTCTGGGCGACCGTAATGAAATTCTAATGTTTTCATGACCTCATCTACACTGGATGAGTGGATCAACAACGACTCCACTTGTTGTCTGGCTTTCCCCTTTAGGGCTTTCTGGAGACGTAACAGATTCCCCAATTGCGAATATGAATTCATATCCGTGGTTTCCTTAAAGGCCACAGAAAACAAAGGTCACTCTTCGGGCGAGCCATGAAAATCTGGCAAATCTAAAATTTTACGTACCTGGCTCGTGCTGGGTACTATTTGAGCTTTGTGATTGATGAGCTGTGTTGTACTTTGTGGGTTGGACACTGTAGGCATGTAGCTTGCTGGCAGAAGATTTAAGCAATAAGGGTTGGTGTGGCAGTACGGCTACATTATTGCTGGCGGGCACGTGGCAGACCGCATATATGGGCCGAAGGCAGCGTCAGGTTTGACGTTGGCAAAATTGGCGTTGGCAATTCTAGCGCTGGCGTAGTTCACTGGATTTTATTTCTTGTTAATGAAAATATTTTATAAGTATATGAATTAAAAATTTAAGAAATTAACAAAGTTTAACAAATTATTAAAGTTGCGTTAAAATGGGAGTGAGGTTTTTATATATTTTGCCTCGTACGCGTCTGAATTCCCGTAAGCAACTAGACTTTTAAAGCACGCTTCGGTCAATTCAAAGGTGTTTATAGTTTAGGCATAGTTGTATGTTTTGGTAAAAATATTACAAAAGAAATTTTTAGTATGAAGCGATAATTCAAGTTTAGTACATAACTATTGGAATACAGTTTTTCTAATATTAATCTGTAACACTTCTTGATCTTATTTATGTCAGCGAAAATATCAATAGTAGCGTTTCGCAGTGACCGAGTTGAAAAAATCGCACTTAATTACTCCCGTTCGAATGGCATGCTGTTAAATATTAATTGGGATGGTTTGTTCTCGAGTTCGACTGCCTCTGATTCTGATTCTTTTCCACATTTAAATCTCATGTTTTAGAAATTTGTCTACAAAAGATTCCTTTAAGTCGTAAAAGGGCTTTTGAAATTTCTGTGGTACAACAACAAGCTAAAAAACCTGCAGAATAAGTTATTTAAAAAGCCAAAAATGCAAAGGATCAGTTGCCCTATAAAAATTATAAAATAAATTACTTCGCAATAATTACCTTCTAAGTGTTGAAGATAGTATTAAATCTAGCCTTAAAATTTTTTTGCACTACATCTAAGAAGTCCTGTACTAGTATTCCATTATTTGGTTTGGTACTACATCCGCTAACACGCCACTACATGCAGTCAATCTTTCTACAGAATTTGTCCTTACTTTGTTCAGAATGATAGTGATTCAGATTCTTATTTAATTTACGATCGATCTTTAAATCTCGATCGATCTTTAAATTTTCAGCTCTGAATTTCAGATCGGTTGGAGGATGGTTCCATATGTAGAAGTCCACGCAAGTGTGGAAAGTTACTGATCGCTATTCACTTGGGAGTTGTCAGGAAGATTCTTCTGCTTATGGTTCAAGCAGCTCACCACTTCCGGGATAGGGTATGGCTAGCTTCCGAAACACCCGTTCGTGAGTGAGCCAAAGTGAGAAGGCGAAGCATTTCAGGATAGCTGGTTGTTCGACGGGTTTGGGACCCGCCACTTAAAAATTCACCCCCCAAAGAAAATATGTACAAAGCCTCGGATGAGAACTTCCTGTACCGATGACGTTCCCTGCAAACGAACTGAGGCTAACGATTTGAGGGAAATCACCTGGAATGTCCGGCCCCTTAATGAAGAAGGTGCCTCTGCCTGGCAGGCTGATGTCCTCGTGAGAGTAAAGGCTGACATCACTGACATCAAGAGATGCGATGGAAGGTGTAGGAAGAAAAGTGGTTCGTTATCTTTGTCTTTCAATATGGAACTGAATCCAATCTTTTATTTCAAAAATTACTTAGGCTAAATACATGCTGCTTATACATAGAATTCTGCCGCTGAGAGCAGCGACAGAACGGGAGAGCGTAGTATGCATGTATGTATGTATGTTATTGTATATACATGCAGAAGGCATATATATAATGCGCTGGGACCGAACGGTCGAAGCGTCAAAGTGCTTGCACTGCAGATCCCACGCTGCAGGCCAGTCCGCATAAGTGACGGATCATATTGCTGCACTTATATATTTGATTGTATAAACATAGCAACAAAGTGTCGCTATGTTGTGAGTATGGCATATGACCACTTGATGTATTGTATACTCTACAATACTGTGGGCATATGCTTATTAGGCATACAACATACTACACCTCCCTTTTTAAAAAAAATAACGTAATATTATGGAGTTATTTAATTTTATAATTATATGTATTGTTAATTATATATATTTAATGTATTATTATTATTATTTTTTTTTTCAAATCTTTTTATTTATATATAACGTTTTTGTATATATGTATATGTATGTAAATTTTTAATTTTATTTAGTATTATAAATTAGTGGAAATATTATTTGTATATATATATATTTTCTTTTTTTGGTTGATCAGACCTTTTTCTTGTCTTTATTTATTTATTAAACAATTTTAACCTATCTTTATGAACTTTCTGTTCTTTATTTTTGTTATTTCTTATTGTTATATTATCTTTATTATCTATATCTATGACCTCAAATGGTCCTATATATGAAGAATCTAGTTTGTGTCCTGCTTCATTTTTTAACCAAACTTTATTTCCTATTTCTATGCTTACATCTGATATTTTATTGTCATAAAATTTTTTATTTCTGGCTTTACTATTCTCTAGTGCTATTCTTGCTCTTTTATATGCTATTTCTAATCTAAACTTAATTTCTTTAGCGTAATCCTCTTCATTATATAATGGTTCTATTCTAGTTGTATTATTAAAATCTGTGAACTGTCTTGGTAATCTTCCAAATACTAGTTCGTATGGACAATAGCCGTGTGTTACCGAGGGTGTTGTGTTGAAGCAGTATGTAAAATATTGTATCCAAACATCCCAATCGGTTTTGTCTGTTGATATGTAAGAACGAACGTATTCATTAAATGTTCTATGACTTCGTTCTACTGTTCCTAAAGTCTGGTGATGATGTGCGGTAGACGTTATGTTATCTATCTTTAAATATTTGCACAAATCATTTATTATTGAATTCTTATATTCTGTTCCCATGTCCGTAATGAACGTCTTCATTGGACCGTACTTTAGAATAAAGTTTTCAAATATAGCTTTGGCAACAGTTGTTGCACTTTTGTTTGAAATTGGAATGGTTACTAAATACTTTGTTAGATCGCATATTAGCGTAACTGCATATTCATTGCCATTCTCTGATAGTGGTAATGGACCTATAGTATCTACAATTACCCTATCAAAAGCTATAATTGGTGTTTCAGTTAATGTCAATGGGGTCTTTATATGTTTTGTTGTTTTGGATTTTTGGCATTTTGGACATTTACGTACGTACTCTTTGACATAACGAGTCATGTTTTTCCAGTAGTAATGTCTTTTTATTTTAGCTAGCGTTCTTGTAATGCCATTATGACCTCCTTGAATTGGATCGTCATGAAATTTAGACAGTATCGCTTCTTGATCTTTTTCTTTATCTATTAGGGTCACCGGCTTGAGTAGCGCTACTCTTAAAATATTCAGAATTTTATTGCCCATATTTTTAAAAGATTCAATTGAAACTAATTCAAAGATCTTTTCGCTCGGTGCCACTTTGAGTTGGCTAATCTTAAGTATACCGGCTTGCATTTCAAGCCTTTGGAAGAACTGACCTAAGTCAAGATTTCCATTGGTGTACAGATCGCTAACATCAATTCTTGCTATAATTGTTCTTCCACGTTTCAAAAAACATATCTGATTTTTTATTAGCAAGGCCACTACTTTTCGTACTTCGTCATTACAAATGACTTCATATACGTTGGGCTTAGAAGCGTTGTCAAGAGTTTGCGTAGGCAAATCTACTTGTACATTTCCTGCGCAGGAATTTTTCTGTCTATATTGTTGCCTGGTAGTGACTTTCAGGACTTTTCGGTTCATGTCAATTAGTTCGGATATTGTTATCCTTGATAAGGCGTCTGCCACGAAATTATCTTTCCCTCTCAGATACTCTACTGTAAAATCATACTCTTCCAATTCGAGTCGCATGCGTGTTAGTTTTGAACTTGGTTTTACCATAGAAAATAAATATGTTAAAGCTCTGTGATCAGTTCTAACTTTAAAATGTTTGCCATATATATATGGTCGAAAATGTGTTATTGCCCAATGTATTGCTGCTAGTTCTTGTTCTGTAGTACTCTTATTGCTTTCACCTTTAGTGAATGCTCTAGATGCATATGCGACTGGGAGTTGGAGTCCATTATAGTTTTGAGTTAAAACTGCTCCACATGCTTGTTTGCTTGCATCTGTGATTATGCAAAATTCTTTGCTAATAAATTTGGTTGAACAAGTTTATTTTTTAAGTACTGGAATGCATTTTGGCATTCCGCAGTCCATTCGAAAGAAACGTTCTTTTTACATAATCTAGTTATGTGCCGTGAATAATCGGCGAAGTTTTTAATGAAACGTCGGTAATAATTGCAAAATGCAATGAATCTTCTAGCGCTATCTGCGTCCGTAGGGACAGGATAATTATTGATAACATCAAATTTTTTGTCATCTGGTAGGATTCCTTTATCTGTGCATCTGTGACCTAAAAACGTCACCTCGTGCATGAAAAATGAACATTTTTCTGGATGCAATTTTAGATTGTTTTTTCTACAAAGTTTAAAAACATCTGTTAAATTTTTAATCATATGTTGTTCAGAACAGCCAATGACGATTAAATCATCCATATAAAGGAATGCTTGTGAAGGCTCTAGGCCTGAGAATGCTATTGTCATCATTCTCTGAAATGAGTTAGGCGCTATTTTTAAACCAAATGGTAATCGCGTGAAGCGATATGAACCATTGCTTGTTGAAAAAGACGTTATGTTTCTTGAGTTTTCCTCAAGTTCAATTTGGTGGAAACCTGACATTAAGTCAAGGCATGAAAAATATTTAGCTCTACCCAATTGATCGAGAATATCGTCAATTCTGGGGAGTGGAAATTTATCTGACAGCAATTTTTTATTTATTTGGCGATAATCAATTACTAATCGCCATTTTTTCTCTTTAGAGCCTGGAAGAGCTTTCTTTGGGACTAACAAAAGTGGGCTATTGTATGGTGAGACAGACGGTTCAACAATATTTTGTTCAATTAATTTTCCAACTTGATGCTGGATTTCTTCTATTTGGCTATGCGGACATCGATAATTTTTTACGTATACTGGCTCATCATCCTTAAGTCTCAATTTTTGCTTATAAAAATTGTTTGTTGTGATTGGTTCGGTTTCAAGTCCGAACACATCACTATACTGGGTGCATATTTCTTCAAGTTGTTTCTTAAACAAAACTGGAAAATTTTTCTTTAATTTTTTAATTACAGACTCCTTTCTTTTTTCTTTTGGATTTCGAACTAAATCGTAGTTCGAAAGTGATTCATATTTTAAGTTGTTAATGCCTACTACTTGGCATGTATCTGTGGTATTTAAGAATCGGACAAAAGTATTTTGGGCTGTTGCAATAGTGTTTGCAACATAAACACCCGGTTTAATTTCCTGATTTGGAATTAAAATGTTTTCTTCTGCTGCTATTTTGCGTATCACTTGGGATCTTGCTGGTAGAAGTGTCGAGTTAGTACCAGAACTAAATGTTATTGGGACGTAGATAGGATACGTTAGGTTTTGCGGTCTAATTATAAACCAATCCTCTGAACTATTGTAATCTAATTGGCAATTAAATCTTTTTATGAAATCTAATCCTATTATTCCATCGCAGGGGATTGCGAAATCTGAATGAAGTAGATGAAATTTGTATGGAATAATGTATTTGTCTGTTTGTAATTCCATCGAGACTAGTCCTTTGGAATTTATTACTCCTTCTCCTATGCCTCGAATGTCTATAATTCTATTGATTTGGATGTCATGAAAGACATCAGAATTTTCTTTTATAATTGAAATGTCTGCACCTGTATCAATCAAAAATGTTATCTTTTTATTTGTTGCAACATTTTTGAATGATACGAAATTGTTGAGACTTAAGTTAACAGTATATATTTTATTATTTAATTTTGTGTATCTGGAGGTGTCTGGGAGTTTCCCGAAGTATTTTGGGCAACTCGGACATTATTGTTATTATAATTATTTCTGTTTTGGTCGTTGCCTCTGTTAGAATAATTTCTACCTCTGTTATTACCTCGACCTCCTCTATTGTTATATCTGTTATTGTTATTATTATAACCGTTGTTTTGGTAATTACCTCTTCCTCGGTAATTACCTCGGTTACCTCGATAATATCCATTTTGGCGCTGTTGGAAGTGCAGTACAGTATTTGACTGTCCTGTTGCTTCGGTACAGCTGTTCACAAACTTGGATATGGCATCATTCATATTATTGAATGTGCCTGCCTGCATGATAAGTTTTACCTTATCTAAAGCGCAGTTCTGTGTCATGGCCTTGACAGCAAGCGTTGTGCTGTATTTAGTGGCTAATTCAGGTGACAATCCATCACTGATATAAGCTCCCTCAAGAGATTTAGTTAATTTTTCTACCTCCTGGGTATACTGATTAGCTGTTTTACTTTTTTGTTGCAGATTTAGAAGTTTGGCAGATATTACTTCTACCGATTCTCCTTTCACTACTTTTGACAGTTGCGCAACTATTGCAGCTACTGTGTCTTCATTACTAATCAAGTTTCTAGCATGGCCTTTGAGCTTTGTCTTTATTAGACTTATAGCTGCTGCTTCATGTGTGCCTTTAAGGGGTAACACCACTGTACACGCATAAAATAAACACGATTTTTAAAGAATTTCTTTGTATAGAAGGAAAGGGAAAACAATCACTCTGATTTTGGAAGTTATTACTTATATACTAAAATACAAAACTACAAAGTTTGATCGAAAAATTTTACAAAATGGCGGCATTGGAGACATTTTTGTAATGTGGTTTCTCTTGAAGGAGCTCCGCGGCACGCAGCACAGAGGGTGCAAATTTTAATCTGGAACAAAGAAACATTTTTTTTCTTAATCTAGATAAGAATAGCTAGAGAAACACGTAGGGGATTTAAAAAATATTTATTTTTGTGGAATTAGCAAGCATTTGAAGGAAAAAACTCTATTTTGGACTAAAAAAAACGGCACTTAAATAATTATAACTATCGTTTAAATTAATCTATCGAAAATCCCCTACGCTCTTCTCTTAAGAAGGTTATTATACAGACGTAGTGAAAACCCTGATTAAAAATATTTAAAATTGTTTGAGTTATGCTGCGTGCCAATTTCAGAAAACGTGTTTTGAGAAAAACGCGTTTAAAGTTTGGAAATTTGGAGAAGTCGTTAGGAAGCAGACACTAACGCTTGGTTAAAAGCTATTTAAAATATTTATGAAATAAACTTCGGTAACGTATAAAACTTTTTGTTCTGTATTTTAAAAGGTTCAAAGAATTTTTTAAGCTTATAAAAAAAAAATCAATTTTTTGAAATTTCTACAGTGGTGTTACCCCTTAAGGGAATCTACTAGATTCAGCGCATCTATGAAACTTTGTAGGTTTTCGGCCTTTCCATCAAACTCAGGTATGAGTGATGAGGCTAGCTTAAGGAATTCCACAATTGTTTGTGCCATTGCTATTGTTGTTTCGCTTTCTTCAAGTGTATTAATGTCGCTTTCCGCTTTACCCTCTACTTCAATTATTGGTTTTGATTCGTCCAAATTTTGGAATTGATTTGGGTCAAACTCAATTTGATAGTAGGGATTTGTTGGTATTTGTAAGGTAATTTTGTGTCTTACACTTAAATTTTCCAATCTTGTTTGTAATGAGCGTAATATTTTAAGACATTGATCTACATGTAAACTTGATATCTTGTATTTGTAAGAGGATGCTAATTGACTGATATTGTTATATTCAGCTACTAGAATGGTTGTATGGTGGATTAGCGTATTTACACTTATTGTTGTATCTTTGTTAATACATTTATAAGATTTTTCAAATTTTTCCTTAATTGAATTAATTTGTTTTGCTAATTCTTTCCATTCCATCACTCTTAGCGATACAACTTTACCAAAACTATTGTTGACAGCAATGAATTAATATATTTTGAATTTGGAAAAAAATTAAATCAGTAAAATGAATTTTAGACTTTATCTAAGTCGTTTGCACGGCTTAGATATCGTTTTTTTAAAGTACGTTTGTACATTAAGTAAATTTTGATTAATAAATTTGCTGCCGAAATTGCTACTATTAAAGCAAGAAGAACAATTTGAATGTCTAAATGATTGGTTGTATCGACAACTGATATAACATTCAGCACATTGGCTGTGTTATCCTCAACTTTGGAAGTTTTTCCTCCCATTTTTAAAATATCTATTTGTCTTCTTTAAAAAATATTTTTTTGTTTTAGTTATGGATTTGTCATTTCGTTTCTTCTATATATATATATACAATTTATTAATCCCTTTTTTTTTTTTTTTTTCATTACTTATATTTGCTGTTTTTACAAATATATTTTTATATATTTTTACTTTAAAAAATTTTTTGTTATTATTTTATTCACTCGCAGGTGAATTTACAATGTTTCCTGCCTATATTTTGTACAGCCTTCCGACATGTACTCTAATCGGGCGAGTTCTCGCTCAATTTTACAATGTATTTTTTTTTATTATAATAATATATGAAAATTAAAATATATTGGTGTGCGCACTTGGGAGCGCTGTCGGTCCTCGGTGGTGTCCTTGTCCTTGGTTGATGATGACAAGGTCTCCACGAGTGGGTCTTGGATTCTTGCTTGAATCATTGTCTTCTTCGCTGGAAGAGGAAATTTTGTTACCACTAATGCTGCCATAATCATATTCCTTGCTGTTGATATCGATTGGTTGTTGTTGACCATAATAACGTTGCATGTACGCCTGAACTAATTTCTTGTTGGCCTTTGCGACTGCAGGGCGACATGCAGAAGGCATATATATAATGCGCTGGGACCGAACGGTCGAAGCGTCAAAGTGCTTGCACTGCAGATCCCACGCTGCAGGCCAGTCCGCATAAGTGACGGATCATATTGCTGCACTTATATATTTGATTGTATAAACATAGCAACAAAGTGTCGCTATGTTGTGAGTATGGCATATGACCACTTGATGTATTGTATACTCTACAATACTGTGGGCATATGCTTATTAGGCATACAACATACTACAAAGGGGCAAGGCAAGAAAAACATAAACGTTGCGAGGTTATTCATAGCTGCCATGTAAAGGAGCGCAAATACGGTGTCGGAATTGTTGTGGGAGAGAGACTTAGTCGCCAAGTGCTGTCGTTCACTCCGGTGGACCAGCGTTTCGAAACCATCCGCATCAAAGCTTTAACATCTCGCTCATTCGCGCCCACGCCCCGATAGAATTGAAGGACGATGTGTCCAAAGATTCCTTCTATGAGCGCTTGGAACGTTCCTATGTACGCCGACATAAAAATCGTGTTTGGCGACTTCAACGGTAGGGTGTGCAAGGAGGGAATTTTTGGCCCCACAGTCGGAAAATTCAGCCTGCACAACGAAACATCCGGTAACGGAGAGAGGCTGATCGACTTAGCCGGGGCCCGAAACATGATACTTTGCAGTACCAAATTCCAGCATAAAAAGATTCACCATTCCACCTGGCTGTCCTGATCGAAAAACACGAAACCAGATGAATCATGTTGTGATAGATGGAAGACACGCTTCTAGTGTATAAGATGTATGTACGATCCGAGAACCCAAAATCGGCTCGCATCATTACCTCGTTGCAGCCAAACTGCACACGCGCCTCTGTACAGCAAAAAACATACATCTACCTGCGCAAAGAATGTTCAACATTGGAAAGCCACAATCACAACAGACAGCCAGAAGATTCACCATCCGATTCTCACTCCTGCTCTCAGAGAGTACTGCCCAATATTTTTCGTTTTTTACGTCCCACCGAAAGGAATGTCATGCTTGCGATCGGGCGTAATGCGAGCCATGTGGGATCGCTACCAAGAGCTAAGAAAGGAGAGACCGAAATACGTGAGTATGAGGAGCTTGAGATACTGACCAATAGGAACAACTCCGGAAAATTCCCCCAGAAAATTCGGCAGCTTACAGAAGGCTTTAAGACCGGGTCGTTTTCCTGTAAGAACAAAGATGGCAATCTGGTGACTCACATCTACAGCATACTTAAATTATGGAGGGAACACTTCTCGAACCAGTTTAATAGTGATAGCTACACATGTCACTGCTAAGCTATTCAAACATGATGGCGAAGGGCTGGTAAGGTGCATGCATCAGCTTCTATGTTAGATATGGTCGGATGGAAGCATGCCTGCTGATTGGAATTTAAGTGTGCACTGTCCAAACCATAAGAGCCGGTTCTACGTTACCGGAATGACCCGGGTTTTTTCCGACCAATGGCATCCGTCATAGTAACCTAGCTCTGTCTAGTGTACCGTATCCCACCCCCAGTCTTTCGCCACAGGGGCAATCCATTGAAGCACGTTTGCTCCAAATACTTCTCTTCAGGGCTGGCGTCGAGCCCAACCCTGGGTCAGAAGTATTTGACTGCTGCATCTGCCACAAACCTGCTCAGGCCTTAAGACTCATAGGGAGTGGTCCCCAAGGTATGTGGCCACGTGTTGCTCCCGCCCTCAGGCGGCCCCTGCCTCAACGCCGATACCACCCTCAGTGCCGGCACGCCAAACTGCCGCCACCAACAATACCTCAACGGTAAGGAGCACCCACGCACCACACAACTCCCTCACTGACCCACAACCCTCCTGCTCCTATCCCAGTGCGGGGACAAACCAGCAGCTCTTGGTCCTCCGCACAGTCTGCTCCGTGTGTCAGACCGTAGTTCCTCGGAACTTGACAACAGTCCAGTGCAATTCTTACAGTGGCTGGTGCCACTTTCGGAGGTGCTCCGGCCTGCAGACCACCCGTGAGTGGACACGCGACTTCGATGCTCCCTGTTGCAGAGCTCTGCACCCGCAACCACCCCCTGTGGCGCGGCCACCCGTCAACGTCAGGCCACAACAAGTTTTGCGGAACGCACAGCAGGACCAACGTAGACAACGCCCCGCCTCCTTGACCCCCCGAGTTAGGATTATACTCCCGCGAAGTTTCAAGCTACTACAACTGAACTGCAACGGACTCACGAGCAAGCTTGACGAAATAGTCGACTTCATGAGCCGGTATGGTATCAAGATAGCTGCGGTCCAAGAGACAAAACTGTACGCCAGCTTCCCCCTGATTACCAGGGACGGCTACAACGTGCATAGAAAGAGCCCCGAGCGAGACAACGGTGGTGACCTAGCGTTCATAGTCCATCATACAGTGCAGTATCGTCTTGTCGATGAAGGCAAGGACCGCAGGGACAGCACCTTAGAATGTCAAGGTATAGCTGTCTGGTCAGGCGATGCCGAGCGCGAAATTTATAATATCTATATACCGCCGATCGGCCGCCGTAGCCGAATGGGTTGGTGCGTGATTACCATTCGCAATTCACAGAGACAGAAGGTTGGTTCGAATCTCGGTGAAAGCAAAATTAATAAAAACATTTTTCTAATAGCGGTCGCCCCTCGGCAGGCAATGGCAAACCTCCGAGTGTATTTCTGCCATGAAAAAGCTCCTCATAAAAATATCTGTCGTTCGGAGTCAGCTTGAAACTGTAGGTCCCTCCATTTGTGGAACAACATCAACACGCACACCACAAATAGGAGGAGGAGCTCGGCCCAGCACCTAAAAAAGTGTACGCGCCAATTATTTTTTTTTTTTTGTATATACCGCCTGTCGGCCGCCGTGTCCGAATGGGTTGGTGCGTGACTACCATTCGGAATTCAAATAGTGAACGTCGGTTCGAATCTCGGTGAAAGATCAAAAAATTAAGAAAAAGTTTTTTCCAATAGAGGTCGCTCCTCCGCAGACAATGGCAAACCTCCGAGTGTATTTCTGCCATGAAAAAGCTCCTCATAAAAAATATCTGCCGTTCGGAGTCGGGTTGAAACTGTAGGTCCCTCCATTTGTGGAACAACTTCAAGACGCACACCACAAAAAGGAGGAGGAGCTCGGCCAAACGCCCAAAAAGGGTGTACGTACCAATTATATATATGTATATATATATATATATATATAGCACTTGATATTGAGTCGCAAAAGAACGTCTTTTCTCTATGAGGTCCAAAAGTCAAAAGGCGGAACCAAATTTTATTTTATTCAGTTGAGCGAATACAATGAAAAGTGAATGTAAAAAACTAGCGCATGGTTGCATCTGCGTATGTATGAGAAATGTAAGAGCATGAGGAATGTAAGAGCTTGTGGTGCTGCCACAGTACTCCCCTTCTAGAGAGACGGTACGGCGATATATGCAGGCTTTAAGCGGTCGACCGAGATATTCACGGCTTCATGATTGACATCGACGACAAAATACTTCGAGTAGCGATGTAATACTTTCAACGGTCCTTTGTATGGAGCTGATAATGATGGTTTTACTGATAGATCTCGTACAAACACCTGCTCGCATTTGCTAAGGTCTGAATGTACGAAAGACTTCTGCCTGGTGTGACAAGTAGTATCGACAGCACGTAATTAGCGCATGACTCGGCGCAGCTGCGCTACGGTCTCTAATTCGGTAGTTGGTTTGCTATTATCCACGAAGAACTCAGAAGGCAAACGTAAAGTGGTCCCGTAAACGAGTTCGGCGGGGGAGGCATCTATATCGGGCTTGAAAGAGCTGCGATGTCCCAGTAGGATTATTGGAAGAGAAGACGTCCATTGGCTTACATTGTGGCACAAAATAGCTGTCTTAAACGTTCGGTGCCATCGTTCAATTATGCCATTCGTCTGCGGATGGTAGGCTGTTGTTCGTAAGTGCGTAACGCCTAGAATCTGCAGCAGTTGTCGAAATAAGTTGCTCTCAAACTGTCGACCGAGGTCCGACGTTATGTCCACAGGAACACCAAAACGCGATATCCAGCCACTTATTAATGCTTTTGCTACAGTCTCTGCTGTGATGTCTGGAATTGCGAAAGCATCCGGCCATCGTGTGAATCGATCGAGTACGGTGAGACAATAGCGGTTACCATCGGAAGGCGGGGAAGGTCCCACTATGTCGATATGCAGGTGCGAAAACCGTTGGCTGGGGCAGGCGCGGCGTTGAAACGATGATGAGTTGTGGCGGATTACTTTGTTTCGTTGGCATTGGATGCATTGCTTGGCGAACTGGCGGCTATCTTTCTGTATTCCGGGCCAGACAAAACGTTCAGTCATCAGTTTGGTTGTTACTCGTGTACCAGGGTGAGAGATACCGTGTGTTGCATGTAGGACAGCTTGTCGGAATCGTTCTGTTACGAACGGACGTATTCGACCAGTCGAGGTATCGCAATATACTTTCTTGGTACTGAAAGGGTGAACAAAACTGGTTAGTTGAAGTGAGTGTCTAACTTTACCTTCTAAGTACGATTTCAGCTCGTCGTTGTTAGCTTGATCATCTGCGAGGTCATCAAAATTTATTGGATCTGCAGCTATGGCTTGAATTCGTGACAGTAGATCAGCTGCTATATTTTTTCCCCCTGATATGTGCCGAATATCTGTGGTGATTTGGGCAATGAAGTCTAGTTGGCGTGCTTGCCGATCGGATGCTTTTTCTGGTCGCTGTTTAAAGGCGTAAATGAGCGGCTTGTGATCCGTATACACATGGCAATTTCTTCCTTCGAGCAGAAACCGGAAGTGGCGAATAGCGAGAAACATCGCTGTCAACTCTCTATCATACGTACTATATCGCTGTTCGGATTTCGTAAAAAACCGCTGGAAAAATCTTAAAGGTTGAGGGACTCCATTTACGATCTGGTGTAGTGCGGCGCGTGCAGCGTAGTCGGATGCGTCGACCCATAATGAAAGCGGAGCGTCTGGGCTTGGATGCGCCAAGAGTGCACAGTTCGCGAGATCTTCCTTGCATGCCTCAAAATGTTTGACGTTGTCATCCGTTAATGTTAGCGGTGTTTTATCATTGCGCCTATTTCCTGAACATCGGAGCTTGGTGCAAGAGTGGGTTTGGTAACAGCGGTCTGTAGAAATTAATCATTGCTAGGAAACGTTTAAGCTCCTTTGCAACAGTGGGGAGTTTGTACGATCGAATCGTTTCGACGCGGCTGGGTAGTGGCTTAATTCCATCTTTTGTTATAACATGACCTAAGAATTGCAGCTCTGATACCCCAAGCACTGATTTTGATACATTAACGATTAACTTATGTTGACGTAGTCGTTGAAAAACAGAATGCAGGTGTGTGCGATGCTCTTCTGGTGAGCTTGACGCGACGCATATATCATCCAAGTAGACGAAAACATTATCTACACCTCGAAAAACTTCGTTGATGACTCTTTGAAAGGTTTGCGCTGCATTGCGCAACCCAAAAGTCATGTGTGTAAACTCGTACAACCCAAAAGGGGTCGTTATCGCCGTTTTGCATATGTCGTCGGGATCGATTGGGATCTGGTGGAAGGCCCTCTGCAGATCGATTTTTGAAAAAATTGTTTTGCCGGACAGAATATGACTAAAATCGTGAAGAAATGGCAAAGGATATCTGTCGGGAACGTTAACAGCGTTAAGTGCGCGATAATCGCCGCATGGCCTCCACGATCCAACCGCCTTGCGCACCATATGTAACGGACTTGCCCAGTTACTGCTGGACGGCCGACATATGCCAAGTTTCATTAGAAGTTCAAAGGTCCTCAAGGCGCTTGGGGCAAAGACAAAGAAATGTTGCTGTCGACTTTCAAGGCAATAGGCGGACCGGTTCTTAACTATGCTCCGCCTGTCTGGTCGCCTGGAACCAGGGATACGCAGTGGACGAAGCTCCAGACCTGTCAAAATACTGCAATAAGGCCCGCGACAGGATGCCTTCTAATGTCCCCCATACAACACCTGAAGGAGCATAACAAACTGCTCAGCAAGCAGTTTCTGCTAGGGTGTCACCGTAGTTCTCACCCACGCAGACACCTGCTTTAGTCTGAGCCACCTCCCAGGCACATCAGGAGGCACTTTCTAAATTACGTGGACGAGATCCTAGACAAAACAGACAGACCATTCCTGGATCGGACAGTCTACAGACAGGCCATAAGCGGCATTCATCGGGAGACTCTTACCACCTTCTTAAGCTACCGACCTCCGAATGCCGGTATCGGAGTCCAACCACCACCAATTGCAGACGAAGAGCTCTAACTTCCCCGAGAGTCACGTGTAACCTTGGCACAATTACGTTCTGGATACTGTAGCAGGTTAAACTCCTGCCTATCCAGAATCCACCCCGACATACCAAACACATGCCCTATAAAACCCACTCATCTAACACCTCCCTCCCTCTGGACCCAACCCGTCGAAACAACTAGTTTCCTGGGCCTACCGTTAGATGAGCTAGACGAAGACGACCGGTAACTACACTACACTGACAGGGCAAAGGTACTGCTACAACAACAACAAGGGTGATACTGCAATCAGTGCCAATTATTGCGGGATTAGTCTTCACAATATCGCCTATAAGGTTCTAGCGAGCGTGTTGTGTGAAAGGCTGAAGCCCACCATCAACCAATTGATTGGACCTTATCAGTGTGGTTTTAGACATGGAAAGTCTACCATCGACCAAATATTCACAATACGCCAAATCGTGGAAAATACCCATGAAAGGAGAAACGAACAAACACACGTCGATTTCGTCGATTTCAAAGCTGCATTTGACAGTTCGAATAGGAGTTACCTATATGCCGTGATGTCTGAATTTGGTACCCTCGCAAAACTAATACCAGAGAATGTTAATGCAATGAGAAGGAGCAAATGTTAAATGAGCTTTTTTCGAATTCTAATTTGTAGATTCATAATAAGGTAATTTCAAAATCAACTTTCCTCACGAGTGGGGAATTGCAGATATTTACCACGCGAGTGACGCGAGTGGAGGGTTTCTATATTTACTTACCACGCTAGGACAGCAATTCAGATTTTTTCTGCGTTTACCAAACTACTGAGGAAGTTCATAAGATTTTTCGCCACACTACTAAGGAAATCGACTTATTTCATGCCCACAGCGAAGCGAATAAATTTGCGATTAAGAAGGCCGCGCGGCAGTTAATTTGTGGTGCAGAAGCTAAAGTCGGCGGAATTATTCGTTTTGTTTTTTGGCACGTATTTAATTCAGGTTCAAGTCCTGAAGTCATATTTTTTTTTCTTGCACATTTTTTTTTACAATTCAAACCAGGAAAGTTTGGTAAAATTGTTGAGTTTATTTTAATTAAAATTTCTTTAAAATACAGTTTTCTTTGTATTTCATAAATGGAAATTTCTTTTCGGTATAAAATAGTTCATACTGGATATGACCTGATTTTTATATAAATCAATCAAAACTGAAAATATGTACATATGTCTATAATCTATTTCATCAAATCCAAATTATATTGATGAGAAAATATCATTCTAATATCCGTCCAGAAAGCCAAACGCGCATACACAAATACATATGCATATAATTACGCATACAAACTTTCAACTAACGCAGAATATGTGCATATAAAACTGCGAATCGAATAAATGAGTGATTTAGAAAAGTAATTTAGTAATTGTAGTTGAGCGCAATCGTGAAAGACATGTCGTGTATGCGGTACATCGTCCCATATTTTACTCAGGTTCGAGTCCACACTTTTGTTTGTTCGATATTTTTATTTAATTTTTTGTATTTGGTTTAATTAGAATTGATTTAAAATAGTGTATTCAGGTTTTTCTAATACCTGTTATTTAGAAATTTATTTTCTATATAACATTATTCATACTTCTTTTGAATTGATTTATATGTAAAACAGCCATAAAGGCAATCATATGAATATGCATTCCTATATTTAATCTCTTCAGTCAAATCTGAACTACTTACATACACATATTGATGAGAAAATATTCTAATATCCATTGATGCATCCAGAAAGCCAAACGCGCATGCACGCATATATATATAAATATATACAAACCTTCAACGAACGCAAAATGTATGCATATAAAAAACAACAACTGCGACCGTCTTCTTGTCCGTCAGTAAAAAGATGGGATATGTATACCCTATGAGCAAAAAGAACCGGGAAGGTGATGTTACTGTTTCCTTCGAGAGATGCTGTGTGTTCCAAACCGCCGGAAATGTGAGCAAACAATTCTCAGATTTTGCATAATGATAACGCGCCATCGCACTGATGAAAGAGAATACAAATCGGCCTGCCGGGGGTGTTTGGAGGACTGGGTTAAACGTTGGCACATGTGTGTTGCTTCAGACGGGTCATAATATAAATTTGTCTTAAATTTAACTCTGTTTTGTTTAATTTAAACATTTCCGGTACTTTCTGATCATAAGGTACATATATGCGGCTTTGCGGACAGCAATGTGTGATTCGCTGGCAGTCGCATTAACTCGCGACTGTCGCACAGTTAGAAGACATATTTACATACATATAAGGGTGCATACACACATACGGAGCAGCTGCCACTCGACATGACAAAAATTTAAGATTTATCAAATATTGGCAAATAATTTCACGCGAAATATTCCAATATTGACTATTTTCGAATGGTCGCGAAAATTGGCATATGGGCGGCTCGTTTCATGAATGAAATTGAAATATGAGCTCTAACTTATGAATGAACTTTTTGTTTATGTTCTAAATTGTTCAGCGCCGTCGCTGATAGAATCATGGCCGCTGCGACTGCGTCTACGAATGTATTTTGTTTTTCTAGTCGCTAGGCTTAGATTTCATGTGAGGTATGTGTTTTTGTTGTGTTCTAGAACATTGTAGAATGTGTGGTGGCAAAGCGGCCATCGCATTGCGCTTGCTGTTGCTTTTGCGTCTATCAAAGTATTGTGTTTTTGTAAGTACAATATTAGGAATATCGACTGGTGAAAGACAAAAGTACACGGAAGCAAGAAGGGAGCGCTGTGCTCGCGCATATATGCATGAATGTATGAACGTGCATGGATGTAGTAACATATGAATACAATTATTTTGTGGGAAGTTTAGAAGGCAAGTATATGCTAGGACATAAAGTGGGTATACATACATACATAGAGCAGAATTGTTTTTGCACTTGTTAGCAAGAAACTCGTTCACTAGTGCGTATGTGTACATATTTGATTTCTTGTAAGAATGTGATGTGCTGTGACATGTGTACATACATAAGTCAAGGTTATTTGGGCATACTTGCATATGTGATATGATGTTCTTGCGCTTGTGCATTATTGTTTTTCATATACAAATGTACATACATACATATGTATGTATGTAAATGCTGTCGAATATATAAACTATTAACTGACATATAATATAAAAGAAGTGTTGATTTATCTTAAACCGTTCTTTTTTTCTGAATGCAAATACCTCCTATTGACATGTACATACATATTATGTACTTATGTATATTATCATATACCATCATTTATTTACATATAAAGTATACGTTCATTTATGTACATATGTGTGTAATGAAAAACTTCATGAATTACTTTCAGAACTTTATTAAAATTTATTCGCGTCGCGCGCATGCACAAAACCTTTTGTTCACAACGCAGGCGCAGAAATAAACGCCCTGCGTATTTATCCTCCCCACGTGACTCGCCATCAATTCTCGGTGGATTTTTTTTTTTTTTTCGTTTTTAAATTTTTTTTTTTAATGTAATCGTAAAAAAATTTGTAATAAATTTTATGTATCCGCTTATCATTTCAAAAGTAACAAAATGGTAAAAAAATAAGCAGTCGAAGAAATAAACGCACCGCCTATTTTTCCTCGCCACATGTTAGACTCGAGTTCAATTCCCGGCGTAAACTTTTTTTATAAATTATTTTTTTTTAAATCGTTTTTTTGTTAATGTAATTGAAAAAAAAAATTATGTAATAATCACTTATTATTTCAAAAATACGAAGATAGTAAAAATTTAATTGGTCGAGCTGAAATTATACAGGCTAGAACTGTTTTTTGTAGCGTTGGCTGCATTAGACTGGTTCTGATCTGACCCACCGACAAACAGATCAAAGAATATTTCAGCTCATAAAAGTATGTCTATTTTTTGACATTTGTAGAAACTTGGGTCTGCTAGTTCAATACCCAAAAGTTCGCCGAAAACTTAAAATCGTTGATCCTCGATTTTATATATGTTTTTAGTTTGCCCTTTTATTTGAATTGCCAATTCCAACTATATTTAGACCGATTTTTTCTTTCTGGTTTACGGCAAAATTGGTGGCCATCCAATCACCATATGAAGATCACCGTACCGACGAAGATCCCCTGTCAGTCCTAAAGCCCCATCATCCCATCATCTCCTCTCCTCGACCCCCCCTAACCCAAGGTGTCATGCGACGCGTGCCTGTTGGGTGGTTTGCAGTCAGGGGGTTTTCTGTCCGACTGTATTTCTACGGAGCTACCTCGATACCGGGTCACCTCGGGATATAATCATGATCTTGCCGTGGTGTTGGGCGCTGCAACGGTCGACCATTATGTTCCCTTCCTATTTATAAGATCACCATGTCTGCCACGGTGGACGGTGATCGTAAGAGCCAGATGGAGTATTTCAAGCAAATAACCTCTATGGACAAGCAGTCCAGCAGAGGTTGCTTTCTTTACGGTCATATACCTCTTAAGTGGAGACAAGTCAAAATTGTTTTCATTCCAAAAACTGGTAGAAACTTACATTCCCATCCAAAAGTCTTAAGACCGATATCTCTTTCTTCTTTCCTATTAAAAACTTTATATATAGATATAGATGTAGATATAGATATAGATATAGATATAGATATAGATATAGATATAGATATAGATATAGATATAGATATAGATATAGATATAGATATAGATATAGATATAGATATAGATATAGATATAGATATAGATATAGATATAGATATAGATATAGATATAGATATAGATATAGATATAGATATAGATATCGATATAGATACAGATATAGATATAGATATAGATATAGATATAGATATAGATATAGATATAGATATAGATATAGATATAGATATAGATATAGATATAGATATAGATATAGATATAGATATAGATATAGATATAGATATAGATATAGATATAGATATAGATATAGATATAGATATAGATATAGATATAGATATAGATATAGATATAGATATAGATATAGATATAGATATAGATATAGATATAGATATAGATATAGATATAGATATAGATATAGATATAGATATGTAGATATGTAGATATCTATAGATAGAAATCTTATTTCTACGTCACAGCATGCCTACACGAAAGGGAAATCGGTAGAGACAGCTCTACATAACCTTATTTACACGGCAGAGAGTTCACTGCTCAAACAAGAATTTACTTTAGCCGCTTTCCTTGATATTGAAGGGGCCTTTAACAATGTCGAAGGGGGGCAATTACTGTAGCGCTCACTGATCTTGGGGTAGAACCGGGCTTGGTAGGCTTCATTGGCAAAATGCTAAAAAGCAGAATCACCGATGATGTTGTTATTGCTGTATCTGGTAAATTTGTATCTACATTTAGAGACCTAATACAAAATGCTCTGGATATACTTTCTAGGTGGGCAGAAAAGTGTGGTCTAGGAGTCAACCCATACAAAACACAACTAATATTGTTCACTAAGAAAGACAGAGTCCCTCAGCTAAGTCCAATTATGCTCAAGGGGGAAGCTCTTGTGATTTCGGAAGAAACCAAGTACTTGGGACTAAACATAGATAGGAAACTGACTTCGAAGTCAAATATCTTCGAAAGCGTTATGAAAGCGAACATAGCTTTTTATGCTTGTAAGAGAGCTTTAGGTAAACCCTGGGGAATTAAACATACGGTTGCTCATTGGTTTTACACTGCTGTCGACAGACCCATTTTTCTATATGGAAATGTCGGCTGGTGGTGTGCTATGCCGGAAAAAAAAATTATTCTAATTTATTGAATAAGGTGCAGAGATCAGCGGAATTAACAATATGTGGTGTCAACCCATCCATGGATTTGGACATCATGCTACATTTGCCACCTCTAGATCTCTTCTGCAAATACTCAGCGGCCTGCTCCGCTTTAAGGCTCAAAGCGAGCTCACAATGGAGGACTGTCACACATGGACATTCAACTATCTTAGACTCCTACACGGATATACCCAGAAACTGTGATTATCACCCTCAAATTCTTTGCTTCGAAAGGAATTTCCTAATGAAAATCCCTTCTAGACTGGGATAGCTTGAACATGATTCAACACCCAACACACCCGTTAAGATCTACACGGACGGATCTAAAATGGACACCGGTGTAGGATCAGGGTTATAATGTTAAGAGATTTCTATTAGTGAATCCTTTAAACTTCCAGATCACTGTAGTGTTTTTCAAGCGGAAATAAACGCTATTCATGAAGCCTTAAAATGGTTAAAGATAAACGGTATATCATCAATGGATATCTGCATCCTATCGGGCAGCCAAGCTGCCCTACTAGCCCTGGATGCATTCCAAAAACATCAAGTAGTGTCTTACGTTGTCGCCTATCTTTAAATGGGATGGCCAAGCAATATCGTATAATCTTATGCTGGGTTCCAGGCCACAGAACCAGGGAACTGTAGGGCAGACCAACTTGCAAGAGATGGCACCTGTATGCCAGACATAAGTAATTTTATGGAGATACCTCCCGCAACTTGTAAGCTTCTCATTAAGGACGCATAAATCAGCCAAGGTTTTACTTACGTCTGTCCAAGGTAGGTTGTGTTTGATAGTGATGGATGCCCAGAGAGTAGGCCCACTTGGACGAAGAAGTGTGGTTCATCCTTTGTTATACCATTGCAAGAGGAGAAAAGAGGTGATGGAAAAAAGAGGACGAAAAGGAAAGGGATGGGGAAGGTTAAGTGTTTGTGGATTACGAACGGTGACTAGTCTGCGGTTGTGTTAACCTCTTTACGTTGCTGATGAAGTTCATCAGATTTTTGTTTTCAATACCTGCTATATCAGCAGGCGCAGAGAAGAAGTGAGACCAATATGCTTGAGTCTTAGTCACGCGAGAGCTGGGCAGCTGAGGAGCAGGTGCTGAGATGATTCCACCTCCTCCTGCATACAGCTGACGCAAAAAGGACTTGAAGTAATTCCGAGTCTCACGGCATCCGTGAGGATGCCCACGAAATTTGAGAGATCAGATTTTGTCATCCTCAGAATATCCCTCGAACGCCTCCTATCCAAAAGTGGCCAGAAAGACTTCGCGACCTTACACGTTCGTGTACTTGCCCAGCGTCTTCTGAGTTGGTGCGAAGCCGCTCTTTCCAGGAGTAGAGCGCAGGTTGTCAAGGGGATCCCGATTCTCTCCTTTTACAGGCACACTACCTCACAGGTCCCTTGTCTGGCCAGCTCGTCGGCTTCGCAGTTTCCCGTAATGTTACTGTGACAAGGTACCCAAATTATCTTTAAGTCAAAGAATTGTGATGCAATCGAGAGATAGACCAGGCATTCCCTGACCAGTTTCGAAAGCACCATCATAGAGCCTAGGGCCCTAATTGCCGCTTGGATATCAGAGTAAATATTTACCTTCTTAACAGTTATTACGCAATTATTAGCCAGACAGCTGCTTCCTTAATTGCGGCCACCTCTGCTTGGAACACACTGCAGTGATCCAGTAGCCTGAATTTGAGTTTGATGGGGAGCTTTTTGCAGAATACTCCTCCTCCAACCCTAACGTCCAGCTTCGAGCCATCCGTGAACAGGTTAACTAGGCCCTGTCCAAAAGTGTTGCCCCGGTCCACTCCTCGCTTGGTGGAAAGTGGGTGGAGAAAGTTCTGCTTGGACTAAGCGAGGGCACACACTGATCCGTCGACGAGGGGATGAACTCAAAGTTTTTGAGGATGCTTGAAAGCCTATTTGTGAGATTGAGCTTATAGCCCAAGCCCCTCAGTCTGATTGGGGTAAGTGCAGCTGCAATTCTGCCTGCGATGTCTATAGGTACCACATCTAACATAACATTAAGCGCCAGGGTAGGAATAGTTCGAGGCGGCCCACTGATTCCAATGAGTGCAGGCCTCTGAACGTTCTCTAGCTTTTTAACTACTGTCGTCTTCTCCTGTGAGTTCCACCAGACAACGACTCTATATAACAGGATTGGCTTTATTTTGGTATTATAGAGCCAAAATACAACTCTATGCGAGAGCCCCCATCTTTTTCCAAATGAGCCCTTGCATCCATACAAGGCGATTGTTGCCTTCCTTACTCTCTCCTCAATGTTGGGCTTCCACGTTAGCTTACTGTCAAGGATTAGACCTAGGTACTTCACCTTTTCAGAAAGCACCAATGGAGCGCCCCTATCGAGGGGAGTTGGGCTCTGGTTCACCGATAAGCCGCAGTCTGCTGGCCATCGAGCAACTACGTTCAGATATCCCCGCATTAAATCGTACAGGGTATCTATAAACTTTCCTCTAACAATTAATACCACATCATCCGCGTAGGCAATCACCCTACAGCCCCTCCTCACCAGCTCCTCCAGCAAGTCATTGATAACAATGATCCAGAGAAATGGTGAGAAAACACCGCCTTGCGGCGTGCCCCTACTCACCTGCCAGCGGAAAGAGACGCCGCCCCACTCTGCCACGACCGTTCTGTCGCTAAGCATTCTGTAGATGAACCTGTAATGGTCGGCTCCAACCCCCAGCCTGCCCACAGATTTAGTGATTGCCTCCGGAAGAACGTTATTAAAATCCTCCTCAATGTCGTATAAGGCGCCAAGGCGCCGTCTGTCAAAGAGTATTATAAAACTGAGTAGACTTCAAATCAGGACTTTAGTAGGGGCCGTCACAGGACATTGTCTCATAGGAAATCATGCAAGCAGATTAGTCGTTTACACGCATGACTTCTGTCGTAGCTGCAGAAAAGAGGAGGAGTTGGAAACAATTCAGCACCTGTTTTGCACATGCCCAGCTTTAGCCAGAAGCAGGAATCGATTTTTAAAATCCTACTTCTTAACGAATATATGAATGATAGTCTATACACTTTAGGTATCAACAACCTTTCACGCTTTGTCAAAAGCCCAGGATGGTTAATTATGGAGAGGGACATATAGCCCAGCCCCCGTGGCTCACCACGGACCCTTTTCGTGGCCTAAGTGGCATCGTTGTCTCTATGCGTTGTCTCTATACGATGCGGCTGCCAAACCTCACCTAACCATTCTCCTTTGAATTTGGGTAACGACAGTTTTGGTAGTCGTTTGTTTCTACAATTAAGTCTTCTAACTCTCCACGGGCAATGTCTCCTTCGCCGATTTCCTCAATTTTCGACTGACACTTCATGAGTTTTTCACTGTGGGAGTTCAATATGTCGAGTCGGCACTCCAATTCGATTGGATCTAGCGACATGGTCTTTTCAAGGAAACCCGTTTTTATGCGAACTATGCTGTTTTTGCAACAGTTCTCTGGCGCCTTAAAGACTTTGAGTCCATCATCTCCCTACTTGGAGAGAGACTTGAAATAGCCGACTTTGGCTTGCTCATGTTTTGAGATTGATGTTCGCTGCCTTAGACTGTGGCTTTTGTAAAACAAAAACGGTTCTGGAACTTTGTCAGCACAAAAACGAAAGCGATAAATACTGAAATATATAATAGCTGAAACTTGACCAGAACCAACGAAAACGAGAACGAAAATAAGCAGCGAACAATTGAGTCTTTGCTCAAACAAAATTTGTATTGTCGAAAAAAATTTTTTTTTTTTTAAATATATCAAAAATATTACGGCTAATTAAGAAACCGCAATTTCGTTTGATTTTTTGAAAAAATTCCGGAAATATACCGAAAAAGAGGACTCGCAAATTATTTGGCGACAAACACGTTCCTCTACCTCGGGTCCCACTGTATCCTTCACTTCATAGGCTGTATATGTATATGTATAAGCAGTATATATATAAGTATATATGTATATATATATAATACGAAATGGATACATGAGATGCCAATAATTGAAGCCCTTGTAACCTGTGAACGATTATTAGCAACCGTAATAATCTCGGTCAATCACAAGGCCAATTTCTTGCTTCAATTTTTCGCACTCAGTACCTGTTCATCATGAACTGGTTTATTTCCAACTTCTACTTCCCTTTGGCAGGCCACGCAGTTTCAGGTCATTCCTTTTTTCCTCGATGACCTATGTAACGGTGGATATTTTTGGTGATGGTTGATGAACCGGTGAGTTTGAAGTACAACTCCACTTTCACTCCCCGTCGTAACGATGTTATATGCTTTAATTTTTATTTTTTTTGTTTTTGTGTATATAAATATTTGGTTACATATATATTTTAAGTATATAAATATTTTATTTATATTTCAAACTATTTTTCTTTTTATAGATATATTTTTTATTTTCTTTTTTGGGGGCTTACTGTCACTGCACTTTATTGCACCGCTTGTTTTATATACATATGCATACTTTTATACTTGTACTAATTTATTATTGTATTTGTTTGTCTGTTTTTTCAATTTTTGTTTTGCGAGACGGCTTTTTGTCAACTGACCGCGCAGGCAATATTCTTTTTGCACTATATTAGCATTATGCTCTGTTATACCTATGTTTGATGATTTTTGGAAATAGTTTCCGTATTTATTTAAATATTTAGGTTCACAAATTATGTTCGCGACTTAGTATTTATTTTAATTTTATATTGTTACTAGCTTTAACCCGCGGCCTCGCTCGCGTAGGAGTAGTTTTGAGGGATTTAGGATATGTATGTATATAAAAGAATTACAAACAATAATTTCATAGAAACTATTTTTTTATTAATAACCATAATATCGCAATACGCGCATCCCTTGCTATGCCTCGTTGAATAAAATCAAAACAACCAATCAGAAGAATTGGTTGGTTGGTTAAAGTGGTGATTCTTCCAGAATCCAACTAGTGCTTCCGCGCCATTTTGTTGCCACATCCTCGTTACCAACTTGTTTAACAGAAGAATATAAAGCAAAATTATTTTTATTAATTTTCTATCTCATACCGTTTTTGAACTTTGCATTTGGGTCATAGTTGAACAGCTTATGCGGATTATGAAGTCAAGAGTGTGCTATAAATAGTGGGAAATAGGAAAAACTAAGATTTTTTAGCTTAAATTTAAGCAAATATTCGATTATTAGTGTCGAATGAGAGTGGTGGCGCGGCTTGGGGGCTGTGGGAAGGGAGTTCCATCATAAAAACATGAATATAACCTTCATTGGGTGAATATGTGGATGTATAAAAATGTTTACGTCATTTGGTGTGGCCGTTTCGTAGTGATGCGCGGACAACGTACAGGCACTCACCTCTATAGTATAGACTAGCGTACCCTCGCCCGCTTCGCTAGACGATAAATTCAATGATTTGCTGAAAGAGAATAAAATTAATACGAAACAAAGCAAATTCTTTGATACAATTTCATTCGAACTTTATTGTAACACTTTTTGGTAGACAACGTTTTTGGTTTTTTCATCTTTCGCGTGAATAATGACGATGGTTTGCCAACTCGTGAGCAAGATACATACAATTGTCCATGAGAAAAAATTGGGTATTCTAAATTAATACCGCACATTTGTAGAGACTGTCCTTGCGCCTTATTAATTCTCATAGCGAAGGCAAGGCGAATAGGGAACTGCAAACGTTTGAAATCGAATGGTAAATCCGCCGGAATCAGTGGAATTCAGGGTATCAAAATGTCTTCTCCTTTGTACTTCCCTTTCAAAATTGTTGCTTCGATAACGTTACCCATTAGCTTCTTCACAGCGAGTCTGGTACTTTCATACTTTTGTAAAAGTTTAAATTGATTTGTTAAAAAAGATTTTTTTCCGCTTTGAAAAACACCCCCTCGAAAAAATGTATTCTCTATTAATAGTGGAATATGAAATGCTGTGAAAACACCATTTTTTTTTTAAATTTTGTTTGGTTTTCAGAAAATTTTGTTTTGAAAAAATTTCATACACTTGAAAAAGTTTTATTTTATTTTATTTGTTTAAAATTTTTCAAATTTTTTTTTTGTAATTTTAGAAAAACACCTCTTCGAAGAAATTTCTTTTATCTTTTTGAGGAAAATTTGGTTTTGAAAAAATTTCATGCTTTCGAAATTTTTTTATTTTACTTTATTTCTTCAAAATTTTTTAAAACAATTTTTTTTATAATTTTCGAAAAACACCCCTTTGAAAAAATGTTTTCTATGTGTCATAGTGGTATTCCATTAACTTTTAGGATTATAGTCAAATACTTACAAATATCTACGCTTTCACAAATAGCAACAATAAACAAATTTCCTCAAAACAAAAAAATTTACTTTTTTTCTAAAAAAATTCTAAACAAACAACGTAATAAATTTAGAATTTTGTGTTCACGAAAAAACAGTATTGTTTTTATTGTATTAACTGAAAACCAAAATGTTGCAAAAAATCAAAACAAAACTAAGTTATTTTTTTGTGTTCATTTGGTCCATATGTTCCATAAAAAGTTGATATGGTAAATAATATGCAGGGTCTGATACACGCAAATTTCCATTGACCATTATAGTGACAAAATTATCGATCACCAATTCCAACAGGATTTCAAAATCAGAGTTGGAATGAGTTGTTGTGTGGTGTACTTCTGAAAAAAATGAGAAATAAACAAAATAAATCTAAAAATTCGAATTCTAACTTTATCTTGTGTATGTTCTTATTACCTTTGAATTTTTCCAATGAAGCACCATTCATTTTAAATTTTCCAAGAATTTTTTTTATCATTTCGCGTTTCTTTCCTTTTTCATTCGATTCCAACATTTGTTCATAGCCGAAAACATCGTTTGCAAACGCATTCATTTCCATATAGAATTGGTCAAAGAAAGCATTGCTCAATTGAATTGAAACATTATTTTCATAAATACTTAGGACCTTAACTAATGCACCTTGGTACATACCTAACGCAGATATTCATCGCGACCTTGACATCGATACTATTGATGAAACAATACAAAGCGCTAGCAGAAGACACATAAATAGACTATTTACGCATACAAATCCTATGATGAGAAGACTAGCAAATAAAGAAAAATCTACCCAAAGTCGGCTTAACCGTCAAACACCAACAGATCTTGCAAAATCCTTGTAATCAATTGTCAACTAATCGTATATGGGTAAGACTCCGTGAGAAAATATGAGATTTGCAAGTGGTCTTTCGATTTCTTTGAAACTTTGGGAAATATTAGTTCTAGGTAAGATACATTCGAGCCTAAAAGGATTTTGAAAAATTTTCAAAATTGAGTCATCTACGCCATGTTGAAAATCGGGACCGTGTTTTTTTCAAAAATCAATATTTCTTGAACCGTTGGATGGATTTCAATGCAATTTACAGACAATATAGGAACAAATAAGTAGTTTAAATTAGTATTATGTTAAAAAAAAATTTTCGAAATTTTGACCAAAAAAAAGTCAAAAAAATTTTTTGAATCAATTTTTAGTTGATTTGGCCAGTTTTTTAGATTTTCTGTTATACACGTAACGATTCCTTATGATTTAACCTTTATTTTGAAAAAAAAAATTTTATGGTCTCTATAATAGTTCTCGAGATATTGCGATTTTAGTGGAAGCGTGCACCGTGAAGTTCGCTGTTACGCAGCGCGGGAGTAGAAAAACGCGCACAGACCTGCAGCAGTCTGCTCCAGTCACTTCATACAGGAACACATAACGCAGCGCGAAACGTGCGTGCGCGCTTCCACTAAAATCGCAATATCTCGAGAACTATTATAGACACCATAAAATTTTTTTTTTCAAAATAAATGCAAATCTCATATTTTCTGACGGAGTCTTACCCATATATCATTGTTTGTTAACCACTTGTTTTTAAATAATATGTATATATTTCTTCTAAATGAGCTTGGGGGCATTGGCCCTTCAATATCACTCTCATTCCATCTTTTTGTAAATCAAATTACTTATTGTCTAACGACAGGTGTAATATTTTATGGAAGAAATAAAAAAAAAAAAAAAAAAATTTCATTCGAATCATTTGAAATTTCTGTATACAATACATTTCTGTATCACAATACAAATACAAAAAATTAAAAAAAAATTGTACACATAAAATGAATGTGGATTCGAAACTTACTTTAATCTAACAATCGAGCAAGTTTTGTTTTGGACAATATTTTGATTTTTTCTTTTTTTTATATGAAGAAAATATTTAAAAGAAATTTTTTTTTGCTAAAAACCTTCCCCTAGTGGATCCCTATAATATGAAAAAAGAACGAATAAAATTGGCCTCGTATCGGCCCAAAAAAATGCGGGCAAACGAACATCATTTCATTTTTATATATATAGATTATATTTTCACATTTCTCACTCTTTCGCACTACTGTCCCTGCTCGGGCGCCATGAAAATTCTTCACTAATTAGTGAAGATATCTAATTTTTAAAGAAAAAACTTTACTTAGGGAAGCGCGGAATAAAACGAATATTGCCTGTGGAAGAGAAATTAAAAAATAATACCGCACTCGTCCGATTAACAATTCAAAAGTGAAATTTTTTATTACGTTCTACCCTTATATGTATTACTTCTTAAAACTAAGATTAAAGAAATAGCGGAAACGAAAGAACAGTAAGTGGATAGTTAGAGAGAGTACAGGTGAGTAAGTGTGATAGTTAAGTAAATAGAAATAAGAAGAACGGAAAGTATAGCTGTAGAAATAGAGTCAATGATCAAAAGTAAATAGGGAAAGGTAAAGAAGGTAGCGAAGGCGAGAAACAGTAATGTATATATACATATTCTATATATATAAAATTCAAATTATGTATGTATCTATAGATCGACCTGCGTCCTAAACGCATAAACCGATCGTAACCAAATTTGAAACCCGAACTGGATACCTTACCGGGATGGTCATAGGCTAAAAAATATTTTGATATATATAGGGGGCGTGGCACCTCCCATACAAATGGAGTTTTTAACAGTCCGTATTTCTGAAAGTATTTACGTTAGACCACTGAAATTTGGTAAGGGGTTATATGACATTAATCCTTACCACATCCACAAAAACTGTGTATAACGAAAAAGGGGGCGTGGCACCTCCCATACAACTGGAATTTTTAACAGTCCGTATTTCTGGAAGTATTTACGTTAGACTACTGAAATTTGGTAAGGGGTTATATGACATGAATCCTTACCACATCCAGAAAAACTGCGTATAACGAAAAAGGGGGCGTGGCACCTCCCATACAACTGGAATTTTTTATATAGATCGACTTGCGTCCTAAACGCATAAACTGATCGTAACCAAATTTGAAACACGAACTGGATACTTTACCGGGATCGTCATGGGCTAAAAAACATTTTGATATATATAGGGGGCGTGGCACCTCCCATACAAATGGAATTTTGAACAGTCCGTATTTCTGGAAGTATTTACGTTAGACTACTGAAATTTGGTAAGGGGTTATATGACATTAATCCTTACCACATCCAGAAAAACTGCGTATAACGAAAAAGAGGGCGTGGCACCTCCCATACAACTGGAATTTTTTATAGTCCATATCTCTGGAAGTATTAAGGCTAGGCCAATGAAATTTGGGAAGGGGTTATATGAGGTTAATCCCTAACACTTCCAAGAAAACTGAGAAAAACGATAAAGGGGGCTTAGCCCCTCCCATATAAATGCAATTTTTCATTGTCCATATCTCCGGAAGTATTTGGGCTAGACAACTGAAATTTGGTAAGAGATTATATAAGGTTAATACCTAACACCTGCATGAAAACTGGTGATAGCTAGAAATGGGGCGTTACACCTCCTATACAAATGGGATTTTTCATGCTGCATATCACTGGATGCATTTATGGTAGAATACCAAAAATTGGTAAAAAGTTTAATGAAGTTAGTATTTAGTAGTCCTAGAAAAAATATGAGCTTAGAGAAAAATGGGGGTTAGACCATTTGATATAGAAAAGAAGTTACATTATCAACGATAGAGGTATTGCTGAATTGAATGCATTCTCTTATTGGTAAAGCTTTATCGGTAAGTAAACAGTCTAGCAATCTAACCAACTCATGGCCAATTATGTATATGTAGCCTGCTCCAGAGTTGGCGCACCGAAAAACCTTTTTATTTATACTCAAAATAATATAACAAAAAATGTCGTATATCCGATCGTTTTAAATAATACCTAAACTGACTTAAAAAAGTTAAAGTTGTTTCATTTACATAGCATACTTTTTGATAGAAATGTGGGGCGAAACCCACGGGTATAAGCTAGTATAAAAGAAAGTCAACTTTTTGTGTGTGTTCGCTAACCGGACGTGTCTTTGCATCGAATTAAACCAAACTTACACACATTGTTAAGTAGGAATTGAAGATGGGTTATGTATAGTTTGGATGCCTATTGGTGGATAGGGCTCGAGATATAGGTCAAAACGTGGACCCGGGTAACCTTCGGATGTGTATGTACAATATGGGTATCAAATGGAAACTGTTGGTGAATGCTTTAGTTCAGAGTATTTTTCATGCCGCTCCGTGACTAGGGTATCGAGATAGAGACCAAATCGTGGACCCTAGAATGTGTTTGTACAATATGGATATCAAATGGAAGCTGTTGGTGGATGCTTTAGTACAGAGTATTTTTCATGTCGCTCCGTGACTGGGGTCTCGAGATATAGGTCAAAACGTGGACCCGGGTAACCTTTGGTTGTGTATGTACAGTATGGGTATCAAATGAAAGCTGTTGATAAGTGTTTTAATACGAGGTAATTTCCATACCTATTGATGACTAGGGTCTCGAAATATATGCCAAAACGTGGACCCGCCGTGTCTTTGCACCGAATTAAACCAAACTTACACACATTGTTAAGTAGGCACTGAAAATGGTTTCCGTATAGTTTGGATATCTATGGTAGATGGGGTCTCGAGATATAGGTCAAAACGTGGACCCGGGTATCCTTCGGATGTGTATGTACAATATGGGTATCAAATTGAAGCTGTTCGTGAATGCTTTAGTACAGAGTATTTTTCATGCCACTCCGTGACTGGGGTCTCGAGATAGAGACCAACACGTGGACCCTAGAATGTGTTTGTACAATATGGATATCAAATGGAAGCTGTTGGTGAATGCTTTAGTACAGAGTATTTTTCATGTCGCTCCGTGGCTGGGGTCTCGAGATATAGGTCAAAACGTGGACCCGGGTAACCTTTGGTTGTGGGTATCAAATGAAAGCTGTTGATAAGTGCTTTAATACGGGGTAATTTTCATACCTATTGATGACTAGGGTCTCGAAATCTATGCCAAAACGTGGACCCGCCGTGTCTTTGCATCTTAGTTACTCATTTGCGTTGATTTGAAATTTAAAAACAATCTTCTTTTTTCCTGATTTTCAATTTATATTTTATATTTACTCAAAAACAAATAGAAAAACAAAAAATATTGTTTCTCTTGAATAAAAAATAAAGAAATAAATAATATGAAACCATATCTTTTCTGTTCTAAACCATTTCTATTCTATTTTAGTGTGCCCAGCGAAGCGGGCCGGGTTTGCTAGTAATATATATACTAGCGGACCCTCACCCGCTTCGCTGGGTGAAAGAAAAATATAAATGAAAAGTGTTCTTTGTTTTTTCTTGTTTCATCATTTAATTCATGCTCGGCCATTATTTTGTGACTTATTCTAATAACAATGTTTTATTTATTTTAGTGACTTACTCTAATGATTGTAAGCAAACAACTTATTCTAAAGCCTTCTGATACACAAAATTTTTGGTTTTACTTTCATGCGCAGTATAAATATAAAGTAACGATGGTTTCCCTACTCGAGAACATCCTACATACAGTTGCCCATGTCCAAAGCATGGATAAGTTAGGTCAATTCCACATAATTGAAGTGTTTGACCTTGAGACTTATTGATTGTAATAGCAAAAGCAAGGCGAATGGGAAATTGAATTCGCTTAAAATCAAAAAGCAAATCTGTTGAAATCATTGGAATGCGCGGAATCAAAACATCTTCACCTTTAAATTTGTCTTTAAAAATTGTTGCTTCAATTACATTTTTCATTGTCCGTTTCACTGCTAATCTGGTCCCATTGCATAGTTTCGGCTGATTGATATTTCGCAACATAATGATCACTGCGCCGACTTTCAATTGCAAATGTGGTGGCAAACCAGGCAAATTAAGTGAATTCAAAAATTCAATTGGATAATTCACTACTGTTGGATCATTCTGCCACTGCACACGAACATTAGTAGTTAATGTGAATTTTTGAACACATCTCCCCAGATTAGAAGATTTAAGGCACGCTCTCAATTCATCAGCTGCTGTTGATTAGGGAATAACAGGCAAAGTTTGTCGAAAATCACCGGCCAATACAATTAGTGCACCACCAAATACGTTTGTGTTATTTCGAAAATCTTTCAGTGTTCTATTTAAGGCTTCCAGTGATTTTTTATGAGCCATCGTACATTCATCCCATACAATAATTTTACATGTTTGTAAAACCTTTCCCATTCCAGAATTTTTAGAAATGTTGCAAGTTGGTTCTTCATTTACTTGCATATTTAATGGTAACTTTAATGCAGAATGTGCAGTGCGACCGCCGCCCAATAAAGTTGCCGCTATTCCAGATGATGCCAAAGCCAATGCAATATTATTCTGTGATCGAATGGTGGCCAAAATTAACGACAACAAAAACGTTTTTCCAGTCCCACCTGGTGCATCTAAGAAGAATATTCCTCCTCTTTCATTTGCAACATTGTCTATAATTGTGTCATATGCCTGCCTTTGTTCTGTGCTTAATTTTGGTAGGTTTGTTGTTACAAATGTGTTCAGATCATTTCGATCATATTCTTTTTCACGTCTTAATTCTGCATTGTATGCATCATGCATCGGACGATTTGGTGCGATCATACCTAACTCACTCAGAGTTTTATTTGCAATCATCAGGCAAAAGTCTTCGATTTTAATTAATGCCTCATTATATAATTCATCTGTATAATTCAAATTTGGATTTACAGTAATGCGACGTACTTGATGTAGGATATCTTCTGTCATGTATTCTTGGTAAGTACTCCACAATTCTTTTGGGTTTGCTGGGAAACATGTAGCAATAATGATGGCTTGTTGCAAATGCATCCATAAGAGTTGCATCCCACTGATTATCATTTTCAAGCAAATTCAATTCTTTGCATGCTTGCTGATAAGTACAACAAAGATGACCATTAACTCGTTTCAAACTTTCGAATGATCTTGGGCCCTGAATATCAACTAAGAGTAAACGTAAATAGAAACATTCCACTTTACATGAATGCACAGTGTAAAGTCGTCCGATTGCATCACCCAAATGAACACCTGGATATCCATCTACAGGTATTCCTCGTTGCCTTCGTACCCAGGACCTTGATGATGCATTCCAAGTATAATATTTAGGAACATTTGAATAAAGCAATGTTGAAAAATGCAGTTAGCGTTGTTCCTGGTGGTCGTTCGGCCATTTGTTGAGCAGTATTTTCAGTGAAATAAACACTTTGTTCATTTTCTAAAGCTGGATGGCGATCATGAATCGGAAATGATAATATTCTCCAAACTGCTTCGTTGCTACTAATATGTAAATCTTCCCATTTGGTAATTAGTAATTTCATCATTTCGATTTACAACTCCAAATACTGCCATGTCACTTCCTTTATTGATATATTTGCATATGTATTTGTCGGATTTCACGGAGTTACAATATTCAACATTTATATGTGCGTTAAATGTTTTCGATAATAATTTGGAATACGGAACTATCCAACGGTTATCGATCTTCACATCTTGATTATTTATTTTCACAGTGACTGTTTTTCCATTATCTTCTGGTGATCTTCTACGGTACAATCTATATCCATCATTTCCAGTCATTGTTTCAGCAATTAATTGCCTTGGGTAGTTTTTTTAACATTTACCATCAACCATACATGCAGAATTTTGATTTAACGTACCACACAGTCCATGAATTATGTTTTTGGTTACAGTAGTATGTAATTCTGGATCTTCATTTATATCTGGAATTTCAGCACATATAATATAATCAATTTTATCTGTGGTTAGTTTTTGTTTTAACCAAATCAAAATATACGCATGAGGCAAGCCTCTTTTTTGCCATTCTACAGAATACATGAAACATTGTACATCTCCGTAAACTTTATGCTTTACAATGAAATCCATTAGAGACTGTAGCTTTCGTCTTAAGACTCTTGCAGTAATGTCATGCCTATCATTAGCTGATTGCCCAGTATATAAATGATTCTTAATATCATCCCATTTGGGATTGCATGTGAAAGTTATGAATAAGTCGGGTCGACCATAATTTCTGACATAACACATTGCATCTTGGGCGTATTCATGCATATGCCTTGGACTGCCTGTATACGATGAATTTAATATTACCATTTGACCAATGTTATTAACGTTGGTATCGTTGTTAATTGCATCTCGTAAATGTATGTATTCGTCACAGCGTGATTTTCTTTGGTTGAATCTAATGTAATTCAATCGTTCTGTTTCTATTTTCGCATACATGTCAACAATATACTGATGAAATAATTTACGACATTTTAAAATGTGATTCTCTTGATTTTCTCTTATCATGATTCTGTATGCATAATAATTCATTGCGCTTACAGTTTTATTTGTTTCTTGACCATTTGCTGGATTTATTTGTTTTATATCAATCGAATAACCATCTTCACCATGACAGAACATAAGAGGATATTGTAATGCATCATATTTTCGATGCGTTTCATTAACACGTTGCAGTGTATCATTTCTTCTTTGCAAAACAATATCTCTTGGTTGAAATTCATCTCCAGATATAACAATTGCCACCTCGTTGTTTGAAGTTGGTTGATTGTATCTTCCACGATGTTCGCCGGCAGGCGTTTTATTTGCATCAATTTTAATTTTATGATTATCAGATGACAATCTTTCGATTGTTGTTTTAAAACTTTGCACCAAAACATTGTGTGTGTGTAATAAATCTTGTAACTCTCTCATAATGACTCTGTTTATATTTCTGGAAAATGCACACCGTGCTTCAAGTTCATCATCGTTGTCATTAATTGAACAAATTTGCAAAAATTTTGACTCTTGATCGGGTAGTGGTAGTAATGAACCTATTGAGTGATATGCTTGCCCTTGAATTTGAAAAAAGCCATACTTTGTGTCCATAAAATGTAATGATTCATTAGATGTGTCAGCGAATGTTGTTGAACGTTGGAGTTTATGTATTACCTTGAACGTTGGCATGAAGTTATCGGTTATAATTTTTGCAGCACCAAAAGATGTCATTTGAAAACATGAATTATGTGTGGAAATTTTTTCAAGAAAATGTTTGAAATCGGGTGATGTTCCTGATAATAATGTAGCTAATGGTTCGGGCGGATATTGTATGTCTGGTAAACGAACTTTTCCTGCAGCGCAACACATGCCTGGTGTTTAGGTTTTGAATTTCAATGCTTGACAAAATCTGCAAATTTTATCCATACTTCCAATGACAACGTGCTGCACCATTCAAATTTACAGAATAAATATTTATTGGCCGATTTTGAGAACGTGACCTAGTACGATCTCTTTGTTGACTTAATCTATCAGCATGATTTCCCTCACTTTCATTTTGTCTGTGATTTTGCAAATTTCTATTGTGACGTGTATTTCGTCCGATGTTAGCATGTCTTCTACCTCTTGGCATTTCTTTTACCGAATCAAAGTGGTCTTCTTTATGTTTTCTTGTTTTTAAACTGGAGTTCAAATTAACATACTGTTAGCGCCATCTTTTAAAAATATAATTGAACTGTGAGCACGCGTTGAAATGAAAATTACACAGAACAGAAATGGGAAATGATCAGCAAAAATAATATATATTTTTGAAATTTTTCGTGAAAATATCGTTGGAAAATGTGAAAACAATCTCTTCTCTTAAATATTTCTGACGCACCTTTTTTATCTCTTTGGTTGATATCTGGAAACTGCTTCACTTGAACACTTTACCAAATAAAACACTTTCTTGTTAGTTTTAACACTTACTTTCACTATGCACTATTACTGATAACCTTTGGTAATCTTCTAAGAAAACGGCCTTGCTTAAGTACTTTTTTAGCGACGACCTGTTCAGGTTCGTTGAGCTAATGGTTTTGCTTCGATTATCCCGAAGTGTGGGTGTAAAGAAGAAGCATTTAAGCAAAGTGTTAAGTTAGTCACAGCAGCATTGTGTTACGATTAATTATTGCAGGCGGTCAGCTACAGCTGTGCCTGCTAATTTGTATGTTTCTATTCTACGCGAACGCAGGCGTGCAGCCACTGCTGTATGAATATATGTATATGTATGTATGTTTGCATTCCATTGAAATGTATGTAATGGAATGAAAATTTAGGCATAAATACTGCTGCGTTAACTTGTACATATGTGAGTTAAATGTACGCTCCATGCAACCGTTTACAATAACAACCTCACGCGTAAAAAGAACGCTGCCTGGTGTATACTGTGTGTTGACGAAGAAGTAAAGGAGATTTTAACCAAACATAGTTACAAACCTTCTCCACATTTGTCTCTTCAGTTTGGTTAAAATCGGTTGAGCCATTCTCCGTAAAGTTCATCACAACGCGAAAAACGGGGGAATTTATATATATGGGACGTTCCACGTCAACCGGTACACTAGCCGGTCCAAAATTCTATGGGACCGATTTTGAAGTCCAAAGTCTCAAAATGATCGTCTGAATGTCCACTATTGAAAGCCGTCTGGCCCATTGAGAAATTCAATATGGCGTCCAAATTATGGCGTCTAAGCTGACTAAAAATTAGAGTTTATTTAAAATCTTGTGTGCTCCTAAGAAAACCAGGAGCAATGAAAAAAAAGTAATACTGATTCTTTATGTTCTTAGGGTCGCAGATTACGATTTCGGAAGCAGATTTCCAAAATTCAAAATGGCGGATCCAATATGGCGGCCGCAAATATTAATTTATTTCGATTTGTTTAAAATGTATTTCTAAGGGGTTTTTGGGGTCGCTGATTACGAATCTAAAGTCAGATTTTTAAAATTCAAAATGGCGGATTCAATATGGCGGTCAAAAATTCGATTTTTTTGAAACCTGTTTTAAAAGGGTTTTTGGGGTCGCTGATTGCGATTCTGGAGTCATATTTCCAGAATTCAAAATCCAATATGGCGGCCAAAAATAAATAACGTTATAAAATAAAAAAAAAAACTAAAAAAAAAAAAAAAAAAAATAAAATAAAATAAAATAAAATTGGTGGTCCCAAAATTTGTTTTTATTTGATTGCTGTAATTGTACGTGTATGTTGCAGCGATAACGTGCTATTTGGGTCTTTTGTAGCTGTGTTCTTGACAAACACTTAATCCATTTACTCTCACAGTGTATTTCAAGGAGCTTCAATTTCACTTTATGTGATTTTATTTTGTTTTTTCAATCTAAAGAAGGAAGGTCGTTTTCTTCTTATTGACTTAGCAGATAAAATTGGTGGTCCCAAAATTTGTTTTTATTTCATTGCTGTAATTGTACGTGTTTTGTTTTTCTCGTCTTAGCAATTGATTATTATTTTATTCTGCTACGTGAAATAAAGTTGATGATGATATATTCTTAAAACCTGATCAGGTTTTTAAATTGAGTTGGGTGGTTTTGATTAAATCTCTTTTCCTATTGGTGTTTATAATTATGTCGACTTGTAAACTCGATTGTGATAAATTTAAAAATAAATCTCATGGTGATAGATGTGTGAATCCATTACAGGTTGATGGCCACGTTGGTAAAGGTCTGAGGAAAATTTCCAAAAAATTGTTCAAATTTCCAGACTTACCAATCAATGCAAAAGTATGCAAAACCTGTAGAGCTATGTGCTTTAAAGAAATTGATTCTAGGGCTGAAGATACAGAATTTTCTGAAGAACTGAAAGACTCAGATATAGAGGAAGAAGTGAGCCCGAACAAGAAAAAATGTTTGTCTAGAGAAGATGAATTAGAAGTAATGTTGACTGGACTTAAAGAAAAATTTTCTAGTCTACCAGAAAATGATCCTCTTCGGTTGTCTATTCTCACAATAGCCCATGATTGTTGGTCAATTCGGAAAATAAAAGAAGAGTTTTATACTTCTCATAGAATGGCTCAAGAATCCAAACAATTAAAAATGACTGCAGGAGTTTTGGGTACTCCACTTGAGAAAAGAGGGGAAATTTTACCTGATAGTACTGCTATAGCAGTTAAAGAGTTTTATGAGAACGACATAAACAGTAGAATAATGGCAAATAAGAAAGACGTTGTAAAAGTAATAATTGATGGTCAAAAACAATATGTACAGAAACGATTGTTGCTTTGTGATATAAAGGTACTTCACAAACAGTTTAAAGACAAGAATCCTGAAATGCTTATTGGGTTGAGTAAATTTGCAGAATTAAGGTCAAAATGGTGTGCACTTGCTAGCTCAAGAGGAACACATAGCGTGTGTGTATGTGTGATTCATGAAAATTTTAAACTGATGTTCGAAGCTGTTGATTTTAAAAATTAGACGAAAGATTTACCGAATCCAGTAGAAGATTACAGTGATTGCTTGAAGTTTATTACGTGTGTAAACGCAACACCACTTTGCTATTTTAATGAATGTGGGAATTGTCCAAAAATTGAACATTTTTCTGATTACGTGATGAAAATTCTAACAGAGAACAATTTAACTCAAGTAATTTACAGCATATGGCAGTCTACCGATAGGTGCAATCTGAAAAAAGAATGTCTTTCTGCTGAAGATTATGTAGATGAATTATGTGCGCAATTGAAAAAATTATTGACCCATCATTTCGTTGCAAAAACTCAATCGGAATATTTATCAAATAGGAAAAATAATAAGAAATTCTGCCCAAAAGTCAAAAGAATTATTTATGCTACTGATGGTGCTAAACAACACTACAAAAGGAAGTAAAATGCTCCTATGTGGAGGTAGCCATTACCACCAACTACAAAGTATGCGAAATATATATATATATGTATAATTGGCGCGTACACCCTTTTTGGGTGTTTGGCCGAGCTCCTCCTCCTATTTGTGGTCTGCGTCTTGATGTTGTTCTTCAAATGGAGGGACCTACAGTTTCAAGCCGACTCCGAACTGCAGATATATTTTTTTTAGGAGCTTTTTCATGGTAGAAATACACTCGGAGGTTTGCCATTGCCTGCCGAGGGGCGACCGCTATCAGAAAAATGTTTTTCCTAATTTTGGTGTTTCACCGAGATTTGAACCAACCTTCTGTCTCTGTGAATTCCGATTGGTAGTCACGCAAAAACCCATTCGGCTACTTATATAGAAAAATAACTTACATTTACATATTTATTCATTTAATTTCCATTATTAAAAATTATAAACAATATTTCTATTAGCTACTTAATTAACCATTACTAATTTATTATATTAACTTTAATTTATTATATTAACTTTAATTTATCAAATTCAATTTTATATTAAATATTTTATTCTATTAAAATGTTGCCAGAATCTGGATTGACAGGTACTTTAAGTAGGTCTAATTAATTAAAAAAAAATGAATTTCAAAAGAAACATATGAAATAAATGAAATTTAAAAGGAAGATAAAAACGAAGCGATTGATTCTCTAAAATGTTCTGCACTAAAGTTGTGGACTTGAGTGTAGTAAGTCGGTTCTAGGTACTCTCGTTCATTTGCGAATTCGAAATTTGTTTGGCTTTGGATCCATTTGTTATTAATGTTATCATTATTGTGCAGGCATAGCAACATTTTATTATCGACGTTGAAATGTCATTATCAATGCCTTTACCAATTCTCTCCCTAAACCTTGCTTTCAAGTCACCAAAAGCATTCTCTACTACTCTCCTAGACTTGGCAAGTTGGTACTTAAATATCTTTTCGTTGCATCCTGGCATGTAAGGGTAAGGCTTCATTAGAATTTCTGTGAAATGAAATGCTGAGTCTCTGAGCACAACGGCCCGGACATTTGTACCAAACATTGGCTTCGTATTCTAGCGAGAGAGGGCTTTGAAGAACTTACTAAAATAACGACTGCTCGAAAATTTGAGAATCATTTCAGCTGCCGGGTGCCCCCACATTTATACACATAAACCTATACCTATGAAAAATTAAGATCACTATTTTCATCCAACGCATATGCAATATAAACAGTTCACCTGCAGTCAACGAGGGCTAGTAAAACCATTGAGTATCAACACATATAGTTATAATAGTCTACAGCATCACTGGCTGAAGGTCGTATTTCAATATGGCATCCATCTAAAGTTAATTAAACTTATATGAGATCTTTGGGCACTAATCAAAATATACACACTTACCGATAGCATCCAAACATTGTGGAAATCCAATCTTCTCAAAACCCTTAATGCATTCTTCAATTTTCTCTTGGGTAAGAAATCTGCTGGGTAAATACTTAGGAGCGAGTTTTTTCCAGACCGCTGAAATATTGCATACACTTCCTTTTGATACTACGAACAGTCTGCCGATCGTCATGTATTCAACAGAGGAACCAAGTGCACATAAAGCAATCGCGATATGTTTGTCTAAAGGGATGCATTTCCTACACGTTGTATTAATTTTTGCAATAGACGTGACTTTATAGTATAAAAAGGCAAAGGATTCACGGCTCATCTTAAAGCACTTCTTAAAAAACTGGTAGGTGCTGCAAGAAATGTCTAGCTCTCAGAACTTGCCATGCCTCACCTACAATACACGGACACACGTTGGGTACGAGTAGTGCCTTCCATGCCATTTCTGCAGACGTAGCTGTGTCAATGTGCAAAAAATTGTTGGGTTCAATCCTCAGCTTAACTTCTGCACGTTTGTCGCAGTCCTTCTCTTTGCTATTAGGAGTTTGCGGTAGCCCATTGTCGACTACTTTCTAGACCTTTTAATTCATCGATGGGCAAGTTAATGCGCTCTATTCCACTTTCCAGTAAATCCTGGAATATCTAACTACTGATGGTCAATCCGAACACAAACACTATTTAGCCACTTCCTTCTTACTGATGTTCACGCGATTTCAATTTTATTTGCGCGACAAAGAGCCCTTAACCTATTAGAATTGAGTTTCTAATGCTGTGATTAATAAAAACGACTAGTCCTTTATGTATGCAAAACGGAAGAGAATATTTTATTTTTGACATTTCAAGAGCATAACTGCATTATTATATACAGAGTTGTATTTAAGTGGATTACTTAAAAAGTTGTTCAATATTTAATCTCAACCATAATTATAAAAAAAAAAATTTCAAGTAAAAAATAAAAAATGAATGTCCGGAGATGTCGGTCTTAGGATTTGAACCTGATACCAATCATCTACGGATCTTGCAAAAGCAATCAAAGGGTAATTGAGTGAAGCAATAACATCGCAGCCACAGGCGCGTTCCGAATATTTTAACAAATTTACATATAAAACTCACATTCGAACTCACACATCAACTAACGTTTAAAACAATGCTGTATATGTACCATAACATGCCATATTTTTCAATTTCCTCGACATTCCACATGATGCCTAATTATTGCCAAAAATGAGTCACGCAACATGTTTGAATGGAAAGTACCAGTACTGGCAGCCCCCATATAAAAGAACAGGGTCCAACAGGAGTCATAACAACAGGGATCAAAGCCGCAAATTGTTTAACTAATCTTTTTCAGTCAATATGCATTTTTTATTTCTAAAATTTATTTCAAACATCTCCTCTTGTACATTAAAATTACGAATAATAATGTACTACTTCATAGTAAAGACATAAACAGTTGTTTAAGGTAACATATTCCTGTAAGATTTTCCCTGATTTTCATTCAAATTATTTAAAATGAAGAAATCAATATAGATAGATAGATAGATTTTTATTTAAGTAAACAAAAGATGTTACATCAATAATTATAGCACAACTTACAGAATATGGTAACTAAACCTTAATTCTACAACATATTTTTGTTATCACGGATTTTCGTCATTTTACAGGTAAATTTCGGAGGAAAAGAACTACTATTTAAAAAACCTCCACTATGAATAAATAAGCTATTTTTCTTCCTTTTTATATGAGTAAATTACACTTACTAAAAAGATTTCAGATCAATGTATTGTCTGATATATTACAACGAATTTTAAACCGTTCGGTAAACGGTATAGTGAGTTTTTTATCAAAAATTACCCCGAGGTGCTTAACAGATTTCTTCCATGATATTTGATGAGTGTCTAGTCTTAATCTGGTGCTTGGTAAATAACAAGGACTTCTTTTCCTGGTGAAAAACATGGCTTGTGTTTTTCCAGCATTCAGTTTAATTTTCCAATTCTGCAGGTATGTAGAAATACTACGTAACGCACGCTCCACTTTTGCTACAATTTCATCGCCGATTTCATGCGAGTAGAATATACCAATATCGTCAGCGTACATAGCATATTGGCAATTTTCAACTTTTGGAAAATCTGAACAGTATAGTATATAGGTATAACAGAGGACCAAGCACTGATCCCTGAGGAACTCCAGCGGGTAATTCAATTAACCCTCGAGAACACGCGCCTCGTAAGATAGCACGGATTCTCGCGCATGAGCATTTTGCTCACTTCATGTAAGAATGTAACTTTTTAATGGATTATGATTTTTAAACATTTCCTTTTTAACATAGTTATAATACCAAGTCATTTTTTTTGCAATTATGTGCTTATTTAAGAAATTCACACTGTAAAATTATATAGATTCATTCAATCAAGACATAACCAAAAATTTTACATTCATACTTTAGTATATTAACAAAAAAAACTCCTTGTAATAAAATAAATAAATAAAAGACAAGAATCAGTCTTCGGTAAGATTGACATTTACGTTGCTTTCGAAGAAAGATGGGCACATATACTTAACGTGTTCCGTGCGAAGTAATTTTCCACATAAAGTGCAGCCTTTTTCCAAACGTCTGTTTTTACTCCTGGGGCAAAGCTCGCAAAAGCCCGGTTGTAGGTGTTGGCTTTCAGGTTCTTTTGCTGGTACAATGCGATCCATAGTATTTCTTAAATCACGAGGTAAAGTGTTTATGGCCTGCCGATTAGAAATATGTGGCTTTATTAGCTCCAGGGCAATTTCCTTTAGAAACGTCCTCCTCTGGGTTAAATTGCCTGTATTTGATTTGTAAATAATTTGTGCGTTTATGCCCGTAATGTCAATAGGCGTGAAAAAGAGGCACATTGGCCACCTGCAGGTTATCCTGGAAACTGAATATGTGCCTTTCATTTGATCAACAGTGTCTACACCCCCTTTCGTCTGGTTGTAAAAGGTTATTACTTCGGGTTTGTTCTCAGATGTTTCATCATTAGCTTGGCCATCGGCATGAAGTGATGATAGCATAAGTACAACTTTTTTCTTTTTTTTCACTGGAACTTAAGAGACAAGAACCTTGTTTTCGGCAAATGCAGTAATTGTATGTGGTTGCGGCCTTCCTTTTGCTGAAATAAATTGAGGTGGAATTTCCTTTTTATTTTTTCTTATTGTACCCACAATGGTCGTTTCTATATTGTTTGTATAGTTCATCTGCTAAAGGTATTGAAGTAAAATAATTATCCATGGTAATGTTTCTGCCACTATTCAAAATTGGGGCAGCAACCCTTTTCACAACCCGAGGTTTTCAACAAAAAAATAAATCAAGAAATACTTACATTGTTTCTCGCGCAATGAGCAAAATGCCGCTCTTAAAAATCAACCGTCTGCCTACACGTCCGATCGTGCACGAATCGAAAGAAATGCTCGTCAAAGTACGATGCACAACTACTAGCGAAGGTACTCACCACAATTAGCGCCAGAATTACATAGAACATAAAAATTTCGCGAAATGAAAAATTGCTTGAGCAAAATGCTCATAGCGCGTGTTCTCGAGGGTTAAAACGGAGTATTCATTGTTCAAACATGCAATGTAATAACGATTTGTCAAAAAAATTTTGATAAGCTCTACGAGATACGGCGGAAAGTTAAAGCTGTTTAATTTATGAATCAGTCCATCATGGCAAATTGAGTCAAAGGCCTTTTCAATGTCCAGTAATATGAGACCAGCAGACTTCCTGTTTTCAAAACTAATTCTCACATAGTTTGCTATGCGTTTTATCTGATGCATAGTACTCTGAAACTGCCTAAATCCGAATTGCTCATTTGGTATTAATTGGTTTGCGTTAATAAATTTAAATAATCTGTGTTTTATGACTTTTATATTTATAAACAATATTTCTATTAGCTACTTAATAACCATTACTAATTTATTATATTAACTTTAATTTATCAAATTCAATTTTATATTATTTTGTTCTATTAAAATGTTGCCAGAATCTGGATTGACAGGTACTTTAAGTAGGTCTAATTAATTAAAAAAAAAAAATGAATTTCAAAAGAAACATATGAAATAAATGAAATTTAAAAGGAAGATAAAAACGAAGCGATTGATTCTCTAAAATGTTCTGCACTGAAGTTGTGGTCTTGAGTGTAGTAAGTCGGTTCTAGGTACTCTCGTTCATTTGCGAATTCGAAATTTGTTTGGCTTTGGATCCATTTGTTATTAATGTTATCATTATTGTGCAGGCATAGCAACATTTTATTATCGACGTTGAAATGTCATTATCAATGCCTTTACCAATTCTCTCCCTAAACCTTGCTTTCAAGTCACCAAAAGCATTCTCTACTACTCTCCTAGACTTGGAAAGTTGGTAATTAAATATCTTTTCGTTGCCATTGGTCATTTTACAGGTAAATTTCGGAGGAAAAGAACTACTATTTAAAAAACCTCCACTATGAATAAATAAGCTATTTTTCTTCCTTTTTATATGAGTAAATTACACTTATTAAAAAGATTTCAGATCAATGTATTGTCTGATATACTACAACGAATTTTAAACCGTTCGGTAAACGGTATAGTGAGTTTTTTATCAAAAATTACCCCGAGGTGCTTAACAGATTTCTCCCATGATATTTGATGAGTGTCTAGTCTTAATCTGGTGCTTGGTTAATAACAAGGACTTCTTTTCCTGGTGAAAAACATGGCTTGTGTTTTTCTAGCATTCAGTTTAATTTTCCAATTCTGCATGTATGTAGAAATACTACGTAACGCACGCTCCACTTTTGCTACAATTTCATCGCCGATTTCATGCGAGTAGAATATACCAATATCGTCAGCGTACATAGCATATTGGCAATTTTCAACTTTTGGAAAATCTGAACAGTATAGCATATAGGTATAACAGAGGACCAAGCACTGATCCCTGAGGAACTCCAGCGGGTAATTCAATTAACCCTCGAGAACACGCGCCTCGTAAGATAGCACGGATTCTCGCGCATGAGCATTTTGCTCACTTCATGTAAGAATGTAACTTTTTAATGGACTATGATTTTTCAACATTTCCTTTTTAACATAGTTATAATACCAAGTCATCTTTTTTGCAATTATGTGTTTATTTAAGAAATTCACACTGTAAAATTATATAGATTCATTCAATCAAGACATAACCAAAAATTTTACATTCATACTTTAGTATATTAACAAAAAAAACTCCTTGTAATAAAATAAATAAATAAAAGACAAGAATCAGTATTCGGTAAGATTGACATTTACGTTGCTTTCGAAGAAAGATGGGCACATATACTTAACGTGTTCCGTGCGAAGTAATTTTCCACATAAAGTGCAGCCTTTTTTCGAACGTCTGTTTTTACTCCTGGGGCAAAGCTCGCAAAAGCCCGGTTGTAGGTGTTGGCTTTCAGGTTCTTTTGCTGGTACAATGCGATCCATAGTATTTCTTAAATCACGAGGTAAAGTGTTTATGGCCTGCCGATTAGAAATATGTGGCTTTATTAGCTCCAGGGCAATTTCCTTTAGAAACGTCCTCCTCTGGGTTAAATTGCCTGTATTTGATTTGTAAATAATTTGTGCGTTTATGCCCGTAATGTCAATAGGCGTGAAAAAGAGGCACATTGGCCACCTGCAGGTTATCCTGGAAACTGAATATGTGCCTTTCATTTGATCAACAGTGTCTACACCCCCTTTCGTCTGGTTGTAAAAGGTTATTACTTCGGGTTTGTTCTCAGATGTTTCATCATTAGCTTGGCCATCGGCATGAAGTGATGATAGCATAAGTACAACTTTTTTCTTTTTTTTCACTGGAACTTAAGAGACAAGAACCTTGTTTTCGGCAAATGCAGTAATTGTATGTGGTTGCGGCCTTCCTTTTGCTGAAATAAATTGAGGTGGAATTTCCTTTTTATTTTTTCTTATTGTACCCACAATGGTCGTTTCTATATTGTTTGTATAGTTCATCTGCTAAAGGTATTGAAGTAAAATAATTATCCATGGTAATGTTTCTGCCACTATTCAAAATTGGGGCAGCAACCCTTTTCACAACCCGAGGTTTTCAACAAAAAAATAAATCAAGAAATACTTACATTGTTTCTCGCGCAATGAGCAAAATGCCGCTCTTAAAAATCAACCGTCTGCCTACACGTCCGATCGTGCACGAATCGAAAGAAATGCTCGTCAAAGTACGATGCACAACTACTAGCGAAGGTACTCACCACAATTAGCGCCAGAATTACATAGAACATAAAAATTTCGCGAAATGAAAAATTGCTTGAGCAAAATGCTCATAGCGCGTGTTCTCGAGGGTTAAAACGGAGTATTCATTGTTCAAACATGCAATGTAATAACGATTTGTCAAAAAAATTTTGATAAGCTCTACGAGATACGGCGGAAAGTTAAAGCTGTTTAATTTATGAATCAGTCCATCATGGCAAATTGAGTCAAAGGCCTTTTCAATGTCCAGTAATATGAGACCAGCAGACTTCCTGTTTTCAAAACTAATTCTCACATAGTTTGCTATGCGTTTTATCTGATGCATAGTACTCTGAAACTGCCTAAATCCGAATTGCTCATTTGGTATTAATTGGTTTGCGTTAATAAATTTAAATAATCTGTGTTTTATGACTTTTATATTTATAAACAATATTTCTATTAGCTACTTAATTAACCATTACTAATTTATTATATTAACTTTAATTTATCAAATTCAATTTTATATTATTTTGTTCTATTAAAATGTTGCCAGAATCTGGATTGACAGGTACTTTAAGTAGGTCTAATTAATTAAAAAAAAAAATGAATTTCAAAAGAAACATATGAAATAAATGAAATTTAAAAGGAAGATAAAAACGAAGCGATTGATTCTCTAAAATGTTCTGCACTGAAGTTGTGGTCTTGAGTGTAGTAAGTCGGTTCTAGGTACTCTCGTTCATTTGCGAATTCGAAATTTGTTTGGCTTTGGATCCATTTGTTATTAATGTTATCATTATTGTGCAGGCATAGCAACATTTTATTATCGACGTTGAAATGTCATTATCAATGCCTTTACCAATTCTCTCCCTAAACCTTGCTTTCAAGTCACCAAAAGCATTCTCTACTACTCTCCTAGACTTGGAAAGTTGGTAATTAAATATCTTTTCGTTGCCATTGGTCATTTTACAGGTAAATTTCGGAGGAAAAGAACTACTATTTAAAAAACCTCCACTATGAATAAATAAGCTATTTTTCTTCCTTTTTATATGAGTAAATTACACTTATTAAAAAGATTTCAGATCAATGTATTGTCTGATATACTACAACGAATTTTAAACCGTTCGGTAAACGGTATAGTGAGTTTTTTATCAAAAATTACCCCGAGGTGCTTAACAGATTTCTCCCATGATATTTGATGAGTGTCTAGTCTTAATCTGGTGCTTGGTTAATAACAAGGACTTCTTTTCCTGGTGAAAAACATGGCTTGTGTTTTTCTAGCATTCAGTTTAATTTTCCAATTCTGCATGTATGTAGAAATACTACGTAACGCACGCTCCACTTTTGCTACAATTTCATCGCCGATTTCATGCGAGTAGAATATACCAATATCGTCAGCGTACATAGCATATTGGCAATTTTCAACTTTTGGAAAATCTGAACAGTATAGCATATAGGTATAACAGAGGACCAAGCACTGATCCCTGAGGAACTCCAGCGGGTAATTCAATTAACCCTCGAGAACACGCGCCTCGTAAGATAGCACGGATTCTCGCGCATGAGCATTTTGCTCACTTCATGTAAGAATGTAACTTTTTAATGGACTATGATTTTTCAACATTTCCTTTTTAACATAGTTATAATACCAAGTCATCTTTTTTGCAATTATGTGTTTATTTAAGTAATTCACACTGTAAAATTATATAGATTCATTCAATCAAGACATAACCAAAAATTTTACATTCATACTTTAGTATATTAACAAAAAAAACTCCTTGTAATAAAATAAATAAATAAAAGACAAGAATCAGTCTTCGGTAAGATTGACATTTACGTTGCTTTCGAAGAAAGATGGGCACATATACTTAACGTGTTCCGTGCGAAGTAATTTTCCACATAAAGTGCAGCCTTTTTTCGAACGTCTGTTTTTACTCCTGGGGCAAAGCTCGCAAAAGCCCGGTTGTAGGTGTTGGCTTTCAGGTTCTTTTGCTGGTACAATGCGATCCATAGTATTTCTTAAATCACGAGGTAAAGTGTTTATGGCCTGCCGATTAGAAATATGTGGCTTTATTAGCTCCAGGGCAATTTCCTTTAGAAACGTCCTCCTCTGGGTTAAATTGCCTGTATTTGATTTGTAAATAATTTGTGCGTTTATGCCCGTAATGTCAATAGGCGTGAAAAAGAGGCACATTGGCCACCTGCAGGTTATCCTGGAAACTGAATATGTGCCTTTCATTTGATCAACAGTGTCTACACCCCCTTTCGTCTGGTTGTAAAAGGTTATTACTTCGGGTTTGTTCTCAGATGTTTCATCATTAGCTTGGCCATCGGCATGAAGTGATGATAGCATAAGTACAACTTTTTTCTTTTTTTTCACTGGAACTTAAGAGACAAGAACCTTGTTTTCGGCAAATGCAGTAATTGTATGTGGTTGCGGCCTTCCTTTTGCTGAAATAAATTGAGGTGGAATTTCCTTTTTATTTTTTCTTATTGTACCCACAATGGTCGTTTCTATATTGTTTGTATAGTTCATCTGCTAAAGGTATTGAAGTAAAATAATTATCCATGGTAATGTTTCTGCCACTATTCAAAATTGGGGCAGCAACCCTTTTCACAACCCGAGGTTTTCAACAAAAAAATAAATCAAGAAATACTTACATTGTTTCTCGCGCAATGAGCAAAATGCCGCTCTTAAAAATCAACCGTCTGCCTACACGTCCGATCGTGCACGAATCGAAAGAAATGCTCGTCAAAGTACGATGCACAACTACTAGCGAAGGTACTCACCACAATTAGCGCCAGAATTACATAGAACATAAAAATTTCGCGAAATGAAAAATTGCTTGAGCAAAATGCTCATAGCGCGTGTTCTCGAGGGTTAAAACGGAGTATTCATTGTTCAAACATGCAATGTAATAACGATTTGTCAAAAAAATTTTGATAAGCTCTACGAGATACGGCGGAAAGTTAAAGCTGTTTAATTTATGAATCAGTCCATCATGGCAAATTGAGTCAAAGGCCTTTTCAATGTCCAGTAATATGAGACCAGCAGACTTCCTGTTTTCAAAACTAATTCTCACATAGTTTGCTATGCGTTTTATCTGATGCATAGTACTCTGAAACTGCCTAAATCCGAATTGCTCATTTGGTATTAATTGGTTTGCGTTAATAAATTTAAATAATCTGTGTTTTATGACTTTTTCAAAAACTCTGCTCAGGGAACTTAAGAGGCTAATAGGCTCTCAGCAATATTGTTAGGTTTACCTGGCTTCCAGATAGGTGCAATTTTTGCTGTTTTCCAGGCTTTAGGAAAATATTGCAATTTAATACAAGAATGTATAATGTAGGTGAAATACAACACTCCTTCACAAGGCAGATATCTTATCATAATATTTTTGATATTATCGTGCCCCGCTGATTTCCGCAATGGTGTCTCGTATATAAGATCTCAAACATATTCATCTGTTACGTATTCGGACTCTGGGGTGTCTAAAAACTGCGAATCAATTTTATCGATTGATTGGGTTACCAAATTTTCTATCTGTGACTACGTGACTTGGTGAACAGATGCTTTATGATAATCGAGGAATTTATAACCAAGAAGATTTGCCTTTTCATCGTCGAGGAAAACGACTTTGTCATCGTCTTGCAATGGTGGTATTTGTGCATGCTTTTTTCGTAATAATTTGCAAATATTCCAAAAAGGTGGGCTTCTTTTTTCGATCGAGCTAAGTTTTTTTTTTCCATGATTCATTTCTATGTATGAAAATGTCAGAATAGTATGCTAATAGGTCGTAGTCAGACTCTTGCCTATATCGACCCCACTAAGAGGGCAGCTCCATATAGGAATTGGGTATCCACTCATCCGCGGAACGGCGGAATTAGTGGCCACCCAAGTACTATGTGGAGAATACCGTACCGACAATCTGGCAGGAGATATAAAATGCATTTTCCTACAATGTGGAGGCTAACCATGGATCTCTCTGCACGAGGTAACCCACTTTCGGGAAATCCTCCCGTCGAGCAATCAACGGCTCGGGCATCGGATGTGCAGGCCCGAATCCCACACTCCCCCCTATGACCGGACAACGGTTAAACCTGGTGCGAATCAGGTCTTCTTCTTCTTAATTGGCGCGATAACCGCTTACGCGATTTTGGCCGAGCTTAACAAAGCGCGCCAGTCGTTTCTTTCTCGTGCTAACCGGCGCCAATTGGACACACCAAGTGAAGCCAAGTCCTTCTCCACCTGATCTTTCCAACGCAGTGGAGGCCTTCCTCTTCCTCTGCTACCACCAGCTGGTACCGCATCGAATACTTTCAAAGCCGGAGCGTTTGTATCCATTCGGACGACATGACACAGCCAACGAAGCCGCTGGATCTTTATTCGCTGCGCTATGTCTATGTCGTCGTAAAGCTCATACAGCTCATCATTCCATCGTCTGCGATATTCGCCGTTGCCAACGTGCAAAGGTCCAAAAATCTTACGCAGAATCTTTCTCTCGAACACTCCAAGCGTCGCTTCATCGGATGTTGTCATCGTCCAAGCTTCTGCGCCATACGTTAGGACGGGCATGATGAGAGTCTTGTAGAGTGTTAGTTTTGTTCGTCGAGAGAGGACTTTACTGCTCAGTTGCCTACTTAGTCCAAAGTAGCACTTGTTGGCAAGAGAGATTCTACGTTGGATTTCAAGGCTGACATTGTTATCGGTGTTTCTGCTGGTTCCTAAATAAACGAAGTCTTTTACAACCTCGAAATTATAACTGTCTACAGTGACGTGGGTGCCGATACGCGAGTGCGCCGACTGTTTGTATGAAGACAGGAGGTACTTCGTTTTGTCCTCGTTCACCACCAAACCCATTAGCTTTGCCTCTTTATCCAGTTTGGAGAAAGCAGAACTAACAGCGCGGTTGTTAAGGCCGATGATATCGATATCATCGGCATACGCCAACAATTGTACGCTCTTATAAAATATTGTGCCTGAGCGATTAAGTTCTGCGGCTCGTACGATGCTCTCCAACATCAGGTTAAAGAAGTCACACGACAGCGAGTCACCCTGTCTGAAACCTAGTTTGGTATCAAACGGCTCGGAGAGGTTCTTCCCAATTCTGACGGCACTACTGGTGTTGAGCAACGTCATCTTACATAGCCGTATTAGTTTTACGGGGATACCAAATTCAGACATAGCGGCATACAGGTAACTCCTTTTCGTACTGTCGAATGCAGCTTTGAAGTCGACGAAAAGATGGTGTGTGTCGATTCTCCTTTCATGGGTCTTTTCTAGGATTTGGCGTATTGTGAATATTTGGTCGATGGTAGACTTTCCAGGTCTGAAGCCACACTGATAAGGTCCAATCAGTTGGTTGACGGTGGGCTTCAGCCTTTCACACTATACGCTCGCTAAAGTCTTATAGACGATATTTAGAAGACTAACCCCGCGGTAATTGGCACAAATTGCAGGATCGCCCTTCTAATGGATTGGGCAGAGCACAACGTCGTCAACGATTGGGGTATCGGGATCTTCACATTCCACATGTTTAACAGGTTCGAGAAGTGTTCCCTTCATAATTTAAGATTGCTCTGTACGTCAGTCACCAGATCACCGTCTTTGTTCTTACAGGAAAACGCCCCGGTCTTAAAACCTTCTGTACGCCGCCGAATTTTCTGATAGAATTTTCGGGCGTTGTTCCTATTGGCCAGCATTTCAAGCTCCTCGCACTCACGTATTTCGGCCTCTCGTTTCTTCTGTCGGATAATACGTCTCTCTTCCTTTTTCAGCTCTCTGTAGCGATCCCACATGACTCGCGTTGCGCCCGATCGCAGCGTGGCTCTATAGGCGGCATCCTTTCTTTCTGCGGCCGCATGACATTCCTCGTCGTACCAATTGTTTCTTCGGGCTCGCCGGAATCCGATTTCTTCTTCGGCGGCGGTACGTAGGGAACGAGAAATGTTGCTCCATTGCTCGCGCATGCCGGTTTGTTGGGCAGTACTCTCTGAGAGCAGGAGTGAGAGTCGAGTGGCTGTCTGTTGTGAATGCAGCTTTTCGATGTCGAACATTCTTTGCGTAGGTAGATGTACGTTTTTTGCAGCACAGAGGCGGGTGCGCAGTTTGGCTGCAACAAGGTAATGATCCGAGTCGATGTTGGGTCCTCGGATCGTACGTACATCTAATACACCAGAAGCGTGTCTTCCATCTATCACAACATGATCGATCTGGTTTCGCGTTTTTCGATCAGGAGACAGCCAGGTAGCTTGGTGTATCTTTTTATGCTGGAATCTGGTGCTGCAGACTACCATGTTTCGGGCCCCGGCGAAGTCGATCAGCCTCTGTCCGTTACCGGATGTTTCGTTGTGCAGGCTGAATTTTCCGACTGTGGGACCAAAAATTCCCTCCTTGCCCACCCTGGCGTTGAAGTCGCCAAGCACGATTTTTATGTCGTGGCGGGGGCAGCGCTCATAGTAGCGTTCCAAGCGCTCATAGAAGGAATCTTTGGTCGCATCGTCCTTCTCTTCCGTCGGGGCGTGGGCGCAAATTAGCGAGATGTTAAAAAATCGCCCTTTGATGCGGATTATTGCGAGGCGCTCGTTCACCGGAGTGAACGACAGTACTTGGCGACGAAGTCTCTCTCCCACAACAAATCTGACACCGAATTTGCGCTCCTTTACATGGCAGCTGCAGTAGACGTCGCAAGGTCCTATGGTTTTCTTTCCTTGCCCCGTCCATCGCATCTCTTGGATGGCAGTGATGTCAGCCTTTACTCTCACGAGGACATCAACCAGCCGGGCAGAGGCACCTTCCCCATTAAGGGACCGTACATTCCAGGTGCATGCCCTCGAATCCTATTCCTTATTTCGTTTGCAGGGGTCGTCATCAGTAAAGGCAGTTCTCATCCGAGGCTTTGCAGTTCTTTTCATTGGGGGGGATTTTTAAGTGGCGGGTCCCAAACCCAGCGCACAACCAGCTATCCTGGAATGCTTCGCCTTCTCACGTTAGCTCACTCCCGAACGGGTGTTCGGAAGCTACCCAGAGGATACGTGGGCTAATCCCGGCCGTTGTGAGCTGCTTGAACCATATGTAGAAGAATCGTCCTGGCCACTCCCAAGTGAATGGCGATCAGTAACTTTCCCCAATTGCGTGGACTTCTACACATGGAACCATCCTCCCTGACTGAAGTTATTGGAGAGTCGAACGCAGGTTTTGGTCTAACCGCAAGGCAGATTAAACGAAGAAGACAGAAGGCGAGGCAATCCGAAGCACTAGCTAAGGCAAGGACTCAAGCTCCGTCAACTTCGACACCTGTAACGGAAACGGGAAAGCGTGGCAGAACAGAGGATTCCTCTGTAGCGCTACGCTCTTCCGGAAACGAAACGGGGTCTGTGCCAACAACCGGGAAGAGGAGAAAGGCAAATAAGAGGAAAGTCGAGAGACGGAATTCGGGAATGCCTAAATCCTCGACCCAATCCTGGCTAAGGGACCTCAAATATCGAAGGAGACTCTTCCGTCAACGTCTGTCGAATCATTCGCGAGAATGGCAGCAAAGGCAATGACGGTGGAGATACAAACCGACAAACAAGACGGTCTACTGTCCAAAGGGCACCAAGACTAGCTTGACAGCTATCTTTGGAAAGCTATCGGTGAGTCGAAAGACGCGCCGACTTTCGAGGGGAAAAGCATGGTGGACGGCATCGTAAAGGTGTACTGTTCCAATTCCCGAGAATGGCTGGAAAAAGCGATAGCAAAGATTCCAGCCAACGAAAACAGCAAGTTCTTTCTTGTTGAGAGTAGCAAAGAAAGGCTGGTACGAGCGAGTGTTTGTATTCCGGGTCCTTCCTGTAACTCAGCAAAACTCCTCACACGCATCCGTGTTCAGAACAAGGATCGTGACACGACTCTCTGGAGAGTATACTCGTGCACCGGGCAGAAACCCGCTACCACTTCGAAGGCGGGTTCCCACCTGGTACTGGGTATCGATCTTGGGTCCCTCAAGGTTCTTAAGTCGAAGTACGGGTGCCGTCCTCACCTACATCTGGGGCGAATCCACTTCCGTGTCCAGGATAAGGTGGAGGACAAAGCGTAAATATACTCAGTCTTATGACTGAAGTAATAATTAAACAGATAAATCTGCAGCATAGCAAAGCGTCTACGGCTCTCTTGTGCCGTAGGCATGCAAAACTGCAAACAAACCCACACATAATACTAATACAAGAACCATGGGTATGTCACAAGCGTATCTGTGGGCTAGGTGCTATGTCGTGGGGACAAATACTTCATTGTGAAGGGAATGTGAGACAGCGAGCATGCATTATTATGCCGAGGTTGATCGAACACACGATGTTAAAAGAGCTATGCTCCGGAGATATCGTTGCTGCAAAAATAAAGTACTTGAAAAGTGGGAACAGTGTCGAAGCTATCATAGTTTCGGCCTACCTACCCTACGACTCTTTACAGCGACCTCCTTCGGGGGAGCTAAGAGAAGTGGTCAAGTATGCAGAATCCAATAATCTGGGGCTAATAGTAGAATGTGATGCAAATTCACAGAACATTGTGTGGGGAAGCAGCAAATGCAACCCCAGAGGTCTCAAGTTACTGGATTTTATCCTGTCATCCGATTTGGTCATTCAAAATACTGGTAACAAATCAACTTTTGTGACCAGAAGGAGACAAGAGGTGATTGATTTAACACTTACCAGTAGGTCAGTTGGAAATCAAATCAACCGATGGCGAGTTTTGGAAGAGGACTCTCTTTCTGATCATCGTCTTATCGAATTCCGACTGGGAATTGATACAATATCAATACCTTCCGGTAGGAATCCTCGAAATGAGGTGAGCTTGTAACAGAGCGATTACCAAACCTGAATAAACTCAAATCAGCAGAAATGATTGCAGATGCTACTAAGAAATTACAAGGTACTTTAATCAATTGCTTTGAGGAACTGTGCCCACCCAGGAAAAGCAGACAGGGGAAAGCGGTTCCTTGGTGGAACCCTGAACTATCGAAGCTTCATGTACGGTCCAGGAAACTTCTTAATAAGGCCTTGAACACCAAAACAGAAGAGTACTGGTCCAATCATCGACATACACAGGGATAATATAAGAAAAAAGTACGGAAAGCCAAACTTGAATCCTATAGAAATTGCAAGGTCCTTCATTTAGGCGGCTCAGTAAGGCTGGATTCCATTCGAAAACCTGATGGTTCATACACCATTTCCAATTCGGAAACGCTTAATGCTCTACTCGAAACCCATTTTCCGGGTAGTGGAACTCTCTCTGAAGCAGAGAGTGGCATGAACAATAACGGTAGCAACGGTGGAACCTCTAGGTACAGCTGGTATATTGGTAGTCGGATAGTGACAAGGGAATCGATAAGGTTTTCCTTGTCTTCCTTTGAGAACTTTAAGTCCCCTGGACCTGACGGAATATATCCAGCAATGCTTAAAAAAGGAGGAGACAGGCTGATTGAGGCCCTGAAAAGGATATTCACAGCCTGTCTTGCATTTGATTATATACCATCCCAATGGCAACGCGTAAGAGTAGTATTTATTCCGAAACCAGGAAAAGATGACTATTCCCTAGCAAAAAGTTTTAGACCAATCAGTTTGACATCGTTCATGTTGAAAAGTCTGGAACGAGTGGTGGAGAGACATATTCGAGTGGGGGTATTGCCGCGAAGTCCACATAGAAGAAATCAACACGCTTACCAGAGTAGAAAATCACGTGAATCAGCCTTACATTATCTTGTTAACAAGTTTGAAGTCGGGCTGGAAGCTGACGAATACATAATGGGCGTGTTCGTGGACATTTTGATAATGCCACTTTCGGCTCGATATGTTCTTCTGCCGAACGACATGGAGTTAATCAAGCCATTATAAAATGGATATATTCCATGCTCTCTGAGAGGCTGTTAACCGCTGGTGGGAGCGGTGACGAACAAATCACAGTCAGGGCCAGGCAAGGATGTCACCAAGGGTGTGTTCTTTCGCCGCTGCTGTGGTGCTTTGTCGTAGACTCTCTACTAGCGGAGATATAGGAACTCGGTTTTCACGTCTAAGCATATGCGGACGACGTCTGTGCGCTAACATCGGATAAATCCTTAAGGAGGCTTTGCACGAAAGTGCAGAGGATTCTTGACAAAATCGATGACTGGTGCATGAGATAAGGTCTTTCCGTTAATCCGAACAAAACAACCATAGTCTTGTTTACGAGAAAACGGAAATTGGATGGGCTCAGTCTTCCAACACTGAAAGGTGTGACACTTGGTCTTTCCAACGAAGTAAAATATCTAGGAGTGATCTGTGATAAGAAGCTGACTTGGGAGACACACGTTTCACTGAAGGTGAATCGCGCATTGAAGATTTTTCAGCAATGCCGTAGAGCCTTTGGCAAAACCTGGGGTCTGAAACCACAGCACTTATCAGACCAATCATCACTTACGCTTCTGTGGTCTGGTGGCGACGGAGCATGGTTAAATCCACAATCCGGGAACTATACAGGCTGCAAATAAGTGTATGTTTATGCATTACGAGTGCCATGAGTACAACCTCTGGTGGTGTCCTAAATACTATGCTTGATTTGCTCCCCCTGGATTTTAAGATACAACAGGAAGCAATAAAAGCAATGTGTAGACTCCATAAATATGGTTTCTGGCACGAAGATGGAACTTCGGGACACAGAGAAATCTTTAAGTTGCTGTCGGAGCAGTATCCACTGTTTTTGGCACCTAAAGATGACCTGATACCCACAGTTTCATTTGGTAGGAAATTTGATGTCAGATTTCCATTGCGTGAGCAATGGAGCAATCCAGAATGCATGCAGGGAGGTTTGAGGGATATTTTCTTTACCGATGGGTCCGAGAATGAAATAGGGTGGAGCCGGATGGTACTGAAACGATAGTAATAAGTATCACTATGCTATGGGGGGAATGGCAACTGTTTTCCAAACGGAAGTTTTTGCCGTCCTAATAGTAGCCGAAGGGATAATCGAGAGGAGATGGAGCGGGAAACAGATTGGAGTCTTCAGTGATAGTCAGGCTGCATTGAAAGCCCTGGAGAACGCGAAGCAAACCTCAAAGATTGTTCAAGAATGTAAGAAGAAGCTTAATTCTGTCGCAAGACAAAACAGGCTTGTACTTATATGGTGAGTGTTTTAGGAGCCACCAAATCTCCTGGTGCTCCTTGGCTCGACCTTTTCAAATTTCAATTTTCAATTTTCGACCCCACTGTCGACGAAGTCAATATGTTTTTTTCAAAATTGGTATTTATACATTAAAATAATATAAACTTTTTTTTTATTTTAATTATTTAAAATGGCTCAATTCTTCCAGGAAGGCTGCAGCGGGGCTTCTCAATCGGCGGGCATTGTAGCATCGGCGTCAGACTTGAATACGAAAATCCAAAAATATTTTTGTTTATTAAGGTCATAATTTCTATATGAATTAAAGAAAATGGAAAAAAAAATTCGAGAAATAAAATGCTTAAAAAAATGAGTTTTGGGGCGAACTTTCCTTGTACTTTTGCTTCAAAAAAATTATTAGGAATTAATCTCTTATATTTTTAAACCGTTCTTAAAGAAAATTTATAACTAGCGCAAACTAGTTGAAATCTAGCATCTAACCGTGGTTCCGCATATTTGGCATTATAATCTACTGAAGTGTAGAAATGAAAGAGACTAATACTTTGTACTTTTAAATTTAGGAACTCACCCTCTACGTATAAATGCAATTCATTTAGTGAAATGCAGTTCTTAAGAACAGTAACAAACATATGAAAATATTTAGGTCCACGGAACAAAGTTTTCATCTTTAAAATTAAATTTCTTATATAAACTGATTAAATCTTTTGAAAGAAAAAATACTTCATGTTCAAGACACATTTCTTTGGAAAATATAATGTTGTTAATTATGCCTCTTTTTCTTAAGTTTTTAAAGAATTTCTCTTTTGGGCAATATAACTTTCACTGTGGAAAATGAACGTACTGCTGCTGTACTACCATGCGGTAAAACAGTTATCATACTCATTTACTTTGCCCTGTTATAAGTTAAGTCCGTTAAAGATATGAAATTATAATACTTTTTTAATGAAGCTAGTTTTATTTAATCATGCAAATATTAAAAAAAAAATTTAGTTTTCATTCGAAATGGTCACCATTTGCTTTCAAACGATTAGGCCATTCAGCAATTGCAGAAGACATTCCACAACGAATCATTACGGAGGCTCGCTGGTGGTCACGCTGAACCCTAAAATTTTGGCGTCTTTAGAAGGTTTAGCATAGATCTTGTCGTTTTGATTATTAACAACTTCTTTTTCTGTCTGTCACTTCAGACGTTTGGGAAAAGCGATTGATCGTACGGTAGACAAACATTCTCGAAATATTAAAATTTTTAAGCAATTCGAAAATCTCACTTGCTCCACCACACTTATGTAATGTAATCAGTGCAATTTTCCTTAGCTTCCCACTCCATTGTTAACAAGCGAAATTTGTTACGAAACTGAGTAGGTATAATTTATTAGTAGATAATGCATATGAACAGAATCAAAAATAACGAAATGGCACAGAATTCATGGCAAGGCTAAGTATTTACTTAAATTGAAAAACAAAAATTCACTGTGAACATCTTCCTCCTTGCCTAAAGATTTCCACCCGCTGACGGTGTTCTCTTGAAAGATACACCTAATTCTCTTTTTACACGAATTTTTTTTACACGAATTTGATTTAACACGAGTTAAAAACAGAAAAAAAATTTTTTTTTACACGAATTGTTTTGTTTTAACACGATTTTCAATAGTTATTTTATGAATTTTTCTTGAATCTCATAGAGCAAATCGGATTCATTGTTTGGGATTTTTGTTTTAGCATATCGGTTTAGGTTATTTGTTTAGGATCTTAGAATATCAGCATGTAATCGCATCTATACAGGATGAGCGGCTTTGGGCTGTTATCGTGTACAGCTGTTGCTATAAAAATATGTGTATATGAGTGGGATTCCCCAAATTATGCATAGAGTAAAGACGTAATGTACTTTTTACGCAATTTAGTTTGGTTTTGAGAGTTGAAAAGAAAAGACGCTTAGTTGTTGTGAGTATTTAAAACATTATAAGTAAAATAAAGTTAGTGCTCGTATAGATTTATTAACTATATAACAGGTAAGCTTTAAATAATTTTCAAATCTTTGCATTATTAATATGAAAAATATTTTGGTAGCCTTAACACAATGTCACATAATTCACCTGTAATAAAAGCCAAGAGGAAGGCGATCAGTTTAGATACTAAAATTAAAATTTTAGATCAACTTACAACAGGACAAGGAGCAACGGCTCTAGGAAAGCATTTTGGTATTCATGAAGCTACCATAAGAACGATCAAGAAAAATCAAACTGCGATTAGAAAATCGGTATGTTCTGGAACGAAAATAAGTGCTAAATCATGTCATACATAAGAGATGTTGTCAAAGAGAAGATGGAAAAAGCTTTGGTAATGTGGATTGAAGATAAATCACAAAAAAGAATACCAGTAGATGGAATTGCTATCAAGCAAACTGCATCTCAGTCAAAACAACCCGAATTTTCTGCAAGTACAGGTTGGATGACAGGTTTTCTTAAACGACATGCTCTCCATAATGTAAAAATTAAGGGAGAAACTGCGTCTGCAGATGAATTGGCTGCCAAAAAATTTCCTGAAAAACTTAGAAAAATTATTGAAGATGGAGGATACACCCCAGATCAAGTTTGGAATGTAGATGAAAGTGGCCTCTTTTGGAAAAAAATGCCGAGCAGAACTTATGTTGCAAAATTGCAGAAAACTGCCGGTGGTTTAAAATTAGCAAAGGACCGTGTAACATTGTTGTTTTGTTCCAATGCTTCAGGAGAACGTATGTTAAAACCACTGCTAGTAAATCGTGCTTTAAGACCACGCTCGATGAAAAGTGTAGATTTCAATAAACTGCCAATTCACTGGACAGCAAACAAAAAGGCATGGATGACCAGTGCAATCTTTACAGAATGGTTCTAGAAATACTTCATTTCAGAAGTTAGACGCTACATGAATGCAAAATGTCTAGAATTTAAAGTTCTTTTAATTCTAGACAATGCACCTTGCCATCTTGGAGCACCCAAATGTGCAATTTTGCTATCTTCCGCCTAACACTACATCCTTAATACAACCGCTAGACCAAGGGATCATTGCTACTTTTAAAAAGTACTATATAAAACGTTCATTCCAATACGTGGTAGACAAACTAGACCATAATGAGGATTTAACAGTCATTGATATGTGGACTGCATTAATCAAGTTGGGTTAGCGTTAGCTGACTTAAAGCCATCAACCTTGAACTCATGTTGGAAAAATATTTGGCCAGAATGTGTCAAAAGCAAAGATCCTGATCCTGTCATCCATAATAACGCTGTTTTTACTGACATCACAACGCTGGCACATACAATTGGTGGAGATGGATTCGATGATCTATCATTTGCCGATATAGAGGAATTATTAGCTGATAAAAGCTTGAGCGAAAATGAAATTATAGACCTCACCCTTGAGACTCATCAAGACAGAGAACATAGCGATAATGACGAAGAAGATCCTCCCATTTTAAATGCAACTCTAATTAAAGAAGGTCTTGATCTTGCCAGAAAATTAGGTAATCATTTTCAACAACATGATCCTGATGAGGAACGAGCTGCAAAATTTCAACGTGAACTGAAATCATTAATGGCATCTTACAGGGAACTTTATAAAGGTTTATCACGAAATCAAACACAATCTTTAATGACTGATTTCCTTCTAAAAACTACTGAATTATCATCACAGGAGCCTAGAGATGATAATCCAGAAACAATTTCACAAGATGATGAACAAAATAATTCTAGTGATGGCAGTGATATTCTAGTCTTACGCAAACGTATGCGTTTATTGTCAGAAAGTGACAATGCATACAAGTTTTTTATGTTTATATTATTTTTACTTGTTTTATATTAATGAATTTCAGATATCATTTTCTTTTTTTTCAAAGTATAATTTATTTCTTATAATATATTTAAAGAATTAAAATGTGTAAACACGAAATAAATTCTTTAGTGAACTCTAAAAAGAATTTTTTAGTATTGTTTTCACCTAATTCTCTTTTTACACGAATTTTTTTTTACACGAATTCTTTGGGAACGTATCTATCGTGTAAAAAGAGAATTAGGTGTATCACTCATTCTGTTTTCAGTGCAACAATCTTGACGCTTTGAACAAATAAAGAGTTGCAATATTGTACAATAATTTCCATGCTTAATATCTAACAATATTTCTTCACTACATAATCATTTATAAGAAATACTTTATATATAAATAAAAATCTCGATTTAAAACCTGCTATACCGTGGTAAAAGTGATAGAAACTGAAATTAAAAATAAAAGATCTGAGCCCTTGGTAATCTATCAAAGTAACGTTTCACATGAAACCGGACTTGCAAAGAACGCGCAGACAGTCGTTGTTGCACTATTAACTATTGACTAGTAAGTATATAATATATGCTTTTATTATTTCATGTGTTTTCGAGGAAGTAAAATGCTCCTATGTGGAGGTAGCCATTACCACCAACTACAAAGTATGCGAAATAAATATACATATATGTATATATAATTGGCGCGTACACCCTTTTTGGGTGTTTGGCCGAGCTCCTCCTCCTATTTGTGGTGTGCGTCTTGATGTTGTTCCACAAATGGAGGGACCTACAGTTTCAAGCCGACTCCGAACGGCAGATATACACTCGAAGGGGGTGTATTCTCATAAACGCAATTAACAAAAACAATTGCAGATTTATAAGTACCGGAGAACCACCTTTTGGCCTACTGATTCAAAGAAAATGCCAGACTTGATCGATTTCTGCATCATCAAAAACATAAGCCATAGCCAATTAACAATTCAGTCGTGCTATGAACTTTCTTTTGACCACTCGCCGATATTACTTGAATATGTATCTATAGTATTATTTTAAAACATGGCGCTTATTCTGACTAAACTACAACACGTACAGATATGAAATATATATCAAAAGAAAGGTTTTGATGAGCATATTTCCGGAAAATTATAAAAATTAAAATTGGTTAATTTGTTCATGAAATATTTGCGTGTAAAGTTATCAAAATTTTCATATTGATAACAGCGATGTCTATGCAAAGCGGGTTGACACACAAATATACGCATATATGTACATATGTATATGAGTACGTTTGCTTTGTTTAGCTCCCTTTCTAATGAGCACAGCATTGTATACATTTGGATTCTCAATAATTGTTTTGTTTTGTTATCCTTACTAATAAATATGTATTCATGAACATAGTCCCAACGGGTGCTGCGAGTTTTTTTCAAAATTTTGTTCTGATGGCAATAATTGGTATGAATTGACAATTGACTTGAAATTTGTCAATTCACTTAAAACAACGGTAACAGTGCAAATTAGAAAGAGTTTTGGACAGAGGCAAAATAGAATTTATTTTAAGAAAAAAGTACATCCATATTTAATTTTAAAATATGCGTAGAGGACGACCAAGAAGAGTTCGAAGAAGAGTTCCTACTTTCAGTGGAGGTATAGAGCAGGTAAGTAAGTGATAAATGTTTGAAACGTCACGTATTGGATATGATTGGTAGAAGCATCACTTTTGTTTTCGTTCATATATGGTACATTTGATTTACAATATATAAACGTATGTATGTATTTAAAAATTTTGTGTCCGCTTGATCCTTTTTGCAAAACTCAAAATTTTAAATAGTTTTAAAAAATGAAGAGAGAGAGACAAATTAGTTTTTTATTTGATACGCTTTTGGCATGGATCCATCTACTTGCTATAAACGCCCTTTTGGCATTTGGCACGCGATGTGTCGTACATCTCTTTGCTTCCGCTTCATATAATATATGTTTTAAACGATTTCATGTTTTTTAGGTCCGTATTCATGCAAGCACAAGTACATACAAAAAAGCTCTAGATCCAGCATTTAATGCAGAATATAGCACGCTTGGTGGTTTAACCAGTATATGTTTGCATTGCAATGCTAAACATTTTAAATGTGAAAAGGTAACTCTCCATTATTGAAAAACTTTGGTAAACTTGATAAAGAAAAATTTTTTATAGGGAAGAAATCAATTCCTTACATGCTGCCACGGTGGGAAAGTGCAGATACCGATACCTCGCGTACCTGATTTTTTGGAAAGGGTTTTTGAAAATAATTTGAACTCTTTCCGGTCCCATTACTTAGAGAATATAAGACAAATAAATAGCTCATTCGCTTTTGCATCTTTTGAAGCCAAAATTGTAGAGCCACCAGGACGTGGCCCTTATTCAATCAATTTACCATCGAGTGGGTCCTCTTCATGCTAATAATGATTCAAACTCATTATACGCACAGCTTTATATACTTGATACTGACCAAGCCACTGACATTCGACTACAAAGGAATGCAAATTGGATGGATTCTCAATAATTGTTTTGTTTTGTTATCCTTACTAATAAATATGTATTCATGAACATAGTCCCAACGGGTGCTGCGAGTTTTTTTCAAAATTTTGTTCTGATGGCAATAATTGGTATGAATTGACAATTGACTTGAAATTTGTCAATTCACTTAAAACAACGGTAACAGTGCAAATTAGAAAGAGTTTTGGACAGAGGCAAAATAGAATTTATTTTAAGAAAAAAGTACATCCATATTTAATTTTAAAATATGCCTAGAGGGCGACCAAGAAGAGTTCGAAGAAGAGTTCCTACTTTCAGTGGAGGTATAGAGCTGGTAAGTAAGTGATAAATGTTTGAAACGTCACGTATTGGATATGATTGGTAGAAGCATCCACTTTTGTTTTCGTTCATATATGGTACATTTGATTTACAATATATAAACGTATGTATGTATTTAAAAATTTTGTGTCCGCTTGATCCTTTTTGCAAAACTCAAAATTTTAAATAGTTTTAAAAAATGAAGAGAGAGAGACAAATTAGTTTTTTATTTGATACGCTTTTGGCATGGATCCATCTACTTGCTATAAACGCCCTTTTGGCATTTGGCACGCAATGTGTCGTACATCTCTTTGCTTCCGCTTCATATAATATATGTTTTAAACGATTTCATGTTTTTTAGGTCCGTATTCATGCAAGCACAAGTACATACAAAAAAGCTCTAGATCCAGCATTTAATGCAGAATATAGCACGCTTGGTGGTTTAACCAGTATATGTTTGCATTGCAATGCTAAACATTTTAAATGTGAAAAGGTAACTCTCCATTATTGAAAAACTTTGGTAAACTTGATAAAGAAAAATTTTTTATAGGGAAGAAATCAATTCCTTACATGCTGCCACGGTGGGAAAGTGCAGATACCGATACCTCGCGTACCTGATTTTTTGGAAAGGGTTTTTGAAAATAATTTGAACTCTTTCCGGTCCCATTACTTAGAGAATATAAGACAAATAAATAGCTCATTCGCTTTTGCATCTTTTGAAGCTAAAATTGTAGAGCCACCAGGACGTGGCCCTTATTCAATCAATTTACCATCGAGTGGGTCCTCTTCATGCTAATAATGATTCAAACTCATTATACGCACAGCTTTATATACTTGATACTGACCAAGCCACTGACATTCGACTACAAAGGAATGCAAATTGCGATAGTTCCTTGATGAAATGCCTACACGAGATGATATCAACCGTGAATCCCTTAGCCCGTCAGTATAAATTTATGGCACAAGTTGAACGCGAGAGGGCACGACAGGCAAATCGAGTTCCGCACAAAGTGAGCATGATTTTCTTCAGTAGTCATGCGAATCGGCGTTATAATTTGCCTAACTGCTCAGAAATTGCAGCCGTTTTCACAACTGAGGATGGTGAACCACCGGCAAGCCGTGATTTAAGAGTATTTTCTCACAGCTCAGAAACACAGTATTGCACCACGATTTCAACTTTACATAGATTATGCGATCCCTTGGTTTACCCTCTTTTATTTCCCTATGGTGAGCCAGGATACGACGAAGCACTACTAAATGAGCAAGAATACAGAACAAGTCGCAGGTTCAGGATCACACAGTTGCAATTCGTTGGATATCGAATGGCGATTCGAGAAGGTTTCAGCTTACTTCATGCTTCAGGTAAACTTTGGCAACAATATTTAGTTGATCAGTACGTTAGAATAGAGGGTGCAAGGTTGGCGTTTTTGCGTAATCACCAACATCAGCTTCGAGTTGAAACATATGCTGGCTTACACGATTATGTTATGCGTCAAGCAGAACTAGAAAATGTACGCCCTGGTCGCATTGTCGTTCTGCCTTCCAGTTTTCCAGGCACACCTCGCAATATGAATATGCATTACCAAGATGCCATGGCTATTGTTAGAAAACATGGAAAGCCGTCACTTTTCATAACTTTTACCTCTAATCCAAAATAGCCTGAGATAACTCAAAACATTGAACAGTATCAAGTACCCCAAATGCGTCCTGAGTTAATAGCGCGAGTTTTTAAGCAAAAACTAAAAGATCTTTTAAATGATATTTCAAAAAAGCATGTATTTGGAAGGGTGAAATATTTTCTATACGTAATAGAATTTCAAAAAAGAGGTCTACCGCATGCACATATTTTGGTTGCTCTTCATGATGCAGATGCCATTATTGATGATTCTATTATAGACTTGGCTGTTTGTGCTGAAATTCCGAAAAAAGAAACTGAGCCTGAACTTCATGAAATTGTTTTAAAATGTATGGTGCATGGTCCATGTGGCCCACTTAATCCGTCATCGCCTTGCATGTCTGAATCTGGAGAATGCACAAAAAAATATCGAAAACTATTTCAAGAAGTTACTTTGCAAGATGTCAATGGGTATCTCCAGTATCGTCGCCGCGATGACGGGAGCAAAGTTTTAGTTCGAGTCAATCAAAACCAAATTGAATTAGATAATCGATGGATCGTACCATATAATAAATACTTTACAAAAAAATACGCCGCTCACATCAATGTTGAAATATTTTCTTCAATCAAAAGTGTTAAGTACCTACATAAATATATCTATAAAGGATATGATTGTGCAAGTATTCAGATCATTGAACAACCTGTTAGTAACTGCATTAATTTTGATGAGATAACGACTTTTGTAGATGCTAGGTATGTAAGCGCACCAGAAGCGTGTTGGAGACTTTTTGAATTTCCAATGCAGGAAAAATCACACACAGTAAAACCTCTTGCGGTGGACCTTCCAAATTTACAGAATATTTACTTTCGTGAAGACAGTACTATTATAGCAGAAGCGATTACGGAATTCCGAGACACTACACTTACTGCTGAATACAATAGATACTTTTGCTAATACATTGACTTACCAAGAAATTCCTGAACATTACACTTGGCAACAAGGCTCACGTTCGTGGCAGAGAAGAAAAAATTTAGCCAACGCAATAGGCAGAATTTATACGGTCGATCCAAAGGATCGAGAACGATTTGCATTACGTTTACTGTTAGTTTCCATAAAGGGTCCTAAATCATACAATGATTTATTGACAGTTGGTAATGAGCTCCTCTCTTCTTTTTGGGAATCGGCCGTCAAACGAAAGCTATTAGTGGATAACTCGGAATGGGTTGCTGTTGACAGAAGTTTCTACCTTCAAAATGCCCTCACAGTTAAGACGTATTTTTGTCATGATTTGCGTGTTTGGAGAACCTACTTCGCCCCTTGAACTTTGGACAACATTTAAAGAATATTTTATTGAAGATTTTGTAAGAGATAATAATGTAGTAGAAAGCGAAATATTGGCGTTGCGGGAAATTAATCAAATTTTACTTTCCCACAATACACCTTTAAAACATTTTGGTTTGCCGGAAGTTTCTTTTGCAGACAACCTTACAACTTTAACAACTGACATTGAAGTCGATTTGATATGCGCACAAACATTAAAAGATCAGCTTAATCGAGAACAAAAACACATTTTTGACGAAGTATGTACAATGCTAAATGATGAGGGCATATCTGCTAAAGCTGTTTTTATTGATGGACCTGGTGGCTCTGGAAAAACATTTCTATATAAAACTCTTACTCACTATATTCGTGGTATTGGAGAAACAGTGATTACCGTAGCTTGGACAGGTATAGCTTCAATTTTGTTGCCAGGCGGGCGAACTGCTCACAGCGTTTTTAAATTTCCCATACCGTTGACTGAATCGTCAGTTTCTTTCGTAAAACCAAACACTAAAGCTGGTCAGGCATTAAAGGCAGCAAAAGCTATTATTTGGGATGAAGCTAGCATGGTACCTGGCAGAGCTCTGTTGTGTTTAGATCGTTTTTTGCGCGATATTCACCAAAATGAGACGCCTTTTGGTGGGAAAATTATTATTCTGGGTGGAGACTTTAGGCAAGTTTTGCCTGTGGTACCGAGAAGTACGCGAACTGGCATAGTTGATAATTGTTTAAAACGTTGCTCTTTGTGGAAATTTTTTAAATCATTTAAGCTCACTATCAATATGCGTAGTCAAGAACCCGACTATTGTAATTTTCTTTTGCGCATAGGACACGGCGAAGGGCAAGACAATGCATCAAGAATAAAAATTCCTGATCAAATAATGGAATAATATAAATTGATAATTTAAAATACCGAGCCATATTATGTCCAAAAAATGACCAATGTGCCATCATAAACTCGAGTATAGTCGATATGCTACCTGGTCAAGAGCGCACATATCTCAGCGCTGATACGATTGTTTCACAAGATTCACAAGATCAGGTAAGATTCCCTGTGGAATTTTTACACTCCCTCAATTTTAGTGGAACTCCGCCTCATAAGCTTCAATTGAAAATTGGAACAGTGACAATGTTGATTCGCAATTTAAGCCCAGCAGAAGGATTGGTGAATGGCACACGACTTATCGTAAAAGAAATGCATCCGAATTGTTTGCACGCGGAAGTGTTATGCGGAGAGGCTCAGGGAAGGCGATTTCTATTGCCTCGTATAAATTTGCAGCCGAGCGAAACCACACTTCCCTTTACGTTGAAGCGTCGCCAATTTCCAATTATAATAGCCTTCGCCATAACTATAAATAAGGCCCAGGGGCAAACATTATCAAGGGTGGGGCTTCATTTAAAGGAGGGTTGCTTTGCCCACGGCCAACTTTATGTTGCGTTAAGCCGGGTTAGATCCTGGGAAAATATACGCGTTCAAATGGGCAATAACGAAAACTTCACGTTGAATGTAGTTTATAATGAAGTAATTTAAAAAAGAAAATTACTCATTTAACTGAACAAAATTTTAAAAATATTATAGGTATGCATAAGTTCTTACATAGGTATTACATATGAATAAAAATATACACTTTTCTAATCATCATAACTTTTAATATATAAAAGTGTCACATATGCTGTTTACTTTCCGTGGGAAAAAGCCCACCCGATTTTCGGGGGTTACATACTAGTGTTATATTAAATCAATAACTACATTTTATCGCATACTTAATGACAGGACCAACTGGAAAAATTTCAATCACCATATTAATGACCAACTTATATCAAATGTGATATTTAAAGCGCAACTTGACATTGAACGTGCCATTATCCATTTCAACGACGTATTCCTAGAAGCTGGGATCAGATCGGCACCAAAGCAAGCAAATAGAACCAATACAGCAGTAACTGACATTTCTATTAAGAAGCAAATTATTGAAAAAAGAAAGTTCAGTGAAAGATGGCAAAAAAGTAGATCACCTGACGACAAAAGAAAACTAAACCTAGCTACAAATATTCTAAAGGACACATTTAACAAAAGAAATAACAAAGATCCCGAAAACTATTTAAAGAACCTGACTCCCAATCAAGGTTCAAACTACACTTTATGGAAATGTACTAAAACATTAAAAGCTCAAGTAAAACATCAACCAATATTAAAGAAAGATGACAATTAATGGGCCCTTACAAAAAAGGAAGAGGCGAAAAATTTGCCAAATTAGTTTGAAAAAGTTCTATCAAATGACGAAGAAAAGAAAATCGACAACCAAAACAGCTTCCATTATGATTTTACAAAAATAAAAAGGACGAATACACGCGAAATAATAACTTGCATCAAAACAGGAATAAAACATAAAAAAGCACCCGCATATGACGCGAAAGGTTATGATAACAGGAAAAGCATTAGCGGAGCGACCAATCAAGGCATAGTATAAAGGGTTTTCCAATAAGAGGTGCTATTTTGATAAAAGACCAATAGCTTCGTTGCTTGTGTGGCACGTAGCGCCGTCTTGTTGAAAGTAAATGTTGTCCAGATCAATACCTCCAATTCCGGCCATAAAAAATCGTTAATCATCTCTCGATAGAGCAATCCGTTCACCGTAACTGTTGCTCCAGCTTCATTTTATTTATATAATATATTTATTTATTTAATGTCTAACAAAACTCAGAACAGATATTTACTGCTGACTATAAACCGCACCAAACAGTCACACGTTGAGGATAGTTCCTTGTTGACGAAGCCATCGAGGTGGAAACGAGCCTCATCACTCAAGTTGATTTTTCGTAATTTCGACGTAATTCCGGATCATTTTCATGCCTAATTCCAAAGAACGACTAGGAATGGATAACCCTGGGTTTTCTTCAACACTTTCGGCTCCAACAGCAATATTTTCGGCTGTTCTTGAGCGACGTGCACGGGTTTTATTCTTCACATCACTAACTTGTACAGCTCCAATTTTTTCACCAATTTCTGTATTGCGGTCCGACAAGGTGCTTCACGATGACCCAAAAATTTTCGAGTTTTACGAACCGTCTTTGCCAAATTTTCACCATTTGTATAGTGAATTTATTTTTACCATTCGGAATACACAGAGAGGTCGTTGGTTCGAATCTTGGTGAAAGCAAAATGAATAAAAACATTTTTCTAATTGCGGTCGCCCCTCGGCAGGTAATGACAAATCTCCGAGTGTATTTCTGCCATGAAAAAGCTCCTCATAAAAATATCTGCCGTTCGGAGTCGGCTTGAAACTGTAGGTCCCTCCATTTGTGGAACAACATCAAGACGCACACCACAAATAGGAGGAGGAGCTCGGCCAAACACCTAACAGAAGTGTACGCGCCAATTATATATATATATATATATAGTGAATTTTAATAATTTCAATGCGTTGTTTAGGCGTGTATCTTTCCATTTTTATTAATGGCATAGTTTCTTCTTGTCAAATATCAAAAAATGACAGCTTCAAAAGGGACATCAACCGAAATAGCGGGCTATTCAAAATAACACGTGTTATTGGAAAACCCTTTATATTTTTGCGAAACGTTTTTTAATGCAAAGTTTCGCTTACTGTAGAAAGTTATAGAGATTATTGCATTGCCAAAACCGGGTAAAGATCCAACTACTGTATCATCATATAGACCAATGAGCTTACTACCGACAATATCTAAAATTGCTGAAAAATTACTGCATGACCGACTAAGCCAATTTTGGGACAAAAATGTATAATACCATATCATCAATTTGGATTCAGAAAAAAACATTCGACTATCCAACAGATCCATAGAATTACAAATAAAATCCAATCAGACCTTGAAAACAATCGTTACTGTGCGGCAGTATTTTTGAACGTAGCTAAAGCGTTTGACAAGGTGTGGCACCAAGGCTTACTTGACAAAATAAAAATAATGATACCTTTTGACTACTATCTTATCATAAAAAGCGACCCAACCGACCGAAGTTTCTATATTAAATATGACAATCAAGGTTCAGATATTCATCAAATAACAGTTAGAGATTCGTAAGGAAGCGTTCTTGGACCGCTACTATATGTTTTGTTCACCGCAGACATACCACCTCCTGACGAAATTAATTCACCAATTGCTACGTTCGCAGACGATACAATACTATTGGCAAGCGATACACAAACGCAGTTAAGGAATGGTTTGATGACTGGTGCCTAAAAATAAATAGGGACAAAACCGAATAGGTCATATTCACTACCAAAACCAAATTTACTGCAATTTCCGTTAAAATAAATGACATAGCACTTAAAATAGAACCAATCGCTAAATACCTGGGAATTAACTTGGACTCAAAACTATATTGGAACTAGCACATCAAACAAAAGGTCAAACAAATAAAAGAAAAACTTCGACAACTTCATTGGTTAGTTTGCATGAAATCAAGACTAACAGAACAAGCTGTTAGTGTACAAAACTATGATTAAACCAATCTGGTTTTATGGACTACAGGTATGGGGAACGGCTAAAAAGAATCATATAGCACAAATTCAACGACAATAACCGAAGATTCTTTGAATTTTGATCATGTCTGACAGGCACACGAAAAATTATGACATCCACAGGACTTTTAATATAGCAACAGTAGACGAAGAAATCAAAAAGGTAACAACAAGCTATTTTGAAAAAATACACAAACACAATACTAGAGCTTAAATGAAATGGTTCACTGCCGTCGAAGAACGGAGCTTCTACTTTGACACCACTGGTTGAAATATTTGTATGGTTAAGTTGTAGTTCAAAGACCTCTGTCTCAATAGATTCCAGTTGGGACGTCATATGTGTATTCTCTTCTTCTAACTTGGATATATGAGTATCGTGTATTTCCAGTTGTGCATTTATCTAAGACGCCAACTGTGCTCACATTTATGAAATTTGCCATGAGATTTGAAACTCGCTGTTGAAACTCCTTCTTAAATTGCTGAATCTTAAGTTGACTCAAATTTGCCTTTTCACAATCCTGTTTTATGGAAATTTATTCAACAATCCCACTTCTGACACCAATTGTTACGTTTTTGTCTAAATAAAAGGTCTCACAATAATTCCTCTAAGTTCGATCACTGGATTGCTAAATAAAAGTCACAACTAATGGCAATACAACTTGCTTTGTTTAATTTCAACCACGTTCGCACGGTAACACATTTAACTTAGCCCCCGTTTCCACCAAAAGCAAACACCGTGTTTGCAGGAGTTGTGTTTGGGAGAACTGTCAACTGTTTCCACCGAAATGTGTTTGCAAAGTGTATGGTCTTTGGTATGGTAAACAGATTTATGATACATTATTTTGCGGCGACAGCACAGCACATTTATTTCATTTTGTTTTATGATATGTTTATGAGCAGATTTTTTTCATGGCAGAAATACACTCGGAGGTTTGCCATTGCCTGCCGAGGGGCGACCGCTATTAGAAAAATGTTTTTATTAATTTTGCTTTCACCGAGATTCGAACCAACGACCTCTCTGTGAATTCCGAATGGTGATCTAGCACCAACCCACTCGGCTACGGCGGCCGTCAATCAAATGTCATATTGACAAATTGCAATCATTGTTGCCATATTTCGATAAGAATGCAATAATAAATGAGGAAAATGAGCAACATTGCCACCACTTAATAATTAAATTAGACGCAAACCCAACAAAACACGCTTTGAATTAGACGCAAACCAACAAAACACGCTTTGAAAAGTGGGTTTAGGTATGGAGTTGTGTTTTAATTTTGTATGGGATTTGCCAGGAGTTTTGTTTCGTGTTTGCGCTAAGAACACGATAGCGGCAGAGAACACGATAGCGGCTGCGGTGGAAACTTAGTATTACAATTGAATACTCTACGCGCTTACACCGTTTCCGATATACGAGGGCAGTTCAATAAGTAACCGTGTTTAATGAGAGAGAGCGTTACTAAGGGAAGTGGGTATTAGCATCAAACGACGGAAAAACAAATTTCAGACGGATTGATAGGTTAGTTTGGATTTGGCAACTATTCGAATAAAACATGTTTCGTGAGTTTCGTTAAGATCAAAAAAGAGCAGTATCGTTCAATAATTCGCTTTTTGTTTTTGGATGGGAAAAAATGCGAGGCGATAAAAGCAAAGTTGGTTGCTGTCTATGGAGACTCTTCGCCATATACATATGACCACAGTTAGATATTGGTTGAACGAATTTAAACGTTGGCGAACATCCGCATTTGATAAGGAGCGACCAGGACGCCCGGCAGACGTGGTTACCGAGGAAATCATTTAAAAAGTCCACGAAATGATTCTCGCTGATCGACGAACAAAAGTGCACGAAGTAACAGAGGTGGTATGTGTGTCGGAACGGGAAATAATATTTTACATAATAAGTTGCCAATGAAAAAAATGTCGACCCGATGGGTTCCGCGATTGCTCACGGTAGACAACAATTATAACAATTTAAGCGAGATCCGAAGGAATTTTCGCGTCGAGTTGTCACCGTTGATGAAATCTGAATTCATCATTACACACCAGAAACTAAGCAACAATCAAATCTCGCGGAGAATTTGCTCCAAAGAAGGCGAAGACAGTCCCATCGGCCAGAAAGGCCATGGTGACGATTTTTTGGGATGTGAACGGCGTCATTCTGATGGGTTTTTTAGATAAAGGAAAAACGATCACTGGATAATACTATAGGGAGTTATTATATTATAGCTGCATGAATTGCGTTATGAATTGCTGCCACAGCCGTATTCACCCGACCTGGCTCCCTGCGACTTTTTCTTGTTCCGTAACATGAAAAAATGGAACAAGAAATAATTTAGTTCAAACGAAGTAATCATCGCCGAGCCAGAGGGGTAGTTTGGAGAGTTCGAGGAATTGGAGGTGTTCAAAAATGGCCGGAGCGTTGGAAGAAAAGTATCTTTCTAAAAGGGGACTAAGTTGAAAAAATAAATCTTTTTTGGAAAAATGGTGTCTTTACTTTTTTAACACAGGTACTTAGTAAACACTTCTCGTATATATTATGGGCAGTGATGGGCAAGTCCGGGATGTTTAAACAAAAAACAAAAACACGTTTTAATGTACTCTTTCTCTCTGTTTATGACGGTTTTGTACAATGCAATATTTTAAAAATTGTGAAATCAAGACTCTATTCGGAAATTAAACCTACGATAAGCGTAGGAATTTATAATAGGAATTTGCAACAAGCAAAGTGATGGCCAAGCTTTGCGCTGTTCACCTTATAGTTCGCGCTTTTATACTGTTCAACTTGTGCAGTCAGTGAAACTTTTAGAATGAGTAAAAGTTATGTGGTAAAATTCTTACACTAGGTTGCCATACTTTATATAGGTTAACTTGTAGCTACAGCATATCTTATGCTACAATGTTGTTTTATGTCAACTTTATGAGTGTAAAATTAAAAAAAAAGGAACTTTTATTACCAATCAAGAGGATATTATTTTGTTTTTTTTTTAGGTTTGGTACAATCTTAGTTTTGTCGTAAACAAACTGCTTTCACAACCCCTGTTACGTCAGTAAATCGTCGAGAGTCGTTTAACCGTCTGAAGTTGGCCAGACTTTCTGAATTCTCTCCACCATATACTCTGCTCATCTCAACCAGTTATTTTGTTTTATTAAATCCTTCGTAAATAAAAACAAAAGTTCCATTTTAATAAAATTGGATCTGATTTTCGTTCTCTAAAATTAACATGGTACACACATCGTCATTCACCTGCCCCGTCGTTGTTGTTGTAGACTCATACATGTTTGGGGAATGCTGCTGGAGTGACAGCCATTGACCGGATATAAATTGAGTTCGTTCCAATAACGTAGAATCGACCGTTCTGTCGTTCCTCTTTCTATTTGTGGCATACGTCTTGATGGTTTTTCTCAAATGGATGGACCTACACTTTTACGCCGACTCCGAATTGCAATTGGTTTTTTTTATGAGGAGATTTTTTATGACAGAAACACACCCAGGTTTGCCATTACTGGCCAAGGGCCGGCAGCTATTAAAAAAAAAAAACGTTTATACCTATTGTTATTTTGCTATAATAACAGTTGTGTTTAAAGTTCCACAATTTTCCGCAAACTACTTTGTACTGAATTTACCTGAAGAATGAGTTGCTGTCGTAAAAGTCGATGTAATTATATGCTTCCTGTTGATATATCATAGAGTTGTTGTGTATTCTGAATACTAATTTGTAAATCTTAAATCAGGAAATATTATTTTTATATTTGATCCTTTTGGCGTTACTTTAGCAAATGTGTCATTTAACGCTTCGATCCTGGCTAAAATATCCTCAAAATCTCAGCTCTCATAAGTTTGCTGTCTGCCTGAAATATCACCTTTAAACAATGTGCTGATTTTGGTACACGAACTTCTGTCTCTTGTAGTAGCTAACATTGTTTATGTTAGTGTTGATAACTTTGTTGTTGTGCTGTTTTGCTCATCATAGCACATAAACATACCTCCTGATGACATTGCCGACATATGATGCATTGCGCTCAGCAGAATCTATCATTTGATATGTACAAAAAAATAATAACTAGCGCGTACACTTCTGTTAGGTGTTTGGCCGAGTCCTCCTCTCATTTGTGGCGTGCGTCTGGATGTTGTTCCACTAAAGAGGGACCTACAGTTTTAAGCCGCCTCCGAACACCAAATGGTTTTTTATGAGGAGCTTTTTCATGGCAGAAACACAATCGGAGGTTTGCCATTGCCTGCCGAGGGGCGACCGTTATTAGACAAAAACGTTTTCTATTATTTTGCTGTTTCATGCACGCAGATTCGAACCTACGCGCTCCCGAATAGTAGTCACTCGGCTACGGCGGCCGCACATTTGAAATGTGAGAGTATGAACATTTTAGAGATATTAGGACGCCATTAATAATTATACAATTATATAAGCGAATAAACGTAAAGTAAAGCGATTCACTAAACTAAGCAAATGTGTTGCCATTAATTTGATAATCTAGTGATCGAACTCATAGGAATCATTGTGAGACATTTATTTGGATTTTAACGTAAGGAAATTCGTAACAATATCAATCCCATTTTTTTTTTGTTTCCATTCTATACACCTTCGGTCTCGATACTAAAACACCAAATATCTTCGCAGCTAATGGCAATGATGGTTTCTTGGGAAATTTCATTCATCAGAACTGCATTAAGGTTATATATGTATATATATGTACAGTTAGAAGGCCGAGGAAAAGCAAATTTTCCAGAATTTTTTCTGATAAACCTTTTTAATTTATTGATATAAAAATTTGTACACAATGATTTTATCTTTTAACTGTATTTTAAGACTTAGTATTAGTAAAAAGGCGGCCGTCGTAGCCGAAAGGGTTGGTGCGTGACTACCATTCGCAATTCACAGAGAGAACGTAGGTTCGAATCTCGGTGAAACACCAAAATTAAGAAAAACATTTTTCTAATAGCGGTCGCCCCTCGGCAGGCAATGGCAAACCTCCGAGTGTATTTCTGCCATGAAAAAGCTCCTCAACAAAATATCTACCGTTCGGAGTCGGCTAAAAACTGTAGGTCCCTCCGTTTGTGGGACAACATCAAGACGCACACCCCAAATAGGAGGAGGAGCTCGGCCAAACACCCAAAAAGGGTGTACGCGCCAATTATATATATACATATATATATTAGTAAAAATATTTATGTGGAACAAAGCTACATCTGATCTCCGGGAGCTACTTTCAAAAAAGACGTTTTGCGGTGACCACAATATCTCTGAACTGGATCCTCTAAAATTAAAAAGCCAAACACAAATCGTTAAAGTAATGTTAAATCTAGTAACCAATCGAAGGAATAAGCAAAAGAAATTGTTTTGACAAAATGGCGGTTCCTCAAAAAAAAAATTCCATTTGTGACCAAAATTTGGGCTTAAAATTCGGTTTAGCCGTTTCCGAGTAATGTTGGTCACCGACTTTGAAAACGCCGTTTTGGGAAAAAAGCGTCTAATGTTTGAAAAGCGCTTAAAATAGGATACAATTTATTTTTTTTTAACTTACATAGAGCTGTCTATTCCAGGGCCACATAATACATCCTCAGCCCCTTCGGGCCATTCTTCCATCACGGGTGCTCTCAGGCGTTCTAAAATCGAAAATGTTCACGTGCTGCTCGTCTTGCCCATTGGGCCCAAGTGTTATTCCTATTGCCTTCATATAATACAATAGTGATGCTATTCCTTCATGAAATATGCCGGCAGCTATGGAAGCAGCGATTTTAACATTTTCGAACCGGCCGGAACGATTTTGAGAGAGATTTTCCAAATCAGTTGATTGTAGTTCTCGTTATTGTTTCGGTTAAAACAACCGACACATCTTTCTAATAAATTCTCACTGCTGAGATCTGTATAAATCGAAAGTATAGACTCAAAACATCTTCTGGTAATGGCTCATAATCATGTTCGAAACTGGATAATCGATTGGCAGCTGCAGCCCTCTGCCAGCTGTACCATGAGTCTGGTCCGTCTGTGCACTTATGGTGTTTAGGCTTTTCGCTAGTTGAACAATAATTATAATATATGTGACCCAGATTTTTTTTAACGGAATCACAATTTCTCCTTTTTGCTAACCTATAATAAACTGTCAACTTATCGATCATCTTTCCAGTAAGTTTGCCTTTTCAACTGTTTCAACATTTTTTTTTTCGTTTCTGTACGTGTCCAATAAGTTCTTTTTTCACAACTTCTTGATCACCGTAAGGTGCAGCATTTAAAATTCCCGAGTACATTTTGGAGCCACAGTCTCCAATATAATTTTTTCTACATGACTCCAAGTTTTTCCAATGAACGTTGTAACATTTCGACGATCTACTTCCATTTTCCCAGAAGAACCAGAATGATTTGCAGTGCAAGTATTTTTATGTTCTGCATACCTTTCATTATATTCTTCGATATCGAGTTTTTTCTCCAAGCTTCACACTGTTTGCAGTAGGCACTTTTTATAATAATATCAATGATTTTACCAAATGATTTTAGCAAATTGTGGCTGCAGTAATTGTTGACTATCATCCCCAGAGGTGTGTGCTATATCTAAAACATGGTCAGTCTGGATCTAGCAGCTCCATGCTACAGAAGATTTTGAATTTAGTTAATATTATATTTGTATTATCCGAGGCCTCATTGGTTCTTCTCATTTTGTAAAAAAATTCCATGTTTCACCTATTGCCAGGTCCGGTTTCCCAGTATTTTTTCAGCCTTTCCCAAAATAGAACCCGCCGCACAGTGGGAGAAAGGGTCAATCTATAGGCGCTTTAGCGAAATTTTTAAATTCAGAATTCTCCAAATTTTGTTTGTTTTATTGAAAACTAGCAAACCCGGCCCGCTTCGCTGGGCACACTAAAATAGAATAGATATGGTTTAGAACAGAAAAGATATGGTTTTCATATTATTTATTTCTTTATTCTCATACTATTTATTTATTTATTCAATACCACGTTTTGGTCTCTATCTCGAGACCCTAGTCACGGAGCGGCAAGAAAAATACTCTGAACTAAAGCATTCACCAACAGCTTCCATTTGATACCCATATTGAACATACACATCAGAAGGTTACCTGAGTCCACGTTTTGACCTATATCTCGAGACCCCTGTCACGGAGCGGCATGAAAAATACTCTGAACTAAAGCATTCACCAACAGCTTCAATTTGATATCCATATTGTACAAACACATTCTAGGCTCCATGTTTTGGTCTCTATCTCGAGACCCTAGTCACGGAGCGGCATGAAAAATACTCTGTACTAAAGCATTCACCAACAGCTTCCAATTGATATCCATATTGTACAAACACATTCTAAGGTCCACGTGTTGGTCTCTATATCGAGGCCCTAGTCACGGAGCGGCATGAAAACTACTCTGTACTAAAGCTTTCACCAACAGCTTCCATTTGATACCCATATTGTACATACACATCCGAAGGTTACCCGGGTCCACGTTTTGACCTATATCTCGAGACCCCTGTCACGGAGCGGCATGAAAAATACTCTGAACTAAAGCATTCACCAACAGCTTCAATTTGATATCCATATTGTACAAACACATTCTAGGGTCCAAGTGATGGTCTCTATCTCGAGGCCCTAGTCACGGAGCGGCATGAAAAATACTCTGAACTAAAGCATTCACCAACAGCTTCCAATTGATATCCATATTGTACAAACACATTCTAGGGTCCACGTGTTGGTCTCTATCTCGAGGCCCTAGTCACGGAGCGGCATGGAAAATACTCTGAACTAAAGCATTCACCAACCTGGCCGCCTTCGAGAGTAACTGTGGCCTTACTGCGGTAAGGGGCGCTGCCGCGGGGGACCCCATTACTTCCCCTAAATACTCGTGGGTTGTGGAGCTTGACGTAGTCAGGCGAAGCAACCGTAAGAACCAGATGATATGAACACACCAAAAAATAACGAACAGAACAAAAAATTTGTGCCGCGATGCGACACAATACCATCCTCCGAGGAGGATACCCTGCTGGCCTCTAGTCAAGATACGGCTGAGTCAGCAAAGAGTAAGGGAAGTACCAGCCATAGCACACCCTTACTAAGCAAGCAACAACAACAGCAAAAAGATCTACCACAAACCTCGAAAAAGGTGGCGGACGGCACTCAGAGAGAGAGTCAGGCCGGTAGAAAACACAAATCCGAGGGTGCCCTCATGAAGTCTCGCTACACTAAGGCGAGGTTCATTCTAAGCAAGATTGCCAAAAATGAACTCGCTGGAGCGACTGACGAGCGCGACGCGGCCGACAAACTAAAATACCAGCAGGTGGTTAAGGAGTACGAAGACTTCTTATCCAACAAACCCAAGGAGGACAACAAGAAAAAAAGCGATGCGATGAAAAGGAACAGGTCACAGGACGTGATCGACCAGGCACCGAAGAGACCTAAGGTGTCTAGCAGCATGGAAGAAACAAAGCAACGACTGTTCAGTGAGGTGGTTAAGGATAACCTCCTATATGCACTGATCGACGAAACCACAAACAGCGGCAAAGTGGTCCTGCAGAAGTGGGGGCAAGTGGAGGCCAAACTGTCCAAGCTCGTGTTAGACAAGCACGTGGTTGGAGCACAGGGCAGAAATCTCCCTTCCTTCGATTCTGCAGGAGTACTTCGCGGCTGTAGGGTTACCAAGTGCGACGACGACTGGTCAAGGGTTGTCCTAGAAAGGTGTGTTGCTGAGATCAGCAGCACACTGGAAGGCTTAAAACTTAAGCTTATTCCGGCCAAGGACATCCCCTGCCCTCCTCGCGCTCGCATTTGGCTGCCGGTGATGGACTTGAGCGGTGCAGAGGTGCTGAAGTACCTGAAGTCACACAACCGTGCGGTGCCGATGGACGACTGGGTAATCGTGAAGGCAGAAAAACCGCAAAAGAGCAGCATGTCATTCGTTCTGCAGATTAACGATGAGTGCCTGCCAATTCTAAAACAACACGACAACAAAATGCGGTTTGGTCTAAGAAAGGCCAAACTAAAAATTTTCAAAGCAGACAGCAATGAAAATGAGGAAGACCCAGATGAGGCAGACAACAATATACAGCTAGAAAGACTAGAAAAGCTCGACCTAGCTGAAGACAACAACAAATCCGATGCCTAGAGCCATACAGGTGAATCTGCAGCACTCGAAATGTGCTACAGAGAACTTGGATGTCTTCCTCAGGGAAGGGGACATCGACATCGGTTTCATACAGGAGCCCTGGGTCAGAGACAACGAGATTAGGGGTTTCCAAGACAACAAGAGCATCAACATATTCTACAACAAAGCAGACGGTAAGCCACGGTCATGCATAATCACTAAAAAACACTTAAAAGCTTTTCTGTGTTCTAATTTTAGCACTCCCGATTTTACGGTGGTGAAAGTGGAGCTACAGAAATCGGCGATATACCTGGCATCGGTGTATATGCCACATGAGAAACCGGCGCCGCCAGACGAAGTGGCTCGTTTCCTGTCAACACTGAACAGCACGGACAAACTACTGATGGGCTGCGACGCAAACGCAAGAAACGAGCTTTGGGGCAGTTCAGAGACGAATGAAAGAGGTGAGTCACTTTTCGAATTCCTATTAAACACCAACCTAGACATATGTAATGTAGGGACCACCCCAACCTTCACTTTTCCGAGCTCGGCAAATTTTCCAGGCTGGGAAGAGGTCTTAGACATTACCCTATGCACAAATAATAATTCCCCAATAGTCACAAATTGGAGGGTATCCGACAAGAGATCCTTTTCAGACCACAACTGGATCCTCTTCGATATTAATTTTAAGCTTGAGAAACCCCTCCCATATAGAAATCCCAGAAGAACAAACTGGCATACATTCCGTAGAGTGACCCAGTCTAAACTTCAAAACTTAAATAGAACCATAACGTCAAGGGAAGACCTAGATGAGAAAGTAAGATCTTTCGAAACTTCCCTGACGAAAGGACTTGAAGCCTCATGTCCCGCCACATATGGCAAAACAACCTATCCTACCTGGTGGAAGGAAGATCTAAGTAAACTCAGGAAAATGACAAGAGAAATCTTCAATATCTGCTACAAACACAAATACTTCAAACCCTACAAAGACTGCGTTAGGGAATACAAGAAAGCAATCAAAGAGGCTCGGACAGAGGCTTGGAGAGATTTTTGTAGTTCCATAGAATCGACCAAAGATACGGCCAGACTAGGCAAGCTTCTATCCAAGGAACACTCCTGCCCTTCCTTCTTGAAGAAAGACAACGGAGAATGGACAAAATCATCAGCTGAAACACTAGAACATCTGGTAAATACACACTTCCCAGGCAACACAGAATATATTGAGAACAATACTGACAGTGTTCAAACATCCAAACTATCACCCAATTTAATCAACCACATCGTATCCCAAGATAGAATACTATGGGCGATAAAAAACTTTGAACCATATAAGGCAGCCGGTCCAGATGGAATATTCCCAGCCATGCTGTGGAACACTCGAGAAACGACGATTCCTTGGCTGGAAGTCTTTTTCAGGAAAAGCCTTATGCTAGGGCACATACCAAAGAGCTGGAGGAGGGTAAATGTGATATTTATCCCTAAAGCTGGTAGACGCGGTCATGATACAGCGAAAGATTTCAGACCCATCAGCCTATCCTCCTTCATCCTCAAAACTCTCGAGCGACTGTTGGATGTATATCTCAGGGAAAAGATTACAGACTCAACGATTTCACCATCTCAACATGCCTATCTCAAAGGGAAATCCACAGAGACAGCTCTTCACGAGGTTGTAAGTGCGATTGAGAGGAGCATAGAATACAAGCAATACTCACTAGTCGCTTTTCTCGACATAGAGGGGGCCTTCAACAATGTCACCACAAGATCCATAATTGAGGCTCTTAACATGTTAGGCATAGACACAGGTCTCAACGAATGGATAGAGAACATGCTCAAAACTAGAATAATCATCGGTGAGGTAGGCAGCAGCACGATAAAACGCTCTGTCAACAGGGGAACCCCTCAGGGAGGAGTCTTATCCCCTCTACTGTACTAGTCGCCAACAACATCCTCACCAAATTTAACCAAAAGGGAATTAAAGTGGTGGCGTACGCGGACGACATAGTGCTTATGGTTTCAGGAATGTTTCCAACCACAATCAGTGAGATTATGGAAGGAGCTCTGGTATTACTCAGCAATTGGGCCACGGACTGTGGTTTAAGCGTAATCCCGAGAAAAACTGAACTGATGCTATTCACCAAGAAAACCAAGGTGCCAAACTTTAATCTCCCAAAACTAAACGGCGTCAGCTTCACGCTAACCAAACAGGCCAAATACCTAGGGGTTATCCTGGACCCCAAACTCAGCTGGAAGTCCAACGTAGAGTACAGGGTAAAGAAAGCGAACATAGCACTTTACACATGTAAGAGAATGTTGGGAAAAAAATGGGGTCTCCAACCAAAATTATCCAACTGGTCCTACACAGCCATTGTAAGGCCAATACTAACATATGCGGCACTAGTTTGGTGGCCTGCAACAGAAAGGAAATACAACAAAATTAAGCTGAACAAGATACAAAGAACAGCGTGTATCCTAACTACAGGAGCGCTTAGCACCAGTCCTACTGAAGCGCTCAATGTACTAACACAGCTATTGCCATTAGATTTACACATTAAAGCAATAGCTACTTGCAGCGCGGTGAGACTTAGAGACATAGGAAGCTGGACAACAAGGCCGTATGGTCACAGCAAGATCCTCCTACAGGGACCCCCGCTGCTCAAAAACGGATCAGACTACACAGTCCCCGACCTAAACTTCAAGAAAGGCTTTACGGTACGCTTCCCACCGAGAGCCGAGTGGAGCAAAGGAGAGGTGATTGGAAGACACGATATCGAAATCTATACAGATGGTTCTAAGATGAACTGTGGTGTGGGAGCTGGCTTCCATTCGGAGCCACTCAACCTATCTCAATCAATTCGTCTTCCTGATTATGCCACCGTGTTCCAGGCAGAACTTTTAGCGATCAGAGAAGCATGCAAATCCCTAGAACTCTACAAGGTAGTTGGTGCAAGAGTAGCTATCTTCTCAGACAGTCAAGCAGCTATTAAGGCCTTAGACTCCAACTACATTTCATCCAAACTGGTCCTACAGTGTAGACAGGAGCTGAAACTGCTCAGCCATTGGCTTGAAATTACCCTGATATGGGTTCCCGGTCATAGGAACATACGAGGCAATGAGATAGCGGATGAGCTAGGAAGAAAGGGCTCAACACTAGACATAACAGAGGCGGTGGCAGTTTCCACCCCACTGAACACACTAAAAGCATCTATTGCTTCACACTATCATGCTTTAGCCGAAAGAAGATGGAAGCAAATACCTACATGTATTACAACAAAAAACACATGGCCGTCACATAAAATCCAAAGGACGAATGACCTGTTAGGATGCTCTCGGCCAAACATTTCACGGATCACTGCAACCCTTACAGGACATTGGAAAGTAGGGGATCATGCAGCTAGACTCAATCTACCCTTCAATCCTATCTGTAGAAGCTGTCAAGCGGAGGGGGCGAAGGAAAGTCTGTTCCACTATTTATGTGAATGTCCGGGACTAGCCAGGGCACGACTCCCATCCTTCGGTAAGCCTTTCCTACAGCAAATTAAGGAGATCTCACTCATCGAGATAAAGGATTTGCTTCTATTCTTGGACCTCACTAAATGGATTTGACTTGGAAACAAAAAAAAAAAAAAAAAAAAAATTCATCATCATTTCACGAGATAGTGGTATTAAAACGGTGCTGGTCACTAATTAGGAGCATTTCAGCTAAGGAATGTTCAACCACCTCAACAACAACAACAACAAAGCATTCACCAACAGCTTCAATTTGATATCCATATTGTACAAACACATTCTAGGCTCCACGTTTTGGTCTCTATCTCGAGGCCCTAGTCACGGAGCGGCATGAAAAATACTGTGAACTAAAGCATTCACTAACAGCTTCCATTTGATATCCATATTGTACAAACACATTCTAGGCTCCACGTTTTGGTCTCTATCTCGAGACCCTAGTCACGGAACGGTATGAAAAATACTATATACTATAGAAATCATCAACAGCTTCCATTTGCTACCCATATTGTACAAACACGTCCGAAGGTTACCCGGGTCCACGTTTTGACCTATATCTCGAGACCCTATCTACCAATAGGTATTCAAACTATACGGAAACCATCTTCAATACCTACTTAACAATGTCTGTAAGTTCGGTTTAATTCGGTTTAAAGACACGGCGGGTCCACGTTTTGGCATATATTTCGAGACCCTAGTCATCAATAGGTATGAAAATTAACCCGTATTAAAGCACTTAACCACAGCTTTAATTTGACATCCATATTGTACAAACATCTTCTAGGGTCCACGTTTTGGTCTCTATCTCGAGACCCTAGTCACGGAGCGGATGGAAATACTCTGAACTAAAGCATTCACCAACACCTTCCATTTGATACCCATATTGTACATACACATCCCCAGGTTACCCGGGTCCACGTTTTGACCTATTTCTCGAGACCGTAGTCATCAATAGGTATGAAAATTACCCCGTATCAAAGCACTTATCAACAGCTTTCATTTGATACCCATATTGTACATACACGACCAAAGGTTACCCGGGTCCACGTTTTGACCATTTTCCCGGCAATTATTCGAATTTTTCTCACCTTTTAAACCTTCCCTAGACCTCCACGAATAATTCAAGACCAAGATAAGATAAATCCGTTCAGCCATTCTCGAGTTATAAGCGAACATAGGGACAGATTTTCACATTTATATATATAGATTTATTTCCTAACGGGGTCTTTTCTAGTTTCGTTTTTGTTTTGTTCCGAATATTCGCATATCTGTGAGCCAGAGAACGTTAATGAATAGAGAAGTCTTAATGACTGGAAAGTGTTCATTTTCGAGGGGTACTCGTCTCGCGAAGACAATTCACCATAGACAGATTTTTCAACAAAAATTAACAGTGAGGGGCTGAATTATGTAAATTTAGCAGCAGTCGATAAGAATTTGTTGGTGATTAGAAGCAAAGAATGTTAGGTAGCTTTTTAATATGACCTATATATTTGAATTTCTCCAAATCATCCAAATTATGTACATATGTTATGTCTGTCTGTCTGGTGTCTGTAAAACTTTGTTGAATCCCTTCCAACTGAATCAAAATCCTCTATAGCAAACGCTTCATTACCAGGCGCACAGGAAGATGGCATATGCAAATGTAAATTTGTGAATTTATATACATTTGTGAATTTATATACATTTGCGCATATGTATATGCTGTGTGTATGTGTGCTCACCAGCCACAGCTCAAGATAAAACGGTAAAACTTCGCAAGAAATCTAGCGCGCACTCATGGCGCAGCGCACATTCATTGGCACAGCATTGTGCATATACACATATTTACGTACATATATTGATGCATACATATGTACGAAGCCGCGGGCACTCGACTTGACAAAAATTGAAGATTTATCAAATATTGGCAAATAATTCTACGCGAAATATTCCAATATTGACTATTTTCGTATTGTCGAGAAAATTGGCATATGAGCGGCTCGTTTTATGAATGAAAGTTCTTGCTCTTAGAACTATGAGCTCGAATTTATCAATGAATTTTTTGAAGATGAGTTTTTGTTGCACAGTACAATAGTTGAAACTGTTCGGCGCCGCCGCGACTGTTCAGCGCTATGGCAACTAGAATGATGGCCGCTACGCCTGCGTCTATGACTGCATTTTGTTCTTGTAGTCGCTAGGCATAGAATTTTAGCTTTGAACGACATACGCATTTTGAGGAATAAAGCGAATGCCCTGTGTGTGCGGTTGTATGTACATGCATATGTGTATATTAATAAGCATTGTTTTGCTTGAATTCAATATTTATATTTGCATATGCCATCTTCCTGTGTGCCTGGTAATGAAGCGTTTTGTATACAGCATTTTTTGATTTGATAATTGAACGTACATATATACATATAGTTAGGGCATCAAGTGTGCATATACGCACATGCACTTACGTCGATGCATATGCAGAATAAGTTGTTTTAGCATTACAGGAATTCGATCATTCGAATATTTACACCCTAATTATTGCATGAAATATGATAAGGCGATGCTCGTGAGGTAGGTCATGTTGCTTCAGTGCATACATATGCGTGCAACACTATATTTATTAAAGATGCAATAGAACTTAGTTGTCCCATATATGTATGTATGCAAATACGTTTCTTTGAAGTTTTATTTTATTTATTTTAAATTTCAAAATTTGGTACTATCTATAAAATGCATACATATGTATATGAATTATTCCCTGTAATATACATATGTAAATTTAAAAAAATTTCGTTTGGCAAAGGAACAAAAATGCATATTCAAATGTATATACATAAATATAATATGATAAGGCAATGAGTCGTGAGATAGGTGCGTGTGCACATACATACATTTGTAACACTATAAGAATTGAAGATAAATTTTCGTTTATCAAGGGAACATAAAAATGCACAGGCAAATGCCTTGCAAAATGCCGTCGGCATTCGTCAATTTGATTTCATACAGAAACCAAAAACTGAGCAGAGCCAATGTACTTGTACATAATTCACTGTAATCAGCTCTGTTAAAAACTTCCCCGCTGTCGAGTTAAGCGAGGTGAAACAGTGTTCGCCGTTTCACTTCATTTTTGACAATTCACACTATTCGTAGCTCGTGAGAATTCTCTATATTTAACGTTCTCTGTGTGAGCCAGAGAACGTTTAATATAGAGAAGTCTTAATGACAGGAAAGTGTTCATTTTCGAGGGGTACTCGTCTCGCGAAGACAATTTCACCATAGACAGATTTTTCAACAAAAATTAACAGTGAGGGGCTGAATTATGTAAATTTAGCAGCAGTCGATAAGAATTTGTTGGTGATTAGAAGCAAAGAATGTTAGGTAGCTTTTTAATATGACCTATATATTTGAATTTCTCCAAATCATCCAAATTATGTACATATGTTATGTCTCTCTGTCTGGTGTCTGTAAAACTTTGTTGAATCCCTTCCAACTGAATCAAAATCCTCTATAGCAAACGCTTCATTACCAGGCGCACAGGAAGATGGCATATGCAAATGTAAATTTGTGAATTTATATACATTTGTGAATTTATATACATTTGTGAATTTATATACATTTGCGCATATGTATATGCTGTGTGTATGTGTGCTCACCAGCCATAGCTCGAGATAAAACGGTAAAACTTCGCAAGAAATCCAGCGCGCACTCATGGCGCAGCGCACATTCATTGGCACAGCATTGTATGTACAGTAAGCTTGAAATGTTACAGGCATCTTGAAATGCTCTGATTTCAGTGTAAGTTTCTAACTGCAGATACATATATGCTTATGTTTTGTGCACTTTTTATCAATTGAAAAACTACATACGTAAAGTAATCTAGTAATTAACTATTTGCCTACTATCAGTTAACATAAAATAATTGTTTCCAAATTTTATCTTAGTATTAACCCATTAGGGACGGAGTTTCAAAACACGTTATATTTAATAGTATTTTCATGGATATACTAAATGATGTCTAAATAAATATATTATGAAAAAAAAATATAAAATTTTTTTATAATTCTTGAGTTTTAGACTGTTGCCATATGGCAACGCAAGGCACATACGAGTACTTAAATCAAAATTTTTGATGAATTATTTTGAATGAAATAAAACTTAATTTGTGTTAAGAAAACAAGTATTTATTATAGTTTAACTATTCTTATCTTGTAGTAGAGTTATTCATAGTTCATAGAGTTATACATTATTTTTATTATAATTAGTATTTCGTATGAAATTTTTCAAAACACTTGAGACACAATCCTACATTACACTTTGAACATGTGACCCTGCCTATAGTTTGACAATTTTCACCAGCACACCTTCGTTTCTTGTCAACAGACCGGGGATAATGATGTAATCCGTCAAACCTAACTCCTTCCAGTATCCTTCCTCCAAACTGAGAGGTTGATGGTCTGCCGCCCGCTTTTGGAGGATTCGCGTACTTTTTCAAATATGTTTGAGCAATTTCACGACGGAAATCTAACTGAGAAATATTCCTACCGGATTTGCGCATCAAAATCCATGAATTGTTTACTGAAACATCAATAAGCCAAGTAAAGATAGGCCACCACCATTTCTTGCTTCGAATACCAATCCTGTAATTATTTATGTGAGCATCCATGAGATCTGTGCCTCCCATTGATTGATTGTAAGCACCAATAAGATGGGGTCGAGGAATTTTGATTTTCTGTTTACAAGCCTTCGAGTATCGAGATGCTGTACCAAGCGGGTGTACTTTATGATCGGTGGAGGCGACTGTCACAACAGAGTTATCCATCCAGCGGGCTACAACGACGTCGCCTTGACTAGCATATTCATACGAACCTCTTTCTCTCTTCTTCATGGTTTCAACTTTAGCAATCGGACATTCTTTAGGTAATCGGTTTTGGCGAAGAGTACCAGTACCACCATAACCCATCTTTTTCAAGTGCATCAATAGTGGAATACCTGTGAAAAGATTATCAAAATAAAACCGCAGCTTTTGTGTCCGCATAGCTAGAGGTAACTCGTTTATCATAGTTAGCATTGGAGCTGTCGCTTTACCGAATTTCTGCTCATGTTCCAAATTAGAGCCTGGAATCGAACCTTGATACACCTCAAAATTAGCTAAATATCCACTGACAGAATTTAGGCACCAAGCTTTATATCCGAAACGAATAGGCTTATTCCGAATACATTGCTTACATCCATGTCTTCCGTAATATTCAATCATGCTTTCGTCGTAGTTTAGATCTTGTTCGATTGGAATGTGCTCAAGAAACTTATTTTTTAAAACGTTCATCAACGGTCGTAATTTACTCATTCTATCGTTCTTGTTCAATTGAGTATTATCACTCGCATGAACAAATCGCATGATTTGTATAAACTTATCTCGCCGCATAGCATTAGATACCAAAGAATTTCGCATATCATCGCCAGTTTCCCAGTACGATTTTTTACTTGGTAACTTGTTATAACCCGAGACAATCAAAATGGCAAAAAAACATTTAAGTTCCGCTATGTTTATACGGGGATCTGGGCAGTTCAAAAATAATGCGTACTTAGTGGTCTGGTCAATTAGAAACTGACAAACGCCCTCATCAAAAAATAATTCAAACATATCCGTACAAGTCTTGCCTTCGTAGTCCTGAGAAATTGTCGTTTCGAATTCGGTGGAGGGTAAATCTGGCAAGTCAGCTTTCTTCCATTTATAGCTGACTTTACGCTTTTTAGCTGGACCATGAGCTGTAACCTCATCTTCGGTTTCCTCAAAAGACGTTCTCCGCGTGACGATTTCAGCAGTAGCCAAGAGTTGTCTTCCAGTCAAGTTGTCAATGAATCCACCAGAATCCTCATCCGCTGAATCCTCGTCGGTGTATTCTGCAACCTCCGGTGGCTCAATGTAAACATCCTGAGCATCATCCCATTGTTCCAATTCATCTTCTATCTCATGCAATTTCAAGCTAACACAAAAAAGTTATTATTTAGAATAGTTGTACATCATATGGACTAGCGTTGCCATTTGGCAACGCTGAGAAATAACCTCGACAACAGAAAATTAGAAATTAGTTCACAAGAAATTGTTGTTGCTTTAGAATATTTATACATTCATAATACTAAAACTATTTGCCTACTATCAGTTAACATAAAATAATTGTTTCCAAATTTTATCTTAGTATTAAAATGTCCGAATCAGACCTTTTTTTTAAGCTACTTGTTTTCTTCTGCAACTTACTGTATGCTCATGCGCGCACTTGACGCACAGCAGCTGCGGCTGTCGAGCATTTAGAAAGACATATTTACATACATATATTTTTGCATACATACATATGTACGATGCCGCGGGCACTCGACTTGACAAAAATTGAAGATTTATCAAATATTGGCAAATAATTCTACGCGAAATATTCCAATATTGACTATTTTCGAATTGTCGAGAAAATTGGCATATGGGCGGCTCGTTTTATGAATGAAAGTTCTTGCTCTTAGAACTATGAGCTCGAATTTATCAATGAATTTTTTGAAGATGAGTTTTTGTTGCACAGTACAATAGTTGAAACTGTTCGGCGCCGCCGCGACTGTTCAGCGCTATGGCAACTAGAATGATGGCCGCTACGCCAGCGTCTATGACTGCATTTTGTTCTTGTAGTCGCTAGGCATAGAATTTTAGCTTTGAACGACATACGCATTTCGTGGAATAAAGCGAATGCCCTGTGTGTGCGGTTGTATGTACATGCATATGTGTATATTAATAAGCATTGTTTTGCTTGAATTCAATATTTATATTTGCATATGCCATCTTCCTGTGTGCCTGGTAATGAAGCGTTTTGTATACAGAATTTTTTGATTTGTTTGAAGGGATATGGGCACCAAGTGTACATACGCACATACAAATATGTACATGAGTATTCAAAAGAAATTTGTTTTAGCATTTGTGAGGCAGGAATTTGATCATTAGGTTATTTACATGAAATATAAGGCGATGCTCGTGAGGTAGGTCATGTTGCTTCAGAGCACACATATGCGTGCAACATATACATATTTAATAAAGATGCAATTGAATTTAGTTGTCCCATATATGCAAATACGTTTCTTTGAAGTTTCCTTTATTTATTTTAAAGTTTTATACTATCTAGAAAATGCATACATACAAATGTATGTATATTATTATTCCCTGTAATAAAATGTAAATTGAAAAAGATTTGGTTTGCCAAAGGAACAAATAAATGCATGTTCAAATGTAAATACATATGTCGATATACCAAAACACTTGTATGCTATGAATTAATTTCGACTCAAAAAATTAGTAAAAATTTTCATCAAATTTGTTTAGTTTTAAATTTACTAAAACGCACATACCAAAATGTGAGAGGTCGTTTTATAATGTATTTTTTTAAATTAAATCAAAATATTAAAGTTACTTTGATTTGATTTGGCGCATATAATAAATTCAATTCATTCTTCATCACCTTTGTTTGAAAATACAAATTGAATAAATTTTCGTTTACCAAGGGAACATAAAAATGCACAAGCAAATGCCTTGCAAAATGCCGTCGGCATTCGTCAATTTGATTTCATACAGAAACCAAAAACTGAGCAGAGCCAATGTACTTGTACATAATTCACTGTAATCAGCCCTGTTAAGAACTTCCCCGCTGTCGAGCTAAGCGAGGTGAAATAGTGTTCGCGGTTTCACTTCATTTTTGACAATTCACACTATTCGTAGCTCGTGAGAATTCTCTATATTTAACGTTCTCTGTGTGAGCTTTCGAATTTAACACATGTTTTAACAAGTGCAATAATTACTATTTACCTATTTTTAAGTGCAATTTTGTTGAACTGAAAAACTTAAACATAAAATTTTTTGATAAGGTTTGCGACTTAATTATTATAATTTGGTATGTGTAAAATAAAAAAAAAGTCAGTGTGGTCTGTTAATATATGTTTTAGATCTTTACACTGGAAAAAGAAATTTTCCTATATCAAAGTGTTTTTATAAAGGGTGTTTTTTTAGAGGTTAGGTTTTCAAGTTGGCACTACTTTTTTCGTAGATGGTCTTTTTGACAGCTGTCACTTGATTTATGCTCAGTTTGGTTTGCCATTTCATAATGAATAGACTTACACCTGACCAACGCGTCGCACGTTTGGTGAATGGACCCAAAACGAGATGGCCACCGATCCCGATTTTCACAAGAAAATTTTGTTCAGCGATGAAGCCCACTTTTGGTTGAATGGGTATGTCAATAAGCAAAATTGTCGCATTTGGAGTGAACATAATCCACAAGCCATTGCTGAGACGCCGTTACATCCTCAAAAAGTCACTGTTTGGTGTGCTCTATGGGCAGAGGGAATCATTGGTCCATATTTCTTTAAAAATGAAGCCGGCCATAATGTTACAGTCAATGGAGAGCGCTATAGAGCCATGATTAATGACTTTTTCGTGCCTGAATTGGACGATGTTGATGTGGACGGCCTTTGGTTCCAACAAGACGGCGCTACATGCCATACAGCCAACGCAACAATCGATTTATTGAAGGAAACTTTTGGTGAGCGCATTATCTCGCGCCGTACGCCTGTGGCGTGGCCTCCAAGATCGTGCGATATAACACCGCTGGACTATTTCTTGTGGGGCTATCTGAAGTCGCTTGTCTACGCAGATAAGCCCGAGACGATTGACGTCTTGGAAGAGAATATTCGGCGCGTTATTGCTGACATACGGCCCCAATTGCTGCAAAAAGTGGTCGAAAATTGGGCCTCTCGGCTGGAATTTATTGGAGCCAGCCGCGTCGGCCACTTGCCCGAAATCATTTTTAAAACAAAATGGCAAACCCTTATCTTTATAATAAAGCTAAATTCTTGGCCATAACATTAAATTATATACGTTTTATTTCATCTTGAAAACCTAACCTCTAAAAAAACACCCTATATATGTAATCCAATGTTCCGTAGAAAATAAGTGTGGTGGATTCGATGGGATTCGATTCAATGTTTGTATAATTTGTTAAAATATGTTGGGGTCTACGTCTTGTCAAAAAATTGGCTGCAAGTATTTGCAAGTTACTGATTTTTTTCCTTTTTTAGATACTATGGCAGAGTCTAAACGCACCCTTTTTTTAATATGGCACAGTGAACCAGTACCAACAAAAAAATTTCGAATGGTTGAAAACCATATATCTTCTCACGTCAATGATCGCTCAAAGTATAGTGAAGAGCAAACTCGCAAAATTCAAAAACCATTAGGAAATTTCATAAGCAAACTTGTAGAAAAGTGGAAAGAATGTCATAGGGTTATGTCAGTGTTCGAAGAGCGAAATAAGAAATGGTTGGATGAAAATATAATTTTTTCTACGCCAACTGTTGATCACCGTATACAAAAACCTTTTTCAGAGTGTACAATGAAAACTCAAAAAAAAAAAAATTGCATCAATTGTTAACGAAACACCTAACCAAGAGTTAATGGTAGCGGCAAGCGTAAGTCTTTACAAAGCTGGAAAAAGAAATGCTTCACAGGTTGTTTCAAAATTGTTTGCAGAAAGTTCGACTGCTTCAAAAATGCTTAAGTCTGTAAACTCTGAACAAAAAGCCCAATTCCGTATACACCTGAGGAAGCTTTATCTCTTTATATAGATGGCGGATACTCAAAAAGGTCGTACAAAATAATGCAATATGGTGCCAAAGAACGAAACTGCAATATTTATCCAAGCTACGATATTTTGCTTAAGGCTAAAACAGAGTGTTACCCCAGTGACATACACGTAACTGAACTTTCAGCGGAAGTTGCCCTGCAAAGTCTTGTAGACCATACTGTTGCACGTATAGTACAAGGATTTTCAAAATCTTTTGAAGGTGTTTTGACTATAGGCAATATTAATGACAGCATAAAAGCAATATTTAAATGGGGCTGTGACGGCAGCAGTGGTCACTCCACTACCGTCAACGTTTTAGTGCTTCTGATTGTGAAATAACTTATGAGTATTTATTTGCTGTATGTATTGTGCCTTTACAAATTAAAAAGGAGACGCTGTTCTCGGTTCTGCAGACCCATTAAAATAATTTTTGAAAAAGAGTCAGTGGAGTTAGTTAAGGTTGAGATAGATAATATTAAAAGGCAAATTGTAAGCATTGTTCCGACAAAGTTGAGTTTTTTCGAAGTAGTACATGAATTCCATTTAACAATGATTGACGGGAAAGTTTTTAACACTTTAGCGGGCTCATCATCGCAGGCCTGTGGAATTTGTGGAGCAACAGCAAAATTTATGAATAATCTAAATAATGTTCAATTGAGACAACCACAGAAGCACTTGTATGAGTACGGATTGTCAACACTTCATGCTTGGATACGGTGCTTTGAGCGTATAATTCATATCGCCTATAGAATACCCATACAAAATTGGCAAATTCGTGAAGAAAATAAACAAATCGCTCAGCAAACCAAAAGAAAGACTCAACTTGAGCTAAAAGAAAAAATGGGTATATTGGTGGACATTCCCACGAAAGGATCAGGTAATACAAACACTGGGAATACTGCAAGAATATTTTTCCAGCATCCAATTTTAGCCTCTACAGTAACTGGCGTAAAAGTAGAACTTATAAAAAGGCTTGGTATAATTTTGCGTACTATGGCATGTGGGTATGCAGTTAACATAGAGGCTTTTCGCATATATGCTTGGATTACAGCAGAATTATTTGTTTCCGAATATCCTTGCCTCCATCTGTACATAAAGTATTAATACACGGAGCAGATATTATTGAAAAAGTTTCGCTACCAATAGGAATGATGTCAGAAGAAGCACCTGAGCCAAGAAATAAAGATTTTCGCAGTTATAGACTGAACCATACGCGAAAAAACTCAAGGTTGAATACAATGGAAGACTTAATACACACTCTTTTAGTTTCTTCAGATCCTATTATTACATCTAAGTCTAAAAGCACCTCCAAGTACTCCAAAAATCACATTGAAATAGATGAGGGGTCAAAAATCTTATTTTACATATAAATGATCTACCTGACGGCAGTAATTCTGAGAGCTCCGACTGTGAATAGTTTTTTTTCTAATCAAACATAAAAACATAGAAATAAATAATTAACACATATTTTTAGAATAAAGTAATGTATTTCTTCATTGTATTTAAGAAGCTATTTAGAAAGCGCCGCTAGATTGACCATTTCTCCCACTGTGCGCCGCTGACCAAAAAGCCGCTCACTCTGAGACCGACGCTTTGAATCCGACTTCGTCCGCGGGTGGTAATTTATAACCTACCCAGTATATCTACCGAGCCTTCCCCTATCCGCCACCTAGCGACACTCCCAATGGGGGTGAGAAACCCCGCACGGGGTTTATTTATACTATACTAATTATTATTATTATTAGTAGTGTTGTTATTATTATTCTTATAGTTATTTTATTTTCTCAGGTGAAGGGGTTCGAAACGCCTCACAGATTCATGTTAAGTGAATTGCCGGCCTAAGGTAAAACCCGAATATTGTAGTCTTCCAAAAACTTACTAACTCTTCTCTCTGCATGGCATGGTGCTGAATCACGCATACAAGTGAATTCCTTCCTCTTAAATGTGTCAGTAACAATTGACTTTGTAAAACATGTCTGCCTCTTCTTCTTCTTAATTGGCGCGATAACCGCTTACACGATTTTGGCCGAGTTTAACAAAGCGCGTCAGTCGTTTCTTTCTCGTGCTAACCGGCTACAATTGGACACACCAAGTGAAGCTAAGTCCTTCTCCACCTGATCTTTCCAACGCAGAGGAGGCCTTCCTCTTCCTCTGCTACCACCAGCTGGTACCGCTATGAATACTTTCAAAGCCGGAGCGTTTGTATCCATTCGGACGACATGACCCAACCAACGTATCCGCTGGATCTTTATTCGCTGCGCTATGTCTATGTCGTCGTAAAACTCACACAGCTCATCGTTCCATCGGGTGCGATATTCGCCGTTGCCAACGTGCAAGAATCTTTCTCTCAAACATTCCAAGCGTTGTTTCATCGGATGTTGTCATCGTCTGCGCCATACGTTAGGACGGGCATGATGAGAGCCTTGTAGAGTGTTAGTTTTGTTCATCGAGAAAGGACTTTACTGCTCAGTTGCCTACTTAGTCCAAAATAGCTGACATTATTATAGGTGTTTCTGCTGGTTCCTAAATAAACGAAGTCTTTTACAACCTCGAAATTATAACTGTCTACAGTGACGTGGGTGCCGATACGCGAGTGCGCCGACTGTTTGTTTGAAGACAGGAGGTACTTCGTTTTGTGCTCGTTCACCATCAAACCCATTCGCTTTGCCTCTTTATACAGTTTGGAGAAAGCAGAACTAACAGCGCGGTTGTTAAGACTGATGATATGGATATCTTCGCCTTACGCCAGCAATTGTACGCTCTTATAAAATATTGTGCCTGAGCGATTAAGTTCTGCGGCTCGTACGTTGCTCTCCAACATCAGGTTAAAGAAGTCACACGACAGCAAATCACCTTGTCTGAAGCATCGTTTGGTATCAAACGGTCCTTCCCAATTCCTACGGCGCTGCTGGTGTTGAGCAATGTCATCTTGCACAGCCGTATTAATTTTGTGGAGATACCAAATTCAGACATCGTGGCATACTAGTAACTCCTTTCCGCTATGTCGAATGCAGCTTTGAAATCGACGAAAAGATGGTGAGTGTCGATTCTCCTTTCATAGGTCTTTTCCAAGATTTGGCGTATTGTAAATATTTGGTCGATGGTAGACTTTCCAGGTATAAAGCCACACTGATAAGGTCCAATCAGTTGGTTGACGGTGGGCCTCAGCCTATCACATAATACGCTCGCTAGTACCTTATAGGCGATATTTAGAAGACTAATCCCACGGTAATTGGCACAGATTGCAGGATCGCCTTTTTTGTGAAATTTTTAGGTGGCGGGGCCCAAACCCAGCGCACAACCAGTTATCCTGGAATGCTTCGCTTTCTCACTTTAGCTCACTCCCGAACGGGTCTTCGGAAATTACCGAGAGGACACGTGGGCTAATCTCGGACGTTGTGAGGTGCTTGAACCATATGCAGAATAATCGTCCTGGCGACTCCCAAGTGAATGGCGATCAGTAACTTTCCCCTCTTGCGTGGACTTCTACACATGGAACCATTCTCACATGTCTACCACCTTGATCAAAAACATTAATTTATCCCACCGAAGTGATACATATTAGCGCCTTTAAAGTAAGCCCCATCATCTGCAACTCCCTAACGCAGCGTTTGATCCATCTGTCAAAACATTTATGAAACTCTATTTTCGGTATAGCCATATAGCCATTTTCATAACGCCCAGATAATAGTCCTTATTAACTGTCTGACCTTCTGGTGTACAATGCGTGGCATACAATAACGTTGTTACCCCTAAAATCGCAAGCATTGCTTTCTTTTTTGACTTATGGTAAAACGACGTGGTTTTTTTGGTTTTGGTTGGGCGGCAGTGTCTGATATGTGGTGGTTAGGCTGCGATGATGGCATTCGGGGGCGGGAGTTTAAAAATACGGCAAGAAATTCCCGATCATTCCGTTATCCTCGGTTCTACCAGCGATGATAAGAGTGTCCATGGACAGGTTGAGTACCCTAGTGGCGTTGGTTACTCCCGTCGGACACTTATTTTTTAACATCAACTTGTAGATACCGTCGAGATCTACTGCTTTGCAGTAAGGCGACAGATACCTGTAAAATATCGAATTTTTTTTTTCATAAAATTTTAATATAATCATTTAAGAATGTGTAAAAAAATTTTTAGAACGTAAAGTTAAATATTTCTCATATTATAAATCGTTTACCGTGGCGACTCTATTCTTTGCGTTCGAGCGCTGGAAGTGGTATAGTTACGTATTATATTCAAACTTTAAACGCGTTTTTCTCAAACCTATATTTTTCGAATTAGCGTATACGATAACTCGAAAAGTTATTTACCGATCTCCCTCAAATATTTCACACATCGTTTTTATGATATTAGGTTAGGTTAGGTTATGGTGATAGTCGTTCTGCACGACCACCTCACTTAGACCTTACAGGTCCGTTGTGATACCACTGTGCTACACGGGAACCAAATTTATCTTCCTTCGTGGAACCATTTTGTGGCTCTTATGAAACGTAGTATTGATGCCAACCCCACGCCAGACAGTTCTGTAAGAGAATTAAAAAAGTATTTACCTAGACAACCTGCTCTGATTTTAGCTAGGGCAGGACAATTGCGAAGGAAGTGCTCGACTGTTTTTTCCTCTTCCTCACCTCTGCAACTTCTGCAATATTCATGGGAGAAAACTCATAGTCTCGAGGAATGCCTGCCAAATAGCCAGTGACCGGTTAAACAAGCCACGACCTTCGAGATATTGTCTCTTGAGAGACTAAGCAATTCCTTTGTTCTTTTCTTGTTTATTTGCCTAGCTCATGACCTATTGGCCTATTGGCCTCTTGGATAATGTGGATTTTATTATTAGTTTACTCGTGGCCATGTGTATTCCAATGGTACTTTTATCACTGATCAGTTGGAGAGCTGTACCTTTTCTGGCTAGCTCATCAGCTCTACAGTTTCCATCAATATCTCTGTGTCCCGGAACCCAAATAAGGCTGACCTTGAATACGTCCCTAATATCATTTAGAGCTGCCCGGCATTCCTGTGCAACCTTCGATCTTAGTAAAGCCGCATCATTGATTTGATGGCCACCTGGCTATCCGAGAATATATTTATAGTCGTTTTTTGTTACGGCGTGCGTATTTAGATATGTAGCCCCTTCTTTTATAGCTAGTACCTCTGCCTGATAGACGCTGCAGTAGTCTGGTAGTCGAACGGATAGTTCCAGTCCTAATTCCTTCGAGAAAACTCCATAGCCAACCTTATCGTCTAGCTTGGAACCATCTGTATAAAAAATTAATTTCCCCCATCCATGGCCTTGGTGTCTGCCAGAGATGCATAAAAAATGTGTTCTTTGGACCTTACTCATGATTTTAGCGTAAGTCGCCTTTTGAGCAGATGGCCACCATACAAATATTCCAGACATTAAGATTGGCCTAACTACAGAAGTATAGAGCCAGTGCGTAATACGAGGTGTTAGTCCCCCTATCATACCGACCGCTTTTTTGCAAGTATATAATGCAACGTTGGCCTTCTTTACTCCTTCCTCAATATTAGATTTTCACGTGAATTTCCTATCTAATATGAGTCCTAGGGACTTGACATTCTCTTTCAAAGGAATCTCCACACACTTAAAAATAAGCGGGGAGATTATAGGGAGTCTATGTCTCTTTGTGAAGAGAATTATTTCAGTTTTTGAGGGGCTTATATCGAGTCCCCAGCTCTCAGTCCAGCTTCTAAGTGTGCCATGTTAGAGCGCAGAATATCCATAAGGGTGTTAGGATATTTATCTTTAACGGCAATTGCTAAGTCATCTGTGTAAGCTGTGATGTGGCAACCCCCTCTTTCCACTGCCAAAATCCAAAGAAGAGGGGAAAGGACTCCGCCTTGCGGTGTGCCTCTGCAGACCTGTCTGCTTAGAGTAGTGCTGCCTATTTTAGCTCGTTGGATGGCATCTGTGCTAACAATGTTAAAGGCGCCTTCTACATCTAAGAATGCCGCCATGGCATAATATTTGTACTCTAGAGAGCCCTTTATTGTTCGAATTACCTCGAGAAGCACTGTCTCCGTAGATTTGCCTTTAAGATACGCATGTTGTGCAATTGATATACCAGAGCTCTCGATAGAGCTTCTGGGGTGTATATCCAAAAATCTTTCAAAGGTTCTTAACAGGAGTGATTGGATTAAAATATTTCGCTGATTCATATCCGCTCCTGCCTATTTTTGGTGTGAAGTACACCTTAACTACTTTCCAACTATCTGGAATATGGCCTAAGTTTAAACACCCTTTGTAAATTTCCTCTAGCCATGGTAGGATACAGTTCAGGGGTTCCTGTAACGTATTTATTTTCCATCTGTCTCCAGAGATTTAAAAGGCGAAAACGATTGCCCGTGAAATTTTGTCCGTGGTAATTATTCATTTGCAAGATGCTGTGGATTATGTTGGCTCCGACTAATATTTCCCCTCCCACTTTCGTGGGCGCTACATCCCGGAAAATGAGTGTTTAGCAGAAGTTCTAGCGATTCTTCTGTCGTAGGAGTCCAAGTACCATCAGGTTTCTTGACCCAAGCTTGTCTTGAAGCCATTGAATGATCTTAGAAAAGAACACGGCTAAGCCTAGCAGAACCCCTGATGGTTTCGTGTGACGAACACAATTCCCTCCAGCTCTCTTTCTTGGTGGCCCTAATTGCCTTCTCGTACTATCTCCGACCTTCTCCCAGCTCCCGATTTCCTGCCGACTAGCTGAGGTTAAAGGTTATATATATATATATATATATATACTAGCGAAAACCCGCCCGCTCCGCTGGTCGTCTTTAAAAAAATCTAGATTAATTAATTAAATTAAGCCGAAAAATACTGTGTGTTTTTTATAAAAATTCTCGCGTATGAATAGTAATGAAAGAAGTTTTGAATAGTAGTATCAATTAAAAAACGTTTCATGTAATTTACTTTATTAATTTTTTTTATTGTAATGCTCTTTGGTATACAATATTCTTCGTTTTTCCATGCGTTGTTGAATAAATGAACAATACCGATGGCTTACCAACTCTTGAGCATGAAACATAAAGTTGGCCATGAGAAAAACATGGGTATTCTAAATCAATACCACAAATTGATAAAGTTTGGCCTTGTGACTTATTAATAGTAATCGCGAATGCAAGGCGAACAGGAAATTGAAGACGTTTGAATTCAAACGGCATATCCGATGGTATCATTGGTAGTCGCGGTATTAAAACGTCTTCACCAGAGTATTTTCCATTCAAAATTGTTGCTTCAATGACATTATTCATCAATCTCTTAACTGTTAATCGAGTGCCATTACATAGTCGTGGTTGTTCATAAAAATATGAACATGAAACTCTGCCGCAATAGAGATAGGATTTTATAAATATAACACATTCATACATACATATGCAAACATACGTAAACCGACGAAATAAACAGGAAAAATATACAGTCCACTAAATATCAAATGCAATGATAAGCAATAGAATTGTAATGTGACCCTTGCTCATAAAATATGTGAAAATTACTTATCTGAACAAAATACATAAATTACAGTGTATACAGAAAACATAAAAATAATATAAGTATGAAAGAAACACGCATACACCAATATACCAATGCACACAAGCAGCAACTGACAACCGATCATCAATTGTTTTAATACGTGCGTTAGATGCACTTAAGTAAACAGTGAACCTAAACAAATATATGTACGTTGGTTGTTTATCTCCTACTAGGATGTACTGATTCTGCATAAGACACATAAATTTTAGTGCACTTAAAATGCATTGGTATCGGATGTATACAATGAAGATAAGAATACACATTTACGCATGTACACACACACACACACACATATACGTAGTTAAGAAATTAGTATTAGAAAATGTATATAAGAAAGAAATATTCAATAAAGAGCTCAGATGAAATACAGCATTCTCACGGTGTACATTAATCTTGTACATTTGGTCAGTCGAGCCTAGAAAAGAAATCAAGCGCAAGTACTATAAGTCTCTAAAGGAGAGCATTACTTAGTAGAAAAATATATATATATATAAGCCGGAACAGCAAAGACTGTCCGCATTAATAAAAAATTTACTTAAAAAAGTATATAATTCGCCTAAGATTCTAAGCGAAAAGCGTTTCCGTGGCTCACAGCGGAAAAGTGAAAAGTGTTAAAAAGCGTCCTCGTGGCTAAAACAACGAGTACAGTGTTTAAATACCAAAAAAAAAAAAAAACAATCAAAATCAACATGGAAAATTTACTAAAAAGACAGAAGGAGTTGGGCGATCTTGCTGCGCTGGAAGAACAGAAAATCCTTAGCGGCAAAATAAGGAAAGCTTCATGTCTCGAATATATTCAACATATTCAAACAATGAGGACGGAATTTAGTGGAAATCATGCCAAAATTATGGCTAAACCGAGCCAAGAAGCTGACGAATACATTGAAAAGAAGTATTACGAGCATGTTATTCGGGTAATGGAAAAGTCCATTCAGCATTTAAAAATACAGAATGCAGCCGAAGATTTACCAACAGTAAGCGGCAACCAACTTAAACCTGCATCGATGGGAGAAATGAGTGAGTTCGAGCCATCAGGTACTAATTCCGACGTAGAAAGGAGATTTCAACGTCGAGGAAAAAAGCTCAGAATGACCATAGAAGCAATTCAACAAAATGAGAATTCAAACTAAGCTTCAAATACAGTTTGAATATGTAGAAGAAGCTTTTTCTGAAACTCGCAGTGTCCATTTAAAAGCCATTACTAAAGACTCAATAGAAGAACAAATGGAGGACTTCCGAGAAAAATACAGCGTTAACATTGAGAAGTTAACAGATAAATTGAAAAGGTGCACGCCAACACAAGCTGTGTCATCTACTATGAAACTACAGGAGATTAAGATTCCGATATTTTATGGCGAGATGAATCAATGGTCATCATTTAGCGATCTTTTCCAAGGTTTGGTGCATAATTCGAAGCACTTTACTGAAGTAGAAAAGATGTTCCGGCTGAAGTCGTCATTAGGAGGAGAAGCTGGAAAATTAATTCAGCATTTACCGGTAACTGAATACAACTATGAAGCCGCTTGGCAAATCCTCCAGGAAAGATATGAAAACAAAAGGCTGCAATTCACAACACAAGTGGACAGACTTCTTGATCAACCAACAGCAAATGGGGAAAGTGCGGCAAGCATGAAGCAGCTTTTGGATACCACCAAGGAATGCATTTATGCTCTAAAAGGGCTTAAATTGAATTTAAATGACGAGCAAGCAATTATAGCTCGGATAGTTGTTCGGAAACTAGACAAAGAAAGTCTCCGGTTATATGAGCAGAATGTCAAGAAAACTAGGGATATCCAAAGCCTAGATGATGTTTTCCGTTTTCTGGAGCAGCAATATCAAGCTCTAGAAGCTATACGAGACAGGAAAACAACTAAATGGAGCAATCAAAAGCAGCCACAACGAGCACCCACATTCTATACAGCTGCACAAAAGACCTGTATATATTGCAAGATTCCTGGGCATCAAATTGTTGAATGCAGAAGGTTCCAGGCATTGACTACGATAAATCGTAGAGGTTTCATAGTAAACAATAAGCTATGCAATATTTGCCTCGACCACGAATATGAAGGCAATTGCAAGAATAAGAAAAAATGCAGTAAGTGTGGAAGAAATCATCATAATTTACTGCATTACAATGAATTCCAGAAGGAAAAAGGAGCAGGTGAAGAAAATGCTATAAAAAAATCAGCCACTATGATGACAAAAAACTCCGAAACAGCAACACTTCTAGCAACAGCCCAGATAAGAATGAAGGCGGCAAATGGAGAGTTCGTGACATTGCGAGCACTAATCGATCAAGGATCACAGAAGACTACCATTTCTGAAGAAGCCGCTCAAATACTACACTTACCAAAGAGAAGAGAAGTAACTGAGCTACAAGGGCTAGGAAATACTACAGTGGGAGTCTCCAAATTTAAAGTCAACATTGAAATCAGGCCGAGATTCCTAAGCAACGAAGTGTACAATGTCGAAGCACTGATTTTGCCGAAATTGGCGAGTGCACAACCTGATAAAACATTTAAATGGGATATAGAACAATGGAGAAACTATACCTTAGCTGATCCCAACTTCAATAGGTCAGATCGAATCGACGTCGTTATTGGAGGAGATGTATATGCTGACATATTAGAAGAAGGCATATTTAAGAAAGATCGAATACTAGGCCAAGCTACGAAATTAGGATGGATATTGTCGGGAGTTTTACAACAACCGAGAAAAAATGGTAGAATTCTAGCGGCGGTGACCACAACGTTGGAGAAGTTTTGGGAAATAGAAGACACCACAGCACCAACATATATAGAAGATGATGATGAATGCATGAAGATATTTGATAAAACGACAACAAGAGATGAAAATAATAGATTTGTCGTCAATCTACCTTTTTAAAAAAAAAAAGACTTAGGCGACTCTCGCAAACAAGCAATGGCGAGGTTTCTTAATCTTGAGAAAAAGTTGGCTTCAGATGACAACCTAAGAAAACAATATGTGCAATTTATGAGAGACTATTTAGAAATGGGCCACATGAAAAAAGCAAGTGGAAATAATTGCGGAAAATACTATTTGCCACATCAAGCCGTAATTCGAGAAGGCAGTCTCACAACTAAACTACGAGTAGTTTTCGATGCATCTGCAAAAACTACAAATGGAAGTAGTTTAAATGACATCCTTTTAATAGGCCCGAGACTTCAAAAAGATATATTTGACATAATTACCAAATGGAGACTTTGGCAATATGTGTTAACAAGTGATATTGAAAAGATGTATCGACAAATTAAAGTAGCAGAAAGTGATCAAGATTATCAACGTATATTGTGGAGAGAAGCGAAGGAAGGGCCGATAGGAGAATACAAGCTGCAAACAGTTACGTATGGAACAGCATCCGCTCCTTTTCTTGCAACGAGAACTTTACAAGAGATTGCCAGATCCTGCGAGCCTTACAATTATTTGCTTTCAAACATCATTAAAAACGACTTCTACATGGACGATTTAATGACAGGAGCAGATTCAATAAATGAATGTAAAGTCATTCAGTTCGAAATTTCGAAACAACTACAAAAATGTGGATTTCACTTAAGAAAGTGGATGTCTAATAACAGTGAGATTATAACAACAATTCCAACAAATAGCGAAAATGAGGTAATAAAAATAGCAGAAGACGAAACAGTTAAAACATTGGGTATACAATGGGACCAGGCCAAAGACATGTTTGGATTTAATATGAATTTTTCAACGGAAAAGCTAGTAACAAAAAGGAAAGCTTTATCTGATTTGGCGAGAATTTTCGATCCGATGGGGTGGCTTTCACCAATAACTGTTTTAGCAAAGTTGTTTATACAAAAACTTTGGTTGATGAAACTCAACTGGGATGAGTTACTTGACGAAAATTTGGCAAAAGAATGGCAGGAGTTTATGCAGCACGTACCAGCGATAAAAAGAATAAAAATTCCCAGATGGTTTGAAACAAAAAATGACTTTAAAATTGAACTACATGGATTCGCAGATGCGTCAGAAAAAGCGTACGCGGCAGTTGTATATGCTAAAGTTGGATCAGTTATAACGATAATTGCTGGTAAAACCAAAGTGAACCCGATTAAAAATAAGAAGACATTGCCAAAACTGGAGCTATGCGCGGCTCACCTACTTTCTAAATTGCTGCAAAGGATAAAGACAGTTATCAATAGAGAAGTTAAAATATTTGCTTGGAGCGACTCATCTATAACGTTAGCATGGATAAGGAATTCCCGAAGTAAAGATAAGTTCATTAAAACGAGAGTAGAAGAAATCAAATTATATGCTTCCACTGCAATATGGCAGCACGTTAGAACAAAGGACAATCCAGCTGATGTAGCATCCAGAGGGATATTTGCGAACAAACTAGTGGAGCACGAGCTATGGTGGAGAGGTCCCAAATGGTTACAAGGAGAAGAACATCAATGGCCAACACAGAATAGCGTTAAAATCGATGCAGTGTATGTCACAACATCAAAAGAATCACATTTCTTAGATGAGGTAATATTAAAATATTCTAGTTTAACCAAATTAATAAGGGTCGTAGCTTATATATTGCGATTTATAAAAAGAATACGAGGACAAAAATATCCTGCGTACTTAGTAAAATCAGAACTAAAAGAAGCTGAACAGAGAATAATAGGATATCAGCAAAGATTACAATTTAGAGAGGAAATACAGAGCTTAGAAATCAAAAAAGAAATTAGCAGTACAAGTAAAATTGCAAGCTTAGATCCAATTTTAGATAACAATGGAATCCTTCGCGTAGGAGGTAGGTTAGGGAATGCAAAGCTTCAGTTCGATCAGAAGCACCCAATAATATTAAATAAATCACATTTGTCAAAATTGATTATTGAACATGTTCATAAAACAACCTTACATGGAGGAAATAAGTTAATGGAAGCAACGATTAGAAGGAATTATTGGATAATTGGATTAAAGAATTCCATAAAAAAAAACATTCGAGCTTGTAGTCGCTGCATACGTTATCGAAAGGAAGCAGCTAAACAAATAATGGGAAATCTTCCAGAATTTCGAGTGTCGTTGTCAATTCCATTTTCACACGTTGGTGTAGACTATGCAGGTCCAATACATATGAAATATTCCAAAGGAAGGGGAATAAAAACATTTAAAGGATACATAGCTGTATTTGTATGTATGGCAACAAAGGCTATTCATTTAGAGGCAGTAAGTGATTTAACAACTGAAGCGTTTCTAGCTGCTTTAAAAAGATTTTTTGCTAGAAGGGGTAAGAGTCAGCATATATACTCAGACAATGGAACAAATTTTGTTGGAGCTTGTAGAAAGTTAGACTTAGATTTCAAAAAGGCAATCAAGAAAAACTCAACAGTAGCTCCCATATTAGAAGCAGACAAAATTCAATGGCATTTTGGGCCGCCGGCAGCTCCTCACTTCGGAGGAATTTGGGAGGCTGGAGTCAAATCAGTGAAATATCATTTAAAAAGAGTGATAGGCGAAAGTAAATTGACATTTGAAGAGATGATTACTTTGCTATCACAGATTGAAGCAGTGCTAAATTCACGGCCCTTATGTGCGATCGATAGTGAAAGCGATATAGATGTTTTAACACCTGGGCATTTTTTAATAGGATGCCCATTAATAGACTGTCCTGAAGCAATTGATGACACAACAAGGGGTTCGTTAGATAGGTGGAAACTAATACAAAAAATGAAAAGAGACTTTTGGAAACGGTGGGAAAGCGAATATGTCACAATGTTGCAACAACGAATGAAATGGAAAACCAAACAGGACAATCTAGCAGTAGGTCAAATAGTAATTATTAAAAATGAAGAAAGTCATCCAGCAAAGTGGCCATTAGGCAAAGTTATAAAAACCCATCCTGGAAGCGATGGAAAAACCAGAGTTGTAACTCTGAAATTGCAGAATGGGATACTTAAACGGCCCGTTCACAAGCTGTGCCCACTAGAGACAACAAACAGCAGCAAAACGGAAGAGCCAAATCAAGCTGCAAGCCTGTTGACATCAAGAATAGCAAAATATTCGGCGGGCTCAGGAGGGCAGAAAAGAACGAAGACATTGAAGATATTTCAGAACTGCGAATTAAACCTTTTGATTCGACCTTAATAAACAACACCAAAGATATCCTAACGCTCAAACAGCAAATAGAATTTCTCAAAAAAAAAAATATCAAATTGAAGGGTATCAATTTTCATCACGTTAGTGGTCATGCTTCGCTAACTTTAATTAGTTTTCATAATAGGGTTAATCATAGTTATTTTATATATAAGATCAAAATGTAAAAGAAGAACTGTTGTGGCTGTTCCATTTGAACTACCAGTTAGACATAATCATAATTAAGTAAAATGTCAACAATCACATTTGGCTAATATGTTTAAACAGAAAACATAAAAATAATATAAGTATGAATACACCAATATACCAATGCACACAAGCAGCAACTGACAACCGATCATCAATTGTTTTAATACGTGCGTTAGATGCACTTAAGTAAACAGTGAACCTAAACAAATATACGTTGGTTGTTTATCTCCTACTAGGATGTACTGATTCTGCATAAGACACATAAATTTTAGTGCACTTAAAATGCATTGGTATCGGATGTATACAATGAAGATAAGAATACACATTTACGCATGTACACACACACACACACACACATATACGTAGTTAAGAAATTAGTATTAGAAAATGTATATAAGAAAGAAATATTCAATAAAGAGCTCAGATGAAATACAGCATTCTCACGGTGTACATTAATCTTGTACAGTGGTTGATCTCTGTTTCTCAACATAATAATTGGTTCTCCTATTTTCAAGTTTAGCATGTGTGGCGGTAATCCAGGTAAATCAAATGAATTCAAAAATTCAGTGGGATAATTTACAATATAATCTTGATTTGTAACAGTGTCCTTGGACTTATTTGACAAAAGTTTGGTTGTAAAGTTATTAAGCCAGTTAAATTACAGGAGCTTTGCCATTTCCAATATCCAATAATTGCTGTGAATTGAGCAGCTGATGGATCAATTTGCATTAGAACACGTACATTTGTAGTTAGTTTGAGTGTTTGAACATGTCTCCACAAATATAATGATTTCAAACATGCAGCCAACTCATCTGCTACAGTTGCTCGAGGAGTAACAGGCAGTGTTTGTCTAAAATCACCTGCCAGCAGCACTAAGGCACGACCAAACATTTCATTTTTACTACGTAAATCTCGTAATGTCCTATCACGCGCTTCCAGTGACTTTTTATGTGCCATCGTGCACTCATCCCATACAATTACGTGTGCGAAAAAGCGGAGAAGGAGAAGAGAACTGTTCTATTCCCCCCGCTTTAACCCAGCTAAGTGTTCAGGTGCAAATGACTATTTTGCGTGAAGTCTGATATAAATAAATAAGTTCTATTTACTCTTCTTAAATTTATATAAACTTTTCCAGGCGAAGTAAAAAAACTGACATACTATATTTGCTTCAACCGTATATTTGTGAGTACACAGGTAATACGTAAATATATGAATGATATAGGTAATATCTCATATTAGCATAACCTTTCTGCAAAAAATTAAGGAAACGATCACCAATCACGCCAGCAATGATACAATGAATTTTTCACTATAACTGACTTCAGATTAACGTTTATATAATAAGCGTATATGTAACATTTTAAAATTTTTTAGAACTTTTTTTTAATTTTTAATAATAAGTGGTCTTCCTCTTCCTCTTCCTGTAGATATTCCTTTTCCTCTTCCATCTCCAGCTCCATCTCCTTTCTTTATCCCGGAAACGGGCAGTAAAAATTACTTCACTTAAAAGCTTTCATCAACAGCTTCCATCTGATACCCATATTGTACAAACACATCCAAGGGTACCTTAGTCCACCTTTTCGGCTATATCTCGAGATCCTGGTAGCTCAGAGATCTAAAAAATACTCTGTATTAAAGCACTCATCAGTAGCTTTGATTTGATACCCACAATATAAAAACACATCCTAGGGTTACCCGGGTCCTCGTTTTGGCCTTCGGCAGCGCCACCTGATGGTGAGTGGAATCAATAAACATATTATACTAACCTTCACCGTGGAAAAATATACATATATACCAAATTTCATAATAATCGGTCCAGACACACACGACCAAAATGTATTCAATTCCAATGAATGCTATGTGCGGTACAAAAAATACGTGCGGCAAATAGCAAAAACACACTCACTTAACTGGCGCACCGCACACACACGCGTTATCGGATTTCAACCAAACTTCACAGAAACCTTTGCCAAAGCAACACAAAGCAATGTGTGAAACTTTCATTGTTTTCCTTACACGCGACTAACGTGTTTTAAGTCTTTAGACTTAAATTAAAACACTAAAGTTAAAAAGTTTTTTTTTTAAGTTAAAGTTTTATTTCGCTGTTTTATTCTTTAAACAAATTCAACCTTCTTGGTTGCTGTGAATCTACAGACTGACTTTTTACAATTTCCTTAATTCTAATTACACCTGTTTTGCGCTCACTTTATGCAGTACCTTATGCTTATTGAGAGCATAACTGCATTGAGCGAAAAACGTGTCGGTGTAATATTGCATGCTAAGCAAATCTTTTGGTGGGAACCTTTATTTGTGAAATCTTAGTATCTTAGCACTTAAAGAATTTGGTGTATGATTCCAATTTCATTAAATGCAAGACAATATTGTCACAACTCAAAAAAAAGAGAAATAAATAGATAGGGTGGTGGAGTGATGGTACGTAACTCCTCCCCCCTTTGTCAAAAGATTCTCCTGGATCTTATGGTTTGTTATTTTTTAAGCCGTATTTCTCTTTAATGGCTTCCAGTTCCACATCCTCAGATTTTTTTTCAATTTTATTGACAATCTTAATTTTATTATTATTTTTTCTTAAATACAATATCACAATAATTATAAGAATGCTTACAAAAAAGAAAGTGCTTATTGCATAAGAAACATTTCTGTGATATTTTAATTCTTTTATTTCTTTAATATTTTCAAAATTTTCCAATACAATTTTTTTGAAGTTAATTTCTTTTTCAAACGTGTTATTTTCGTTGTTTACTGGAATGTAATATTTCTCTTTTACAATTTCTATTTTATTTTGAAGAACGTACTCTTTTGTTGTTATTTTACAGTTGTATACAGATATTAAATAATTTTTGTTAAGTGTGATTTTTCGGTCGTCACAATTTTGTAAAACAGTTTCATTTATTGCATTCTTAACGATTAAAGTTTCATCGTCCATAGCTAGGATCTCGAATTTGTTGTTATACTTTAACATACAGTTTTGATAATATACACAGTTTTGAGTTTTTTTTCAAATTTTTCAAATCTGTCTCTTCTTCATAAGAATATACGTTATTTGCTATTTCGACAACATGTTCAATATCAGTATTTATTTCCATGAACTCTTTGTTGGGTATTGGCACTATAGCTTTTACATAGGTTTTAATAAAATTTGTTGGTATTTTAATGGCAATAATTAACTTAGATTTTTCGTATTTGATTATACCTAATTTTAGTAATTGTAGCTTATAAAAATCAATATTGTAACATTCTATTTCATTAGCCGTCAATATACTAGGGTGTAAAATCTTATGCCTAGCCGCTGATATGTTATCTTGAATTTGATTAAGCCTATTTTCCAAGTATCTGATTTTTTGCATTTGGTCTAAGTATAGCAAATATCTTACAATTTCGCTGTTCCTGGTTTTAATTTCGTTAAAAGCTGCCTGGATTCTTTTTCTGTCTTCTTCTATATTATTTTTTAGTAGGTTTAAAGTGTCATTAAAGTGTAGGTTTATCTGAATTTGTTTATTAATTGTTTCAATAACGTTGTGATTATTTTCGTCCGTAACTTTTAAATGCTGTAAAATTTCTTGACGGTCATCGTCGTCCATTGTGCCAAATAGCCATTTATGAGTTGTCCCGACAATATTTAAAAGTCCTCTTTTTTGTTTAAAATTCACTGGCGAAGGTGTAATTGATTTAACTTTGTCTTTAAGTATTTCTATTTCTTTGAGTAAGAAATCCTTATGGAGAATATCTAAATTTTTAATATTGGATTCTATTTGCGAAATTATTATATTTATTTCGGTTAAATCTATTAAATGTATTACGGTAATTGTTTCATTTATTACTTGCACTTCTCTTAATTTAATTTGAGTGTAACCTGTTTCTTCCAATATTTTGTTGACTTGCAATGTCCCTTGAGTCCCTGTTACCAATATCGTTATCACCAGTACGAATGTTGCCACCTGAAAATTTGTTTGGCCTTTTAATATTGGATGTATGTATATATTTTGCAATTTCCTTTTTATAAATTTGGGTTCTTCTTTATGCCTCAAACTTTTGTAATTTTTTATAAATCCTTCCAGTCGATTCTCTGAATAGTTTTCCCGTTTTTTGGTTTTGTTTATAAATTGTGGTTAACTTTGATCTTTCAATTCGATTTTTTATTAATTTGTGATCAACTTTGTAATTTTGAACTTCTTGTGGAGTAGTTTTTATTGTACTATGGAAAGAATTGTTATAAAATTTTATGGCCTTCTGCATTTGCGTTATAACTGGGAGTTTTTCCTCTAGGTTTAATATTCGAATGCGTTCTGTTAGAGTGTTATTAAGAGTCTCAATATCAGCATTTCCTGTATGACTGTTTGGTTTAGTTACGTGAAACTCAATTCCTTCCCTAGTTAAAAAATCTCTAACATTTTTGGAATTAAACTCATTGTCAAACACAAACTTTTCAATGGAACCCTTAATTCATAAAAATTCGTTTATTTTGCCAATAATAGTTTGATTATTCCTATCGGGTAGGTAAAAAGCCACAGCATGTTTTGAAAATTTGTCAAGAAAAATTATAAAAGAGTGTTTACTATTAACATAAGTATCGACATGTACAATTTTATTAGTAGAAGTAGGAGTCTCGGTTAAATGGAATTTATTTTTAATTGGATTTCTATCATATTTTCCTCCAGAGCATATGTCACAGTTATTTATAATTTCATGTATTTTTATTTTTAATTGAGGATGATAAACCTTGTGCTTCATGCCCTCGTAAGTTACTAATATTCCAGAATGCCCAGTTTCGTACTTATGAAACAGAGATATTTGCTTTCTTAACTCGCTTTCATCCTGGATGTCCTGTGCTAAAAAGCTACATCTTACAAATGATAACCGTTCACTACTTAAGAAATTGTTAATTAAAATTTGCTGTAATTTGTTGTATTCATGGTCATTAATTTGGGAAAATATCGCCACTTTTCCTTTATCAAAATTTCTTCGGACTATATTAGTTACATTATCAGAGTCAATATCTTGTTTATCGATAAAGATTCTTTTGTTTTTGAAAATTTCCATGACCTCAACTTCCTTGTTATTTACTAAAATGAGTTGGTTTTTGAACCTATTTACTATGGTATCTAAAATAGAAATATGATCATTGCAATTCTCTGCCTGAGAATGTACGGTTTCAAGGGAATGGTTGGAATGAACTTCTAGAGATATATCAGATTGATTTGCTGCTTCTTCAGCATTTAGATTTTTTATTATTAAAGTTTCGTTAAGAGTGATTCCTAAATCATCAGAATCTAACGCGTTTATTTCACACTTTTCGCAATTAATGCGGCTGAGAAAGTCTGCTAATTTATTCTCTTTGCCAGCAATGTAATCAATTTTTGCATCGTATTCCCCTAATTTAACTAGCCATCTCTGTAATCTCGGGCTTATATCTTTACCCGAGTTTTTGACTTGCAACCACTTTAGTGGTTGATGATCGGTTTGGAGATCAAATTCTCTTCCAAAAAGATAAGGTCTATAGTATTTGACTCCCCACACTATTGCCAATAGCTCTTTTTCAATAGTGGAATAATTTTTTTCGTGATTATTTAGTGTTCGCGATGCGAATGAAACAGGATGACCATCTTGGGTCAAAACCGCACCAATAGCAAAATTGCTGGCATCAGTGATAAGCTTAAAGCGCTTATTAAAATTTGGATATTTTAAAATAGGCGGATTTGTTATTATATCCTTTAGTTTTTCAAAAGCTATAATATAATTTGGGTCTCTTATGTTGATTTTAGCATTTTTCTTTAAATATGCGATAATGGGGTAAGCTACTTTAGAATAGTCTTTTATAAATTTTCGGTAGAAACCTGTTATTCCTAAAAATGATTTAATCTGCTTTTGTGTTGTCGGAAGCTTCAATTTTTGAATTACCTCGACCTTAGCTGGATTTGGCTTAACACCTTTAGGTGTAAGTATATGACCTAAAAATTCGGTTTCCTTCTTTAAGAAGCTACATTTATCAATTTGAATTTTAAGTCCTGCTGTTTTCAAAGTTTGAAATATTTTTGTAATATTTTGTATATGTTCTGATAAAGAAGTACTGAATATTAAGATGTCGTCTAAATAGACAACACAAATTTTATTTATATACTGACGAAGGACTGAATTCATAAGTCGCTGGAAAGTCGAAGGGGCATTTTTAAGCCCAAATGGCATTCTTATGAATTCGTAATGGCCAAAAGGTGTAGAAAAGGCAGTTTTTTTTCTGTCATTTTCATCTACAACAATTTGATGAAAACCTTTGGCAAGATCAATAGAAGAGAAGTATTGAGCTTTGCCCAATTTATCAAGAATTCCTTCCATATTGGGAATTGGAAATTTATCATTAACAGTAATTTCATTTAGCTTCCGATAATCTACAACAATTCGCCATTTTTGGATGCCAGAATTGTCGATCTTCTTTGGCACTACCCATAAAGGACTATTATAAGGTGAATTGCTTTCCTTAATTATGTTTTGCTCTAACATTTCTTTGATTTGTTTCTTTATTTCTTCTTCGTGAATTTGGGTGTACCTATAAATTTTTGAATATAAAGCTCTATCAGTTGATGTAATTATTTCATGTTTAATTTCATGTGTTGCAGAAAGCTTATCACCCTCTTTATAAAATAAATCCTTGAAACTGTGCAATAACTTCGTTATCAATTGGGTTTCTTCCGTATTTAGATGTCTCAGATTCAATTTTTCTAGGTCGCTGTGTTCAAGTGAGCAAATTTCTACACTATTGTATGGATTGTAATTTCTAAACGGTATATGTTTATCTAGTATAGTAATAAATTTATTCTCTACATCAATCTTAGCTTTAAGAGCGATGAGAAAATTTTGACCTATTATTGCTGAATAAATTTTGCTATGGAAATCAATAACCTTCCAAGAGAAGGTACCTGAGATATTAAATTCTCTAGGTATTGGGGTAACTAATTTGTGTGTCACTTGATTTATTCCGTTTATGGTTCTGTAAAAAAGGGGTGAATTGAGTTGTTGAGTGGGAAAAGTATTCCCAAGGACATTAGGTTTAATTATGCTTATTTCTGATCCGGTGTCTATGAGACATCTAATTTTACAATTTCCAATTGTTACTAATATTATGGGTAATTTTGTGGAGAAGCCGTCATATAAAAATTTACGTCCTCCTCTTCTTTTAAATTACCAATATCCATTGGCTCTGGTTCTTGTTGATACGCATTAGTTTGGCGTTGTTGCCTACTATGATAAGATTTTCTAGTTTGAGAAGAATTTGGTTGATTGTACTAAAATAATTTACTGGAATTTAATTGCTGTGTTGAATTTCTGCTGTAATTTTCAACTGGAAAATTATTGATTAATCTGTATTGTGACCTGTGGTAAGGGTCTGAATTCTGCCAGTTGAAATTTCGGGTTTGAATGCTACTATTCGGTTTAAAGTTGCTATTTTGGAAGTTATTATTTGGCTTAGATTTTTGCCAATTTGTGTTTTGAAAACAATTATTAGTATTCCAATTATTGCTATGAAAACTATTACTTGGCTTTAATGATTGCCAATTGTTGTTTGTTTTTCGTTCACTTTGTATATTAACTCTATGGTTAAATGCAATGGCCCTTGTGCCATCTAATAGTTTCAATTTGGTATATTTTGTAATTATCTCATTCAAAGTCACATTTTCACTTAAATGAGCCCTAATTGGTCCGTCAATTTTTTCTAATAATATGTCTACCAGGTCCCTGTCTACATTTTCTGGTCGGTAGATACCAGGTTTTAATGGGCCAGACAAGTATATATCATTAATATGAAATTTGGAATTTTCAAAAATATTAAATAGTTCTCTTAAATTTCTTACTTTTATTGTCCGGCACAAGTTGAAGACTTCTCCGTAGGTCGTCTTTGGGCTGCATTCCTGTTGAATTTTCCCCTTCATTTCCTCCCACGAAGCACCGCTTTCTAGTTCTCTTACACGCCGGCCAGCATTGCCATGAATCTTCTCATCGGCCACAATTCTCAAACAAAACTGAATAAGGCTCTGATTTGTTCCGCATAACGTAAGATTTGATTCTACAGCATTGATAAAGGCCCTTGCGTTTTGATTTTCTGAAAGGGGCTTCAAGCGTCGAAATTGGTCGATGACATCCTTGGCGGTCATATTAAAATTAAACTCCTGTTGTTGGTGTTGTGTTTGTTGTTGTTGCTGTTGTGTTTGCTGTTGTTGCTGTTGTGTTTGTTGTTGTTGCTGCTGCTGTATTAACCGTTGCTGCTGCAGTTGTAACTCCGCTTCTTGTCTGCGGATGATCTCCAGTAGTTCTTCCACATCGTGTTGGTTCGCCATTATTAGACCTTTATTTTGGTCAAAAATTTCACTTCGTTGCATTCACTTTCTTGTTCTTTAAATATTCCTTCGGGAATATCTCCAATGACTGCGCCACTAACGTGTTTTAAGTCTTTAGACTTAAATTAAAACACTAAAGTTAAAAAGTTTTTTTTTAAGTTAAAGTTTTATTTCGCGGTTTTATTCTTTAAACAAATTCAACCTTCTTGGTTGCTGTGAATCTACAGACTGACTTTTTACAATTTCCTTAATTCTAATTACACCTGTTTTGCGCTCACTTTATGCAGTACCTTATGCTTATTGAGAGCATAACTGCATTGAGCGAAAAACGTGTCGGTGTAATATTGCATGCTAAGCAAATCTTTTGGTGGGAACCTTTATTTGTGAAATCTTAGTATCTTAGCATTTAAAGAATTTGGTGTATGATTCCAATTTCATTAAATGCAAGACAATATTGTCACAACTCAAACAAAGAGAAATAAATAGATAGGGTGGTGGAGTGATGGTACGTAACTCGCGTTGCTGAGATTACCGGAGACAAATGCACACTTTTTTTCGGCTTAATTTTTATATACATATATAGATATATATATATGTAATTGGCGCGTATGTAGTGTGCGTCTTGATGTAGTTCCAGTAATAGAGGGACCTACAGTTTAAATCCGACCCCTAACGACCGATATTTTTTATGAGGAGCTTTTTCATGGCAGAATTATACTCGGAGGTTTGCCATTGCCAACCGAGAAGCGACCTCTATTAGAAAAAACTTTTTCTTCATTTTGGTGTTTCACCGCAACAACTCATTCGGCTACGGCGGCCGCCGAGGCTAAAAGTTAACCTAGATTTTTCTCTCAGTTTTAAGAACTCTGTGGTCCATTAAGGAGGTTCCGTTTTTTTGCTGTGTTTTATAGGACTTTACGTTTTGTAGGCGCTATTAAATGTTTAGAGGCTTTGTTATTAGCAAGACTTTTATTTTCAAAGTTTGGTTTTTTCACTTTCTTCCTTGAGTTGACTGAAAATTGTTTCAAGTTCACTTAATCTTTTTTTTCGTTCTGATATTTGAAAGTCCTTATTCACGACAAAATTAGGCGTCGCTCCATGGCTCGGAGGAGGAGGGCGACTCTAATCCATTTATTAGCAAATGTTTCACAAGATGGCAACTCTATTACGATGAATTGTTAGAGCTATGTATTAATTGATAACCCACCAGCAGTGCAGTAGGCTTCAAACTGTTAATTGATTTGTCAAATGATATTTCGACAGTCCTTTTAACTTTTCCAGCTTATCGTTTTTAGGCGGCTATTAATTTCTCTTCAATTTAATTTAATTTAATTTTAATTAACTTAATTTAATTTTAATTGAGTTAATTCAATTTAATTTAATTTTAATTAATTAAATTTAATTTCATTTAATTTTAATTAATTTAACTTTTACGTTGATGGTTTTTCGACGCATTCAGTAAAATGAAGGAATATTAAGATAATTAGATAAATGATCGCGAATACAACGAAACGAATTATATCACTTCCTGTGTGCCTGAATCTTTCTCTATGAGGATTATTAACTTGATATGGACTCCGTGTGGAGTTGCCTGATTTCCCATCGGGCGCGTCCCAGGTGGTGGATAGGGAGCCCTGGCATCACAAGAGTGGCCTTCCCTGATGGGGTGGGTTCAACACTCGTGTGATGACTCAAAGTTGGCATAGAATCAGGGTGCCATCCGCGAACCAAACTGGCTAGGGAGGAGTCCCGAAAAAAACCAAAAAAGGTAATGGAAAACAAAGGATCTATTACTCCAGGTGGAATCCACACAAGTGGCAATCCACCCGCTTCGGCGGCAGGGGCATGGATTCTGGAGGCCCCAACCATTACCCAAGTCTCTCAGCTCTACGAGCGAGAGCGCATCCTGGAGGAGACGGGGGTTGCTATCGCAATCTCCTCTCCTTCAGGGTCTGAAAAACGTTTCCCTGCTTCTGAGGGCCTGAGTTGTGAGGTCTCTTCGGTGGCTGCACGACCTCCCAAAGAAGCAGGGAAATCGAAGAGCGCGGCAAGGAGGAAGAGAAGAAAGCGGCGGGCAGAGCTCATGCGGGAGAAATCCTCATGTGGCTCTGCCGGCCCTTCTGTGTCTGTGTCTTCCAAACGACCTCGGTCAGCGGAAGTGACACCCACGGAAGCTACCGAGTCTTCGGTGGGCACAGGCACTCCCAAGTTGTCTCGCTCTCGAGGCAAGCGGAGAAAGACGGCGGCTGAAAGCAGCACACCTCCCTGCCCTGCGGTTGCCGCCAATGACCGAGCCACGACCCCCCAAGATACGAGCGCGGTCTTGGCGCCAGTCAATGTGGCGGGAAAAGGTTCTGCTGAGCCACGTCTCTATCGGCGCCTCGACAAAATGTCCAGCACAGCTGTCTGCCCGGCGAAATCTTCGTCAGTGGAGGATCGGGAGCTGGACCTTCGCCCAAGCACATCCAAGGGTGCGGCCAAGCCATCCTATAGCGAGAAGGCTGCTGGCTTACGACCTGTGGCTGTGATTGGAAAACTGGGGCCTGACCATCAGCTGACTGATGCAGAAATCAAATACTGCAAAAGCCAGCTGATGCGTCGGGTTATTGCCTCCGGTCCGGAAGCCAACGCGAAGGGCTATGAGACAAAGGACGGCACCATAAAGGTGACGTGCGCGTCTCTGGCCAACTTCGAGTGGATCAGGACCGTGGTCAATAACGTGCCCTCCATGGGGACCACTCGCTTCGCAGTCTACAGCGAGGAGAGTGTACCCCTCAGGAAGGCCATCTGCTGGATTCCGGATCCAGACCTGTCTACGGCGGATGTCCTATCCTGTCTACGTGCCCAGAATCCGGGCATCAACACGAGGCTTTGGCGAGTCGTCTCGTACACCAAGAGTAAAAACCGGGACGGGAAGGAAGGGGCTACTCTTGAGGTGCGAGTGGACGAGGCCAGTGTTGATGTCATGGGCTTACGGTACGGGAACCGTCTGAGTCTCTTCTTTGGGACGACCAGCTTCCATGTCTTTCCCAAATGATTGACTCGGACGATTCCTGTAGCTATCGTCCCTTGACGGTGACGCAAATTAACTTGCAGCATTCCAAAGCCGCTACTGCACTACTAAGTAGAAGGCTTTCCCAGCTGCACACATTACCCCACATAACAGCAGTGCAAGAGCCCTGGGTCTTTAGGGGCCGTCTCTGTGGCTTAAGTGCGCTGAAAGGGGCCACGTTACTATATGACAGGAGTTCTAGCAGACCTAGGACCGGTCTTATAGTATCATCCCATCTCACTGTGACGTGTCTTGAGCAATTCTGTTGCCAAGACCTGGTAGCGGCTGAGGTGTGTTATAGAGGTAGACGCGGATGGTCGAAGTTTGTGATTGCATCTGCTTACTTTCCTTACGATGCTCTGGAAGGGCCACCACCCGGGAAGGCCACTAGTCTCGTGAGGTTCTGTGATCGGCGCGGTCTAGGCCTCATCCTATGTTGCGATGCTAATGCCCAGCATACAATCTGGGGCAGCAGCAAGTGCAATGGACGGGGCTCTCGACAATTCGAATTTATCGCGTCCTCCTGCCTAGACATACAAAACAAAGGCTCACAGCCAACGTTTGTAACGGCTAGAAGACAGGAGGTGATTGATCTAACCCTATCAAACTCAAAACTTGGGTGGTCAATCAAGAACTGGAGGGTCCTTGCCGAAGATTCGTGCTCGGACCACAGGTACATTGAGTTTCAGTGTGGCGAGGAGACACAAATGCCACTGCCCTCTAGAAACCCAAGAAAAACAGTCTGGCAGAAGTTTAGGGAGGCGTTCCAGGACCTTGGCGTTGCGCCACCAAGACTTCGAAAAGAACAGGCCATTGAGGCGGCTGTTGAGAAACTCAACGCTGCCCTAACCGAATGTTTTGAGTCAGCCTGTCCAATTCGACCTCTCCCCAGCCGGACTCCCGTTCCTTGGTGGAGTCGAGAGCTCCAGATGCTGAGGCGCGAGTCGAGAAAATTTCTAAACCGGGCCCTCAAGTCTAACCTTGCAGAGGACTGGGAGCGATACCGTGATGTTCAGAAGAACTACAAAAGGCTTATTCGGGAATCGAAAAAAGCCTCCTATAGGGAATTCTGCAGCGGTATTGAATCTCTGAGTGACACGGCGAAGTTGGTTAGGATCCGGAAAAGGTACCCAACGGCAAAGCTGGGGTCACTTAGGAAATCTGATGGCTTCTTCACGGAGCGGAAAAGTGAGACACTCAGCTTGCTGATGGAGTCTCACTTTCCTGGTAATCAGATAAGCATCAGCCGGCAACAGCCCTTATTGATAGAGGCAGTTGTCAGAGCTGCTACACCTTCTCGGCATGACTGGTTCGTTGCCAGATCTGTGGCGAATGAGGCCGCCATTCGATTTGCCATCAAATCTTTTGGCGACTACAAGTCGCCCGGACCAGATGGCATATATCCTGCTATGCTGAAGGAGGGTGCAGAGTTCGTGACAGCAGCCCTGAAGAAAATCTTCTCGGCATGTCTGGAACTGGCTTACATACCACGCTCTTGGAGGATGGTGAGGGTCGCTTTCATCCCAAAGGTTGGAAAAGACGACTACACCAGCCCCAAAAGCTTTAGACCCATCAGCATGACCTCTTTCATGCTGAAAAGTCTCGAACGACTGGTGGAACTGCGCATACGTCAGAAGTCGCTGAAGGCTCACCCTCTGTCTCTATTTCAGCATGCCTATCAGAGTGGAAAATCTTGCGAGTCGGCACTGCAAAACCTTGTTGCTAGGGTAGAGCTGGCCATCGACAGGAGGGACTACGCTATGGGTATCTTTTTAGACATAGAGGGGGCGTTTGATAATGCCACTTTTGACAGTATGTGTAACTCTGCTAGTAGGCACGGCGTAGACCGGGTGCTAGTAAATTGGATTCGTTCGATGCTGGCCCAAAGAATCATTTCGGTGCGAGCAGAGGAAGATCTGCTGGTGTCATCTGGGGTTAACAGAGGCTGCCCCCAAGGCGGTGTGCTGTCTCCGTTGCTCTGGTGCATGGTAATCGATCCCCTACTCACCACCTTAAACGATTCGGGAGTCTACGCACAAGCATATGCGGACGATGTTGCTTGTTTGGTAACAGGCTCTTCGCTTATGAACATCTGCAGGAAAGTGCAGAAAACTCTGGATCGGATTGACACTTGGTGCTGTGCGAACGGGCTGTCGGCAAATCCCGCCAAGACTGGTATTGTCCTCTTTACCAGAAGGAGGAAGCTTGATGGACTCGTACTGCCAAAGCTAACAGGAGTCACAATCCAGCTATCCAAGGAAATCAAATATCTTGGAGTAATCCTCGATAGCAAGCTCCTATGGAAATCACACGTTGAAACAAAGGCATCAAAAGCGCTGACAGCTTTCTGGCAGTGCAAAGGTGTCTTTGGGAAAACGTGGGGTCTCTCTCCTAGCAAGGTCCTATGGATCTACACGGCTATGATAAGACCCATTATCACCTATGCATCAGTGGTCTGGATGAGCAGACTCTCCCTAGTGGGAGTCAGGAGGACCTTGTCGAGACTACAACGCACTGTGGCCATCTGTTGCACCGGAGCTTTTCCGACTACTTCAGGCCCGGCACTAGATGCTCTGATTGGTTTACCACCACTTGATGCCTTCATCCGAGGAGAGGCCTTGAAGGCCATCTGCAGACTGAAACACAGTGGGAACTGGTACGGCCCTTGCCCGGCATTGGAACACAGAGAAGGCATGGACATCGATCAAACGATTCTCTCCATGCCCCTGGACGATGGAGAGGCAGATCTATATGTGTCTGCAGCGACAGCCAAGCAGCGCTTATGGCCTTAGACAGCCCTCAAACCACATCAGGGGTAGTGAAGTCCTGTAAATCCAGGCTGAACTATGTCGGCAGACATAATAGCTTGATGCTAACATGGGTCCCGGGACACGTGGGTATCGCGGGTAACGAGACCTCTGACTCCTTAGCTAAGATGGGCTCTGAGGCCAACTTCTTTGGCCCAGAGCCCGCTTTGCCACTCCCCTCTGCGGCCATCACGGCCACGGTTAGCAAATGGGTAACTACTACCCACAAGCGAGCTTGGCAGGCTGAGAGAGGCTGCAGATGGACAAAACTGATGTTACCTGTCATGTCCGATCGACTGTCGCAAACCCTTCTGTCATTAAGCAGAGGGGAGTGCAGACGGCTGGTAGGACTGATGACGGGCCACTTTCTGTGGGCAAAGCACATGGAAAGGTTGGGCATCTCAGACAGTGTACTCTGCCCAGCTTGTGAAGAGGAGGATGAGACGGCGGACCACTTCCTGTGTGTCTGCCCCGCCTTCGCTCGAATCAGGTTTGAGGTCTTTGGCACTGATGTGTTAAGAAGCGACCATCTTGGCTCCTTGGCACCACAAGATCTACTCAGATTTCTTCGGAGATCGGGTAGACTTAAAGAAAATTAAAAGGGAATCCAAGTGTAGTACAATGGACTCAATTAATGTCTGAGTGCTGCACTTGCTAGTTGTCCCGACAACAAAAAAAAAAAAAAAAAAACTTGATATGCTTGAACAATTTAAAATAAAACCTAATGCACATATGTCCTATGCTAATATATATAAACATGCATAGCTACATACAATTTCGCGCGATTTTCATAAAAAACCAAAAAGAACAAATCTCTAAACATGCATAGAAATCATATCATATCAAATGAATGAATCTATTCTGTACGCAAGCAAATGTTAGCTAATGTAAACTACCTTTTTTCACACTTCCGTGTAACCCTCTCATATCTATTCGGCAGCCATACGAGTAATAATTAATTTCCTATTGTTAACTTTTGGTGAAGTAATTTCTGAGTTGAATTTCTTACCCTTGTTTTGTTAGAGCCCAAAATGGGGAACGAGCTGGGACTGAACCCTCTCTATGAATTTGCGTTCTCTGCAGTTTCATGTTTCGAACGGCAAATGGTTTTTTACGAGGACCTGTTCCATGGCAGACATTTTACTTGGAAGTTCGCCATTACCTGCCGAGGGGCGATCACTAATGGAAAGAACTTTTTCAGTTTTGCTGTTTTATGCACGGAGATTCGAACCTAAGTACTCCCGGATGGTAGTCAAGCAACAACCCATTCGACTCCGGTTGTCTCATACTCTCAGCCAGTTTACATACGTGATAATCAGTGTAGTTGTTGGCACCAAAACGAATTCAGAGCTGAAAGTTGCTACTCGTATGTAGTGGCTGCATTTTTCTTCACCGATTGTGCGTCCTAGCATAATATAATCAATAAAAGATGATTTTAAGAGAGTAAATTTCAAGCTTGGTTCCCAAGATTCGCTCTGCTAAAATTTTCTGTCATCTGATATTTGGCCAGTTAGTGTAAATATGCACCTTTTTCGTTCTTTTCCGAAAGAGGAAAGCCAGCAAAAAGCTCAGTAGCTAATACAGTCAGCTCGGAGAAAGGACTTAGGTATACCTAGTCCTGCCATAAGTTCTGTTACAAGTTAAGTGCTTTAGAAATATGAACTTATAATATTTTTTTAATATATTTTTTTTATATTTAATCATGTAAATATTACTAAACAAAAATTTTAAAGTTTCATTACAAATGGTCATCATTTGCTTTAATACAAGCCATTAAACGATTAGGCCATTGAGCTACTGCAGGACGAACGGTTTCCATGGATATTGACGTCGCGGCTTGAACCAAAGATTGTTTGAGACTCTCCAAATTTCTGTGAGGCCATGATTTCTAATTCTGACCACAAACTGTAACCCAATGGATTCTGACCTGGCGTAAATTTTCTCAATTGTGAAAATAAAATTTTCAAGGCCACCAAAAAGTTGCTTGAATCTGCCGAGTCTAATTTTCTTAAAGTGTGTTATTAAAGGATGACCAGTTGTGCGACGGAAGGCTTTTATCTGGAGATCATCTCTAATTAGTCTTGACAGGGTTCTGGTCGATACATTCATTTCCCTGGAAATGATTTTCTGATTTCTAAGGCGATTTCTGTGAATTATTTCTCGGACGGCTTTTATCGCTGCATTGGTTCGAACCACGCGAGGACAACCATTTATTTTTCTGTCTGTTACTTCAGACGTTTGGAAAACCGATTGATCGTGCGGTAAGCAACCATTATCGAAATATTGAGTTTTTTCAGCAAGTGCAAGTGAATTTTACCGCACTTATTTCATGCAATCACTGCAATGCGATTTTCCTTGGGTCCCCACTCCATTATTAACACGGAAAATTTCCCACGAAACTGAGTATAAGTGACGAATAGACAATGCATACGAACAAAAGCAAAAATAATGAAACTTTTTTCTGCGAATTTGTTCTCGCCGTATGCATTTTAAAATTTGTCACAGAATTTATGACAAGACTAAGTAAATTTTCAATATGTTTCTGGCCTCAGAACGAAATTATCTTAATAGTGGATGCAACCCCAGAGGTCTCAAGTTACTGGATTTTATCCTGTCATCCGATTTGGTCATTCAAAACACTGGCAACAAACCAACTTTTGTGACCAGAAGGAGACAAGAGGTGATTGATTTAAAACTTACCAATAGGTCAGCTGGAAATCAAATCAGCCGATGGCGAGTTTTGGAACAGGACTCTCTTTCTGATCATCGTCTTATCGAATTCCGGCTAGGCATTGACACAATATCACTACCTTCCGGTAGGAATACTCGAAATGTGGACTGGGGCAGGTATGGTGAGCTTGTAACAGAGCGATTACCAAACCTGAAAAAACTCAAATCAGCAGAAATGATTGAAGATGCTACTAAGAAATTAGAAGGTACTTTAATCAATTGCTTTGAGGAACTGTGTCCACTCAGGAAAAGCAGACAGAGGAAAGCGGTTCTTAGGTGGAACCCTGAACTGTCGAAGCTTCGTGTACGGTCCAGGAAACTTCTTAATAAGGCCTTGAAGACCAAAACAGAAGAGGACTCGACTTACATAGGGAGAATATAAGAAAAAAGTACGGAAAGCCAAACTTGAATCCTATAGAAATTTCTGCAGTAACGTCGAAGAAATGAGGGAAACAGCGAGACTTTGCAAGGTCCTTCATTTAGGCCGCTCAGTAAGGCTGGATTCCATTCGAAAACCTGATGGTTCATACACCATTTCCAATTCGGAAACGCTTAATGCTCTACTCGAAACCCATTTTCCGGGTAATAGAACTCTCTCTGAAGCAGAGAGTGGCATGAACAATAACGGTACCAACGGTGGAACCTTTAGGTACAGCTGGTATATTGCTAGTCGGATAGTGACAAGGGAATCGATAAGGTTTTCCTTGTCTTCCTTTGAGAACTTTAAGTCCCCTGGACCTGACGGAATATATCCAGAAATGCTTAAAAAAGGAGGAGACAGGCTGATTGAGGTCCTGAAAAGGATCTTCACAGCCTGTCTCGCATTTGGTTATATACCTTCCCAATGGCGACGCGTAAGAGTAGTATATATTCCGAAACCAGGAAAAGACGACTATTCCCTAGCAAAAAGTTTTAGACCAATCAGTTTGACATCGTTCATGTTGAAAAGTCTGGAACGAGTGGTGGAGAAACATATTCGAGTGGTGGTATTGCCGAGAAGTCCACTTAGTAGAAATCAACACGCTTACCAGAGTGGAAAATCATGTGAATCAGCCCTACACGATCTTGTTAGCAAGATTGAAGCCGGGCTGGAAGCTGACGAATACACAATGGGCGTGTTCGTGGACATTGAGGGGGCTTTTGATAATGCCACTTTCGGCTCGATGTGTTCTTCTGCCGAACGACATGGAATTAATCAAGCCATTATAAAATGGATATATTCCATGCTCTCTAAGAGGCTGTTAACCGCTGGTGGGAGCAGTGACGAACAAATCACAGTCAGGGCCAAGCAAGGATGTCCCCAAGGGGTGTTCTTTTTCCGCTGCTGTGGTGCTTCGTCGTAGACTCTCTATTAGTGGAGATGCAGGAACTCGGTTTTCATGTCCAAGCATATGCGAACGACGTCTGTGCGCTAACATCAGATAAATCCTTAAGGAGGCTTTGCACGAAAGTGCAGAGGATTCTTGACAAAATCGATGACTGGTGCATGAGACAAGGTCTTTCCGTTAACCCGAACAAAACTACCATAGTCTTGTTTACGAGAAAACGGAAATTGGATGGACTCAGTCTTCCAACATTGAAAGGTGTGACACTTGGTCTTTCCAACGAAGTTAAATATCTAGGAGTAATCTTGGATAAGAAGCTGACTTGGGAGACACACGTTTCACTGAAGGTGAATCATGCATTGAAGATTTTTTTTTGAAACCTGCTGTGGTCCTATGGATATACACAGCACTTATCAGACCAATCATCACTTACGCTTCTGTGGTCTGGTGGCGACGGAGCATGGATAAGTCCACAATCCGGGAACTATACAGGCTACAAAGAAGTGTATGTTTATGCATCATGGGTGCCATGAGTACAACCTCTGGTGATGCTCTAAATGCTATGCCTGAGTTGCTCCTCTTGAATCTGAAGACACAACAGGAAGCAATAAAAGCAATGTGTAGACTCCATAAATATGGTTTCTGGCGTGAAGACGGAACTTCGGGACACAGAGAAATCTTTAAGTTGCTGTCGGAGCAGTATCCACTGTTTTTGGCACCTAAAGATGACCTGATACCCACAGTTTCATTTGGAAGGAAATTTGATGCTCACGCAATGGAGCAATCCAGAATGCATGCAGGGAGGTTTGACGGATATTTTCTTTACCGATGGGTCCAAGACTGAAATAGGGTCTGGAGCCGGATGGTACTTAAACGATAGTAATAAGTATCACTATGCTATGGGGGGAATGGCAACTGTTTTCCAAACAGAAGTTTTTGCCGTCCTATAAGTAGCCGAATGGATAATCGAGAGGAGATGGAGCGGGAAACAGATTGGAATCTTCAATGACAGTCAGGCTGCATTGAAGTCCCTGGAGAACGTGAAGCAAACCTAAAAGATTGTTCAAGAATGTAAAAAAAAGCTTAATTCTGTCGCAAGACAAAACAGGCTTGTACTTATATGGGTTCCGGGACACTCCGGTGTTCAAGGAAACGAAATTGCCGACGATTTGGCCAATCGTGGATCTGCGGTGCCCGCCCAATAATCGGAATCAGTCCCGCAGGAATCAAGAATTGGATCAGCGATTATGTAGGCAATCTACATAAAGAGCGATGGTCCGGTCTAGAACGCTGCAGAACTGCAAAGTGTTTTGTGACAAGTCCGAACAGAAAACTGTCAAACTTTCTACTAAAACTTAGAAGGAAAGACATTCGGTTGATGGTCGGCATCATTACAGGACACAACCCATGGGGTCAGCATATGACCACCATTGGAATCATCGAGGACCCGGTATGCCTGTCCCTTGGGGGAACCTGTTATCCCTATAGGGCGCGTCCCCAGGTGGTGGATAGGGGAACGCCTCCCAGATATGGAAGTTAGGAGAGTAGGTCTCCCGCGAACCACACAGGTCGAAGACGTAAACTTCGTTAAAAAACTCCCTCAACCCAAGGTGTAACGCGACCCGTGCCTACTGGGTGGGTTTGGCAGCCGGGGGATAAAACTAGGCTGTCTTTTAACGGAGCCCTCCTGACACCAGGCCGCCTCAGGTTGTAACGGTGGCCTTACTATGGTATGGGGCGCTGCCATGGTGGACCGTTTATTTCCCCAAAATCCTCATTGGTCACCGCACATGGCGACATGTGCAGCCTTCTGGAAGGGCAGGTGACCGTACGAAACAGAATGAACGAACAACAAAAACAAAAAAATTCGGATAAGGCTACAAAGAAGACGGACAAACGGACGGACACAGACCCAAAACGAACGGATAAACGGACGCACCCATTGACACAACAGATGGACAAATGGACAACTCGGACCGACACCAACGAACTGAGGAAGTTGGAAACTTCCTCAGAGGACGAACTCTTGGTCTCCAGCCAAGAGACGGTTGATGGCAAAGCTGTGGGCCACAGCACGCCATCAACCTCTAATCAACCATCCACATCCGCTGATGCCAAGGGGCGAAAGCGCCAAAACGTTAAAAAAGGCCCGTCCAGGTATAAGCTTTACCAGAGGTCTCTGACTATTCTCGGAAGAATAAATAAAAATGAGTCTGAAGGTAAAACTCATCCAAAGGACGCGGCCGATAAGGCAAGGTGCCAAAAGGTGGTCGATGAGTACCTGGCGTTCCAGGCCACCTAGAAGGCAGAAGCCGTAAAACGCAATCGTTCGCAGGACGAAAGCGACAAACCAACGAAAAAGCACAAAGTGTCGGTTCACACTGCTTCAATACCAAAACCAACCAAACGCTCATTTAATGAGGTGGCACGGGATCACCTGCAAATAGCGTTGGTTGATTAAATAACAAACCGCGGTAAACCTGCATCGGATAAGTGGTCCGAAATCGAGGCACGGCTGTCCCGCATTGTCGTCGATCATGTCATGGCAAACCCGGAGGGTCATGTGCCAGGATTTGATTCAATGTAGGTGGTCCGCGAATACAGGGTGATCAAGTGTGATGATCAACTCTCACTTAACTTCCTGCAAACCTTGTGGGCAAGATCCAGAGCGACTGGGAAGGTTTGAGGCTCAAACTAATCCCGGCCAGCGAAATCCCTCGACGGCCGAGGGCTCGCATCTGGATCCCGAACGTGGAATTCGAAGCTAAGCAACTTATTCCATACTTGCAGGCACACAACCGCACTGTTCCGGTGGATGACTGGAGCATCATCAAAGCGGAGGCTCCGCAAAAGAACAGTGTGTCCTTCCTTCTCCAAATATCGGAGGAGAGTATCGAGCCACTGGGAAAAGTGGACAATAAACTTCGGTTCGGCGTCAGGAAAACGCAACTGAAGATATTCCAGTCTGCAAATCCGGAAGATGAACAGGACGAGGTTGACGGCGCCAACGAGTTGCTCACAGGCATGCAACTTGACGACGCCGCATCTACCAAAAACGATGGCGCTAATGAGCAGCACCCGGGAGTGCAGCTTGGCGACGCCGTCAAACTGTAAACCGACCAGCAGCGTGGGTCTCAAGGTTGTCCAAATAAACCTGCAGCACTCGCGGACTGCAACGGACAACCTAACCGTTCTCCTGGCGGAGGAGGACGTCGACATCGCTTTAAGCCAGGAGCCCTGGGTGCGGAGCACCGAGGTGAAGGGGTTCACTGGGAACAACCACAACCTTTTCTACAAACGGACTGAAGGTAACCCCAGATCTTGTATTGTAGCTAAGAAACATTTGAACATATTTTTAATCCCATCATATTGTTCACAGGATGTGACGGCTGTGGAGGTAGAAGCCGCTGACGGTGTCGGCATCATACTGGCTTCCATCTACATGCCACATGATCGGCCAGCCCCACCCGAGGAGGCTCGTCGGCTGGTGTGTGAAGCCAGAAACAAGAACCTGCTGCTCGGATGCGATGCCAACGCGAGGCATGCGTTGTGGGGAAGCTCCGAGACAAACGACCGAGGTGAGTCTTTATATAATTTTATTATTAATACTAACTTATCGGTATGTAACAGGGGTAACACTCCCACTTTCACCTTTCCTAGTACGGAGTACTTCAGAGGATGGGAGGAAGTGATTGATGTTACTCTACTGTCTGAAAATAGCTCAGTAAGGGTAGATAATTGGAGGGTATCCAATAAAAGGTCCTTTTCTGATCATAGTTGGATCCTCTACGATTTGGATCTTAAGTTAGATCCACCCCTACCGTATCGAAATCCTGTAAGAACCAACTGGAAGAGGTTCAAAAATGCAGTAAACAAGAGGATAGGAGGGGCTCCTATCCCTCAAATCACTCTCACAGAAAGCTTTGAGAGTAGGGTCATAACTCTGGAAAAGGCATTTAGTAGGGCCTACAAAACGTCCTGCCCCATAAAATTTAGCAAAAAAACTCACCATCCTTGGTGGAGCAGTGAGCTCTTAAAAATAAGGGAAAAATCTAGATCAACGTTTAACCTCAGCTACTCGACGGGAAATTGGGAATTGTATAGAGAAAGTCGGAGACAGTACAAGAAGGCAATCAGGGCCGCCAAAAAAGAGAGCTGGAGGGAATTTTGTTCGTCAATCGAATCCACTACGGATTCTGCTAGGCTTAGCCGGGTTCTTTCCAAAGACCACCCTATGGCTTCTTGGGTGAAGAAACCTGATGGAACTAGGACTGCTACAGCAGAAGAATCGCTAGAGCTTCTGTTAAACACGCATTTTCCGGGATGCAGCGCTTACGAAAGTCAGAGGGGAAACATTAGGCGGAGCCAATATAATCCACAGCATCTTGCAAATGAAATCATTACCAAAGAAAAAGTTGCATGGGCAATCAAATCTTTCTCACCCTTTAAATCTCCGGGACCAGATGGGCTCATTCCAAAGATGTTACAGGAAACCTTGGACTGTATCCTTCCATGGCTAGAGGAAATTTTTAAAGCGTGTTTAAACTTAGGTCATATTCCAGACAGCTGGAAACTAGTCAAGGTCGTCTTCATACCAAAAGTAGGTAGAAGAGGACATGAATCAGCGAAAGACTTCAGGCCAATCAGTCTTTCGTCTTTCCTGTTAAAAACTTTTGAAAGACTTTTGGATACGCTCCTCAGAAGCTCTTTGGAGAGCTCTGGTATATCAACTGCACAACACGCATACCTTAAAGGCAAATCTACGGAGACAGCGCTTCACGAGGTTATCGGAACAATAGAGGGCTCTCTAGAGAGCAAACATTATACCATGGCGGCATTCTTGGATATCGAAGGCGCCTTTAACAATGTTAGCACAGATGCCATCCAACGGGCGTTGATAGACCTGGAGGTGGACAGTTGCATTAGTAACTGGGTCATCTCCATGCTAGAAACGAGGATCATCAAAGCTAATATGGGTAATATCAACATAACTAAGAAGGTCCACGGGGGCACTCCATAAGGGGGAGTATTATCTCCACTTCTTTGGCTATGTGTGATCAGCAAAATCTTAACAAAACTTGACGGAGTTGGGGTAAAAGTGGTGGCGTACGCTGATGATGTGGTGTTAATGGTGTCAGGACTGTGTCCAAATACGATCAGTGGGATCATTCAAAGGGCATTAGGCGAGCTTAACTCTTGGGCCATAGGATGTGGGCTAAGTTTAAACCCGCGTAAAACAGAACTTATGCTTTTTACCACCAGATACAAGGTACCAATTTTTACCCTACCAAATATCAACGGACAATCTCTGTCTTTATCAACCAGTGCAAAGTACTTAGGGGTAGTTTTGGACTCCAAACTTAGCTGGAAGTTAAACGTCGAAGAACGGGTAAGGAAAGCAGAAATTGCTTTATATGCCTGCAAACGTATACTTGGAAGAAGTTGGGGTCTTCAACCTAAGCATACATTATGGCTGTATAAGGCGGTTATACGACCCATTTTATCGTATGGTTCGGTAGTTTGGTGGAAAGCTCTAGAGAGAGAGTACAATACCAAATTACAGAATACAAAGGTCAGCCTGTGCAATAACGGTCGGTGCAATCAGATCATGTCCTAGAGAGGCTCTCAATGCACTGACACACGTTATTCCAATAGACCTACATATAAAGAAGACGGCAACCATGAGTGCATTTAGGTTAAATGAAGCGGGTCGCTGGAAAGAAAAAACTTATGGTCACGCTAGTCTATTATTGCGACAAACTCAGTTAACCTCGGTGAGGACTGACTACATCGTCCCGATGGTAACGTTCAATAGGAATTTTGCCACATTCTTTCCATCTAAAAAAGAATGGAAGAAGGGATTCTCTCTAAACAACTTCGATACCACAGTCTATACAGATGGCAGTAAAATAGATTGTGTTGTTGGAGCAAGTATATACTCGCATAGACTTGGAATTGAAAAATCTGTGCGTCTCCCTAATACCATCAGCGTCTTCCAAGCGGAAGTACTAGCAATTGGGGAAGCCTGTAGGTTACTAATCGCAGATTGCTCTTTTAAGGGCAATATCGCTATTCTTTCGGATAGCCAAGCCGCAATCCAGGCGCTGGACAACCTCTTAAGTGGTGGAGCAAAGTAGGAATAGCCTCACCAACTTGAGTGAAAACCATAGAGTAACCTTAATTTGGGTCCCGGGACACCGGAACATAGAAGGTAACGAAAAAGCTGATGAACTGGCAAGAGGGGGATCTGCCATGAATAGCGCTCTTGCAGTACCAGTATTCACTCCACTAGGTGCGGTCAAGAATGCAATTTCCCAAAAATACCTTCGAATTGCAGATTGTAGATGGAGAGACCAGACGAAATGCAAAATCAGCAGAACGTTATGGCCCACCTACAACCTCAAGCAATCGTTGACATTAATAAACATGAAACGACGGAACACCTGCAGACTTACGGCAGTCATAACTGGCTTCTGGTCTATCGGAGAACAAGCCGCCAAAATGGGCATCCCTCACAACACATACTGTCATAGTTGTAAACAACCGGAGGAAAAAGAAACAATCTTCCATTTCCTCTGTGAATGCCCTGCCCTATGGAAGGACAGAATGTTAACCCTGGGCAAACCGCTGTTCGAGAGTCTCGAGCAACTGTCTGGCGTAGACGTCAACAACCTAATAAGGTTCCTAAACCGCACAGACTGGATATAGTCCTGCTGCAAATAACTGTTAAACAATTTGGTAACGAGGATGTGGCACAAAATGGTGCGGAAGCGCTAGTTGGATTCTGGATGAATCACCACTCTGACCAACCAACCAACCACCATGCCTGTCATGCTGGAAGGAGGCGGATAGCACTGAGCACTTTCTCTGTGAGTGTCCTGCCTTTGCTAGAGCAAGGCTACGAGTATATGGTTCCGATGTCATGGGAATGAGTAATATTCTGGCTCTATTCTTTTCTATCTCTTTCTCTGATACTTTTCTCCCTCCCTCCTTGACTATCTTCCCCCTTTCCAGAGCTTTAAATACAATGGGCTCTTTAGCCTGAGTGTTTTAGGAGCCACCAGATTTCCTTGTGCTCCTTGGCTCGACCTTTTCAAATTCAAAAATTCAATCTTAATAGTGGAATCTTGGTTAAAGAAAGCATTTTTTTTTTTACTTCAATCTCTTCGTTGTCTTTCGCAAGGGCAGGGATGCATCCGGAACGGGTCGTTCAAGAGGGTGTGGTGTGTTAGTAGCAGTGCAACGAAAGTATCGCTCGTCTCTAATTACACTGGACAACGATGATGGTCCCCTACTGGACCAGTTTGGGTCTGGGTGAGTGGTTCTGCGCATAGAGAGAAGGTAATTATTGTTGCTTCTGATATTCCTCCTAATATTGTTGAAAGCCTTTAAAGAGCTCATGCTCCTAGAGCTCAGTAAAGGGTTTTCGAATAACAGGGGTTACAGGTGAATCGATTGCGCTATCGAGAGATGATTAATGATTTTTATGGCCGGGATTGGATGGACAACGTTTATTTTCAACAAGACGGCGCTACGTTCCGCACAAGTAACGAAACCATTGATCTTTTACGGGAAAAGTTTCCGGCTCGTGTTATCTCTCGAAGAGGTGATCACAATTGGGCACCGAGATCTTATGATTTAACACCTTGTGACTTTTTTCTTTGGGGCCAGGAGAAAGAGAAGGTCCACGCCAATAGCTCAAGATCGATTCAAGACCTCAAAGATGGAATTCGTGAGGCTATCCAGGACATAGGACTTTGCACTTCGGCTATGGAAAATTTCATGAAAAGGATATTGTCCTGTTAGCATGGTCGTGGTGGTCATTTGCCTGATGTTATTTTCCACTATTAACGGCATACCTTTCTTTTTATAATGAAATAAAGATCCAATCATTTATATAAAAAAATAGCATTTTTCTTTTAATATCAAAATAACACCTCTTATTAAAAAACCCTATAGTAACTGACAAAGTGGGCGAGGGTCATGTTTGCATTTTAGGTGGCTTTAATCTATACAATCTTATCTGGTCTCACAGCTATTGTAGTTCTGGTCTTACATCTACGAATCTGTCTATCTTAAAAACAAGTTCGATAGATTGTTGGATGTGATCTTTGTTAGTGATAGTATGTACAGTAACCTTCAAATACTCTGATTTCAGAGTAAGTATCTAACCTTTCAAATATATGCATATGTTTTTATGCACATTTTATCAATTGAAGAACTACATACGTGTAGTAATATAATAATAAACTATTTACCTACCATCAGAGAACCTAAAATAATTGAGTCGAAATTTTCTCCTAGTATTGAAATGTCCGAGACAGAACTTTTTTATAAGCTACTTATGTTGTTTCTGCAACTTTTTTTGTTTGTTTGTCGTGACAACTAGTACGTGCCGCACTGAATGAATAAAGATCATTGTACTACACTTGGATCCCCTTTTAATTTTGGCAGATGCATGCATTCCAAGATCAAAGTGCAGTTTTGTCCTGCTGGATTCCACGTAGACCCCAGAGCCGGAGCCATGCTTGGTCCTGGAGCCATCCGTGAAAATGCAAAAACAGTGTCTGCCGGGCTCATTTTCTGAGTGTGACCACTACTGAGCCTCTGGCAGCACTACACTGTATCTCTTTGGTGGAGTCAAGGAAGCATCAAGTGGTAGTAAACCAATCAGAACATCTAATGCCGGCCCTGAAGTTGTCGGAAAAGCTCCGGTGCAATAGATGGTCACAGTGCGTTGTAGTCTCGATAAGGTCCTCCTGACTCCCACGAGAGAGAGTCTACTCATCCAGACCACTGATGCATAGGTGATAATAGGTATTATCATAGCCGTGTATATCCCAAGATTTCTCCAAGATGACTACTCCAAGATATTTGGTTCTTTGGATAGCTCGATTGTGAATCCTTTTAGCTTAGACAGAAAGAGTTCATCAAGTTTCCTCCTTCTTGCAAAGAGGACAATACCAGTTTTGGTGATGTTTGCCATTAGTCCATTCGCACAGCACCAAGTGTCAATTATATCCAGTGTTTTCTGCACTGCATGCACCAGAACAATGGGGAAAGCACGGCACCTTGGGGGCAGCCTCTATTAACCCCGGACGACACCATCAGATCCTCCTCCGCCCGCACCGTGACGATTCTTTGGGCTAACATTGAATGAATCCAATTCACCAGCACCCGGTCTACACCATGCCTGCAGAGCTGCACATACTGTCGAAAGTGGCATTATCAAAAGCCCCCTCCATATCCAGATGCCCATAGCGTAGTCCCTTCTGTCGATGGCCTGCTCTATCCTAGCAACAAGGTTTTGCAGTGCCGACTCGCAGGATTTTCTGGTTTGATAGGCATGCTGAAATGGAGAGAGTGGGTAAACCTTCAGCCTCCACTAGCCGTTCGAGACTTTTCAGCACGAAAGAGGTCATGCTGATGGGTCTAAAGCGTTTGGGGTCGGTGTAGTCATCTCTCCCAACCTTAGGGATGAAAGCGACTCTCACCGTCCTCCCTGGGCGTGGTATATAAGTCAGTGCCAAGCATGCAGTGAAGATTTTATTCAGGGCTGCAAGCACTTACTCTTTACCTTTCGTCAGCATGGCAGGATAAATGCCATCTGGTCCAGGGGACTTGTAGCCGCCAAAATATTCGGTGGCAAGTCGAATGGCGGCTTCATTCACCACAGATATGGCAACGTACTAGTCACGCCGAGAAGGTATAGCAGCTCTGACAGCAGCCTCTTTCGTTGAGGGTTTTTGCCGGCCAACGCTTATCTGATTTCCTGAAAAGTGAGAGTCCATTAGCAAGCTGAATGCCTCACTTTGCTTCTCCGTGAAGAAGCCATCAAATTTCCTTAGTGGCCCCAGTTTTGCGGTTGGATCCTTTTTCAGGATCTAATCAATTTTGCCGTGTCACTCAGAGATTCAATACCGCCGCAGAATTTCCTAAAAGAATCCCTTTTCGACTCACGAATTAGCTTCTTGTAGTTCCTCTGAATATAACGGTATCGGTCCCAGTCCAAAGTAAGATTAGTCTTGAGGGCCCAGTTTAGAAGTTTTCTAGACTCACGTCTCAATGTTAGGAGCTCTCGGTTCCACCACGGTACGGGAGTCTGATCAAGGAGAGATCGAATTGAACAGGCTGACTCAAAACATTCAACTAAGGCAGCGCTGAGTTCCTCAACTGAAACCTCAATCCCCTGTTCTTTCCGAAGTCTTGGTGGCGTCACGTCGAAGTCCCGCAACGCCCCCCTAAACATCTGCCAGTCTATTTTCCTGGGGTTTCTGGAGAGCAATGGCTTTTGTGTCACCTCACCACACTGACCACACTGACCAGACACCAGACTCTCGAGCTCTTGATTGACCACCCAAATTTCGAGTTTGATAGGGTGAGATCAATCACCTCCTGCCTTCTAGCAGTAACAAACGTGGGCAAGAGGAAGCAATAAACTAGAATAGCTGAGAGTTCTGCTCATTGGATTGGCTGCTGCCCCAGATTGTATGCTGGGCATTAGCATCGTAGCAGGGAACGAGGCCCAGACTGCGCCGCTCTCAGAACCTTACGAGAATGGTGGCCTTCCCAGGTGGTGCCCCTTCCAGGGCATCGTAAGAAAAATAAGCAGATGCAATCAAAAATCTCAGCCATCCGCTTCTACCCTTATAACACACCTTAGCAGCTACCAGGTCCTGACAACAGAATTGCTCAAGACTCCTCACAGTGAGATGGGATGATACTATAAGACCGGTCCTAGGTCTACTCGAACTCCTGATTAATATAATGTCGTGGCCCCTTTGAACGCGGTAAAGCCACAGGGGCGGGCTCTTAAGACCCAGGGCTCTTGCACGGTTGTTATATGAAGTAATGTGTGAAGCTGGGTAAGCCATCTACTTAAGAGTGCAGCAGCGGCTTTGGAGTGCTGCAAGTTAATCTATGTCACCGTCAGTGGACGGTAATTACAGGAACCACAGTCTGAGCCACCCCTTGGGATAGAAATGGAAAGTGGTCATATGTGTGGTTCATTTTATGAGTGGAAGTACTTTGCTCTTAGAACTATGAGCTCAAATTTATCTATTTTTTTATGATGAGTTTTTTTTTGTACTGTATAATAAATGAAACTGTTCAGCGCCGCCGCGACTATTTCAGACTGTTCACCACCACGGAAACTAGAATGATGTCCTCTACGGCTACACCTATTAACGCATTTTGTTGTTGTATTCGCTAGGCGAATACTAAATAAGCAGTCCCCGACCAAAAGCGGCAGAAATGGAGGGCATAGTTGAATAGGCTATTCTGCTCGGTGAAATCTCTGTGACGGGGCGAGTCAGTAGGTCTAAAATGATATGGGTAGCATCCCTGAACAATAAAACATGGATGCAAGTAGGAACGATTTTAAAGTTACCGTGCAGGGTGTAAAAAGCCCAGTGCCGGCGGCTTAGAGGAGTGAACAAGCAGTCTCCCGGCCATCGATATCCAACGACTGCAATGATACGATGGTGGCGCACTTAGCTAACGGACCAGATTATACTACAAGCAAAATAGATAGCCCAGCCATAAATCCCTTCTAACGGGCAATAAAGCTGGCATGAACTCCAGGGAAGACTTCATGTTAAACTACGAGAGTTGAAAGACCAAGAGACGAGAACTGGGTGAAAGTCAAGTATAAGACGTAAAAGAGCAAAATCAAAAACAAGAAGAAAATGAATCCCACTCCGCGACCTGATGCCATAGTTACCACAAAAACTGGCAACATGTCATACTCGTATAGCGACATATTAAGGGCGGTCTAAAATGATGATGGTCTCCAGCAGCTTAGTGAAAACGTGTCACGAATCAGAAAGACAGTCAAAGGAGAGATACCTAGACGAAATAACTACGAAGGATGATATAGTCAATGTCATCCGTTCACAAGTCAAGGAACTAAGTAACTTTTGCGAAAGCTCAATTAAAAGTTTAAGACCGTCATATGGAGGTACCCAAACAGCCGCTGTAAGCCTTTTCGCGCTAGAAGCAGGGTCCCTATTGAGAGCAGAAAAGATTAAGGTTGGATGGGTTGTCTGCAGAATTCTTGAAAAATTTAACCTAACGAAGTGTTATAGATGCCTAGAATATGGACGTACTGCAACTAAATGTACAAATTCTGAAGACAGGAGTGAGTGCTGTATGAAGTGTAGTGGTAAAGGTCATTTCGCAAAAACCTGTGAAAGAGAACCTTTTTGTATTGTGTGCAATAAAGCCGGAAGGTTTAACATAATGGATAGTAAAACATGCCCAATTTACCAGACGGCATGCAAAACAAAAAGAGAAATGAGAATGGTCCAAATAAATTTAAATCACTGCAGGGAAGCGCAAGATCTTCTAACGCAAACGATGTACGAACAGGACCCAGACGTGGCGGTAATATGTGAGCAATACAACAAGCCAGACGCTGGAAAACGTGGGTTTCGGATGCTACTAAGAAAGGCAGCTATATAGGTCCTAGAAGATAAGACTATCCAAGATGGGCAATTTGCAGACAAAACCAGCTACACTAGATCAAACATTTCTGGTGTATATATATATGTGGGATTCGTTTTCCGTTCAAATAAAAATCGGTTTAAACGTTTACAATCTTTATTTAAGGGGGGGGGGGTAGGGTCACAAAATCGAAATTTTTTTTCTTCACTCATCTTATAGTAAATCATTTCAAGAATGTTGTGTCAAAATTTTAAGTAGATCGGAGCAGAACTCTCAAAGTTATAGCCTTTGTAGGCACTCTACCTCGAATGCGGAGCATCGATAATTTCTCAGAGTCATTTTTTCAAACGCGTTTTTCCCGAAACGACTTCTTAAAAGTCGGTGCCAATCACAACTCCGAAACTATTCAACCGATTCTTTTCAAATTTGGCACACGTTTTCTAAATCAAAAATACCTCCCCCCTACACTGTTTTTTTTTTATTTTTTGTTTTTTAAGGTTGTTTTTCACTTACAAATATGGCGAAATTTTTCGCCAAAAATGCTCGTTTTACGTTTTTTTGCCACCAAAACTACAAAAATGAAAAAAAAAAAAATTTTATTAATGTAGGGGGGAGCATTACGTCATACTTTAACTGAAAAATTCGACTTTTTTAGTTTCAGATGATTCTACGACGAATGCCGATTGGCACCGCAGAGCACCTCTCGAAAAACATATCTCCAAAAAAACTCTGTCATGGGCTTATTTGTCAATATTTTATTATTAATATTTTTTAAACACTTATTGAAAAGACGTACAATAACATGTAACTGATTTTATTAAAGTATCTTAAGCCATATTTCTGTAAAAAATTCACAAAAAAAGTGTTTTTTTTTAGCGCTAAACCCTACCTCCCCCTTAATTTAATGTTTCAAACGCGCCTGACCTTACCTGTTATTCTATTCGAAAAGAATGTCCGTTTTTCTAACGTTTTAGTTCCGAGCTCTTTTCATTCGGCCAGTGATACCCATTCCAATTAAGTTCGTTCGATATGCAGAAATGCATTTACTTTTATTATAATCTAAAAGTTATTTCCACTTCTGGTAGTCCTCCGTTCGTCTGTCAATCCCACATTCGGCCATCCTGATGTTTCATTCTCCCCGAATGAAGGATTCCACGGCTTCATGTACTCTGCCACTGTATGCGTTATTCTCGGCCCTTCAATATCACCGACCATGATTTTCTTTCTCTTTCCCTTGTACGGTCCGTAAAATTTTGTCTTGAGCAGAAGTCTGGCCCCATATTGAATGCGCTTAACGGCGACTACTTCTCCAACCCCATACTCGGTACCTAATTTCCGGGTTTTTTCAAAATATGTTCTCTTCTCGCACTTCTTCTCGTACTTTACTCCTCTTTTCTTCTAGCTCTTCTATAGCTGATTCTTCCAACAACTTACAAATGTCATGATTTTCGTTAACGCGTATATCAACATCTGGTAACAATTTGAACTGAGAATACTTCGTGCTTCGCGTCGGTGTAGAGTATATTACTTGCTGCACTCTATCTACATGATTATACCATAGTTTCGGATTCTCTATATATAACTTCGCCAACATTGGTTTGAAAATTTTATGGACTCTCTCTACCTGCTCGTTTCCACGCGGAACTCCAGTTGTTTTAACTAGATGTTGTATGTTTTCCTTTTTGCAATAATCCCCGAACGCATTCGAAGTAAAACCAGTTTCTCTATCCATGATGATCCTAAGTGGTTGTCCAAAAACTTCATCGGTTCCGGTACTTCTAGTGGAGCCAAGCCATCAACCGAATCGGCTTGTGGGGGAAAATGATCGTTGGACCTTCCCCTTCCATTAGAAACCGGTCCCAGTTCACTGACAACAGCGGTGCAGTCAACACCGCTCCGCGCGTGAAAGCTGTTTTAAAAGTGTGTTAGGATTTTGCAGGGGCGAAAATGCAGAGACCGTTGGAGCAACGTTGCTCGATCAAATTTTGCGTAAAGTTAACAGAACGAGTACCGAAACCATTGGGCTTTTCAAGGAGGCTGTCGGGGACCAATCTCAGTCCAGTGCCCAGATAACACGGTGGCACAAGTCGTTCAAGGAAGGCCGGGAGGACGTCGAAGACGAACAGCGATCTGGAAGACCTTCGACGACGCAAACAGACGAAGATGTGATCCGAGTTCGTGAATTTTTTAACATTGATCGTCTACGTGACATCAGTGAAGAGTTAAATTCAACGTATAACAATGTGCGGGAAATCGTGACCGGAAAACTTGAAATGCACAAAGTGTGTACCAAATTGGTTCCAAAGGTTTTGACTGATGAACAAAAGCAATTGCGTGCGGAAAAGAGTCGTGAAGTATTGGAAAGTGACGAACAGGATAATACTTTAGACAATTGTATCACCTGTCCCCTCCGGACTTCTTCTTGTTCCCGCACCTGAAAAGAAAGCTGAAGGGGCGGCGTTTCGACTACATCGAGGCGATCCAAAAAACTGTGACAGCCGAATTGAACTCGATTCCGGCGGGTGAGTTTAAAAAATGTTTCCTGCAGTGGAAGGACCGCTACCAGCAGTGTATTGACGCTCAAGGGTCCTGTATTGACGCTCAAGGGTCCTATTTAGAAGAATATTAGTTGTATAAGCCAAAAAGTTTAATAAAACTGCTGAAAAAATAAGGCTCATTACTTTTCAATCAAACGCTGTATTTTAAATTTTATGCCCATGACGTATACTCTCCATTTCTTCTGCGCAGCTATAATTGCTAATACCTCCAGCTCGTAGTTTTCCTACTCAGGATGTAAACACCTATCTTCCGAATCTCTCTTTAACAAAACTCCGCCATATCCGAACATAGATGCATCAGTGTGCACTGCTGTCTGTAGTGTTGGATCGAATAATCTAAGCAACGGCGGATTCCCCAAAGCAATCTTCAACTGTTGAAATACTGCTATTTGTTCATCCCCGATTCGAAACCCTACGTATTTCCCCATGAGATCAGTCAATGGTTTAGCGACCAAAGACTATCTCGGAATGAAACGCCTAAAATATGACGTCGGCTCCAAAAAACGTTGCAACATCTTTATATCAGTTGGAGTGGGAAAATCCTTTACTACTTGAGTTTTCTCTCGCGATGGTGTTATGGTGGACGCCTCAACAACATAGCCCAAAAACGTAGCTCGATTCTTTAAAAACTGACACTTCTCCCATTTCATTCGAAGCCCATACAACTGTGCGGTCTCCAGCACTTTCTCCAAACTAGCTAATTCTTCCTGCACACTCTTAGAATAAAGAATTATATCGTCCATGTAAGCTATTATTGTGTTACTCCAAATAAGTTCACCTAGCACAGCATTAACGTATCTTGTGAAAGCTGCTGGAGAATTACTGATGCCAAATGGCGCATACAAAAACTCGTATTGTCCATTATGAGTTAAAAAAGCTGTGTATTTACGCGACGTAGTCTCTAACGTTACGTGGAGAAATCCTTTACGAAGATCCAAAGTTGTGTAAAAAGTAGCCTATTAAAGTCTTTGCAGAATATTATCGATTAATGGCAAGTGGTCACGTTTTATTTTTTTGTTCAACTTCCGGTAGTCGCTCAAATTTCGTGGGCATCATCACGGGGCACTGTCCGCGAGGTACACATGCCGTGAGACTCGGAATCACTTCGAGTCCTTTTTGCGACAGCTGCATGGAGGATGAGGTGGAATCATCTCAGCATATGCTCCTTAGCTGCCCTGCCTTCGCGGGACTAAGATTCAAGTATCTTGGTTCTCATTTCTTTTCTGCGCCTGCTGATATAGCAGGTGTTAATAACAAAAATCTGATGAACTACATCAGCAGCATAATGAGGTTAACACAACCGCGGACTAGTCACCGTTCGTAGTCCACAATCACTCACCACTCCCCCCCATCCCTTCCCTTCCTCCCCCTTCTCTGTCCTCAAATGGTATCACAAAGGACGAACCAAACTATTTCGTCCAAGTGGGCCCTACTCTCTGGGCAACCATTATAACCTAACCTAACCTAACCGGTAGTCGCAACATAACCGTTCTGTACCATCCTTCTTTGTCACTAGTACTATCGGAGATACATACTCGGATGTGGTAATCTGAATAATATTTTCGGCTAACCACTCATCTACCTGCTTTTCTACAAAACATTGATCGGCGTATGTCATTCGACACGGTCTTTGATATACTGGCACCTCATCGGACAAGATGATCTTCATTTCAATTGACGATAACTTTTTCTTCTCGCTTCTGTAATTCGTAATCAGGTTAGGTCCCCATCCTTTGTTGCTGTTATCATCGGAGTGGGACGCAATGGGCGGTTTAAAAATGTGGGGCCTCCACGGTCGCTCCGATAATATATTTTAGAAAAAATAAAAAGCACAAAGGCGTGTCAGTATATAGTCATTAATATTTTATTTGCAGTATATACATAGATATATGCATAGAATAGATATATACATAGAAATATATATGTAATAGAAATACGTTGCTTACGTATTATTATGTATGTATTATTATATTAAGTATAATTTATAATTAATAATAAATCACCTTTTAGCTGGCTGACACGTCCTGATGCTTAGAATTCAAAAATCGCAGAGCCAGTTACAATTAAAATTGAAGTGAAAGTAACCTCGCCGAACAACGTTTAACACGGTAAAAGTTTTAACTGTTCGGCGGGGAAATGCCAGGGTTAACGGCCTTCACGTTGCAGCGACTGGAAACGGTGGTTAGCAACAGTCGGAACGGTAGGCGCAGTTACCATTAGGGTGGCTAAAATTTATATTAGATATTAGGGTGTGGCCTAAACATGCCGGCCCCCTTGCGATAAGCAATTATTGTTTTAGGACGGAGGTGTCAGCCAACGTTCGGTATATTGTGGTGAGACATCGGAGACTGCTGGTGACGTCTGAAATGCTGTAACGATAAATTTTATGTACGTGGATATTTATATGCACACAAAAAGAAGTAAAATTTGTTATATTCAAATTTATTGATTTGTAAACTGTACTATACAAAATAAAAATGTTTAATTTAATGGGCAGACCCCGGACAGTACCCAGCCAAATATTGAACTCTGCGCCATTAGGGTGCTGAGAGAGCGGGGTAGGGTCTCCTGCATCATCACGCTTGAGTACAGTTCCGCTCCTATGACTAGGCGGATAGGAGTGGATTCGAAAAATCTGGAATCCGCCAGTCTCATGTGCACGTAAGGCGCCGCTATAGCCGGGTCGACGCTTCGGAAGGGGGTGACGCGCTGGCATCCCGGTACCACCGCAGCATGTGTGACAACGCGCTTATTATTGCGGGTGGTAATACTCGCTGGCGAGGCCTAGTCACCAGTCGCGCATTGCGTCTTGGACGTTGGCGCACCAACGTCGTTCGCGTGCGTGGTCGAAAAGGCCGAGTTTCCGCTCCACGCTCGCGCCGACGTTCGTGCTGTAGCTGGGGTCGAAGAGGCCTGGTCTCCGATCCCCTGTCTACCCTTTTACGGAAAGGCCTAGTTTCCGCTGCGGCCACAACTGGGCGAAAAGGCCTAGTTTCCGCTCCAGCCGTGGTTTGATCGGGAATCGGTGTCTCCGACAAATCATCCGACGCATTTATAGACACCGCGTCGCTGTCTTCCTCAGCAACTTGCTGGCTCCACGAGCGTCGTTTCTCGGGAATATGCAGCATAGTGTGATGGTGGTCGCCGCATCGTGTGCACCTTCCCTCGCTTGTGCAATTGCGCGACTTGTGGGCCATAGATAGGCAGTTGGCGCAATAGTGGCCCAGAAGCGCTTCCCGAAGCCGCTCAGTAGTGCTTTTTCCACGGAAGACGGGGCAGAGGCGTATTGGGTGCTTCGCGTCACACAAACGGCACGTTGTCGGGTATCGATGGGGGATGCGACTAGCCCTTTTTTTCAGTACACTGTGGCAGTCATTTTTTTTAATCTGCAAAGATATTATTATAATAATCGGGGGGTGGCGAAAAATTTTTAATTAGTTTTTTTTTTTAACGAAAATTTTTAGTGTGTACACGGCTTTATAATTAGTTGCTTAATTAGCTTTAGTGTATTGTAATGGTAGTGGTGCATTGGCTGGTCAGTACAGTGCTGATCACAGTGAAGGGGAAGAGAAAAAATAAAATAATATGTGTATATATTTTGTTAATTAAATATGCACTAGGCATTTTAGTTTTTTTTTGTTATTATTTGGCTATGAGGAATTTTCATAGCCCTATGAGATACCGTGCCACCCAAAAAAAAATGTACCTAATTGGGTACAATCGCATTTTAATTAGGAGTGGGACTATTTTCGAATAATATTCGAATAAACATTATTCGAATAAAACGAATAATACTATTCGTTTCAAATAATTCGAATAGTTCATTATTCGAATACCTTACTATTCGAATACCTCACTATTCGAATACCTCACTATTCGAATACCTCACTATTCGAATACCTCACTATTCGAATACCTTACTATTCGAATACATCACTATTCGAATACTTTACTATTCGAATACCTCACTATTCGAATACCTTACTATTCGAATACCTCACTATATATTCATTTATATTAGGGAGAAAGTGCTTTTAAAAATATAAAAATTACATTGGCCCTTCTCATGGTGCTAATCAGTTTTTCTCGATTTTTGAACATTGTGATTTTTTGATTTGACCGCTTCATGTTTCAATTAGCTAATATGATAAGATTTCTTTGGTAGTGTTCTTGATAAAACATCGACAGGTATACATACTTATTTGTATGTGCATAACTAAATGGGCATAAAAACATCAGAGCGTTTCTAAAAAAATATTTGGTTTTCCCTCGTAACAATTCTTGTGTTTAGACGCCTTAATATTAATATTAGGGTGGCCCGCACAGCACTTTTCAATTTCCCATATAAATTGTATGGAATTGTATTATTCTAGCCGATAGCCCTGGTAGCTAGAGCTTTTATCTTAGATTAATCTATAATTTTAATTATATTTTAATAAATAATAATAATAATAATGTATACTTATTTATGTACACATGCAGATTGCTTTGAAATTGGATTGATGCGCAAATGCATGTGTGTATGTATCTATGTATGTATGTAAATTCAAAAAATTACGCTATAGAAGAAATTAAATAAAAATATCACTTACTTTTTGTTGCTAATGTGTGCACCTAAGCTCAGTATTGAACAACAGATACATGACATATGTATGTATATGTACATGTACCTACCCTGCTGAGTGGTCAATAGTAGGTAGATATTTCTTTGTATATTTAGTTATAAGACACTATTTGTAATAAATAATTATCATAGTATATAGTTTTTGAAGTATTTATGTACGTATGCTTTTGCTAAAGGCAAAATACCTTAACGCTCACTGTGTTTTCTTATTAATAAATAAATAATGAATTTAATCTTAATCAATTCTAAAATCTGTTTAAATATTTATTTCCTTTTGTTTTGGTGTAGAAATACTAAAGCTGATACTAAGTATTGTTTTAATTTACTCCTTGAAGGTTGGACAATATTACCAGCACTAGAAAAAACTCGCTCGGAACTTGCTGATGTAGCTGGTATTGGGAACGTGTTAATATAATATAAGCCTTTGCGTGGTTTTTGAATTTGCATACATAGGTACATGCACTTGTACAGAAACCGATTAGTAGTCCGCTAATCTAAGTAAATATTTACCAAAATATGAAACAAAAACAAAGCGCCGACACAATAAAAAGTAGGTAGTATTTTCATTTAACACGTGTCCTGTCCGCTGAGCCACAAATGGTTCAGTAAACGTGCGCCTGATAAGCACTGATACGTTCCTGAGCCATATGTGCGTCAGGGGGTATATGAACCACATGTGTTTCATGCAAAAGTCCCTCTACGCTCATGTACCATATGTATTTCAGGTAGAAATACCCCACATCCGTTTTTTTTAAATTATTATTATTACTAAAGCTATCCTATGACTACAAAAAAACAAATTATTCAAAAAACCCTGTTGGACTTGTCGGTCAATTTTGCATTTTTGTATTGCGACAGGGAACGTGTTAATATAAGCCTTTGCGTGGTTTTTGAATTTGCATACATAGGTGCATGCACTTGTACAGAAACCGATTAGTAGTCCGCTAATCTAAGTAAATATTTACCAAAAATATTCGAATAGTGAAGTATTCAAATAGTAAGGTATTTGAATAGTGAGGTGGTATTCGAATAGTAAGGTATTCGAATAGTAAGGTATTCGAATAGTGAGGTATTCGAATAGTGAGATATTCGAATAGCATTATTCGAATAAACGAATAAAAAATTCGAATAAATATTATTCGAATTACGAATACCTCTCGAATAAAAGATTGTATTATTCGAATAATTTTTATTCGAATAGTCCCACCCCTAATTTTAATATGTTCACCGCGAGGAGTGGGTACATGGTAATGGTTTTTCTTATATTCGCCGCATAGGAGGATCGCAGAGAACGTTAAATATAGAGAATTCTCACGAGCTACGAATAGTGTGAATTGTCAAAAATGAAGTCTAACCGCCGCCGGGGTGTGGTGAAACTTTTAACAGAGATGTTTTACAGCGATTTCTCCTTTAGCATATTGGCCCTGCACAGTTTTTGGCTTCTGTAGGAAATCAAATTGACGAATAGCCGACGGCATTTTGCAAAGTATTTGCTTGTGCACTTTTATGTTCCCTTGATAAACGAAAATTTATTCAATTTGTATTTTCAGACAAAGGTGATGAAGAAAAAATGATTGAATATTTATTATTTGCGCCAACATTTCAAATCAAAGTAACTTTAATATTTTGATTTAATTTAAAAAAATTCATTATAAAACGACGTCTCACATTTTGGTATGTGCGTTTTAGTAAATTTAAAACTAAACAAATTTGATGAAAATTTTTACTAATTTTTTGAGTCGAAATTAATTCATAGCATACAAGTGTTTTGGTATATCGATATATGTATTTACATTTGAATATGCATTTATTTGTTCCTTTGGCAAACCAAATCTTTTTCAATTTACATTTTATTACAGGGAATAATAATATACATACCTTTGTATGTATGCATTTTTTAGATAGTATAAAACTTTAAAATAAATAAAGGAAAGCTTCAAAGGAACGTATTTGCATATATGGGACAACTAAGTTCAATTGCATCTTTATTAAATATAGTGTTGCACGCATATGTGTGCACTGAAGCAGCATGACCTACCTCACGACCATCGCCTTATCATATTTCATGCAATAATTAGGGTGTAAATATTCGAATGATCGAATTCCTGCAAATGCTAAAACACTTCTTCTGCATATGCATCGACGTGTGTGCACACTTGATAACTATACCTACATATATCTATATCAATTGATCAAATCAATAAATTCTGTATACAAAACGCTTCATTACCAGGCACACAGGAAGATGGCATATGCAAATATAAATATGTGAATTGAATTCAAGCAAATCAATGCTTATTAATATACACATATGCATGTACATACAACCACACACACAGGGCACTCACTTTATTCCTCAAAATGCGTATGTCGTTCAAAGCTAAAATTCTATGCCTAGCGACTACAAGAACAAAATGCAGTCTTAGGCGCAGGCGTAGCGGCCATCATTCTAGTTGACATAGCGCTGAACAGTCGCGGCGGCGCCGAACAGTTTCAACTATTGTACTGTGCAACAAAAACTCATCATCAAAAAATTCATTGATAAATTCGAGCTCATAGTTCTAAGAGCAAGTACTTTCATTCATAAAACGAGCCGCCCATATGCCAATTTTCACGACAATTCGAAAATAGTCAATATTGGAATAGGAATTGGTAGTCGAGTGCCCGCGGCTTCGTACATATGTATGCATCAATATGAATGCGCGCTGGATTTCTTGCGAAGTTTTACCGTTTCATTTTGAGCTGTGGCTGGTGAGCATATGTACATACACACAGCATATTACATATGCGCATATGTATATAAATTCACAAATTTACATTTGCATATGCCATCTTCCTGTGCGCCTGGTAATGAAGCGTTTTCTATAGAGGATTTTGATTCAGTTGAAGGGATTCAACAAAGTTTTACAGACACCAGACAGACAGACATAACATATGTATATAATTTTGGATGATTTGGAAAATTCAAATATATAGGTCATATCAAAATGCTACCTAACATTCTTTGCTTCTAATCATCAACAAATTCTTATCGACTGCTGCTAAATTTACATAATTCAGCCCCTTACTGTTAACTTTTGGTGAAAAATGTGGCTTTGGTGTACCTCGCGCGCAAAACGAGTACCCCTGAAAAGTGCTGCCTTTTCAGTCATTGAGACTTCTCTATATTTAACGTTCTCTGAGGATCGTGTCTTGGCTATGTGTGGATCGTAACCAAGTACAAGGTGTCCTGCCGTGGTGTACGTGATATATTTGTTTTCTTTTGTTCTTCTTATATTTTGTCTATAATAAGAACAAAATGATAAGCAAAAGAAAAAATTTATATATATATATATAAATATGATTTTGCGTAGCATTTGCATACATGTAAGATTCCGAGTTCAACAGTTTCTTATTTCACAAACATATCATTTATTTATTATACAAACGGTTTACAACTTATTATTTCTTTAACATACAACGGTTCACAAACTTATTATTTCTTTAGTTCCAACAGTTTACAGACTTGTCATTTTCTTTAGTTTAAACAATTCACGAACTTATCATTTATTTAATTTCAACAGTTTACAGACTTGTCATTTTCTTTAATTTAAACAATTCACAAACTTATCGGTCTCTTAAATTCAACGGTTTACAAACTTTTATATTTCTTGATTCAGACAGTTTCTAACTTATCATTTCCTTTATTACACAAACAATTTACAACTCATCATCTCTTAGTTACACAAACAGTTTGGTTAATGCGCGCGTTACTTCGCTTGATGGCGGTTCAGCTTACAATAATTATTCTGTCCTGTCGTTCGTATCGTCAACGTCTTCGTTGGGTATGTTCGCAGTAAGGTCATTTGTTTCGTTCCCTTGTTGTCCGTGTTAGTCCGGTCGCACACTGTGCGCTCTGTCTCCTATTGTGTCTGTTCGTCGTGTCCGTCATTTCCTACATTCGGCCATCCTGCGCGCTCATTCGGCCCGAATGAGGGATCCCATCTTTTCATGAACTCAGCCACTGTCGTGGTTCGACCTGGGCCTTCGTGATCGCCAATCTTTTCCACAGTGTATCGCCCACGTCTCATCTTTTTCACGATTTTATATGGACCCAGATATTTCGGCTTCAACTTTAGCCCCACTCCATACTGCGTTCGCTTAATGGCTACTAGCTCGTCGATGGCATATTCGGGTTCTGTTCTTCGGTTTGCGTTGTAAGTCCGTCGATTTTCTTCTTGAATAACGACGATGTTTTCCCGGGCTTGACGACGCGCTTCTTCTCTCTCTGCATCCATCTCGTCGATAGCCTCGTTCTCCAGTAATTCTTGCAATTGCGGAATGCCCACGACTCGCATCTCTAGACCTGTCAATATCTTAAACGGCGATGATTTAGTGCTGCGCGCTGGGGTGCTGTTAAGGAATCTTTGAACGCGATTTACCTGCGTATACCATTTTCCAGGATTCTCCAGACACAGCTTTGCTATCATTGGCACCACCACTCGATGTATTCGCTCGACCTGTCCATTTCCGCGTGGCACTCCAGTTGCTATCAGCAGATGTTCGATTTGCTCGCTCTCGCAGTAGCTCTTAAAATGGTTCGAGGTAAAAGCGGAACCTCTGTCCGTGATTATTCGCTTCGGGTTCCCGAAAACTGCGGACTGCCTCTGCAATCGGTCGACGACGGCCTCTGCGTCTGTGTTCCTTGTTGGATAGAGCCAAACAAACTTCGAGAAAGCGTCTATTACTACTAAAATATAATTATATGCCTTCTTAGTAGGCTCCATCGGGCCCACATGGTCTTCTTTATTTATCGGGTTCAAGTAGCCCTCCTTTTTCCCAGTCTTGGAATTTGTCACTAAACATTCTACACAACCTTTTACTACTTGGGCAACCTTACTATTGAGCTGTGGTATATAGTATGTCCTCTCCACCGCATCTTGCGTCCTCTTAACTGAGAAATGACCTTGCCTATGCGCCACTTTGATGATCTCTTCTTCCATTGCCGACGGTACGACTATGAGCTCCTTCAGTGGGTCTTTATACAAAACGTCGTGTTTTAAATAGAAATCTTCGTAGTCGTCCCTTTCCAGTACCTTACGGACAGCCCGTATCCAGCCATCCTGTTGTTGTGCCTGCTTTAACCGGTGCCGCAATGAATCTTCTAAAATTAAGCATGAGATCCTGCTCAGAGCGTCAACATGTCGCATCTTCGTGCCGCTACGGTGCTCAATTTCGTAGTTGAAATCCTGTAGAAACATCGCCCAACGTGAAACTCTAAGTGGAACGTCCCTTTTCTTCATAGTCATGGTGAAAGCGTTACAGTCAGTGACTATCTTGAATCGTATGCCCAGCAAGTAGATTCTCCATTTCTTGAGTGCCTCGATGACTGCCAGTACCTCCGTAACTGCTTTCGGATTGTATAGCTTTAAGACTGGTGCAGTTGTTAAAGCTAATTGAAGCTGCTTGAATGCTGCTATCCGGTCGTCTTGAAGGACGAACTTAGTATTTGAATTACTGACCTGAATAATGCCTTCCGCTAGCCAATCCGCTACTTGATCATCCACTATCTTCCGGTCTGCATAAGACATACGTCTAGGTCGCTCGTATACTGGATTGTCGTCGGTGAGCAAAATCTTCATCTCCACCGGTGAAATCCTTTTCTTCACAGGCTTGTAGGCCATTATTAAATTCTCCACTGTTTCTTCTTCTGCTTTACCCAGATGCAAGAGATCCGTCCCGTGATGTACGTCTTCCTCCATTTTCTCTATTAAGCAAAGATTTCCGAACTCTTCTCTCAACTCTACAATGTTGCTTGCTGGCTCTCGTTCGACAGGCTCCTCTACTACCGCATTACACTCATGTACCACCCTGTTCTGCGGGCGCACATACTTGACGCTCCCAGCGCCGCTCTGATTGTAATCATCTTCACCTCGCATCTCTGCATGCCTACGTGGACGCTCATCCACCAATGGTTGCGTGTTAGGGCCCTCTCTCAGCTTCCTAGCCGCATCCTTCATACCTGCGTAAAACGCATCTAAATCTTCGGCGATCGAATCACCACTACTTGCACTTGCGCAATTACCAGCCACTGCCTTGCACACCGCTGCACCGTCATCTGGACTTTCTTCGACTCGCCCTCTTCCCATCACCTGTCGGCCGCCTGCACGTTTCCTTTCATTGTGTTCGTCTAACTTTTCTCGAAATAGAGCACCTTCTTCCCTGATAATTAGGTCAACATGTTAGAGGACATCATTGCCTATTACCAATGAGTAGCTTAAATCGCGTTCTCTCGTCACGTGGAACGCTATCTCTAATGAAACGCCGTCTATTTGCATAGTCATGGTAAAGCTGCCGATTGTTGTTAGCGTGCTATTACCAATGCCTACCAATTTCCGCCTCTCCTTGTTCAGCTGTACATCTAAGTTTAACATCATCAGTGTGTCGTAACGCATTAGACATAAATCTGATCCGGTGTCAATTAATGCCGAAACCGTTTGATTAGATGTGCTAAAACATATGTCTTTAAAAATTAGGCCGCTTTTTGTTACCCCCATCATGTTTACCGAATTCTTTTCGAGCTTCGAATCTTGTTTTATGTATTTGCATTCGCTAGCACGATGACCTTCATTTCCGCATTTAAAACATATGAAACGCTTACGCGGACAGTCCCGAGCAAAATGCGAACTATCACCGCAATTAAAACAACGCTTACTTATTGCGCCAGAACTCGTTGAAGCTTTCCCCATGGATGTGAGTTGTACCTGTTTCGCGTTTGAAGACGAAGGCCTATTTGATCTCACCTTCTCATAGACCTTTATTTGCTCCTTTAGATCTTGTACACATGTCGCCTGATATAAATTCGATTTGTTGATTTTGGTGTCATTGATCCCTTCGATGAAATATTCGATTAAGCTGGAGTCATCTAAATTAAGCGGTTTACCAATCTCCATCATAGCGTACAGGTATTCGCGAAGATGTTCCCCTTGTCGCTGGCGACGATTACGAAGAGCACGATGTATCTCGATCGATGAAATATTTGTGCCAAATTCTCTACGTAGTGCTGATTTTAGTGAATCCCAACTGCTTATGCCGCTCTGACTTCGAACGAAAAGCTTCGCTGCACCCTTTAACAATTGCTTGCCGTATATAAATCGTTGTAGATCACCCCACTGTACTGCTATTGCGTTATCTTCAAATTCCTCTATCCATTGTTCAAATGTAGGCTGTCCTGATCCGTTAAACTTCGTCAGTGAATCTTCGATATCACGAAGGGTAAATGTTGGACGTTCAGCCGTTGGTCTACGCGTATCACGCCTATTTGCTACATCATCATAGTCCGATTCTTCGCCGTCGCTAGCATTCAGGCCGAAATGTACGAGTAGTCTGTCTCGTAATGTCGCTTTACGTCCGCTTGTTTCCAACCCCAACCCTTCCAACTGTTCCCTCAACCCGTCTACCGTCAATGCTAAAATTTGGTCTCGGTCCATGTCTTACAGAGTTTATTTAATTATTTAGTGATAATTATATAAATGAACAATTTGGTATAATAAAATGTAAATAGGAAAATTCGGTTATTAAAAAAAAATGTTCGCATGAGCTTGCACACTAGCGAATCTTCAATTTTCAAAATTACATCAAAATTATTTTTAAAATTAATTCGCTTAGCGCTTACCAATTCCAAAAAATACGTTCAATAATATAAAGTAACGTTCAATATTAGCGGTACCCTTCCCTGCCGTTATCGCCTACGCTGCTCTGGTCTCGCCGCTGCTCTGCCAACGTCGGTCACTTGCGCAGTCGCTCTCTGCTGCTCCGATCCGTTACCGCTGCTACTCTGGTGTCGCTACTACTGCCAACGTCGGTCACTTGCGCAGTCGTTCTCTGCTGCTCCGATCCGTTACCGCTGCTACTCTGGTCTCGCTGCTACTGCAATCGATCCCGTTAACGCACTTGTTAAATTTACCGTGGCCGAAATCTCACTTCTGGCACCACTTGAAGGATTCCGAGTTCAACAGTTTCTTATTTCCCAAACATATCATTTATTTATTATACAAACGGTTTACAACTTATTATTTCTTTAACATACAACGGTTCACAAACTTATTATTTCTTTAGTTCCAACAGTTTACAGACTTGTCATTTTCTTTAGTTTAAACAATTCACGAACTTATCATTTATTTAATTTCAACAGTTTACAGACTTGTCATTTTCTTTAGTTTAAACAATTCACAAACTTATCGGTCTCTTAAATTCAACGGTTTACAAACTTTTATATTTCTTGATTCAGACAGTTTCTAACTTATCATTTCCTTTATTACACAAACAATTTACAACTCATCATCTCTTAGTTACACAAACAGTTTGGTTAATGCGCGCGTTACTTCGCTTGATGGCGGTTCAGCTTACAATAATTATTCTGTCCTGTCGTTCGTATCGTCAACGTCTTCGTTGGGTATGTTCGCAGTAAGGTCATTTGTTTCGTTCCCTTGTTGTCCGTGTTAGTCCGGTCGCACACTGTGCGCTCTGTCTCCTATTGTGTCTGTTCGTCGTGTCCGTCATTTCCTACATACATAAGTGCATGATGTTAGAAAAAACTAATAGTTTGCGTTACTTTACGCAAACTATCCCTGGAATGTCGAACCCATTTATATCATTCCTCTAGGGTATTTTTTTTTTGTTTTTAAAAATTAATTTCCTTAATGGCTGACTTCGACCCATTCCCTTTTCACACGTGTAGACGGCGGGTCGGGTCCGGGTTTTTTTTTTTTGTGTGTCGAACGTGTGTAAAAAATTCGAAAGTGAATTTGTCAAAAAAATAATAAGTGACAAATAGTGTGAGTGAGAAAAAGGAAAAAAAATGTCGCACTAAGAAAAAATTTCAGATCGTGCGTTGTATTAAAAGTGTTAAGTGGCAATTTGTTGGCCTTTCGGTTTTGCGTGTGAATACAGGCTAGATAAAAAGTGCGTAAAAAGTCCACATGTACGCGTTACCAATGACGGCAATTTAGTGAATCTACCACCCACAAGTAGGCCTTGGACCACGGCAAAGAAAGAGCGCCATCAGAATTTGCGTATGGTTCTCGCATTTGGATCATCATGGAACGAGGGCGAAATATATCTGACAAACTATAATGTTTTTTTTAATGAAACTTGGTGGAGATGTTAGTGAGGTGTTAAGGAACACTCTTTATAACTTTTAATTATTCGGGAAATAATAATTTTTTAATTATTTACATTCAAAATTCCCTCGGCAACTTCACTATAATTTGCCACATTACACTCTATATTTTTTAACACTTGACTAAATTCACCAAATATACACTCACACGCGTGTTTTTACCGATTTTTATGCTAATATTCTAATTATATCTATTAAAATTAAATGCAAATTCATTTGCCTTTGCAATCACATTCCAATTTTAAGCGCGAATAAGAAGAAGATTGGAATTACAACAGTATGGTGTTCTACGCAAAAATACTGTGTTAATTAATTTAATTTAATTTTAATTACTTTATTATTTTTTGTGATACGCTTAATATCATTGTTTTTAAGTTTAAATGAGTTGTATGTTTTTATTTACAAAATTATTTCTCAACTTTAAATTACAGCAAAAAATACTGCAGTTTTACAATGAACCTTCCACTGAACATCCCTGCGTGCGAACTTCGTTTTCATTTCAGGTGTATGGCAACACCAACTTTTCGCTAAATTAGAGAACTTTAACATTAAATTACTTAAAAACTATAAGCCTCCGGCAGGTTCTGTTTTCAGTTTTAAGATGGGGATACACCCCTCTATCACCCCCTTTTTACCGTTTTTTCCAAAGCGATATACATTATACTAAAGTTTTTCCCAATTTGAATGCTGACAAAGAGCAATTTGCTGAAGCACAGAAAGACTGATGTGATTGCGACCATCCCATGTTGAAGATATCTGGGATGTCGCAATATGGAAGGATATCTATAATCCCCTCGTTGCCGCTGCTAAGAGGTAATTATGTTAATACGTGAATGTGTATGTGAAAGTAAAAATGTGCCTTTTTAGATGTTTGTGTCATCTAAGCTTTAAGTGACCTAGAAAAGCCTACCTACATATATAGTATGTGCAAGAAAATCATTTGCAGCTGTTCGAACTTGTGGGAGGAATGTTGGGCAAAGCGGTGTATGAGGGCATTGTTGTGGACGTGCCATTCGCTACGTTCTTTCTCTCACAGCTCTTGGGCCAGATACATCAAGCGCGGTACTCCTGTATGGATGAGCTGCCATCATTGGACAACGAGCTTTATCGCAGCCTCACATTCAATATGCATTACAAAAGATGTGTCTAACTTAACTTACATATTCAAAAGTGTTTGTTACTATAATTCGGAATATGTTATCGCTTTTCAAATATTCTCCTTTGTGTACAAAAATAATGCGGTTTACTTTCGCAGTTTTCTCATTAATGTTGTGCAATTTATTATGTTTTAGAGTTTTATATAACTGTGATAGAAAATTAACAAAGCGTTCTAGTTGAATGCTAAGATATAATTACAAAAATGGTTAATATGGGGCTAATTTAATAATTTCACTTTTCCCTAATATGGTTTTTGTAACAGTGAAATAAATTTTTATGTAAATAGCATTGTCGTAATGTAATATTTGTCTATTTTACACATATATTAATGCTAATGGAACATCTGGGAACTATGTTGTATGTGCATAAGTATAAAGCGAAATTCAATAAACTGATTATAATCAATGAAATTAAGAAAACCGATTTTTGTTCAATTCTTAGCAACTTTAATTTTTCTACAACAAACTTCAGGTAGGGAATTTCTAAAATAATAGGAAATTAAAGCAGTGAATCCAAAACGTTGTTAATATTCCTACAGATAATAAAATTAATTTTAAAAATGTTGAGAATTTCGATGCAATTGCATGTAGAGTTGTAGGATTGTAGGGGTTGTTGTAGCTTCTTAGGTTTGCTAAGGTATAACAGTCTGGTTGTTGTTGTTGTTGTTTTAACAGCATAGTTAGGCCTGTCAGTGTAACTATATCATCGGTCGTCTTCGTCTAGCTTATCTAAGGGTAGGCCCAGGAAACATGCTGTTTCGACAGGTTGGGTCCAGAGGGAGAGGGGGGTTAGATGAGTCGGTTTGAGGGTGCATGTGAAGAGGTGGTTAGTGCCGTGCGGGGTACCTTCACATGCCGGACATGTGTTTGGTATGTCGGGGTCAATTCTGGATATGTAGGAGTTTAACCTGCTACAATATCCAGAACGTAATTGTGCCAATGTTACACGAGTCTCACGGGAAGCTGGAGCTCTTCATCTGCGATGGGTGGTGGTTGGACTCCGATTACGGCATTCACAGGACGGGAGTTCATGAAGGTGGTAACGGTCTCCCGGTGAATGTCGTTTATTGACTGTCTAAATACTGCCCGGTCCAGTAGGTTTCGGTCAGTTTTGTCCTGGAGTTCGTCAGCGTAGTCTAGGAGGTGTCTCCTGACGTGCCTGGGAGGCGGCTCAGGCTCAAGCAGGTGTCTGCAGGGGTGAAACCTGCGGTAACACCCCAGCAGGAACTGCTTGCTGAGCAGTTTGTGGTGCTCCGCTACTGGGAGCATTTGTGCCTCGTTGTGAAGATGTTGGATGGGTGACATCAGGAGGCACCCGGTCGCTGTCCGAATGGCGGTATTTTGACATGTCTGAAGCTTTGTCCACTGCGAATCACTAGTTCCCGGCGACCAGACAGGCGCAGCATAGTTTAGAACCGGCCGGCCAATTGCCTTAAATGTCGAAAGCAACAGTTCTTTGTCTTTACCCCAAGTGCTGCCGGTCAGCGATTTGAGGACCTTGTTGCGATTTTGGACTTTTGTGGCAATTGCGGTTGTATGCGCAGAGAAGGAGAGCAAGCTGTCAAAGGTTACACCCAAAACTTTGGGGTTATTTACAGTCGGAATTGGTGTGTCGTCGACTTTTACCTTAAGGGGCAGCTTGACCTCCTTTGTCCAGGTGGTGAAAAGGGTCGCCGTGGACTTGGTGGGGGAAAGTTGGAGATTCATCGCAGTGAAAAAGCGAGAAAGGTCGGTGAGGTAGTTGTTCACTTTGGAACACAGGCCATTAATGTCATTGCCCGACGCCATTATCGTGCAATCGTCAGCGTATGAGATCAGGGAAAATCCCGCTGGTGGTTGGGGGAGCTTCGAGATGTAGAAGTTAAAAAGCAAGGGTGAAAGGACACCACCCTGCGGTACGCCTTGCTTCATCTTCCTCTGCTTTGATATTTGATCTCGAAAAATCACTGACGAGTGCCGACCGCTCAGGTTGTTCGCGGACCACCTCTTCAGACCTGGCGGGAGTGTCGACTGATAAATATCATCTAGTAGCGTGGAATAGCTGACTGTATCGAAAGCCTTCTTTATGTCCAACGCTACTAGGACAGTCCTCTCGCAGGAGGGGTTTTGTTAAGCCCGCGATTTATCTGGGCGTTTATGGCGGTGAGTGCAGTGGTGGTGCTATGCACTCGTCGGAGTCCGTGCTGATGTGGGGCTGGGGCCAGGTATGTCGTGTAGAGTGGGAGTAGGAGGGCTTCAAGTGTCTTCACTACTGGGGAAAGGAGAGTTATCGGCCGATAAGACTCCCCTTGGTTGGCGGGTTTCCCAGGTTTCAGTAGTGGGACCACTCTCCCTGCTTTCCACTTGTCAGGGATGATGAGAGTGGCAAGGGACAAATTGAAGACCCTTGTGAGGAATCCTTCTCCCAGGGGTCCCAGATGCTTCAGCATCAGCGCGTTTAAACCGTCAGGGCCAATGGCTTTCGATGATTTCGACTTGTTGATGGCCCCCTAAACTTCATCACCGGAGAAATTAAGTGGCGCACTGTCGTTCGTCAGTTTGTGCAGCCTTCTGGTAACACGACGTTTGGTTCTGTCGCCCGGAGGATGCAGTATGAACAGCCGGCTAAAATAGCTCGCGCATCTCTTCGGGTCCGACGAAGTACAACTGTTGAAGGTGATAGCCACCTTGTCGTTGTGCTTCGTCAGGTTCGACAGGGGCGTAACGGTGGACCAGAGCTTACTCACCCCGGAGGTGAGGTTACAGGTCTTCAGGTGCTCAACCCATTTGGTCCGCTTATGTTGATTTACCAGTTGCCGGATCTCCAAACTGAGATCCCTTATGCGGGGATCCCCGGGATCGGCCTGGCGTAGGTGGTCACGCTCATTTGCTAAACTGGCTGCTTCGGCTGGGAAATGAGGACGTCCTTATAACTTCCAGCTGGAATGAAGCGAGCCGCGGCAGCTGTGAGCACCTTGCGAAATGCGCGTTCGCCCACGCGCACATCAGTGGGGATGGGAAGAGCGGCGAAGGTGTCCTCGGTGAATTCCGTGAAGCCGGCCCAATTAGCTTTTTTAAAGTTAAAATAGGACCGGTGATTCGCGGAAACGAAGTCGGCAGGTCTCTCAATCGAGACGATAATGGGCAAGTGGTCTGATGCAAGCGATAGCATAGGTCGCCACGTTATGCTATTTATCAGACCCGCGCTACCTATTGTTAGGTCAGGCGAGCTGCTACAATTGCCCACTACCCTGGTGGGGGCGTCGTCGTTCACAGTGCTGAATGTCGAGTCGTCTATCTGCTCTGCCAATTGCTGTCCCCTACGATCATTTGGCAGGCTTGAATGCCAAAGATCGTGATGCGCATTAAAGTCGCCTACAACCAATCGGTTTTCACCTCTGATGAAAGCACCTATATCAGGGTGATATCCTGCCGGGCAGCAGGTGGTATATATACGTTAAATATTTCGAGCTCGGAATCGCCTGACCGGACAGCTATGCCTTGACATTCTAAGGTGCTGTCCCTGCGGTCGATTCCTTCATCGATGAGACGATACTGCACTGTGTGGTGGACTATAAACGCTAGGCCACCACCATTGTCTCGCTCGCGATCGTGTCTGTGCACGTTATAGCCATCCCTGGTGATCAGAGATGACCTAGCGTGCAACTTTGTTTCCTGGACCGCAGCTATTTTAATACTGTGCCGGCTCATAAAGTCAACTATCTCGTGGACCTTACTCGTAAGTCCGTTGCAGTTAAACTGGAGAAGCTTGAAGCTTCTCGGAGAGGTCTGTGTAATCCGGGGGGTGAGGGACGCGTGGGGTTGTCTACGTTGGACCTGCTGCGCAATCCACTGTGGTTGTTGCGGCCTGATGGTGGTGGGCGGCCGCGCTTCCGGGGGCGGTAGTGGGTGCAGAGCTCTGCAGCAGGGGGCAACGTAGGCAGTTGTCCACTCACGGGTGGTGCGCAGGCCGGAACATCTCCGAAAATGGCACCAGCCATTGCAAGAATTGCATTGGACTGATACCAGATTCCGAGGTATTACGGTCTGACAGGTATTACAGTCTGGTGATGCCAATCACCTTCTAATAAAGGGTGAATCGCGAAGTGAGATTTGTTTCTACTAGGTAGGTATTGGAAGATATTACGATGAGGTTTTAGGTGGCGATTTTTCCGTTTCTGCTGAGTAAGGAGGAAGTAGGACCAGTTTGGCTAGTGGTCTAGTCACCTGTCTCTTTTGGGTCGTGATGTCCACTACGTGTACTTGATTGTCGGGTCCAGGATGTAGTTTTACTACTCGTCCCATTCTCCATTCGTTTGGTGGTAGGTTGTCCTCTTTAATGACGACAAGGTCCCCTACCTTGATGTTAGGTTTTTGATGTTTCCACTTCGTGCGTTTTTGCAATTCGATGAGGAATTCCCTTTTCCATCGTTTGCAAAAGGTTTGATGGAGGGCTTTCAATTTCTGCCACCGATTCACAATTGAGGCAGGATTCTCGCTGGTTTCTATTTCTGGCGGAGCTAAGAGATGTCCGCCAACCAGAAAGTGACCAGGTGTGAGAGGCTCTAGATCAGATGGCTCATTTGAAGAGGGACTTAAGGGTCGCAAATTGAGACAGGACTCAATTTGGCATAAGAGGGTATTAAACTCCTCAAAAGTGTATTTCAGGCCAGAGGCTGTCTTTTTGAAGTGGGCTTTGAAGCTTTTCACACCTGCTTCCCACAGTCCGCCCATATGAGGGGCTGCTGCAGGTATGAAGTGCCATGTTAATGCCTGTTGGGCATATTTTGAAAGCGTGTTATTGCGTGCATCCGCAATAAACGCTATAAATTCTGATCGTAAAGATCGAGAAGCTCCTACAAAGTTGGTACCATTGTCGGAGGAAACATTTTTTGGACATCCTCGTCTAGCAACGAATCTCGAGAAGGCTGCTAGAAAGGATGGGGTACTTAGGTCATTGGTGGCCTCTAAATGGATGGCTTTGGTGGCGAAACAGATAAAAAGACAGACGTAGCCTTTGGAAATGCGATATCCTCTGCCGCGGAAGCTTTTGATGTCAAATGGACCTGCGAAATCTATACCTGTATTAGTGAATGCACGCGAAAAGGTGGTGCGTACCTGAGGAAGGATTCCCATGAGTTGGGTTTGCGATCGTTTTTTATAGATCGTGCAGATCTTGCAATTATGGATGATGGATCGGATCATATTTTTAACTCGCGGAATCCAGTACTGCGTTCGAATTAAGCGCAACATCAGCTGATTTTCGCCATGCAGTGATATTTCGTGAATGAATTTGGTTATAAGGCGTGATAACCTGCTATTGTATGGAAGGATAATAGGATGACGTTCGTTATATGATAAGTTGAGGGATGCGCCCAGACGACCGCCTGCCCTCATGATGTCATCTTTGTCGAGGAATGGATTGAGGGGCAATATCTCACTTTTTGTGTCAACTGTTTTCTTTTGTTTCAATTTCGCGTATTCTCCACCGTAATATTGCTTTTGACTGTTTATGATTAAGCGTTGTGTCGTTGCTTTAATTTCATCAGGTGAAATTAAGCAAGACTTTGCTTGAAATGCAGTCTTCGTATTAGGATGGGTTCTTTGAGAGAATCTCATAATATATGATAAAACTCTCAAAACCCTTGGTAAATTGGAAAAACGGTCAAGAATATCGCTGAAATTGATTGTTGTTGTTGAATATACCTTTACCTTTTTCTCTTCCATCGTTGTTTCATGGTTACATTCTGATGTCGGCCATCGTGTTTTGTCTTCTTGTAGGTAAGAAGGACCCTGCCCCCACAAAGAATTGTGAACCAGTTCCTTGGCCGGAAGTCCTCTGCTTGCTAAGTCTGCTGGATTTTATGCCGAGTCCACATGACGCCAGTTATTGTTTCCTACCTTTTCCACTATTTTGGTTACTCGATGTGCCCCAAAGGTTGACCACGAGCAGGGCGGTTTGCGAATCCAAGCAAGGACGATTGTCGAATCTGTCCACAGATGAACATCCAAATGTGCTAGGCTGAGATTTTCCGTGACAGTTTCTATAATATCCGCTAATAGGACGGCACCACATAGTACCAAACGGGGAAGGGATATCGTCTTAACAGGTGCCACTCTGGTTTTCGCGAGGCGTAGGTTGAGGTATACTTGATCCTGTTTCTTCACACGCAAGTAGACAGCAGCCGCGTATGCCTTTTCCGAAGCGGCGCAGAACCCATGGATTTCGGCATTGTCTGCTGGTGAATAGTGCACCCAACGAGGTAGGCGGATATTATCAATTTCCCCATAATTCTGCATAAATGTCTGCCAGCGGTCTCATGTGACCGCAGATACGGTGTCGTCCCAATCAGTGCCTTCTAACCAAATGTTTTGCTTAATAATCTTGGCGGTAATTATTATTGGGGCGAGCCACCCTAGTGGATCAAAAAGTTTGGCGATTGCCGAAAGGATTTCTCTTTCCGTAAGAACATCGTGGTTTTTTATTGGCTTTGTCATAAAATAAAAATGGTCGCAATGAGCATTCCATCTTATGCCAAGTGCCTTTACCGAACTAGTATCTTCGAAATCTAAAAAATCTTCATTGAGCAAATGGGCTTTTGGGATGCCCTTTAGAATTTTGTTGCAGTTGGAAGTCCATTTTCGCAATGGAAATCCAGCGGACTGCAAAACAATATATTGTATGCAAACGTGAACGGTCGTGTTTTTAATTGCTCCGCTATCGAAGTTTTAAATAAGTTTTAAATATGATCCTAAACCATCATAAATACGAAATTGTGTAATTTTCTTGCGAGACAGTGACTCTATTTTATTAAATTTATTCTTCTTGGCTATTGCATAATATACCGATCTAAAAATGCCGTGTCTATGTGCCAACAAAGTTGAGCGCACACAAGAGAAAGTGCAGTGCGACAAGTGCAATGACCTTTTTCATTTAAATTGTGTCAACCTACTACCTGTTGACCTTAAAACGGGTAAGCAATTCATCTGCGATAAGTGTGCCGCTGTTCGTCGACAATCCCTTCGAGCACCATCAACTCCCATCAACCTGGATGACGAAATTGCCACTGCTGATAATGTTCCTGTGAATCCAGCTAATTTAAGTGCACAGGTATCACCACATCAACAACTGCCGAAATCAACATCAGCTGACGACGTAAACAAAGGCTGCTAGAAAGGATGGGGTACTTAGGTCATTGGTGGCCTCTAAATGGATGGCTTTGGTGGCGAAACAGATAAAAAGACAGACGTAGCCTTTGGAAATGCGATATCCTCTGCCGCGGAAGCTTTTGATGTCAAATGGACCTGCGAAATCTATACCTGTATTAGTGAATGCACGCGAAAAGGTGGTGCGTACCTGAGGAAGGATTCCCATGAGTTGGGTTTGCGATCGTTTTTTATAGATCGTGCAGATCTTGCAATTATGGATGATGGATCGGATCATATTTTTAACTCGCGGAATCCAGTACTGCGTTCGAATTAAGCGCAACATCAGCTGATTTTCGCCATGCAGTGATATTTCGTGAATGAATTTGGTTATAAGGCGTGATAACCTGCTATTGTATGGAAGGATAATAGGATGACGTTCGTTATATGATAAGTTGAGGGATGCGCCCAGACGACCGCCTGCCCTCATGATGTCATCTTTGTCGAGGAATGGATTGAGGGGCAATATCTCACTTTTTGTGTCAACTGTTTTCTTTTGTTTCAATTTCGCGTATTCTCCACCGTAATATTGCTTTTGACTGTTTATGATTAAGCGTTGTGTCGTTGCTTTAATTTCATCAGGTGAAATTAAGCAAGACTTTGCTTGAAATGCAGTCTTCGTATTAGGATGGGTTCTTTGAGAGAATCTCATAATATATGATAAAACTCTCAAAACCCTTGGTAAATTGGAAAAACGGTCAAGAATATCGCTGAAATTGATTGTTGTTGTTGAATATACCTTTACCTTTTTCTCTTCCATCGTTGTTTCATGGTTACATTCTGATGTCGGCCATCGTGTTTTGTCTTCTTGTAGGTAAGAAGGACCCTGCCCCCACAAAGAATTGTGAACCAGTTCCTTGGCCGGAAGTCCTCTGCTTGCTAAGTCTGCTGGATTTTATGCCGAGTCCACATGACGCCAGTTATTGTTTCCTACCTTTTCCACTATTTTGGTTACTCGATGTGCCCCAAAGGTTGACCACGAGCAGGGCGGTTTGCGAATCCATGCAAGGACGATTGTCGAATCTGTCCACAGATGAACATCCAAATGTGCTAGGCTGAGATTTTCCGTGACAGTTTCTATAATATCCGCTAATAGGACGGCACCACATAGTACCAAACGGGGAAGGAATATCGTCTTAACAGGTGCCACTCTGGTTTTCGCGAGGCGTAGGTTGAGGTATACTTGATCCTGTTTCTTCACACGCAAGTAGACAGCAGCCGCGTATGCCTTTTCCGAAGCGGCGCAGAACCCATGGATTTCGGCATTGTCTGCTGGTGAATAGTGCACCCAACGAGGTAGGCGGATATTATCAATTTCCCCATAATTCTGCATAAATGTCTGCCAGCGGTCTCATGTGACCGCAGATACGGTGTCGTCCCAATCAGTGCCTTCTAACCAAATGTTTTGCTTAATAATCTTGGCGGTAATTATTATTGGGGCGAGCCACCCTAGTGGATCAAAAAGTTTGGCGATTGCCGAAAGGATTTCTCTTTCCGTAAGAACATCGTGGTTTTTTATTGGCTTTGTCATAAAATAAAAATGGTCGCAATGAGCATTCCATCTTATGCCAAGTGCCTTTACCGAACTAGTATCTTCGAAATCTAAAAAATCTTCATTGAGCAAATGGGCTTTTGGGATGCCCTTTAGAATTTTGTTGCAGTTGGAAGTCCATTTTCGCAATGGAAATCCAGCGGACTGCAAAACAATATATTGTATGCAAACGTGAACGGTCGTGTTTTTAATTGCTCCGCTATCGAAGTTTTAAATAAGTTTTAAATATGATCCTAAACCATCATAAATACGAAATTGTGTAATTTTCTTGCGAGACAGTGACTCTATTTTATTAAATTTATTCTTCATGGCTATTGCATAATATACCGATCTAAAAATGCCGTGTCTATGTGCCAACAAAGTTGAGCGCACAGAAGAGAAAGTGTAGTGCGACAAGTGCAATGACCTTTTTCATTTAAATTGTGTCAACCTACTACCTGTTGACCTTAAAACGGGTAAGCAATTCATCTGCGATAAGTGTGCCGCTGTTCGTCGACAATCCCTTCGAGCACCATCAACTCCCATCAACCTGGATGACGAAATTGCCACTGCTGATAATGTTCCTGTGAATCCAGCTAATTTAAGTGCACAGGTATCACCACATCAACAACTGCCGAAATCAACATCAGCTGACGACGTAAACAAATTAGATATCAGTCTGAATACAATTATCAGAGAAATTGCTGCACTGAGATCAGAAAATGCTCGTGCGATGGCTGCAATTAGCTCTCTCAAAGTGGATAAGCAGTTGCTGATTTCGCAAATAAGTGATTTGTGTGCAGAAGTAAAGGAGTTACGAAAACATCAAACGGTTGATGTCTCCTCTGCTCTGGTACAGCTAACCGCTGAGGTGAAAGACCTTAATGCTTGTATTCTTCAGAGAATGTTAATGCAATGAGAAGGTGCAAATGTTACTGTAAGCTTTTTTTAGTACAATTGAGATTTGAAAGATTTGTAATAAGGTCATTTAGCACACCGAGTTTATAGACACCTCACTGACTTTTGCCCACACAAAAATTAGAAACACCACATATCTTTCACCTCAACACACAACACATTTCTCACCTCGACATTAAACCAATTAAATTTGTACTATTTTCGTATTTTTGAAATAATAAGCGAACACGTAAAATTTATTACATAATTGTTTTTTTCAATTACATTAAAAAAAAAACGATTTTAAAAAATAAAATTTATAAAAAAAAGTTTGCGCCGAGAATTGAACTCGAGTCTAACATGTGGCGAGGAAAAATAGGCGGTGCGTTTATTTCTTCGACTGCTTATTATTTTACCATTTTGTTACTTTTGAAATGATAAGCGGATTCATAAAATTTATTACAAATTTTTTTACGATTGCATTAAAAAAAAAAATTTAAAAACGAAAAAAAAAAATTTCCACCGAGAATTGATGGCGAGTCACATGGGGAGGATAAATACGCAGAGCGTTTATTTCTGCGCCTGCGTTGTGAACAAAAGGTTTTGTGCATGCGCGCGACGCGAATAAATTTTAATAAAGTTCTGAAAGTAATTCATGAAGTTTTTCATTACATACATTCGAAAATGAACGTATACTTTATATGTAAATAAATGATAGTATATGATAATATACATAAGTACATAATATGTATGTACATGTCAATAGGAGGTATTTGCATTCAGAAAAACAGAATGGTTTAAGATAAATCAACACTTATTTTATATTGTATGTCAATTTATAGTTTATGTATTCGACAGCATTTACATACATATATATGTATGTACATTTGTATATGAAAAACAATAATGCACAAGCGCAAGAACATCATATCACATATGCAAAGTATGCCCAAATAACCTTGACTTATGTACATATGTACACATGTCACAGCACATCACATTCTTACAAGAAATCAAATACACATACGCACTAGTGAACGAGTTTCTTCCTAACAAGTGCAAAAACAATTCTGCTCTATGTATGTATATATACCCAGTTTATGTCCTACCATATATACATACATATACGAGTATACCTACTTGCCTTCTAAACTTCCTACAAAATAATTGTATTCATATGTTACTACATCCATGCACGTTCATACATTCATGCATATATGCGCGAGCACACAGCGCTCCCTTCTTGCTTCCGTGTACTTTTGTCTTTCATCAGTCGATATTCCTAATATTATACTTACAAAAACACAATACTTTGATAGACGCAAAAGCAACAGCAAGCGCAACGCGATGGCCGCTTTGCCACCACACATTCTAAAATGTTCTAGAACACAACAAAAACACATACCTCACATGCGCATGTCGCCCAAAGCAAAATACATTCGTAAACGCAGTCGCAGCGGCCATGATTCTATCAGCGACGGCGCTGAACAATTTAGAAGAAAAACAAAAAGTTCATTCATAAGTTAGAGCTCAGATTTCAATTTCATTCATAAAACGAGCCGCCTATATGCCAATTTTCGCGACCATTCGAAAATAGTCAATATTGGAATATTTCGCGTGGAATTATTTGCCAATATTTGATAAATCTTAAATTTTTGTCATGTCGAGTGGTCGCGGCTCCGTATGTATGTATGCACCCTTATATGTATGTAAATATGTCTTCTAACTGTGCGACAGTCGCGAGTTAATGCGACTTCCAGCGAATCACACATTGCTGTCCGCAAAGCCGCATATATGTACCTTATGATCAGAAAGTACCGGGAATGCTTAAATTAAACAAAACAGAGTTAAATTTAAGGCAAAATATTATCTTCTTCAAAATATGACCCGTCTGAAGCAACACACATGTTCCAACGTTTAACCCAGTCCTCCAAACACCCCCGGCAGGCCGATTTGTATTCTCTTTGATCAGTGCGATGGCGCGTTATCATCATGCAAAATCTGAGAATTGTTTGCTCACATTTCCGGCGGTTTGCAACACACAGCATCTCTCTAAGGTTTCAAAACGGATAAATAATATTCTCTATTGACTGTCTGGCCCGATGGAAGGTACTCATGGTGGACTATGCCTTGGCAATCGAAGGAAGCAGTCAACATCACCTTCCCGGTTCTTTTTGCTCATAGGGTATACATATCCCATGTGTCAAGTGTGCGCAGAAGCTTGTGTTCTGGGTTTGTTAGAATGGTGGTAGTTTGTACATATATTTATACACATATGTGAGTATGCGCGTTAGGCTTCCTGGATGGATATTAGAATATTTTCTCATCAATATGTGTATGTAAGTAGTTCAGATTTGACTGAAGAGATTAAATATAGGAATGCATATTCATATGATTGACTTTATGGCTGTTTTACATATAAATCAATTCAAATGAATAATGTTATATAGAAAATAAATTTCTAAATAAATTTCTAAATAACTGGTATTAGAAAAACCTGAATACACTATTTTAAATCAATTTCAATTAAACCAAATATAAAAAATGAAATAAAAATATCGAACAAAAAACTGTGCACAGGATTTGAACCTGAGTCAAACATGAGACGATGTACTGCATACACAACACGTCTTTCACGATTGCGCTAATCTACAATTATTAATGGTCTTTTCTAAATCACTCATTTATTCGATTCGCCGTTTTATATGCACATATTCTGCGTTAGTTGAAAGTTTGTATGCGTAATTATATGAATATGCATGTGTGTATGCGCGTTTGGCTTTCTGGACGGATATTAGAATGATATTTTCTCATCAATATAATTTGGATTTGATGAAATAGATTATAGATATATGTACATATTTTCTGTTTTGATTGATTTATATAAAAGTCAGGTCATATCCAGTATGAACTATTTTATACCGAAAAGAAATTTCCATTTATAAAATACAAAAAAAACAGTATTTTAAAGAAATTTTAATTAAAATAAACTCAAAAATTTTACCAAACTTTCCTGCTTTGAATTGTAAAAAAAAATGTGCAAGAAAAAAAATATGACTTCAGGACTTGAACCTGAATTATATACGTGCCAAGAAACAAAACGAATAATTCCGCCGACTTTAGCTTCTGCACCACAAACTAACTGCCGCGCGGCCTTCTTAATCGTAAATTTATTCGCTTCGATTTCCTTAGTAGTGTGCCGAAAAATCTTATGAACGTCCTCAGTAGTATGGTAAACGCAGAAAATATCTGAATTGTTGTCCTAGCGTGGTAAGTAAATATAGAAACCCTCCACTCGCGTCACTCGCGTGGTAAATATCTGCAATTCCGACCTCTTGCGGAAAGTAGAATTTGAAATGACCTTATTATGAATCTATAAATTAGAACTCGAAAAAAGCTCATTTAACATTTGCTCCTTCTCATTGCATTAACATTCTCTGGTTTAACAGTCTCATAGAAAATAGAAGTTAACACGGTGTCTATAGCAATACACTGGTCATACTACATACTTCTATAACATGCGAATAGTTAGGTACAGGTAATTCACATGCAATGTAATTGACATTTAATGACCTGCATAACCAAAATGCAACATGGGAAGAGCATCATCAGCAATATGAGACACTCAAAATATAATTCGTGGCAATAAACGAATGAGAAATAAGATGACATCCTAATATGTTATGGTATATGAAGAAGTGAACAGTCAAACAGAATGAATGTTGTTATTGAGAAAGTAGACCGAATGAAGTATTTAGGTGTCATAATTGACAAAAATATGAAATTTAAGGAGAACGTGGAATATATGTTATATGCAAAATCAGTGGAAACAAGACAGGAAACGAGTAATATCGACGCAATAACTGCAATAAATATTTAGAATGTTATTATTAATCCAAATTTTGAATACTGTTCAGCCACTGTCAAGCAATACTTATATCACTAAGGTAATCAATTATATATTCGACGTTGCTGTTTGCAATCTCTTTCCACCTCTTTACCAAATTGATTATGCCGTTCTTCTAAATATCGCCTGGTATGGTGTTAAAGAAGTTTTGGAGCCAGTTTTTAGTGACCTCTTTGCCATCGGAGGTAACGCCCTTATATGGTCTGACAGGGAGCAAAAAAGATGGTAATCGGTCGGTGCATGGTTCGGAGAACACGGTGTATGTTGAAGGATCTCCCACTCTCACTCCCACGCGTTGTCGTGAAGGAGTATGGTTTGACCATGTCGATCAGGTATTTTCAGTCGAATGGCCTCATTCACGCGGTGTAGCTGGGCAATGCACCATGTCCTCCCAGTCCCACCAAACGCATATCATTATCTTCTTTGCATGAAAATCCGGCTTGACTCTTGGCTTTGACGTATCTACTGGAGCAATCTCTTCCGTTCTTTGCTTCATACCGGTACCATTTATTATCTCCCGTGACGATTTGGTACAAAAAACGCTGTTTATGACCACGTGTTGCCCGATGGCGCTCGAGATTCTGAAAAGCAATTTGAAGGCAACTTTATTTTTTTTTTCGTTGAGCTCGTGAGGCGACCAGGCTTCCAATTTTTCGATAAGCACCATTGAATGAGGGTGATTGAGAATAGTTTTATGATTGCAGTTCATTTTTTCCGCCAATTCACGACAGGTTTGACGACCCGTTCTCCTTTAAAAGCGATTTGAGACGTTCTTCATCGAATTCAGGAGGCCTTCCGCTGCGGACGTGTCATCGACGTCAAAGCCGCCATTTTCGACCTTCCAAACCATTTCCGTGCTGCAGACTCACCTTTGTTTGTTTTTTTTGTTTGTGTTGAGTGAGGAGGGATTAAAATGGCTTCGCACTTACAGCGACCGCCGTCAACTGTGTCGAATGGTGTATCCACTAAAACAATTCCTCCTTCTCTTCTGGGGAGAATCCATTCCCGGAACTACCTTGCATTACTTCGGGAAGGCCCAGAACGGTGTCCATTAAGTGGACCATTACTATTCAGCCAGTTCCGTCATACCAGTGGTATGTGTGGCATGCTCTCAGGTTCCTCTCACATGGGCGTATGTATGTTATACGCTATCGACGTTTCTTTTGCTTATGCAGCAAAGAAGATGTTGCGGTTATATTATACCGTCTTATGCCGTCGTGAGCACATGACTCGATCGTCTGCTATTTGTCGTCAGTTCGTAGACAGTCCACCTCCTATTGAGGGCTGATTTGTTTTTCCCTGTGTTTTGTGTTGTCACTCCGCGCGTTGCAGGTGCAGCATTATCCTCTTTGCAAAACTTTTAACTGCGTTCCAACAGTCATGTGATGCACATATGTTATTGATTAAGCTATCTGGGCTCAGCTGTTCGCTGAAGACTAACTCAAGCGTAGGGCGTTCTTCGTTGAAACGGTCGCAGTAGAAGAATACGTGCTCCGCGCTTTCTATTGCATTGTTACAGAACGAAGTGTCCTCCATGTGAAAACGATGGAGGTACTCCAAGAAACATCCGTGGCCGCTCAATATTTGGGCTAATTAGTAATATACGTCACCGTGCCTTCTGGTCACCCATTGGCTAATGTTGGAGATAAGTTTATTGGTCCAACGTCCGTTAACAGACGAGCCCCATCTGCTTTGCCATTTTTCTAACGAATGCAGACGTTCTGCAGCTTTCGCTTCAGTTGTCTGCTTTACTCCTCATAAAGTTGTCTCGTTTCCTGCACACGCATATCTATTGGGAGCTTTCCAGCGATGACGCAAACCGTCGTCTGATACGATCCTGTATGCGCACGCGACTCTTAGTGCATTTCACCGGTGCATTTGAGCTACTGGTCTGACATTCGATGGCTTAGCTCCTGCCCATATAGGAGCAGCATATAAGATGACTGAATCCAC